>CM062811.1:929107990-929707990 GCA_031772625.1 Pinus tabuliformis | reverse complement strand
ACCTTGCGAATAGCAAAAAGTTCCCACATTTGAGACTATCCAACTTATGAAACAAAGCAAGGAGGGGTAGTTACAGCGCTGCAGCCACGAAAATGGTTGTGCAGGGTGGAGGACACCGGGCTACTCCACCTACTATGGATTCTGCATTTTCACCGGGCACCAATCATGATATTCGTCATCAGGCAACTGCTTTGCCTAGTGCATGAGGGGTACTTGTGGTTGGAGGAGCCGATTCCCATTATGGTGGAGCTAATTCATAAGACTTCAAACCTTCCCTATACTAGAAAGGACCCCGTGGAAACAGCTAGCCAAAGCGAAGACTTGGTGCTCGCAAAAGCCATGAAGAAGAAATACAAGTTGGAGAAGAAGCAGAGGAGCTATGTGATTACTAGCATTCAAGACAAAGGGGTGCACGTAACCACTTAGTTGCTGTCAATAAAAGTGATGAGAGAATTTCGTGGTAATGAGGTACTAGCAATGGTCATCGCACTAGCCGAACAATGCACCGAGAGGGTACAGTTCAACTGGGTGTAGTTCCTCTGCAAGGAGGTCCTAACGAATTGCAAGGAGGCTCAAGAGCAGGGTAAGACCTTCCACTACATGTGGTTGCCCTTATCCATCTTGTTGATTGCAGGGGAATTGCCGGAGGACAATCAGTTTCCTCCCCTTGACCAAGACTTGCCAGAAGCATTGAAATATACATCACTCTGGGCGACAAGGCATGCCATGTGCAACCGTGAGATCAAGATCTTTTGGATACTCATGGAGGCGAGTCTACAGATATGGATCCATAAACGACCATGCCTATCCCCCATGGTATACGACAATCTGCGGAGCTTTGTAGACTTTAAGGTGAATATGCACAATGTGTATATCAAGGCGCGAAAGGATCCAGAGCAGAACTAGATCAAACTCTTGTTCATCGCAATTGATGATGTTGTTTTCATGGTGCTTGACTTATGACCACCCGAATGGCATGCCTCGGATCTAGCAGCGCACGATGAGGCAGCGATACAATGATAGAAGGATTCCGCCAAGCCACTAGCGCAACAGAAGCAAAATGAGTAGTTAGCTAAGGAGGTAAGGGCTTCCTGCGAGGCAGCAAAGGCCGCTGCAGAACAAACCAAGGCTGCCGAAAAAATAGCAGTAGTTGGGGCCACCATGACACAGGAGGAAAGACGACCGGACGTGACCACAAGACATGGGATAGACGATACGACGGAAGGAGTGAACCCAACCACCACCTCTACACAATTGAAATAGCCACACATGACAAAACAAACAGGGCAACAGAAGAAGACCAAGGCTTCCAAATTGGATGGGGAGCCTATTACATTGACAGAGGGTGATATATACGACATCGGCAACACAATTCGTGAGGTCACCAAGGAGGTGCTCTAAGAAGCAATGACAGAGCAGCAGAATGTGTTGGGGGCACTCAAGGCACAACTGTAGGGACTTTAGGTGCAACTCCCATAAGAAGGAACAATAGCCATCTACAGTGCCATGGGAGCATCAGCAACAGAGCAATTGTTGCGGGCCAAAATGGCCAACACCATCGCACTGCTGGAAGGAGCACTGAAAACGGACAGTGTGGAAGATAGAGTCATGGTAGGACGGATCAAGGGACTTGGCCTAAACTTGGCTGCCCTTCTGCGAGACATTCTAAACCAGCTACAGGATAGAGTGACGACAGAGGTCCGTGTTAGGGAGGGATGCACAGTACAAATTCTAAGTGAACAACAAATCATAATTGAACAACTTAGCCTACAATGTGATGAAGCAGTGGCTCAAAACTAGCAATTGGAGCAGATCGTAGAGGAAACATGTCGCCACATCCTAGAACTGGAAATTGTGATAGATCTGCCAGTAGGAATGCGGATCCACAAATTGGCCAGTGGATTCCGCAAGGTGAAGGAGGAAGCTACGAGGATCCAGCTGGACCTCAACCTGCAAATTACTGCACTACGATTAAATCCGCAGCCCTCCACACCCCCAGAAGTTCGAGATCAACACACCAGCAATATTCGAAAAGGATTGGAAGAAATTGAACAGGCAGTGCAGAGCTGCACCACGTTGTTGGAAGAATCCTTCGGGGTCCTCACAACCTTATAAGAGGACCCCACCATATAGCGGTTGGAAACAGAGGCGCGGGAGCTTCAAATGCAATATGATGAACGGGATGGCACAGACAGTGGTCCTAACTTAGCAGCTCGCAAGGTTGCAATAGGCAAAGGCATTGAAGGAGCAAGTGGATGTAGTGTGCCAAAAGGAGGCAGTACTTAAAGCACATGTCTAACCTTGGATTGATGAGGTCTTCCTCATCACAACCGACATCAAAGGAAAACTCGCACAAATGAAAGTGATGTGTGATCTGAGGTATGGATTTGACCCTGACAATGAGCATTCGGCTGAGTGAGCAGAACGGACCTAGCGAATGGCAGAGCAGTGCACTATGGATCTTCGTGCAGCACAGGCACAACTGAATGCACTTCGTGCGAAGATAACCGTGCCATTAGAGTGACTCGGGACGAGTCACGATGATTGTGTTGGGGGCCTATTGGGTAGCGTATCCCCCCGTAGTATTTTTGGGGCTTGAAGCCCGAATTTTGGTCAAGTGCAATTTAAACACCCTGCGAAATGTGGGCGTGGAGCGCGAGAGTCTAGGGTTTTCCACCCTAAAATAATATAAATTAATATGTTGTAAGGTCGGCCTACCCATGGTCTGCGGACCATGGGATTGTATAAATAGAGCGAGGCTCTAAGTGTAAAGTCAGTCTTAGTTTTGGAGAAATAACATGTTCTTTTGGAGGATGAATTAGCTCTGAGTCAGTAAGTGCGAGTCTGGGGTTGTAGTGGTAGGAAGAGACTCTGTAGCTGAGTGCACAGAGGCTTGGTAGATTCCATAGCTATGTGCGTAGACCCCTGTAGTTGAGTGCGCAGGGTGGAGTTGGGGTTGTACTTGGACAAAGAATTAATAAAGATAAGTTTGATTTGGAATATTGTGCTTCTGTTCATAGATCTGTGTGTCTATGCTTATGTTATATTTATGCATCTCTTTACAGTTTTATGATTGTGTGCACTTGTTATGAATGTTGAATGATTAATGAGAATATTGGGTACACAGAATTAAGTTAAGATCTATAATAATTGCATAGTAAGGATAAAAGATCTAGATAGCACCTCTTCGCACTTGTTACAGAGCTGCACGGAAGCAGTTACACAAGTTACAAAGGGCAGATGGCTGCACCGAGCAGTGCAAGCATGCAGGTTTGGTTTGAAAATGTCCTAGACTTCATCAAGACATCCCTAGGGTGCGAAAACCTGGTTCCAGCACCCTCCCATAATAACTTGGGTTAGACCTCAGTCCATGCACCGTGGACTGTTGCCGAAAAGGGTGGTAGTTTTGGGATTTATTTGGCTAAATCACTTCTGAACCTGGGTCAAGCCCCAACAAGCCAACACCCTAAATGACATTTTTTTGAGGTCTGTAGCAAGCTCGTAACCATAGGTATGGGCTTGCCAGAAAACCTATAATACTTGGAGAGACCTTTCCAACAAGGTACTGTACATGCCAAATAGATATAATATGACCATGTTATGACCCCAAGAAATTGGATGCCCAACTAACCCCAATGAGGCCCACAAACTCTCAGTGTTCCATCTCCTAGGGTTAGGGTTTTGGTTGTTTAGGTTTTTCCCTTGTTTTTTAATAATAAGTAGGACCTTGAGCCTCGTTGTAACATGGTTTAGAGCCATGTAGCCACCACATTTCTTCTTAGAGATAAGCTACCATCACTCGAGCTAGTTTATTTCCATTCCATTTGTAAGCATATTTCAATATTTTGATATTAATGAAATTAACTATTATTTTTGTTGCATCTTTGTATTTATGGTTATCTTTGTAATTAATTGCATTCCTATTTACGTTGAGATCAGTGATATCAGACTGGTCTTCTATTTCTTTTTTTTTCTTTGCATGTCCCTGACGATGTCATGGTATAACAGATTAGGGCTCGAACCGATTGAACCTTTGCAAGACCAACCTTGCAAACCCTGACGGCCTCCCATGGCGAAAGAAAAGAAAGATGAGGGGGTAGGAGATCCTTACAAAATATTTCTCGAGGAATCCCTCAAGCGACAGAGGAATGTGATGATGGATAGATTTGCCCAGAACCTTTGATAGCTACCCATAGGTGACACATCTTCTTCCAGCAACCACTTTGGAGGTGCCACTCCTTTTAAGGTACAATTTAACTTTGATATTCCTATATTTGAGGGCCAAATAGATGCAGCCACTGTAGATAAATGGTTAAATCTATTGGAAGGATATTTTTCAGTTCATGACTTTTCCAATAGGGAAAAGATTATGTTTGCATTTCTCAAAGTCTCCCCTCACATCAAGGATTGGTGGGAAACCTACTATGAACAAAAGGACGAGAGGGAATCCTCACTATTTTCAGTTGCACGCACTTGGAATTCTTTCTGAGACGCCATCAACGAACAATATTACCTTGTCACGAGCTATGAAGATAAATACATAAAGTGGACCATGCAACAGTAGGGAAGGGACGAATATGTGTCAGATTTCACAAAAGTTTTCCATACCCTTCGTACAAAGCTGGGTATCAAGGATTCTGAGTGGCATTTGGTACTCAAGTACTATGGTTTTCTACACAAGTAGATCCAGGATGATATGGAGTTCCTGGACATCTCCTTGCTCAGCATGACGTATCAATATGCTGCCAAGAATGAGTAGAAGTTTAAACAAAAGAAGCGATACTTTGGATCTGCAAATTCGAAGCAAGGAAAAGGTGCCCCAAAACCATAGAGAGAAGGACAAAGCCAAGGTGGGGTGACCCAGGACAACTAGTTGAAGTTGCAAGAAAAGAAAAAAATCACGAAGACAAAGAAAGACATGGGAAAATGGTGTGAGTTCCAGAAAATCTCCACTCATAACATAAGTGAGTGTTGAGCCAAGTAGTCATTGGTGGCTGAGCTGAAGGCTTATGAATCAGATGCATGTTCTAACTCTAAGTCACAACCCGACAAGGGGAATGACAAAGGGAAGTAGTTCATTAATGTGGAGGCCAATGCCATCGTGGCAGCCACCAAGATCTAGAAGAATGAGCCTGAAGATCCAGAGGTGGGGGAACGCCTCTTCCACTCATATATATGGGTGAAGGGTTCCCCACTGCAGTTCATTGTCGACAGTGGGAGCCAAAAGAACCTCATATCAGTAGAGGTCATGAAGCAACTGGGCCTACAAACTACATCACATATGCAGTCGTACACCATCGGGTGGCTTCAACAAGGACGAGATCATCATTTAAGCGAGCAGTGTCACCTTCCCTACAACATCAAGACCTTCACGAATGAGGTACTATGTGATGTTGATTCTCTTGAATTTTGTGATGTATTATTAGGACAACCATACTTGTAGAAGTGGCATGTTATATATGAGTCTAGACCTCTCTTTGTGATTATTACTTTGAGAAATAAGTTTTACAGGATACCAGAGGTAGCCCCACCTACTGCCGTCTCTTTGATCACTACAAAGCAATGCAGTAAGATCATTTCCCAGAATAGGAAATTTTTGTTCCTTATGATTCGTCCTCAAGGCAAGCAGAAGGTTGTGGCCACAGATTCCAGATAGGGCTCCTTCGCATAGTAGTAGTATATGGACAAGGTCATGGAGGATTACAAGGAAATTTTCACCTCACCTACATGGGTTCCTCTGCATTGACAGGTCAATAACTCCATCGATCTTACCCCAAGCACACTACTACCCAATGCACCGATATATCGATGCTCTCTTCTGGATAATGATTAGATCAAGATTTAGATTCAGGGGCTATTGTAGAAATGGCACATTAGGCGAAGCTACTCACCCTATGGGGGCCCTATTCTATTGGTACAGAAGAAGGACGGGACATAAAGGCTCTACATTGACTATCGAGCATTGAACAAGATCACTATCCAGAATAGTTACCCATTCCCATATATTGATGACCTTCTAGACTAGCTCAAGGAGGCCAAATATTTCAGCAAGATTGACTTGAAGTTTGGTCATCACCAGGTGCCTATCGAACCCTCTGATGTGTCCAAGGAGGGCCTTTTCAAATGGTTAGTCATGAATTTTAGGTTGACGAATTCCCCTGCAACTTTCATGAGATTGATGGATGACATCTTGTGGCCCTTCACCAATGCATTCGTGGTGATGTATTTAGAAGACATATTGTTCTTTAGCCAGAGTGGCGAAGATAACCTCCACCATATTCGACAGGTCCTTCAAACCTCTTGACAACACAAGTTATGTGCCAATTTGGAGAAATGAACTTTTGGCATGACCGAGGTTCAATATCTAGGGTACATCATTGATGAGTAAGGTGTGCATGTGGGCCCATCCAAGATACAAATCATTTGGGATTGGTCAGTCCTAACCACTCTAATAGTGCTCCACAATTTTCTGGGTCTTGCCAATTTCTACCGCAAGTTCATGTTGGGATTCTCTCATATCACTTGGCCTTTAAGTCAAGTCACCAAGGGCAGAGAAAACTTAAAGTTGTTTTGGTCCAATAACCAACAGAAGGGGTTTGTTGAGCTGAAGCATCACATATGCTATGCACTAGTTCTCACATTACCAGACTTGCAAAAACCATTTGAGATTGAGACAAATGCCTCTGACTATGCTATTGGTGAAATTCTTACTCAGCGGGTGCATCTAGTGGCTTACCAAAATGAGACACTTCCAAACATAGTCCAAATGTATCCTACTTATGAAAAATAAATTTATTCCATTGTGTAGGCCTACCCTCAATGGAAGCATTACATTCTAGGGAAAGAAACAATCATCCACACAGACCACCGAACTCTGCAGTACATACAGACATAAGGGAAGTTGCAGAATGATTGCCATCAGAAATGATCCACATACCTAAAACAGTTCCATTTGAACAATAAGTGCAAGAATGGAAACACCAATAATGTTGCATACTTCCTCAGTTGACCACCGGTCATGACGATGATCACTATGCTCAACTCATGTGGGCACCAAACTTTTGGGTGGCCTCATCTTTTCAAGAGTGATCTAGAATTTTATAGCACATACTACACACTCTTGGAAGGTAAGAAAGTTCCAAATTTTCACCTCCAGGAGGCACTGTTATGCCACCTGGGACACATCTGTGTTCGTTCAAGCAAGCGTGCCAAGATGATTTAGGAGGCACACTATAGTCAGGTTGCTAGACATTTCAGAGTAGAGAAAACAGTGGCAATAATACATAAGATTTTTTATTGGTTGAACTTTTGTCAGGATGTTGGGAAGTACACTAGATCTTGCATTACTTGTGTCATTTCCAAACCAAGAATCAAGAAGAAATTCCTATATGGTCCTCTACCTAATCCTAATCAACCTTGCAAATCCATCTCCATGGATTATATGTCGGGCTTTCCTTCTACTAAGCATGACAGTGACTGCATTTTCATGGTCGTCGACAGATTCTCTAAGAAGACCATTTGGTGGCTTGCAAGAAGAGTATCACAACAAAGGCTAGTGCTAAGCTCTTATTTGAGCAAGTGTGGGTACACATTGGGATCCCACAGTCCATTATCTCAAATTTGGATAGTAGTTTCCTAAGTGCATTTTGGTCAAATCTCTAGTCGATGCTGGATACCAAAATTACTAAGTCCACGATTTTCCACCCCCAAACTGATGGCCAAACAGAGATCGTCAACATGATGATTGTACACATTATGCGCATGTACAACTCGAAGCATCCATGCACATGGGATTAAAGCCTTCCCTATATCTAGCACAACTACAACAAATCTCTCCATAGCTCAACATGCCACAACCCCTTTCAAGTAGGGTTGGGATTTCAGCCATTATGTCCTATTGATGTGGCATACAATTTGTAGCTACTCAAGAATATTTGGCTCACGTCCAATTCGAAGCTGACAGGGCTAATAACTTCATTGAGTGAATTCAACACATCCACTAGCAGGTCCATGATATATTAGATAGAGCCAATGCTAAGTACAAGCAGCGTCATGATCAACATTCAGTGTCGCACAAGTTCCAGGTGCACAAAAAAGTTTGGCTACATTTGCAGAAGGAGTACCTTATTCGACCCCACTGCAAGCGTTTTCCGCTCCAATATAGGCCATACACCATCACCAAGGCTATAGAGGGGAATACCTTTGAGCTCACCATTCCAAAGTTCCTTGGTCTACACCGAGTGTTCAATGTAGACTACCTTCGACCATATTTTCCACCATTACTAGAGACATCTGACATTATAAAACAACTTACACTAACAGAGCTAAACCCAAATTGCATGGAATAGGCCAAAACGGATTAGATCATGGACAAATAGATCAAGAACACTCACCAACAGAGGATCTAGCTATATCGAGTTGTCAAAGTAGGCCAACTCCTTCACCGGGGGAAGTGGTTCACTAGGGACCATGTTGAACAAAAATTTCCTCACCTCATGGAGTCGCTGCACGCAATGGGGACCATTTCTTCCTAAGGAGGGAATTATCCAGGTGGATATTGGTGGAAACCCACCTATTCCACCTAGACCTCCAGTCAGTTTCATCTGTTCTTTATTGCAACATTTATTATTTTTAACAGCTTTTTGGGTCTTGAACATCCAGAGCAGTTTTGACCCCCTAAACAACATTTTTTTGAGGTCCGTAGCAAGCCCATTGCCATAGGAAAGGGACTACTTCAAATCATGTAGTACTCAGAGAGACCTTTCCCACAAGGTATCGTACATGCCAAACAAAGATAATATGACCAAGTTACGACCTCGGGAAGTTGGCTACCCAACTAACCCCAACAGGGCCCACATACTCTTTGTGTTCCATCTCTTGGGGTTAGGGTTTTGATTGTTTATGGTTTCCCTTGTTGTTCAATAATAAATAGGCCCTTAAGCCTAATTGTAACATAGTTCAGAGGCATGTAGCTGCCACATCTTTTCTCAAAGATAAGTTACCATCGCCCAAGCTAGTTTATTTCAATTATGTTTCTAAGCATATTTGAGTATTTTGATGTTAATGAAATGAAGTGTTACTTCTGCTACATCTCTGTATTTATGGTTGTATCTGTAATTTGTTGCATACATGTTTAAGTTTGAATCACAATGAGCAGAGGAGATTCATCAACACAAGAGATTATAGATCCTGATATAGTTTTGCAGACTCTAGATCATGTTCCTCAGAGGTTTTCTTTACTCATTTGGAACACACAATTACAATTGGATAGCTTGGGACAAACAATCTTAGGTGGGGAGTACTGTAATATCCTTGACCAACCGGTTGCTAGAAGATAGAACCTCTGTTGGTCCCCTGTTCCCTTAGGCTAGTAATAAGGAAAATTTTGGAAGAAGGGTCCCTGGATTTATAACAAAAGGAGCAAAAGATGAAATTTTTGTAAACAAACAAGGAAGAAGTAGTATTTTCTAGTGGTATTCTAGTCCATGGTTTTTGATAGTAAATTCCAAAAACTTGGGAAAAGGGCCAATTAAGAAGCTATAAAGGAAGAAAGGAGGAGAAAGGAAGACATGGATTTGGATAATTTCTCTTTGCATCTCGATTGAAGGCCTAGGCGAGCTTTCATCCAATGAGGGTTTTGGGTGAGATCATCAACCTAGCTTTGGTGGGAATCCTTCTCACCCTAGTTGGAAACCCAATTTCGGTGGTCCTTCAAATCACCCTAGTTGATCCAGTAACTCTCTTTCTTAGAAAATATGGACTAATCGTATTAATTAGTTTGGGGTTGTGACAATGGCTATATGCAGGCACGAGTTGATTAACTGGTTATATGGGCAAACTCAACATTATGTTCAATTTTGGCGCAAGGATCACTGATTCCATCACATAAGGAGTTGGTGGGGCAAAGGATAAATATATTAACAGTGGAATTAACAATTGATACAAATTTCACTATCTACTACTTGCTGAGATCAACCTATTTTTGAGGCTAACAAGATAGATCAACACTGATATGCCATAGTCCTCCATGCAGTAGCCCATTGAGCCAACAATGGTGATTTGTATCACCTGGGCAAGGCCCCTGGGCTTGTGAGAATTGCAAGTGAGTAGGTCAGAGTGATGTGTATTGGAGTTTGAGGTAGCAATGACTATACAAAGTGTGTCCATACAAAGAAAAGGTTTCAGAAGTTGCAATGGATCATTCTTCTACTCAGTAGTGAAGCACTAGAATCAAGGGTAGAGAGGTCATTCAACTGCCAAGTCTCCAATTTGTTGTGAAAGAGGTAGAATGACTCATGTGTTGTTGACTCCATCGACTGACATGGTTAAATAAGTCTCATTCCCATTCATTGAATCACATGGCCATTTGAATTTAATATACGATTATTAAGGGTTCTTTAAAATAAAATAAGGATCTTGGGTTATTATATGCCACTCCAAGGCTTCATATGTATGATTTCAATCCATGTGTAGAGAATGAATAAAGTGGAATGGAAATAAAATAATGGTAGGGTGTTAAAGGATTTAAGAGTATATCTCTACTTTTTATATATATTTTCATTTAGGTTTATTCTCTTTTATCATATTTGCATACAAGTCTTTTACAGGAAGTATAATGCTGAGGGAAACAAACCAGATAGCATAACAATTTCTTAAATTATTTATCAAGCTAATAAAAGTAAGTCGTTGATTCTCTTTAGCAGTAATCAAACAGAGACAACACACAAAATAAAAAAATACACCACATGAGTAAACTACACTAATTGAAAGTTATAGAACATGAGATCAGGTCAGTGCAGCAAGTGCAATCATATCTCTTTAAAAAAAATTTAAGACTCTTTCACCTTAAACCCCTCAAAATGAGAAATGAGGTTTTTATACAAAATTAAGTTAATTGTTTTTGAGTAATTGTCTTTAAACTAAAATTAATGAATAATAAAATAAAGTAAACAAAGTCATCTCCTTGAAACATTTTTCCTTTAGCGGATTGCTTGGTCGCTTTAGTCAACTTCTTAGATGTGGTGGTTGGTGATACGCTCTAGGGAATCCTTTGCAGTTTTCTTCTTTGAGTTAGGAAAAATCGCCATGATAGCATATTCTTCTCCCCATTCTTTAAAGTCTTGCACTATGAACTATAATGCGGGGAATGTATATGTCACTGCACTGGCTGGTGCTAAAATAACATGTGGGTTGAGCCATTTCTTCAGCTAGCAATATGATCCCATTCTACTAGTGAATGCCATAGTACTTTATTAAACTTGTAGATAACCATAATCAATTGAGATTTCAGTTGGTAACCTGCAATAGGTAGGCATTTTATCAATTTGTCTAATATTGCTAATGTGTTGAAATATCTACACAAATAGTTTATCACTAATGGCACAAAAATAACTACTTCTTTAATGGATGAAAGGCATCCTATCTTGTTGGGTTACTTTCAATTCGTCCTGGAAGGCTTCTTCTCCAACTAGCCAACCTTCATGTCCCCCGAAATAAGGGATACTAAACCTTCTCAAATAATTCCATTCTACTCTAGAATCATCAATAGTATTTATGGCTTTTTGAAATTTTTCTTTCATTTCCAAGATACATTTATGTTTCTCGTTTACCATGGAGAGCGTGAAAATGCATTCATCTATGGAGGTGTTGAGGACTGAAAATGTCTTAGCTCAACACATGAGGAATTTCCTGGTCAAAGTCCTGATTAAACACTTTTCCATTGCTAGCAACCCTGACTGGTATTGTTGGGACTAGCGAACCCTTCACAAGATGGTGCTCCAAAGGATGGAGACTTGGATTTTAAAGAAAGAGAGTATTTTAAAATGGATTATAGAGCAAAAGACTTTAATCTAAATTGACTTGAATGCAGCTACATATTCCTACTTGTTTACAAATTTAGATACAAGTCTAGGCATAAATTTATGTTCATTGGTAACAAACATGGGTAACACATTCGATAACTAAAGGTGAATCGAAAGATTGCTATGAAAATCATGGCTGAAAATAAGACAAACTTTACAATTAGTTGAAAAAATTATGTTAATTAAAAAAATTTAATGAACATAATACATGGATCCAAAAGAAATGATAATTAAATAAGAGATTGTTAAACTTCCCCTGCGAGATGGTAAACTCTAGTCAAATGAGTTGAAAAAGAGTTAATGACCACTTGCGATATCCATGCACATATCACAAACAACATGTAAGTATGAAGAATAAAAATGAATAAAATTATTAATATATTTAAATCGATTAAAATTTCATCCATTTATTTAAATTTGACATGTACGTATATAAAAGAAATAAACGAAAGAAAATTTAAGTGATTAAAATTATTTCGCAAAGAAATTGCAATACCATATACATATGATAAAAATGTATAACAATATAAACGTATAACAAAATATATAAGCATATAATATTTCAACACACCGAGTTACAAATGAAAATTTAAAACAATCGACAACGACTTGCAAACATAAAATGTAACACAACTATGGTGAACCAACTATTGATCTCAGAGATGGGATTCTCGACTTTGATGCATGCAAATATTTGGATCTGGTGCTTTGGCCTATGCTTGGAATTTAAAGTTGACAACGTGGCAGACGACTCATACCAAATATAATGTGGAGGTCTCGCGAAACATTGGCATGGCACACGGTTGACTTTTTTTTATTTTTTTTTAATGCTTAGCGTATTATCCCATATGCACAGCGAATACGAATAAATACATTTTATATGTGCAGTGGGTTTCAATTTGTATCTCGTAAAAAAGAAAAATAAGGCCCGTGTTTGCACGGTCGTCCGTTTTGATTCGTGGTACTGTCAGAAATTTTTTTGGAACATGGCAGGTTGCGTAAGAGCGGGTCCCACTAGTGACATGTCATTGGGTGAGGTGTTGTTGACATTCGGGCCATGGACGCGTTTAGGCGTGATTGGGATTCAAGCATTCTTGTTTAAATAACAAGACTTTTAAATTATTTGCAAACATATAATGGCTGCAATATTTTGATATTATTTGCAAACATATAATGGCTACAATATTTCCATATGTATTTTTTATTGTATTTTATATATTTACCAAAATATATATATATACTTTACAATACAATATATTATCATGTACAATATTTATAACAACTATTTTAATATATAAAATATTCCTACATTATATTTGTTTAATATAATTATTTAAAATATAGGATCATAAACCAATCGTCCTTTCCAATGTAGAAATATACCAAGTAATAATGAGCAAATGCTAATAAACCAAACCAAACGCAAAAGAAAACAAAACATGAAGGAATGTGGCAATCGAAGGCGCCATACCACATTCTTAAGACAATTGTCATAAATGTCACATATGGAACAAGAGAGTAACCGTGACAACGTAATTGAAAATGAAAGAAAAACCTTATACAAAAGTAGCTAAACAAAGACAACACTATAGAAGGGTCTCCATTTATTATGAGACCAAAAATTAGGGGAGGGGTGTTATAGCTACATCAGGAGGGCAAGTTCATATCTGCGATCGTTTCTTCTTCTAATGAGTTCAAATAGTTTATGATTGGATCAATGTCTTTCAATCTTTTCTCAAGTAGAGGAGTGATATCTTTAATTTCAAGTTTAGCAATTTTTATTATTATTTTCTCACACTCTGAGAAGATCTTAACTTATGGCTTGATTTGTGAGATTTTTTCACTGATCTGCTCCCATATCTCGCTCTTAGCTTCTATCATAACTTGTTTACCTGTTAAAGTAATCTTTATAATTTCCTAGAGGGATTTAATCTCCTCTTTCTCCTATTTAATTGTGTTCTACATTTCCTCAATAACTTCAATCTTTATCTCTACTCGGCGTGACCACTGCTTTTCAGCTTGTTCCTTTTCCAATTCCAGATCTTTAAGTTTCTACTCCATCTGTGAGATCTTCGGTTCAAAAACATGTAATTTTTCCAAATCATCTATTGCAAATGCAATCTTCTTTAAAACAATATCCATGGTAACTTTATATTCTTCAATGTATTGAAGTGTCTTTTCTACCTTTCTTCAAATTCTTTGCTCAACATCTTGTCCTTTCTTCTTGTTCTTTGAGCTAAACATCCTTCATCTCAAGGGCCTTTTTTTTTTTTTTTGTAATTTTATTTCCATTTCCTCTTCCATTTTGAAGGCTTCTATCAAACTAGTCACATCATAGTCATGGATCTCCGCAACCGCTCTTAGGATTTCTATTTCCCTATCCTTTTCCTCCAATAGCTTTCTAGCAGTGTTTCCATCCTTAGGTTGGTTTGATTGGCTTATTAGCTTATCTTCTAATTCTTTGATTTGATTAGCTCTAGTTCTCAATGTCACTCTAGCATTGTTGAGCTCTTCTCCAACTTTAGCGAGCATTTCTTGTAGCTTCTTATTATTAGCATTTGAGTCTAACAACTACTTTGCCGCAACTTCTTTAGCTTGTTTGTGCTAATTGACCATGTCAAAATCAGTCACCCTATTTAAATTGATACCTAAGGAGGTTGTTCTAGAGCCCAAATAATTTTTAATATAATCTATTTCTAGTTGTATCACAATAAGATTAAACATGTTATTATAAAAGTTAGTGGAGATATAAAACTAGGACCTATAGTAGGAGTCATTTCCCCAAGAACAATCTCCTCTACAGTTTGTGCTTGTTGAGCTGGCAACATTAGCTCCCTCTTGACACCTTCTACATCATTCTCTTTGATAAAGTTGTTCTTGACTAACAATGTTTGTTCACTTGAATATTTTGGCTGAGATTCTTCAAGTGTTTGTTGGAATTCTTTAGATAACTCTTCTACATTTCTATCAAAGGACTCGACTTAATATTATACATTTTTTCTTATCTTAACTATGTGTACTACTTCCCCCATATATGTTAGAAATGAGGACAATATTGATAGGGGGGCTGAATCAGTATTGTAGGAATTTGAATAATTTCTTTCACTTGTAAAAGATACTAGGACACCAATTACTACTTCAACAACAATTCATATGATTCATGACAAGAAACAATCATAAGAACTCAAACATGACACATAAATTCTTCAAACTTCTCTTCAATTTACTTCACAAATGCATGCTTCTACTTATTGTTACAAAGTTCTCTAGATACAACCGGAAGGAAGCTACTACTCCCTCATTTATCAGATACAACCGAAAGGAGATACAACCCCTATGTTTATCAACTACTACTGAAAGGAGCTACAACCCATAATTTTTACCAACAACTATTAGAAGGACCTATAACCCCTGATTTTCATGCTACCACTTGCTTGAACACAATGATTCATCTTTCATACAATTTTCATACTCAAATCATGAAGGCCACTTCTTACATAAACAAATAATTTTCTCTTTTCAAACACTCACCACAAACATCATACCATCATATTCAACAATCTCTTAGCATTGATTAACTCACCAACCACACCAACACTACTAACACAATACCCAATCTTGCTCAGTTGATTTTGCTTATAAAGTAATTTGAGTTGATAATTTTAGTTATTGAACTTTGAGTTAAGTTCAACTCAATATCATGCATAAACCTTTTATTTTTTTCCATTGTCTTACTTCTATCAAGCCTTCTGAATGTTTTCTTCAAGTATTTTAACTCTTCTTAGCTATCTTTGTAAGAAAAACCAGGGTAAACTGCTCAATTTTTCTATTCTGGAATTTTTAACAGGCTTTAGCAGAGATTTTCTAAATTTGGCTAACTATTGGGTGCGGGATCCCCCAAGGGAATTTTTGGGACTTAGAGCCCAGATTTTGATCAAAGATTGTAATTCCGATGTAAAGACTCCACATTTTGTGGGCGCGGAGCACGTAGTTTGGAAAAGAGTCATAGGTTTGGCCGCCCTTAGTTTTTTTATTGTAATGTCGGCTATAGAGATCTACCCATGATCCGCGGACCATGGGATTGTATAAATAGAGCAAGGATCTAAGTAGATAAGAGAAATCAAATTGATAAGAAAAGATGAACATATGATGTATGCGAGATAGATCTGTGGAGTAAAGTCTAGTTTTTGGGTCGTAGAGTAGGAGAAGGCTCTGCAGCTGAGTGCGTAGAGGCCTAGTAGTCCACAGCTGAGTGCGTGGACCCCTGCAGCTGAGTTCACAGGGTGATTTTATAGAAATTTGAATAATATAACACTTATTCACAGAGATTATCCTGATTATACACTATTTGCGGAATGCATGCATAATACATAACCTCCTCTACCATTGATCATCAATTTGCAGAATTAAGAAACAATCGCATGCGCATATTGAAACATCAATCACACATATCAACACAGTATGTAATGGGGAAAGCATACAGCTGAAAACCCCCAACTATATATACATATTATAATGATAGAGAACATGTAACAATACATAGTACAATACTCCTCACAAGTACTCAATACTATCTCCACATGCTGCGCACAAACTAGCTCAGATTTGAACAAGTCACAAGTTCAAATCTCCTCCACTGTTTCCCTGCCTCTACTGCGCAATCCAAGTTGAGAATAGATCAGATCCAAGTTCGAATTCCCTTTTCTTGTACTATGCAATCCTCATTGTCAATCTCAATCAATGATTGTGCAAATCTCATGCACAGCTATAGTCACAACCAATAGTAGTCTCACCCTTTCACCCACCTCTAACACTTGTCTCCACTGAACTATCCATGAACTGAGTTAATTAATGTATTCTTTAGTTGATTTATGAGTTAATAATTAGTGAATTAATTAATAATTAATTCACATCACTCATCACTAGTGTATTTGGCAGTTAGACTAAATACAACTAGTTCAACTAAGTCAAACTGAACACAACTCCATCAACTCCTCAATCAACTCCACCAAACTCAATCACTTGAGTTCTAACTAAAGTCCATCATGCAATAGCTCAACTAACCCATAGGAAAAGTATATTTCCTTCTGGCAGTTGCATGTGCCACATCCATAGCTCGAACTGAAGTGCTGCAAGAGGATAAGATAATTTTTATAGTCCAAATATTATTAAGAGCTAATAATATTCTACTGTTCTATTTTTTTTACTAGTAGTCTAAAAATAGACTCCGCCCATATGTCTAAAAATAGAGGTCCATCTATTTTTACCAACATGACCAATCATCCATAAATAACATCCTGCAACTCATAGACCATGATCCATATGTCTAAAAATAGACTTTGCGCCAAAAATACCCTGCAGGCCCACTTAGTGAAGGTGACTTCTTTTCACTAAGCTCCATCATCTTGTTGCATTTTCAACACTCCCTCTCAAAAAGATATGGATTATCTGCAACCCCTATCCTGCCTCTGTGGTATTCGAATTTTCTCCTGGTGAGCACCTTTGTTAAGATATCAGCATCCTGATCCTTCGTGGGAATGTATGAAAGTAACATGATTCTCCGATGCACACAATCTCTGATATGATGGTACCTGATGTTGATGTGCTTGGATCTATCATGAAATACTGGATTAGCCGAGAGTTTAAAGAAACTTTGGTTATCACAATAAATCACAGTAGGCTCCAAGTGTGACTCGAACAACACAATCAGGATCTTCCGCATCCATATAGCCTCACATGCAGCCAAACTTGCTGCCATATACTCGGCCTCTGCTAAACTGAGTGCCACATATCTCTGCTTCTTGTTGTACCAAGAAACTGTTGTCAACCCGATACTAAAGATCCCTCCAGATGTTCTCTTTCTGTCCATTGGGCTCCCTGCCCAATCTGCATCCGTGAAGCCACATAGCTTCACCTCATCCTCCTGTTTGTACCACAATCCATATCCCGATGTGCCTATGAGATAACGCAATACATGCTTTCCTGCCTTCCAGAAGAGCTTGGTTGGCTTAACCATAGCTTGTGAACGCTGGTTAATAGCATAGCATATATCAGGTCGTGTATTGACCAGATACATAAGCGACCCCACCAACTGTCGATAAACAGTGGCATCCACTACCTCTGTTGAAGTAGCATCCTCCTTCCTCCAACCTCCAGGAAGAGGAGTATCAACAGGCTTGCAGCCATGCATGTTAAACTTCTCCAGTATCTCCCGGGCATACTTACCCTGAGAAACAAATAGTCCATCACTGTGTTGCCAAATTTCCAATCCCAGGAAATAATGAAGGAGGCCCAAGTCCTTCATCTCAAACTCTCTAGCAAGATCCTCCTTGCATGAAAGTATCAATAGCTCATCTCCCGTCAAAATAAAATCATCTACATAAAGTACAATGATCAGCAACTTACCCTCCACCACAATCTGGTATAGGTTAGGATCCGCCTCACTCTTGAAGAATCCAAGTCCGGTGAAATAACTGTCTATCTGTGTGTACCAAGCACGAGGTGCTTGTTTCAATCCATACAATGCTCTCTTGAGCCTGCAGACATGCGACTCGTTGCTAAAGATCTCGAAACCTTCGGGTTGTTCTATGTACACCTTCTCCTCAATGACTCCATTGAGGAATGCAGTCTTCACATCCATCTGATGGATGTGCCACCCCATCTGCGCTGAGAGAGCAAGAATCGTCCGTATGGAAGAATACCTTGCGACAGGTGCAAAGGTCTCCTCATAATCAATCCCCTCTATCTGTGAGAAGCCTCGGGCAACAAATCTTGCCTTGTACTTCTCCACACTCCCGTCAGCTGCCTGCTTCACTTTGTAGATCCATCTCGAACCCACCACTGATTTCCCTTCTGGTCTTGGGACAATCTCCCATGCACTATTTCTGACAATCGAATCATACTCTTCCACCATGGCATCTACCCATGCGGGATCCTCCACAGCTTCCTCGAAAGAGGATGGCTCAGTCACAACACATTTTCTCACAAGAGCCATGTATCCAGTGTACTGATCAGGTGACTGTCTCTGTTTGCACTATGCTATAGGTGGTCCTACTTCTCTGCATCTTGATCTAGTCGCTCAGCTTCTGTAGTGCGCTTTCGCCCTCTGATGATTGGCACTGCATGAGTGGTCTCTTCCACTCCATGAACTTCGTCTTGTGGCTGATCCACATCCTGAAGTTCATCCTTAGGAACTAATAGCTCCTCATCTGAATGCAAGTGTGGCTTCCTCGCAAGCGGACACTTCATGGCTTTCTCCTTCTGAAATTTGATATCCCATTGCACAACAGTCTTGTGACTGTCTGGCTAATACACACGATAGTTGTGGGGTGTATCAGTGTACCCCACAAATTTCCCAACCTCTGTGGTCGGCTCCAGCTTCTTCCTAGCATCCTTCGTCACATGCATGTAAACAGGAGAACCAAAAATCCTCAAATGGGAAATATCAGGCCTCTTACCAGAATAAGCCTCCTCGGGTGTACTCATGCCAAGTATCTTGTGAGGACAACGGTTCTGCACATATACTACAGTATTGCATGCCTCTGCCCACAAGTGAAGGGGTAGGCCCTGATCATGCAACATCGCCCGTGCAGCACCCACGATCGTTCTATTCTTCCGCTCAGCAACCCCGTTCTGCTGTGGGTTATGGGGAGCTATGAGCTCTCTTTGAATCCCTTTTGTGCTGCAGAAGTCCTTGAACTCGCCAGAGATGAACTCACCACCATTGTCGCTCCTAAGAGCCTTCACCTTCTTCCCCGATTCATTCTCGACTAGTGCTTTGAATTCACAGAACTTTGAGTATGTCTCGCTCTTCTTCTGCATGAAGAAGATCCAACACTTTCGAGAGAAATCATCAACAAAGATCACATAGTACTTGTGCTTTGTTGTCGAAGCTACTGAGAAAGGTCCACACACGTCTATGTGAATTCTATCAAGGATCGTCGTGGCGCGACTATCCTTCTCGTGAAAGGTGGCTTTCACAAATTTTCCCAAAGTACACCCCTTGCACTGATCTGACTGCGCAAGAGTGCCTTTAGGAAGCCCAGTAGAAATCTACTGCAGTATCTTCAAGGCTCCATGGTGAAGGTGGCCCAATCTCTGGTGCCACAGCTCGCCATCATCCTGGCTCACCAATCCTTCTACCTTACATGCCATTGCTGCGCAGCCATCTACATGCAATTGATAAAGGTTCTTGACTCGAACCCCTATCTTCCGGGTTTCTCCAGTTGTCTTACTGTGCAGGATAGCCTTTCCCTCGCTGAAGACAACATCATATCCCTTGTCTTCTAACATCACCCCAGAGATAAGATTCTTCTTCAATCCTGGAACATGCATCACTTCCTTCAATACGAAGCATTTACCAGACTCCCTCTCAAAGGAAATGGTACCGATACTGGTCGCACTGTATCTACTATCATCGCCCATCTCGATGTGCACTCCAAGATATTTCTCATCCAGATCAGAAAACAAACCTCGATCTCCTATCATGTGAAAAGGCGCACCAATGTCCAAAAACCATACCGTTCCCATCACACTTGATACGAAGCATGCGATCAGTGAAAAATCCAGCTCAAACTGTGAGGCTAAGGCCTCTCCTACTACAGATCCAGCAGCTTGCTTATTTTTCTTCTTCTGCGGACAATTTGTGGCATAATGTCCATGCTGGTGACAGTGAAAGCACTTCACCTTGGACATGTCCTGCTTCTTTCCTTTCACACTGGAATGAGAAGCTTTTTTGTTCTTCCCCTTCTTTGCTTTGGCAGCCAAAGCGCAATTTTCTTCATCAGATGCCTTTGATGAAGATCTGTCCCTGGTATTCCACCTGATCTCCTCTTGCAACAGATCAGACCAAAGTCTCTCCCATCCTAGCAATTTCTCCTGACCATTGACAGAGTCTTGATAGGAATGCCAACTCTTTGGAAGACCAAGGGGAGCCAGGCTCACCAAGTCCTCATCATCGACAGTCACCCCCACACTTCCCAGCTCATCCCGGCATTGGGTGAACTTCGTGAGATACTTGGGCATACTGTCTCCTTTCTCACACTTAATGTTTCTGAGTTTATCCTTGAGCACCAACTTCCTCTGGTCTCTCTTGCTTTGGAATAAATCTATCAATGCTTTCAACATCAAGTATGGAGAAGCCTTTCCATGCAGGCTAGATACAATGTGATCCTTCACGCCCTCCAACAGAATCCTTCGACACTTTGCTGTCTTCTTTTGCCAAGCCTCAACTTGAGCAACATTAGTAGGCTTTGGGACCTCAGCCTCTATGAACTCCTTCAACCCATTGTCATCTAACACCGCCTCCATCCTGTCTTTCCATGCAATATAATTCAAGCTGCCTTCAAGGGCATACTCTCGCAATCTGTTGAAAGACATTTCAACTTCGACACCAAGAAAACACTGCTACAAATTCGAATTCCACCAGCTCAAAACTCAACTGCTTCTGATCTAAACTTCATGAGAACAAAGTATTTCTCATACAGAGATTGGCTGTATGGGCATTTACCGGATATCTCACCTTCCAAAAGAAGGATAAATCCAGAGGCTACCTGGCCCGATTACAAACTTTGCCTGAAGAAATAAAAATGTAATCACTTTCTGAATAATAGATCTGATGATCAACTTCGCTCCGATACCATATAGAAATTTGAATAATATAACACTTATTCACAGAGATTATCCTGATTAAACACTATTTTCAGAATGCATGCATAATACATAACCTCCTCTACCATTGATCATTAATTTGCGGAATTAAGAAACAATTGCATGCGCACACTGAAACATCAATCACACATATCAACACAATATGTAATGGGGAAAGCATATAGCTGAAAACCCCCAACTATCTGTATATTATAATGATAGAGAACATGTAACAATACATAGTACAATACTCCTCATAAGTACTCATTACTATCTCCACATGCTACACACAAACTAGCTCAGATCTGAACAAGTCACGGGTTCAAATCTCCTCCACTATTTTCCTGCCTCTACTGCGCAATCCAAGTTGAGAATAGATCAGATCCAAGTTCGAATTCCCTTGGATTGTACTGCACAATTCTCATTGGCAATCTCAATCAATGATTGTGCAAATCTCATGCACAGCTATAGTCACAACTAATAGTAGTCTCACCCTTTCACCCACCTCTAACACTTGTCTCCATTGAACTGTCCCTGCACTGAGTTAACTGATGTATTCTTTAGTTGATTTATGAGTTAATAATTAGTGAATTAATTAATAATTAATTCACATCACTCATCACTAGTGTATTTGGCAGTTAGACTAAATACAACTAGTTCAACTAAGTCAAACTGAACACAACTCCATCAACTCCTCAATCAACTCCACCAAACTCAATCACTTGAGTTCTAACTAAAGTCCATAATGCAATAGCTCAACTAACCCATAGGAAAAGTGTATTTCCTTCTAGCAGTTGCATGTGCCAAATCCGTAGCTCAAACTGAAGTGCTGCAAGAGGATAAGATAATGTTTATAGTCCAAATATTATTAAGAGCTAATAATATTCGACTGTTCTATTTTTTGACTGGCAGTCTAAAAATAGACTCCGCCCATATGTCTAAAAATAGAGGTCCATCTATTTTTACCAACATGACCAATCATCCATAAATAGCATCCTACAACTCATAGACCATGATCCATATGTCTAAAAATAGACTTTGCGCCAAAAATAGCCTGCGGGCCCACTTAGTGAAGGCGACTTCTTTTCACTAAGCTCCATCATCTTGTTGCATTTTCAACAGAGTTGAGTCTGTAACAGAGGAAGTATTAATAAAGAGAAGTTTCCTATCACTTTTGTTATTTATTTCTTGTTTTATGCATCTGTTATCTTGGGTATGAAATTCACTTCTAATACTTATATGATGCGTGAATGTGTATAATTATATTGATTAAGTGAATGTAAGATAGAATACCTATTTACGCGAAGTTAACTAAGATCTATTAAGAAGATATGTAAGATACGCAGTGTAGTTGGGGAAATAATGCAGTTCGTTGCCCTAGCAACGCGAAAGCATCTCAGCCCCTGGTTAGGGTTGTGTGAAAGACGACTATAACAGATTGAAAAGGTATTGAAGGTTGGGACAATGTGCGAAATGACCTGCGCGAAAACAAATCTAGTTGGAATAAATTGACATCTTAGACATCTCAAGGGTGCAGAAACTTGGTTCCAGCATCCCCCCATACTGCTACGGGTGAGACTTCAGTCCGCGCTCCGTGGGCTGATACTGAAAGGTCTAGTAGTGTAGAGATTTGTTTGGCTAAATAACTCTGAACCTGGGTCAAGCTCCCATAAGCCAACAAATGGTTCCGTTGCTGGGACCAGAATCTGCATAGATATGTCTGATGTTGTATCATTGGAATCCAACTAAGAAGGAAATTGAAGGCTGGTTGGACAGAAGAATTCACGAGTTCGCAGTGCAGGAGAACAGGAACCCACGACTGTCAAAAGAAGAGTGGTTAGACTGCTACTTGTACACGGAGATCCATGAAATCTTCTTTGTGTCCTTCCCTACTAAGCTATACGAGTGGATCGCGAAGCTAGCAGATAGCCAAGGAAGGTGGAAACTTGATGGTCCTATTGTGTGGACCCCAGAGTTAGTGCGAAGGTTGGAGGCATCGGAGGATAAGATCGCGCATATCGTTGATCATTAGCTCGATCGTATTATAAGAGGATTCATTATTGAGTTCACGGTTGACACCTCAGTTAGCTACAGTGAGGTAGAGTGACGCTTTCTCAAAGGACCGCGAGGTAAGTACGTAAAGTCTTTGAATACTTGGATTAAAATGCTATTGTGCAAAAAGAGGGTTATGCAGTTACCTTGATGTTCAGGGCTATGCGAAGTGGAAAAGCTTACAAGAACGAAGGAAATAAGGGACCAGAAACTAGCCCCTTGATTTCACCTCCACGAGGGGACGAGGAAGAGCTCGTGAATGTCTCACCGCGAAGTGGGATCCATCTAATAAAGCAAAGAATTCTACAAATACTACCTCCACCCACACCGCCACCAACGTCACCATCATCATCTCCATCTTGACTCGTACCGTCTCGACCACCACCGCGATTCAATATGGCAAGCACAATGAAGTTGCCTGTGTTCAAAGGTTTAGGAAATGAGAATCTAGACCAATTCTGGTTCATGGTAAGGGTTCTATGGGAAGCGCAAGGAGTTACAAGTGACAATATAAAGAAAGCGACACTGGTTAGCACCCTATGGGACCGCGTGCAGACCTGGTATATTAAGAACTCCGATGATAATCCAAATGCGGGAATTGCGGATATCCAAGTAGCACTAAATAGAGAATTTAGCAGGCCAAAGTCTGAAGCACAGTCGATCATTGGATTCAAAGAGATCATGATGCTACCAGGTGAGACTCCTTGGTAGCTGGATCAGAGGCTGAAATGTACAATTCGTGAAGCTAATATGAATCTGACAGATGGAAAACATCGTAAGTGGTTTGTAGCTTCGCTAATGCCACATTTAAGGAGCGTGTTATCGTAGCAGAAGATAATGAATCAGGTGGAGGCCTAAATCCACACACAGCACCGACCAGGCCTAAATCGCCATGTGTCATTTGCAAAGGAGACCACTTTCACAGAGATTGTCCTTGCATCCCCCGGATACTAAGGGACTGGTCTCCTCGTTTGCACAATCTGGTGTCATCAACCTTTGGTGATCATGTTGAAAGCACACCGTCAACTAGTGAAAGTGAAGCCCCAGGACAAAAAGGGAAAGCTAGATTTCCCTGTAAATCGTGCGAAGGCAATCATGCCCTCCACCGTTGTCCCTTCTTAGATGAAGCTAAAAAAGTTTTGGATGATCGTCCAGTTTCACCGTTACGACTTCCTCCTGGATATAAAAAACTCTTGCTGAGTCCGTCAATAGTTGAGAATCCAGCTAGCCCGCTCAAGTGGTCGGCTGAAGTGCTTATCATTGAAGATAAACCAACTGAATCCATACCAGACGAAAGTCAAAAGGTCGAGGCGGCAGTTGACCCGGTCTTGCCTTCAGAGGTTTTATCTTCAGATGATACAGTCACTGAAGAGAACAAGGATGACACCGTCCAAATTCTCTTCATCAACACAGACTCTGATGAACATGGGGGCAATCTACCCATTCCTTTACCGCAGGAAGGAAGTTCGTCAGAGCCATACCCGGCCGTATACTCGGTCCCACCTCCAAGCAACCTAGTTGTCTCCTTCGACTGGAATCAACTAGGCAGACCCCGTTTACCAGCAAGCATACCATTCCGAATTATCATCCAAATATATAGAATGGTCATGGCTGGTACCATCATAGATGAGGGGGCTTCTGTGAGTATCCTTTCCTCTACTTCTTGGAAAGTGCTTGGTTTGCCATCGCTTTTGCCTGAGATGAGAAATCTGACAGGCTTTGATAAAGGAACTAGTCGACCTTTAGGGATCCTTCCTGATGTGCCCATAACATTGAGAGGGAAGAAAGTTCGCATGAACGTAATGGTAGTTCAAGGACCCTTGGATTATAACCTACTCCTTGGACGAGACTATATTTATTGCATGGGAGCCATCGTCTCCTCACTCTTTAGAGTAATGTGTTTTCCGCATGAAGGAAGAGTGGTCAAGCTCGTGGACCAGCTTTCATTTCCCGGATCATGCATAGCAAATAGTCATATACCATCCCTAAATGGTCTCTTCACGCAAGAAATGTCTCAATCCCCAGTCCGTCCTCCCGATAAGCGCGAGTAATTTCGAGGGATATGATTGAAACCCAGGGGGCATGTGTCCTGGTCTGCTTCGGCAGGAAAACTTCGGGTATAGGGTAGGTTTTC
Organism: Pinus tabuliformis; assembly: GCA_031772625.1. Classification (NCBI taxonomy): domain Eukaryota; kingdom Viridiplantae; phylum Streptophyta; class Pinopsida; order Pinales; family Pinaceae; genus Pinus; species Pinus tabuliformis. The sequence goes on along the minus strand of CM062811.1, from coordinate 929,682,295 downwards.
GCGGGAGAATATGACTAGTCTGTACCCCGTCTGCGATTGGAAGAGGGGTCATTCTAGAATAAGATTCTCTTGTCAAAGTTATGTGAGTTGGCGAGCGCCGCCACTCACCTTTGTTTATCTCGGTAGACATCGCCGAAGAAGTGTTTTGTTTATGCCGTAAATAGAACAATCTTTGGGTAACTGTAAGAGGTACGCCTCTCCCGATAGAACAAATGTTTTGTTTGCAAATTGAGGGGTAACCTTGAAACCATATTTTATACCTAGGGGCATGCAAACCTTTTGGAGTGCAAGCGAGGGGCGACTATTTATTTTTTAAATTTTTAGGACCTCTAACCCTTTAAACTCGTAGGATTATTCGTCACCTAACTTGCATAAAGAAAGGATGTGGGGAAAAAATATAAAAATTGCCATTTTTATATGAGACATTCTTATCATATGACTGGATTAATCGAGCAGTTTTAGCACATAGTTCAAGCTCGTTAAAAAATAAACATAAGATATGAGCAAATGTTTCCACCCGCGTTTAAGCTCGTTAAAAAATGAACTATTCCCCAGTAAATAACCATCGTGAATGTAACATTTCAGCCATTAAAGCCTTGGTCATGTTTGCACCGTCACCTCCACTTTTCCATTGGCCAATCATTCACCTCCATTTGATTGTTTACCCATTTTGAGGAACAACTGCGAAGAGTGATTTCACTAGCCATCCTTGTGACACTGCTGTGATTGGAAAATTCCAAACCTTACCTGGAATCAGTTGCTACCCATTTTATCACTCGTTCCTCAAAAGACGAGTCTTCTTTAAGCTCTTTTCAACTGACTCGTAAAATATGAAAAGATTGCCGAGTTTTGGCCTTCCAGCTCGTTAAAGCGACAGGAAGTGCTATCCCTCCTCTAGATTTTAATCTTTTTGGACCTGAGGGATTATTGCACAAAAAGATCGAGCGCTTGTTTTGTTCGGCTCATTAAAGCTAATCGAAAATTCATCCCTTCTGTATTGTTTTATACTTTTTCGGACTTAAGGGATTAGATGACGAAAAAGGAATTTTGGAGTTACCTTTACGTACCTTTTCAGACTCTCTAAAAATGAAAAGGACAGAGTTATCTTTGTCGTTAGACTCGTTAAAAATATTAATAGCGACAAACTTGTCTTTAGACGAGAACGAGTTTCACTATCGCTAGGCTCGTTAAAACATAGCGATGGGTTTGCCCGAAGGGCAAATTATAGAACAAGCATGTGTTATCCTCCTCAAGCTTGACAAAAATAAAGAGGTACTGGTCAGCAATGACTGGGGAAAAATTGGGAAGAAAACTCAAAGAATCTTTATTGGTAGCAAGTCGCTCTTGAACATGACACTTCCACTCCATGCCCGAGTCGGGTTGGGTTGTTTCATTCACCGGTCACATCGCCATGGTCACGCCATACCATCCACATTTGGGGTTAATGCTACCAATCCATCACATAAGTGTTGCCAACATGTTCAAGAGAAGTCATCCAGAAAGGCCACCTGTGTCCCACCCACTACCATACATTATACTCCATTCTTTCATGACCGCCATCCTGAATCGTATATCATCAGATCTTTTTCACCTCCATCAAAATCATTTGCTTCGTTCCGTGTCATTGATGTGGTATTCATTAAGGCCCTTCTGTGACGGATCACTTCTTGTCGACATCAGCTCATTATCCAAGAAGTTGATCTAGGAACACCCCATTCTGTACTTTGAAGCTTGCATGCCTCAATGGCAAGTTTCTCACTTCCGGCGACAGGTATACATCAATGACCTTCGACCAAAAGATTTTGCGTGGTGTTCGACGCCAAGTCCTTTATTCACACCACATGAATTGTACTGTAGTACCTTGAGGGTCATTATCATTATCGGTGATTCCTCTCGCGCTTGTTAACAGTTTACATCATTGACTGGTAATCAAGCGATGTCTTTCCATGTTTGAATTCAAAAAATTTCTCACATGGATCGACTTGTACTTCGAGTGAAGATCAGACGAGATTGAAGACCCCAGATCTAGTTTCATCCATCCAGGCTGCGATATATATTCAGGAAAATAAAGACATTGAAGTGTACAACATTGTAGCACAGATAATCATCCTACCAAAAGGATGATGGCTCTATCAGAATCATCAGTCTACCATCAGATGATTGTCTGTCCTACATACATGAAAATGAATTTATAAAGCTGAGCATGGGAATGCCCGGCTCAGCTAGATCATGAAAACAGTATGAAGATAATGTATTGTATTGTATCTTATTACAGGTCTCCTCCCAGCATCGAAAGGACTTCGGATCCTCCTAATAAAGCATTTCACCCGATAAACGGCCTCATACTTTAGGGGGCAACCGTTATAGACATTTTTGTGCCTTACAGCTCTAAGCATGAAATGTCCATAAACCAAGGGCTCCTAAGTCCCTAAAAGTGTTGTTCTAACTCCTAAAGGAACAAGGTCAACAAATTACAGCTTCTCCCAAAAGTTCTCCACCAGAAACTGCTCAGAATAAGTCAAATCAGGATCATTTCAGCTGCTCCACTAGCCAAGTGCGTTGCATAGCACCTAAGTCCACTAGCTAGGTACGTTGCAATGCACCTAAATGCACTACCAGGGTGCGTTGAGCGGGAAATGACAAGTGGCAGAGTCATTCCACGAGGTGGAGAGACAATGGAAGCTTCCAGAATCTTCTCCAATGACACTTGCCTCACTGATTTCGACCAAGGATGAGTAAGAGGCTCTCAGTCTCCAAGTGGAAGCAAGAACTAACAGAGAGAAGCCACTAATAAACTCATGAGCTGACTCATCCTCCTTGCATACATCTATATATGGATCCCTCATCCCAGAGATCCAGAGGCTGGAATTTTGCACATTGTAAGGAATTGCTGTTGGTTTTGAGATACATATCAGAGAATTGGGTTATCTATGCTTTGTTGGGGTTGAAGAAGGGATTTCTTTGCTGGGAGGTTGATGCTAGGTCAGGAATCATCGGTTGTAACTCCTCCTGGATCTTCTTGTATATCAATAAAACTATTTGAGTTTCTTCTCCATGCTTGTGTTTCATTGATGCTTGTTACATTTGTATGGTTAACTTAAATATGATCCTAAGTTATTTATGAATATAAACCCATGTCTTTGTATAGTTTCTTTCTTATGTGATCTTACAGGTACTTGGTGAAGCTGGGCAAGTGAGGGAGCAGGTAGCTAGGAGCTGTCGAAGAGAAGAGAGATTGGATCAAAGGACTAGCGCAAGACACAGGTTGGTTCATCCTATTCCTCTTTGTTTATAGTTCATAAAGAAGAATACAAAAGTAGTTTTCTCTGTTTGTTTCTAAGGTAGCTGTCACACCTTAGTGGGATAGAGTAGATATAAATGGACACTTTTCCCGATAACACCGATGCAGGATCCTAACTTAGGAGTTCAGAAAATCCACACATAGCTAAAGAATTTATGCCTTGAGGTGTAGAGTCTGAAACAGGACAGGACAGCTCGACCAGAAGTGCACGAAGAGGTATGGTGCATAAATTGCAAGGGTCAGGGTCATGACAAGAACCACTACCCGGTTTTCACAAATTACCTCGCAGGAGGAAAACCGATGCCCTTAAGACAGAAAGTGCAAGCAAGACCTAGCGTGGCACCTGCTTTGTGGTGCACGATTTTTCAAATAGTAGGAAAACATGCCATGAACAATTGTCACTTGTTACAAAAGTATATGCAAAATTTGCAACAATTGTTCCGCAACTTTTGTAGGTCAGTGGGACACGATGAGTGCACTTGCAATAGCTATGAGTTAATGATGGATAGAACTCCCACCTATAGAGTTCAGGCCGAAACACAGCCCCTTGACCAAAATGCAGGAATGGCACGAACAGGATTTTAGGGGCGCAAATGAGGCTGAGGCGAATGATGACCTAGAAGAGGTCGCGGACAGTTGATATGCTACAATTGTGGAGGGCCAGGATATTATGCCCATGATTGCATGAATCCAATGCGCCCGTTGTGTTTATATTGCACCTTGTTTGATCATGAGATAGAAGATTGTCCTACACTAATAGCTAGGATACGCAGCAAAGGAGTGCTACTGCCTCCCCTGACTCAGAACCTACAGATGATGAGGTATGAGTAGCGCGAGGGAGATCCGAATGTGAACATTGTGCTCTGAAGTGGAATCGCAATCGGAGATGACAAAGGCAAACAACCAGAAGATAGTACTTGGGTTCACAATGCTCTAGCGAAAGAAGCAGAGTTTGATTTGGAGCACACTCAAGAAACCTTCATGGAAGCTAGGAGGAGCTTCGCTAATGCCTCCACTTCAGGAAGCAAAGATAAACCAAAGCCAGAGATGGACTTATCTATGCTCACAATGTTCCTGAAAACATGTATGAAGCTACTACGCGACAATAAGTCGGTGAAAGCGTTATAGGAACTCATTAACAGATGCGTTGGGACCGTGCCAGGAGAACCATGTGTAGTTAGGAAGATCGAAAAACATAAGACAAGAACGGGAAGATAGATGAGACTAACTGTGTAGATCAGAGAATATGAGATGGATCAAGTCATCCTAGATTTAGGATCGGATGCAAATTTTCTTCCGAAACAGACATGGGAGCGAATGGGGTGACCTGCACTGCAGTGGTCTCCAATTCAGCTAAGGATGGCGAACCAGTAGAAAATAATACCCATGGGGCAATTATAGGGAATAACTGTGGATATTGAGGGAGCAAGTGCGCTGGAAGACTTTGAAGTGATAGAGATTGTTGATGACAGAAATCCCTACCCCGCGCTCTTAGGAATTGATTGGGCCACTGACATGAACAGGGTGATCAATCTAAAAAAGCGAAAAATGATTTTTGAAAAGAAGTCATTATAAGTAATTATACCCTTGGACCCTGCTGAAGGATCGCGCTATACAAATCCGGTGCGCGACTATGAAAGTGATGATGATTTGGATTGCATCTATAAGATAACAGTGTGAAACCAGGACTAGGTGAATCCCATCGCAGATGGGCGGATTGCATGGGAGTGTGAAAGCTCCTGTACTTCGGATTCGGATGAGGAAACAAAGCGATGGCAGAATCAGTTACATGAGGTAACTACACTGAATTGTAATATGATGACAAGGTCGCTGCGCTACGTATCGACAGAAGTAAGAGACCTGCCTACTTATGATGGTCTAAGTGAGGTAGATACCTTCTTGAATAAATTTTAAAGGGAGGTGCCGGAAAAGCAATGCTTCCAGGCCTTGGATTGGGTATTGCATGCTACGCCTACGAGATGGTGGGGTACGCACAAAGGGAGCTTTGACGATTGGCGTGAATGTAGGGGAATGATGCGCACATGATTTGGGAAGCCTAGGGTGCGACTGACAGATAAGTACAATGGATAGAATGGTCCATGCGTGCATCTGGCCAGGAGGATGCAAGCCTATGGAAAAGAGCCCCAACCTGCGCGAATGCACATGTACTCCACGCTAAAAGACTTGGTCAATAAGCATGTGTTGAGGGGGGGGGGGAGCTCGTAGATGGCTATTAATTTTGGGAAGACATTATGCAGGAAGAGCAATCGTGTAGAAGATTCTATGCGCAGAATCATTCACCAAGGTATGCAACACGCTTAACAGAGTATGCAATGTGCAGCGAAGTGATTGGGACCTGCACGTACCTGCAATATTATGGGCTTATAGGACGACATGCAAGAAACTAACGGGACAGACACCTTTTAAGCTTGTCTATGGTGTGGAAGTTGTAATGCCTATGGAATAAATCATGCCTAGTCTGTGCATAGCAGCGCTCATAGGTATGATGGATCATGGAGCCCTGGAGGAGAGGCTTGCGCAGTTGGAGGAGCTCGAGGAAGAACGATTTTTGGTTGGATTTCACCAACAGGTCCAAAAGAAACACGAAAAGGCTTGGCACGATCGACATATTAAGTTGCACACCTCCAAGGTGAATGCTTTGGTGTTGTTGTATGATAGTAAGTTCGATAAATTCCCAAGGAAGCTCAGAATGCATTGGTTGGGACAATATGTTATTAAGGAGATCATAAATGGTGGCGTGATGTAGTTGGTAAAGTTAAATGGAGAACTATTCCCAGGAAAAGTTAATGGAAATTGTTTTAAGACATACACAAGGAGCTCGGCCATTTGACTAGCCAACAGAATCATAGTCTTAGTGCTCCAGGCAGCTGAAAGGAGGCGTGGTACTATAAACTACTCTGCCTGGGAGTTGCGCGATGTCAAGACTACGTGCAATAGCAAAGTTTCCCAGGTTCCGCCATAGCGTGAGGGTAGTTGTGGTGCCGTGCGGGTCGGTTGGAAAGTGACCATTATAGTCACTATTCACGATGTGATGCTTGGTTTGAGACCAAATGAAGCAGGCGACAGGCATTTAAGGTGAACTTTATGGGATAAATTCTTGAAAATCTACCACCAATCAAGCATTAATGGATCGAATGTGGGGGGAATGGTCAAATTAATATTCAAAAGGAACTATAAATTGCAAAGGGTTGTCTAGCAAACAACACTTGGAAATTTGAGGACTGAGTTGTTGCATGCACAGACATTCATGAACCCAAACTTGTTTGATCTTCTAAAGGCGAATTCGTTGCTTGAGCAATTACCCAAGACGTTGAGAGACTTGTGGAATCGCACTATGGAAGCAACTGGAGAAGCCATGCATACCGGATTAATGACTGCTGAGGAAGTCGTGCAGGCCGTTACAGAAGTGGAAGCCCCAGAAAGTGTCGGGATAGTCACAGAAATCCCTAAATCATCATGCACACTGAGTCCCGAGAAAGACAAGCAAGCCATGGTACCGATGCGCGTATCACCTAGAAATTCACTGAGGACTAGGCTCACCATTTGAAGAAATCGTGGTAGAGGAGGAGGATGTAGAAATGGAGGTTGAGACCCAGGGTGCAGACCCTCTTACCAGGCTGCCCACATATGTTCCTTTGTGGAAGGGTAAAAAAAAGGTGCCCAAAGATATAGATGAGAGAAATATCTCTCTGCAAACTCCGCTACTCCCTGATGAAATTATTTTTGAAGGAGTGCACTTGGGATGAGTGCCCATGCTGAAGTTTGAGGATTGGGATCTCACAGACCACGAGAAGTTCCCGCATCTCGCGACCGCATAGCTCATGCGCCAGAAGAAAGATGCGTTGGCCGGAATCATAGAATTGGAGCTGTGTAAATGGCTGAGAGGTGTTGAGAAAGCAGGGTTGCTAAACCTGCTTTGGGTGTCGCATTACCATCGCGCCCCAATGACCATTTTTGTCATCAAGAAACTGCTCTGCCTGGTACATGATGGGTGCTTGTGGCTGGAGGAGCCCATCCCCATCACAAACCATTTGATTCACAGAATTACTCGGCTCCCTTGCAAAGGGGAGGACCCAGCAAACATCTCAGAGGGAAAGAGTGATGATTTGGCCATTGTGGAGGCCATGAAGAAGAAGTTTAAGCTGGAGAAGAAGAAGAGAGGGTATGCCATTTCCAGCATCAACAACCCTGCGGTTAAAGTCGTGACGCAGATATTGGCAGGGAAGGTTATGTGGAAGTGTTGCACGGATGAGGTGCCCGCGCCGGTGGTTGCACTAGTAGCGCAATGCGCAAAAGGGGTCCAGTTCAACTGGGCAAACTACTTATGTAGAGAGTTCCTTGAGAACTATCGCGAGGCATAGGAGCAGGGAAATTTTTTTCACTATGCATGGCTTCTGTTGTCCATAGTATTGGTGGCATGGGAATTGCCCAAAGATAGCCAGTTCCTGATGATCGCGCAGGACCTTCCAGAGGCAGCGAAGTATGCTTCGCTGTGGGCAACCAGGGATGCACAAAGGATAAGGGACAACAAAATATTTTGGGTGCTCATGGAGATGAACATCAAAATGGGGATTAATCACAAGCTGCAGTTATCGCCCACAGTCTACAACAGTCTGCAAAGCTTCACGGAGTTCAAAGCAGATTTTTACCATGTCTACATCAGGGCATAGAAGGACCCCATGAAGATGTGGCATGAGTTACCCTATCTGGTGACAAACGATGTTATCTTCATGGTCCTTGAGTCGTGGCCACCGGAGTGGCACACTCCAGCTAGCTCCACAATGGAAGCAGGGAAGTTCGCCGCACAGCAGAAGAAGGAAGAGGTGAAACTACAGATAGTGTGGTTAGTAGAAAAACGTAGGAAGGAAGAAGAAGTAGCTAAGGCCTAGGTGGCACATGACGTTGCGAAGTTTGCAGAAGAGCAGTAGAAGACAACAGAAGAAGCAAGCGAAGGACAGAAGTCGCCTTCACCTGAGCCAGAGACCAATATAGGGCAAGGTGGCATGAACCTAGAGATAGCATCCACTCAACTAAAACGTCCGCGCCCAAGAGAATAGGTAGGGCTGCGAAAGAATTTGAAGGCTTCAAAGACTTCGTTTGACCCAATCACCCTCATTAAGGGGTATTTACATGACATTGGCGAGATGGTGAGGGACGTCACTGCGGAAGCCCTCCAACAGTTTGAGGAGGAACACCAAATGGTGTTGGGGGCTCTCCAGGAATAGATACAAGAGTTACAGGTGTGCACTCCACATGCTGGCACTGTGTCAATCAGCCTCGCAGTAGGCACGTCCACGGCCCAAGAAATCCTGCACGTCTAGATGACCAACACCATAGTGCTGCCAGATGGAGCACTCGTTATAGAAAATGAGGCCAAAAAGCCTATGGTCAGCGGGTTGAAGGAATTCATATTAAACGTAGTTGCGCTCCCTCGAGAGACACTCTATATTTTTTAGGATGGAGTTACTGTAGAACTACAAACCAGGGAGGGTCACGTGCTCCAAGTAATGAGCGAGAAATGCATCAACATTAAAAAATTGAGCCTACAACGTGACGACATAGTGGCATAGAATAGACAAATAGTGTAGGTGGCAGAGGAAGCCTACCAGATGGTCCTAGAGTTGGCCATCCAAGTAGAAGAATCAATGGAAGAGTGCATCCGAAAACTAGCAATAGGGGTGTGCAAGGCAAAAGAGGAAATGGCCAGGGTTTAGCTAGAGCTAAACCTTCAGATAATAGAACTGCAATTGAAGGCACAACCTTCAACTCCACCGGAGGTTAAGGAACAACGTGCCATCGCGATTACAACAACAATAGTGGAGGTTAATAGTGTAGTGATAGACTGCACAAAGTTGTTCGAGCAGTCGTTCGAGGTTCTCACCACCCTGCAGGAGGACCCAAACATACAACACCTAGAGACAGAGGCACACGAGCTACAACAGAGATATGACGAAGTAAAAGGGACCGCGCAGATGGTTGCCCTTACACAGACGCTCGTGAGGATGCAACAAGCTGAAGTGTTCAAGGAGCAGGTGGATGATGCTCGGCATAGGGAAGCAGTTTTGAAGGAGCGCTTACATCCGTGGATTGATGAGGCATACACCATTAAGGCTCCATTAAAGCAAAGCTCATGTAGCTACAAGCAATGTAGGAAAGGATCTAGGACAATAGTTGAGCCAGAGCGGTCACTGAACAGTGCATCGAGGAAGTACTACAAGCAGTCATTCAGTGTGCTTCTGAGCTTGTGGTGATCTAGTCAGAGTTGGGAGGTCTTCGCGCAAAGATCTCCGCACCAATAGAGTGACTCAAGGGCGAGTCACGATGTTTGTGTTGGGGGCCTGTTGGGCGCGGGATCCCCTAAGGGAATTTTTGGGGCTTAGAGCCTAGATTTTGATCAAAGATTGTAATTCCGATGTAAAGACTCTACATTTTGTGGGTGCAGAGCACGTAGTTTGGAAACAAGTCATAGGTTTGTCCGCCCTTAGTTTTTTTATTCTAATGTCGGCTGTAGAGATCTACCCATGGTCCGCGGACCATGGGATTGTATAAATAGAGTGAGGCTCTAAGTAGTTAAGAGAAATCAAATTTATAAGAAAAGATGAACATATGATGTATGTGAGATAGATCTATGGAGTAAAGTCTAGTTTTTGGGTTGTAGAGTAGGAGAAGGCTCTGCAGTTGAGTGCACAGAGGCGTAGTAGTCCACAGCTGAGTGTGTGGACCCCTACAGCTAAGTGCGCTGGGCGAGTTGAGTCTGTAACTAAGGAAGTATTAATAAAGAGAAGTTTCCTATCATTTTTGTGTATTTATTTCCTATTTTATGCATATGTTATCTTGGGTATGAAATTCACTTCTAATACTTATATGATGTGCGAATGTGTATAATTGTATTGATTAAGTGAATGCAAGATAGAATATCTATTTACGCGAAGTTAACTAAGATCTGTTAAGAAGATAAGTAAGATACACGGTGTAGTTGGGGAAATAGTGCAGTTCGCTGCCATAGCAACACAAATGCATCTCAGCCCCTGGTTAGGGCTACGCGAAAGAAGACTATAATATATCGCAAAGGTATTGAAGGTTTGGACAGTGCACGAAATGACCTACATGAAGATAGATCTAGTTGGACTAAATCGACATCTCAGACATCTCAAGGGTGTGGAAACTTGGTTCCAACATCCCCCTATACTGCTTCGAGTGAGACTTCAGCCTGCGCTTCATGGGCTGATGCCGAAAGGGCCAGTATGTTTGGCTAAATAACTTCGAACCTGAGTCATGCCCTCATAAGCCAAAACTAACTATAAATTTAGTTATTCTACTAATTTTCCCTCTAAATTGGTTGTCCTCCACCAAACTGCTGCCACCTCTTTCATGCTTGTTCTATATCAATTTTAGTGCTTCGTTGTATATGGTATAAATTCCAAATTTTAGTGTTATCGACTCATTCATACTTAATATTTCAAATATAGGCCCAAGCACTTCACACTGCCAAAAAATAACTCTATCAGGCCCCTTTCACTATTTCCCTCAGGGTTGAATAAATATTTATGAACCTTCTGCACCCATAGTTTTCCATCCACATAGAACTTGGTGTGGGACCATTCTTTAACTCTCAACTTTATTTTCATGGCGCGCCTTTGAAAACACCTATGGGGTCGGACCTTCAGGATTATGTGCCCTGCGAGTCTACCATTACCAAATGAACCTTCCCCATTGGTCTTTTGATCTCTAACTGTATATTTTGTTGTGTCCTAGAGCCCTGTTAGCCCGAAGTTTCCTCTTTTATGCCTTTTAATTTTCTCCCAAGGCGGCACATCCGAGATTATGTGTCCCATGAACTCTTGTTATTTGTTTTTTTCTCTAATTGTAATTTACACCATGTACTTCACCTGTCCTGAAGTCAAAGCAACACACAATGTGCTCCTCTTCTTACATCTAGGGTCTAATATTTAGGATGATGTGTCCCTATGGGACCTCTACTGCACTTGTGGACCAATCAACAACTTGAAAGGGTGATCTTTATTGCCACTTGTGGTGCCATTGTATCCCAGATCCTAGTCATTCTAGAGAGACATGCATGTATGCTTTATAAACCTTTTGAGATGGCATCATGATTATGTCACCAATGCCATGTGCTTCCTTCTGACTTGTGCCACGTTTTACTCGGATTTGGCCCACTTGGGCACCTAAAATTTTCAAAATCACATACCATTTGTCACCCTTTTGTTAACATCATGTTGATGTCATCATGCCACTATGTATTCCATGATGTCTATATGAGCCAATACATTTATGCCAAGTGTCATCCATGTTGTCTTGAGTATGGAAGTAGAGGGGTTCCTAGGCCTTTGATTTTCAATGATTTCTTATTACAAATTTAAAGGGTCTGGGCCAATACTCTTCATTACTTCTTGTGCTACTTTTTGTGTCATCCCCAAGCTTCACCTTTGACCATAAATTCATAATTCTGGTGAATTTATCCTAGGGTGAGTTGTCCCATGGGGATATCCCACTCTACACTCTCCCAATCAATGTGTTTTTCTGCTTGCTGACTCCTCCTGACCTTAAGTCATCTCGGGATTCAAATTTTTCCTGCACCTTTGGTTCTTCTAGGGAATTCCTCTTGAGGATATGTGACTGTGGGACCTCCCTGCGCTACAAAATTCAACTCGTTTTCCTTTGTTGCATCTACTTCTCCATGTCTTCCTAGTGCATAGTCATTCTGGGTGCTCAAACTTTGTGTTGTCTTTTGCATCATCTGGGGAACCTTCTCACGATTGGATGGAAGTGGGCTCCTCTGCCGACCAATAAACTCTACTTTTGCATCTATTCTATCAATCACATTCACCTGGCTTCTTGGTTGGCGGCTCTACCAAAAGCTCAACAACCTTTGATTTTTGGCGCTTCATATATTTAACTAATAATAACTTATGATCCAGGATGCAATTTTCAAACTTCTATATGCCGCTGGAAAGTTGTTTCAAAGCTCTATCTAACTAAGAAAGTTACAAAATCTATTGAAATGATCTGATACCAAAAATGGATACAAAGTCTCTACATATTAATCATTCTTTGTCTTTGCCATACCTTTGCTAATATCCTCTCTTCTTGGAACCTTTTCCACTTTTTCCTTCATTTTTGTTGTATTTTCCATCAATGACATCATATTCTAACATTATCCCCCTTTGACATTGATGGAAACATCATGTAACCAAGAAAAAAACCATCACATAACTCAAGCGCAAAAGAAAAAATAAGTGTCCTTTATACTTCTTTTCTTCTCCTCTTGAAAATGTTTTCCCTCCTATGATGTTTCTCTCTTATACTGCAACTTTGATGTAATACTCCCCCTGTGTTTGTTTGAGGTACTTCTCCCCCATTTTTTGAGGTTCTTCTCCCCCTTTAACATCAATGGCAAAGAAACCAACATTCTTCCCCTGTTAACAATATCCCCCTTTATTTTGTTGATCTTGTGGACCTGACATCTTTCTTTTGATATGGTAAGTCTTTTGCTATCTACCTTTATTCCTCTTGAAGAAGATCTAGTGGAGGGAGGCTAGAGGAACTACTCCTAATATTTTCCTTAAATACTCAAATTTATCTCTTGGGAGAGGTTTTGTGAATATATTATCTACCTACTATCTTCTAGGTGCATGCTCCAACTTGAAATTTTGATTTGCAGCTTGCTCTCTTAAGAAATGGTACTTGATTGGAATATGCTTTTTCTTTCAATGAAAAAAGGGGTTCTTGGACATGTTGATCACACTTGTATTATCATAGATGATTGGTATAGGTTGACCATAGAATACTTGTACATCATATAAAGTTTGATTCATCCATAAGGGCTTATTGTAGCAATAAATTTTTGTTATGTATTCTTCTTTAGTAGTAGAAAGAGAGAGTGCAGTTTGCTTCTTACTCGACCATGAAACAAGACATTCTCCAAGAAAGAAAGCACCACTACTAGTTCTATTTCAATCATCTACATCACCTACCCAATCATCATCAATATAAATACTTAGTGAAAAATATTTACCTTGGGGATACCAAAATCCATAGTCTATTGTGGCTATGAGATATATGAGAAATGACTTTGCTACTAGAAGATGACTCTGTCTAGGTGCTGCTTAAAATATTCCAACAATACCAAGTTCCTACATCATTTTTGGTCTTGAGGCTGTAAAATATAGGAAGCTACGAATAATAGATCTCTATAAAGTTTGATCCACCTATGGTGATTCATCAGTCTTGCTTTGCTTCCAACCTGTAACCATTAGAGTGATTACCAAAGAACATTCCTCCATGCCAAATTTATTCAAAACTTCCTTGAGATACTTTATTTGTGAGATAAAATTCCTTTGGAAGATTGTGCAATCTACAAACCAAGGAAATAAGAAAGTTCTCCAAGCATAGACATCTCAAATTTGGCCTTCATATCAATTGCAAATTGGCATGTTAGTTGATTTAAATCACTGGAAAAAATAATATCATCAACATAGATAACCACCACTAACAATTTTCCATAATTAGATTTCACATATAAATTACTACCAGTTGCACTTGTTTTAAAACCACACTAGAGAAAATAACTGTACTACTTGGAATGCTAAGCCCATGGGCCTTTATTGCCTTGCTTAAGACCATACAAGGCTTTTTTTAGCTTGCAAACATAATCAAGATGATCTGATAATTGAAATCCATATGGCTGCTCAATGTAAACTTCTTCCTATAATTCTCCATTCAAGAAATGAGATTTGACATTCCTCTGGTATATCTTGAATTTCTTGAAACTAACAAATTCCAAAAACATTTTAATTTCCTCTAATCGAGCAATAGGAGAAAAGGTTTCATCAAAGCCCAAACCTTCAATTTGTGCATAGCCTTTGCAAACTAATATTTCCTTGTTTCTTACCACTTCACCATGCTCATTTAATTTGTTCCTGAAGACCCACTTTGTGCCAATAATATTCTTTTTTGCTAGTCTAGGAACAAGTTCCCATGTCTGATTTTTGTCAATTTGGTTGAGTTCTTCATGCATAGCTTTTCATCAATTATCATCTTGGCTATATTTTTCAATATCCTTTAGTTCCATCATCGATAACATGTCTACATGCACTTGAGTAGGGGGATTTAGAAGCTTTCTTCTTTTCTATATACCTGTATTTAAATCACCAACAATTTTATCAATTGGGTGGTGTTTTTGCACATACCTTGTAGGATCCTTAGATTGAGGATTGATAGGTTCTTCGTTGTCTTCATCTAAAACTGGATCATCAACCTTCTCCTAATTTTTTATTGGATCAATGGAGCTGGTATTTACTAGTTGATAGACTTCGGATTCAATGTGCCCATCCACTTAGACATCAATACAATCAAACATCCCCTTTGTATTCTTGTTGTAGAATCTATAGCCCTTGCTATGTTGTGAGTATCCAAATGATTTGTTGTTGAATGTTAGTTTTGCTATGCTAATTTCAACTTCATTATTAAAAACACTTGCTTATCATTCGCTTCATGTGCATAAATTTCCTTTATGGTGTTTGTGAATGAACCGGTAAATTTATGTCAAGTTTTATGTCAAATTCATGAGAAAAATAGCATGAAAGTAAAGTGTTGAATAGTATCAAGAAAATGTACATAAAACCATCAAAATGAACACTTAACACAATGTTTTGATGATGGAGTTGACCCCTCCTGGGCTACATCTCCTTGGTCCAACTTCCATGGCTTGGGCCTCTGTATTAGGTCAAAATGGAAAAAGTGTTGTGTAAAATGCTCTACTTCTTATGAAAACTACTTCAATGTGCTCATAACATCGAAATCATCTAGGAACACCATTTTCTGATCTCCATTTGGTTGAATTTTGCAAAAGTTATGACCAAAACAGTTTCTCCTAGTAAAACTCCACTAAAACTAGAGGAACTCCAGTTAGTCCTGCTAAAACTAGAGGAATCTCCAAATTTGGAGGACCGTCGAATTTGCCACCAAACTAAATTACAGTTTAATTAAATGTTACGCTGAGTTTAATTATGGACTAATCTACAGTTAGCGCTAATACTGTGCGGTTATGGCTAACTTCTGGACTCTGATTATCGTGGTGGAAGTCACATGTCATGGTATAAATGCCAACTGTTAAATGTTAACAGTTATGGTTGTGTTGGCGGCGATTATGGAAATTCGTCGGCTAGATGTTATCGTAAACTGGTCACATGGGAGGGGGCTACCTCCCTCCTCCCCCCAACCGCAATGTCATTACAATTTAAATATGTATTGCGATCATAAAGTGTTAAGAACCTAAGCGATGGTAGAACAGTGGAACGTTGGCTCTGTGCAGGCAAGGTCACAGGTTCGACTCCGCCGACCTTCCCATAAAATTTTACCATAGCATGCCGATAGATCCGACCTTTAGGGAGGGACACGTGGCAACCTTTGGGCTTGCCACTTGTACTGTCCTCATTGGTCCACCTCCGACCAATCAAAACGACCCAAATCACCAACCTAAAAACCAATATAAATGCACCACTTGGTGAGACCATATTGGACGCTAACCATCCCATTGACTTGCCCAATCACCTACCATGTCAGCAGTATGGAATGTTGAATGTGCAGTGATTGTACCTTCTTTTCAAAAATTCTTATGTTTGGCAAAGTGGACATAATGGAATATCTTCCTCATACGAATTTGGTTTTGAGTGAAACAAGTTGCGTTGGGATCGTATCACCAAGCCAAACGCGATTGTTCAAGTTTCGAGAAATTCTGAGAACTTTGATTTTTTGAGCTAAATACTGAGCACCTGATCACCAAGTAAAGTACCTTCATCAACCATTGCATCAAATTTACCAAGCCTGTCATCATTCCTTTTGATATAACACTTGCTTCCAAATAATCTATAATGCTTCATTTTTGTGGGTCTACCATACCAAAGCTCATATGGGATCTTATAATTATTTGGCTTGAAGTGTACTTTGTTGAGAATAACCATTGTTGTGTGAATGGATTTAGTCCATAATATCTATTGAACATTTCTTTCTCCCATAATGGCTCTGGCTAACTATTGAAATGATTTATTGCCCCTCTCTACTACACCATTATGCTATGCAGTCTCTACTATTGTAAATTTTTGTTTGATGCCATGTTGCTTGCAAAAATCATCAAATTATTTTGAGGTTAACTCATCTCCATTATCATACTTTATTCTCTTTATTTGACAGTTAGTCTTATTTTTAGCCATGGACTTAAAGTCTTTAAACTATTCAAAAGCTTCTGATTTTTCTATAAGGAACGCAACCCACATCATCTTGCTGAAATCATCAATAATAAGAATGAAATACAATTTACTATGGGTGTCTACATTCTTGAAGGTCCACATAAGTCCATATGTACTATTTGCAATGGATTCGTTGATGAGTTCTCTTTTGAATTGAATGGAAATCAAACCTTCTTATGCAACTAACAAGACTTGCAAATAGAATTCTCTACTTTTGAAATCTTTGGTAGATATCTCACGTCATTCTTCTTGCCCAATATAACTATCTGATCAAAATTTAGATGTCCAAGTCCTTTATGCCACAACTAGATGTCATCAATATTTGACAAACAAAATCTCTTTGTCTTCTCTTTTAGGACATAGACATTACTGTATGTTCTTACAAGTTTGGCTATCGCTTCTCTAGTGTTGAAAATACAGAAAAAAATTCCTAATATAATTTCCCCTTGATTAAATTAGGAGAAATTCTAATTTCAATTTCAGTAGAATACTTAAAGATAGTTAACTGAGGTGACATGGCTCTTTTCACTTGGTTAACTCAGTGAATTTGAGTTGGAGACACTTGAGTTCAGTTCTACATGATCAGTTGCTAATTTGTAGCAATTGATTTTAGTTATGTTGAGTTATTGTCAAAGTAACTAGTTCTCACTATTAGTAGAACTAGTGGAAGTTTAGTCAAGGGTGTGTAACTTTTTTTGACACTGAATAATCAACCAATTAACTGATTAATCAACCTAAATTAACGCATGCATGTAGAGAATTTGAGTTACCCAGTTGAGATTGGAGTTCAAGGGTAGTGTGTTATCAGTTTTAAACTAGTTCAAGTTGTACAGGTGGTGCATGTAGTCAAAGAAGGGCCTAAAGGAATTGTAGAATTCTCAATAAGGAATTTCCCTAATTAATAGGGGATAATTCCTCATCAAACAGTGCAAGGAAATAGGAGCTTGGTAGGTTTACAAATTTACTAAGTATTGGATTGAGTCAGTCTTTGAGATGGAGAGATAGATTATACTAGTGCAGGGGTTTCTTGGGCTTGAGTAATAATTGTATTTCTTCTCTATTCTTTGATTAATGCAATACAGATAGTAACGAGTTTTGATTAGTTTCTTTCCCCTAGATAAATATTTGTGTATGTGTGTCGAATCTTGATGCATGTTAATGATTTGTGTTCTCGATTGTGATTTGATTATCGTAGATGAGTAGAGTAGCTTCAAGTCTTATGATCTAGTAAATTTCATAAGCATTTTTTAATCTACAAATTAATTTATACATTGTATTAGAGCAAGAATCACAGTAGAGAAGATAATTTGAAGTTGTCTTTGCAGGTGGATCGAAATTGTAGGATCAATTATTTAGAGCTTAGTAGGATGGTTTATATGGAATAAGACTCAAGTATGCCCTTGAGGGAAGCTATAATTATGTGGCTTGGAGGGGCCACATGGAGGAAGTGCTGGAATATAATGTGTTGAAGGAATTCATAGACAATAACGTTTTGAATTCAACAACAACAGATGGTCAGGATCTAGCAGATTGGAAGAAGTGTGTAGCCAGGGCGAGGAGAATCATATCGGAGGGAGTACAATACCATATTGTCTATAATATCCATGGGAAAGAGACTCCATATGCTATGTGGAAATAATTGAAAAATCTATTCCAAAACAGTAGTGACCACAGGAAGTTGGCACTCAAGGATAGGCTTCGAAGTATCAAGATGCAAAAGAACAACACAATTCTGCAATACCTCAACAAGTTTACATAGTGTTGTGATGAACTTGGCAAGGTTGATGTTATTCTCCTTGAAGAAGATCTAGTATCTTTTGCCCTCTTGGGACTTCCCAAGGGTTGGAATAATTATCAAGATTCAGTAAATGGTAGAGAGAAACTACCAAGTTGGGAGTGGCTATGGTCCAATCTAGTGCAAGAATAAATAAGGCAGAGCAATAGAGATGGGACCTGATCCAAACAAGAGGAAGAGGAAATTGCATTAGTCAGCAAGGGAAATAAGGCCAAGGGTAAGAATTCCCAAGGTGAGGTTATTTCCATCCAAGAGGGAAAACATAAATACTTGTCCAAAATCAAGTGCTTTCACTACCATGAATTCAGGTACTATACCACAAAATGCCCACAGAAGAAGGCAAGCAAGAAGGATCTTGTTGTAGTTGCAGTGGGTGAATCTTTGGCTTAATATTTTGAGCTTGAATTCACTCTCATTGCATGCATAAAAAGCATAGTGATGGGGAGCATGTGGTATCTCAACAATGGTGCCTTGTTCCATATGATGGGGAATAAAAAAAAATTCAATGGCTTGGAGGAGAAAGATCTCCAGATGAACATTGAGTTTGGAGACGACAAAAGGTACAATGTGACTGAGATTGGTACTCTCACCTTTCAGAGGGATTCAGGCTCCCTTCTCATACTCAAAGATGTCATGTTTATTCTAGGTCTAAAGAAGAATCTAGTCTCTGTAGCTGTGTGGTCGTGGCTACAATGTGATATTCAGGAAAGGGAAGTCTTTCCTAAGACATATCAACATGGGACAAGTGAAGCAGATCGCGGTTCGTGTCAAGAACCTGTATGCACTTGAGGTAGAAGATGCATGCAAAGCCTTGAGTTTCAAGTTAGACATTAGATATTTGGTGGTTGAGAGGGAGCATGTTAGACATCTCAACATGTATCCTCAGAAGAAGCCTCAAGAAGTTGTGGAGCAGCCACAAATGGAGAAGTGGACAGGAGGTAGAGTGGAGACATCTACTCAACCAGAGACCTCCTATAGGGTGAGATTTCAAGCCAAGTGAGCAGAGGGATCACATGCAACTATACCTCCAGGAGTGAGGTGGAGCAATGTAGATCCTTTGTCTAGGAGTTACAGAAATTTAAGCAAGGTCCATTGAGACCATTTTCTCAAGGATCATTATCCTTGCTACATGGGCCCACAAAATTTAGTAATAGGAGGATCAATGTCAGTCAGATACTGAGGAGTGGAGACAAATGTTGACAGCAAATCAAGACACTCAGTAGTAGAGTCAACAACAACACATTTTTCCCAGTAGACAGTTGCAGACACAGTTTTCCCAATAGATAGTAGCAGAGAAGTGTTTACAACAACAAAGATATGTGTTACATGCAGTACATTCCAAAGGTGATAAATCAGGGTAGATATGAATCCATTTCTTGTTGAGAGGGAGTCTTGAAAATGTAGCAAGAAAATCCTAATTTAATTTTCCCTTGATTAAATTAGGAGAAATTCGAATTTCAATTTCAGTAGAATACTTGGAGGTAATTAACTAAGGTGACATGCCTCTTGTCACTCAGTTAACATAGTAAATTCGATTTGGAGACACTTTATTTTAGTTCTACATGATTTATTGCTAATTTTTAGCAATTTGTTTCAGTTAATTTGATTTATTGTCAGTGTAACTAGTTCTCACTGTTAGTAGAGCTAGTGGAGGTTCAGTCAAGGGTGTTTAACGTTTTTCACATTGAGTGATAACTATGTGTAAATTTTTTCACACTGAGTAATCATCTAGTTAAATCATCAATCAACCTAAATTAACTCTTGCATGTAGGGAATTTGAGTTACCCAGTTAATATTGGAGTTGAAGGCCAGTGTACTATCAGTTGTAAACTAGTTCAAGTTGTACAAGTGGTGCATGTAGTCAAAGAAGGGCCTAAAGGAATTGTGCAATTCTCAATGAGAAATTTCCCTAATTAATAGGTGTTAATTCCTCATCAAACAATGCAAAGAAATAGGAGCTTGGAAGGCTGAGAAATTGGTTATGTATTGGCTTGAGTTAGTCTGTGAGGTAGAGAGATAGATTATACTAGTGCAGGGGTTGCTCAGGCTTGAGCAAGCATTGTATCTCTTATCTATCCTTTGATTAATGCAATACATATAGTAAGGGGTTTTGAGCAATTTCTTTCCCCGAGATAAATATTTGTGAATCTACATTGAATCTTAGTTAGGGGAGTTTTGAGGTCTAAAATAGGCCTCCTAAGGAAATTATAAAATAATAGTGGAAATAATAAAATAAGATTAGATTATATCATCAAATTTTAGAGGGAAAAAATAAAAAACTATTTTTTCAAATCATATTTTCAACTTATCTCCCTATGCGTTTACTCAAATTTTTTGCGGAAACATTCATTGGATGAAAAATTTGATTCCTCATCCAAGGAGTGCCCATGTTGCATACTTTTGATGGATCCTACTACATGAAAAAAGAGAAAAAACATGAAAAACATGATTGCAATCACGCTTTTTTCATGTATTTCTCATTTTTCTTGTAGTAGGGTCCATCGAAACTATGTAATGGATACTCCTTGGATGATGAATTAAATTTTGCATCCAACGAGTACTCCCACTCGAAATTTGAGTAAACTCTTAGGGAGATAAGTTGAAAATACGACTTGAAAAAGTACTTTTATTATTTTATTATTTTTTAATCTTTTTACTTTTTTAGTCCAAAAATGGTGAATCATCCTCCATGGTTGACATCATCATCTTGAATCCTATTGGTTCTTATAAATTTTATTTTGGTTGTACATTTTTCTTAGGAGGCCCATTTTAGACCTCAAAATTCCCCTAATGGATGCATGTTAATTATTTTTGTTCTTGATCATGATTTTCTTTCCGCGGATGAGTAGAGTAGATTCAAATCTTATGATTTGGTAAATTTCATGAGCAATTTTGAATCTACACATGAATTTCTAGATCCAATTCCTGCAGAATCGATTTGACATTTTTTATCCTTGAAAATCACATCATAACCTTGATCACACATTTGAGACACAAAAAGTACATTATGCTTTAGCCGATAAATATACAACACATTCTTGGCTTTTACGTCTGCCACTTGATAGAATGAAAACTCTTTTTCTGACAATCTTACCAGGTGCATTATTTCCAAAAGTCACATTTCCTTTCTCAATTGGTTTCCATGTCAAAAAATTACCTCTGTCTCCTAACATGTGCCTGGAACAACCACTATCAACATAAGAATGATTTCCTTCATTCTAAGCATATAAGACAATATTACATTGCTCTATGCTTTCCCTTTCTTTCCAAACTTTGAGCTCCTAGCTTGTTTTCTCAATAATTGGACCAAGTCTTTTATTCTTAAGTCTATAATTAGATGCTCTTTGCCCAAAATTATGATATTTATAGCATTGAATCAAATTATTTAGAGTGAATGGATTAATGTACCTAGGTTTTCTCATCCTTTGTCTAATTAGCTGAATATTTGGCTAAAATATTCTTCTTCATGATTTGAGCTGCCTGTATGATAAATTCACCCTACAATTTGTTGCCTTGTGCCCATAATTTGTGCATGTAAAACAATATCCTGGAAATATTCCTTCATACTTGGGAGAAAATCAATTTATAAAGCTTTGTTGGGTTACCATCTGTGTATTTTGATTTTCTTCTCTAACATTGTTTGACTTTTCTTGAGTGAAATTACTCCTTTCATTTCATTGTTGTTGATTTGTCTCTTGCTACATATTGGACTATGTGTTTCCTTTGTCTCTTTTTTGTAGTGTTGACCCATATCTAGGTACTGTGTTGTCTTCATTTTTGGCTACTTGTACAAAGTTAATTGATTTATTTCCCCTTGAATCAACTGTTGAGATAGACTCAGCCTCAAATCCAAGATCAATTTTATTACATGAGACCCTCTAAGCATCAAGGAGCTCATTCAAACTTACTTTCAATCCCCTTTCCAATTTTTTCATTAAAAATCAGTTTGGTTATTTCCTTCTCTAGCTCTTTCCTTATCAAAACAAATTCTCCTTCTAGCCTCTCATAAGCTTGATTTTTTCTCTCTGAGTTGTTGATTTAAATTCTCTTCAATCTTCTTGCCTTCTTTAATATGTAGGAGAAAAGTTTCAATGGCTTCATATTTTTCCTTTATAAGCAATTCCTTTTGGGTTTTATTTTCCTTCCTCTTCCTTTCAATCTCTTCAAGGGCACTAACTATCTCTCCTTCTAAATAAATCTCGATCTCGTCTCCATAAAAATTAATAGATTTTATTTCAATATTGTCTAAGGCCATGAGCATAAATTCCTTTACACCTTCATCATATCTATCGTTGTCTAAATATTAGATACTTTCACTTTCATAGGAGTTGGCATCTTGGGTGTAGAACCTCTTCTTCTTAGGTCTCTTTCCTTCCTTTTGAATTTTCCTCAACTTCTCTCTAGGAGCATATTCATTTTTCTTCTTTTCAAGACACTTTGAAGCATAGTTACCAAATTTGCCACAATTAAATCATTTAAAAGATAACTTACCTTTGTAATTTCCTAAGCCTCTCTTAAGATTCCCCATGAACTTGGCTTCCTATTCATCTAATTCACAACATGAATCACCATGTTCTTCTGTGGGCTTCTTGTCTTCTTTGAAGGTTGACTCCTTTGCAATAGGATTGCGATTTGAAATTCTCTTCTCATAGGTCGTGAGAGTACCAAGTAGTTTGTCCAAAGTGAGAGTATTTAATTCAATCATCTCCTCAATGGCCAAAACCTTGGGATTAAAACTCTCAGGGAGAGATCTCAACAATTTTTGAACTACTACAATATCTTATAATTTCTCATCAAGACCTCTTATAGTTTTCACAGCTTCATCAACTCTTAGAAATTATTTTGCAACATATTCATCATCATGTATCTTCAAAGACTCAAATTTCATTCTAAAACCTTAAAGTTTGGCTTGTTTTACCTTGCCATCACCTTCATAGAAGCTTCTCATCTTGTCCCAAATAGATTTTGCATTAGAGAAATCCATGACCTTGACTAGTTATGATTCAGGTAGCCCAGTGTTAGGTCCCTATAATGCTAGTGATTCCCCCATTAATATTGTCATTGTGTCCCTTATTATTATTTTTGTGCCCTTATTGTCTCCATATTGTTATTATTTTGCCCCATAGAATCCCTCTATTGTTATTTTTGTGCCTTTATATTATTATTGTTAGGTCAGCTTGGTTATATTGTGACCCATTAGACTCCTATTTATAGAAAGGAGGTTTTGTCATTTGAATCATCCAAGAATTGTTCATTTATGTAATGTAAAGGAGGTTTCCCCCTCGAAGAGGTTGAATTCTAAAGCATTGATCTATCTTTTCTATCTTTTTGTGAGTGACCTGAAAATCACTCGTGAGTGATCTTAGTTAATTAATTAATGAATGAAGGTATTATAGACTCCCGTGCTGGTGTGTGTCTATGTTATCTTAGGCAATGGATCGATCAGATTGTGAAATACACAGACACTGGAAAAATGGAAACAGTAAGAGAAACACAGTAAGCAAATAAAAGAACACAACAAATTAATAAGGAGTTCACCCAATCCTCCTAGGCTACGTCTCTAGTCCAGTTTTCAATGGTGGCCTTCTTTGATTGTGTCTTTGAAGCAGAGTTTTTACAATGAGGAGCTTAGTTTCAGTCTCTTGAAATAGATAATGCTTAGTAGGGTGGTTCTTAGATTCCCCAAGCCACTAGAGTGCACAGACTCTTCCTTACCAAGTCTCGACCTCAATTGCTCTGAATGGGATGAGTCCAATCTGGTACTCAATTCCTGACAGATATCCTCACAGGGATCGCTTGAACCTCTCAAGCCTTCTGTCTACTCAATGCTGCCTTATTTTGCAGGTCAGCTCAGCTCTCTATTTTTCTGCCTCTTGCTTCACTGTCTCTTTCTTCTTTTTTCACTGTTCCCTTATCTGGTTCTCCCTCTTCTATTCTCTGTTTGTTCATGGCTTAAAGCCAATCTGTCTCATGACTGTTCGCTTCCTTTTCCACCCCTTCGGATCGCCTGCTACTGTTTTCTTGGAATTTCCTGCCTCTGCGTCATCGCCACTGTATAACGTCTCACAAGGAAGTGGCCACTTGTCCTCTCACGAACTATGCCATCTCTTCCTCAAACAATTCGGTATTTCGGTTACGTTGTGTAATGATTCATTCGCCAACTCAGTGGTTAAATCAGACTTCAGAGTTTTATATGCCGCTACTTAATTCTCCCTCCAGATCTAGTCATTCATTGGGCGCAATCTCCGCCATTAGATATGGAGCCCCCAGATCCTATGGTGTTCACTCTTATCACACGGTTGACTTGTTCGACCATTAGCCTGCGATGAGAGGTGGTTTTCTCTCTCATCCACCGGACACACGTCATGCAATGTATGGAATCACTCGTTCTCCTCCAAATCTTCTTACCACCCAATATGCCTCCGATATTCCACTAGTTTTGGAGCGCAGGACCTGCCTTTTGCTTTAGCGCTTTCACCACGGTTTCCCAGCTTCCCATGCGACCGAGTGCTCGGGGCTTTTCCTTCTTGAGGGGTTTTTCCTAGCAATGTGTGATTAGTGCTATTCGCACATCAAAAATGGCCTCTGTTTTCTGATTCGAACTTCCTAATTGCTAGTTTGCGTCCTGCATAGTCTCCATGGGCATTGGTCAATGTGCTTTGACCGAGGTCCTTGTCGTTCGTTGCTGGCTACAAACTGCCACTGTCCAGAGGTCTTCCTGGTAGCTCTTTGTTCACAAGTTTTTGAAGTCTATCCTGATTTGATACAATCATAGCACTTTAATAATTTTCATGGATCCAATTTGGATCAGTGAGCTGGTTTCATAACATTTGGTATCAGAGCTTTGGATTCTAGGGTTTCGCTGCTCCAAACAGGTCATCGTGGCATTTGCGCTATAACCTTTTTTTCTATGATGTCTCAGATGCTAAGAGAAAAACCCATTTGGGTTGAAATCGTTCCGAACCTCGGGTCTGAATTTCAGATCTTTTCACTCTATATTTGCGGAGATATGATCTGAGGAATTTGGCCCTCTTGCAGCCTTCTGAATTATATTCCAAACAAGTGACCTAGGGAAAATTGCCATAACTTTTGTTTTGAGCATCATATTGAAATTTCGTAAGAATTTACAGAAAGAGGATGGACTGTAGTTTCCTGTGTATATTTTTCAGATCCTAAGGTCAAAACAGTGACACGTGGCGCTTCATACAAGTTTGCTCTTCTGAAAAGGTATACAATGAGGTCATCTTGGGATATTGTGCATAACTCCTTCTTGGAGAATCTAAATTCAATCAGACTGGTGGTATTGGAAAGAGGACGCACAGGGATACTGCAGTTCGTAATTTCAGAACTGGAAGATCCAAAATTACGGAGATACATCAGATGCAATATCGAGCTCCTACAAAGTGAAAATAGGTGTGTAGATTTTTATAAATTTTTTCATAAGCTTGGTTTGAAAAATCAGTTTGAAGGAATTCAAAGGGAATAGTGAAGAATTATTAGCATTAATTAATTCCCTGAAGAAAGAAAATGGAAACACCTAGTAAGCAACCTGAAAGCTCTAGCATAACTCGTGAAGAACTAAATGCAACATGATATATCGAAATTACAAGACCAAGTACAACAAATTTCACTCTCACTAAGCGTAAATGAAGCCAAGATGAATGGCGTGGAAGCTAATATGAATGGAATGAAAGTTAAGATGAATGGCATGGAAGCTAAGATGGATGGCATGGAAGCTAAGATGAATGGCATGGACACTAAGATGGAAGCTAAGATGAATGGCATGGATGATAAGATGGAAGAATTGAAGATAAATTTGAATAAGTTGCTACAAGAAATGGTCACTAATGGTGAAAGGGTAGTAAAGGAAACTCATGATGAGAACAAAAGAAATGTTAATCATGATTTCATAGACTCTAATGTTGGATTGAAGACCCACCATATTCCAAAAATCGATATGAGGAAGTTTGATGGCAAGGATCCCGCAACATGGATACTACAGATGGAGCAATTTTTCGATCTCCATAATGTGCAAAACACACAAAAGGTACGTATTGCAACTTTATATTTGGAACCAAATCAGTTTGTATGGTATCAATGGCTTTGCTCTCGTAAACAAATTGTCACTTGGGGAATTTTTACGGAGGAATTGATAGCACATTATGAGGATACACAAAGCAACACCTTTTTTTAGCCAATTAATAAGTCTCAAACAAAAGTGTCCAATGATGGAGCACATTGAGGACTTCCAAAAATTGAACATAAGGGTAAAAGATATTCCAGAGGAGCATAGGATTGATGTGTTCATAGGGACTTTAAAGGATAATATCCAACATGAGGTTCGCCTTTGGGAACCTGATTCATTGGAGAAGGCATTCAGGTTAGCAAGAAAAATGGAAAGCAAAATTATGGCAACCAGGAAGCCTACCACTCACAACTATAAATATGGAAGTGTTGTTGCCCCTAGCCCTCCACAACCTATAAGGTTGACACCACAACAATTGGAAGAAAAAAGAGAAAAAGGGCTTTTTTACAGTTGTGATAGCAAATACACTAAAGGTCATAAGTGTGCTGAGAAGAAATTATTCTACATATATTGTGAAGAGGAGGAAGAAGAGGAACAAGAAATGTAAAAAGAAGAGGATATAATCCAGGAACAAACCCTGGATAAAGAAGAAATGAATCTGACCATATCTTGTAATGCATTGGATGGAATTACCACTCATCAAACTATCAAGATATAAGGACATATCAAGAAGAAAAAGGTAATAGTGTTGATTGATTTAGGAAGTACCCACAATTTTATTCATTGTAAGATAGCAAAATAGTTGAATTGCTTCCTATATGCAGCACCAGAGTGTCAAGTGATGGTTGCAAGTGGAGGAACCATAAATTGCTCTAGAAAGTGCCATAATATCAAGCTATCAATGGGAGAATATGTATTGAATAGCCCAATGCTTTCCATTCCAATGGGAGGTGCTGATGTTGTACTAGGAGTCCAATGGCTACAATCCTTGGGCACAATAGCTTTTAATTTTCAAGTACTTTCCATGAAATTTTCTGCGGAACGAAAGGATGTTGAATTAAGGGGTATTGTAGGGAAACTGGGAAATATAATCAACTCTAACGGTATCACAAAGCTTCTAAAATAGGAACAACAAGGTGTAATTGCATAGTTATGTTCGCTAGATGTTTCCACATTGAAATCATCTATTTCTCTAGATCTCCAAAAAGTCTTGGAAAATCATTCCAAGGTATTTGAGACTCCCAAAGGTCTCCCACCTATTCATGATCATGATCATTCTATTCATTTGATTCCAAGAAGTGTTCCTCCAAACATCGGGTTGTACAGATATCCCTATGCCCAAAAGAGTGAAATTGAACGTATGGTTGCAGAAATGCTAGAGGCTGGTATAATTCAACGTAGTCAAAGTTCTTTCACTACTCCAGTAGTATTGGTGCACAAGAAAGATGGATCATGGCACATGTAATGTAAAGGAGGTTGCCCCCTCGAAGAGGCTGAATTCTAAGGCATTGATCTATCTTTTCTATCTTTTTGTGAGCTAGTTTCATAACAGCCAGCAAGTAGGGCATTCATAAATCTCGAATTACACATAAACTCCATATTTTGATCTTTAGTAATCACAATTGGAGGCCTTTGATATTCTTCTTCCACTAAATCCCATACATCAGCTCCAAGTGATTAAATATAGGTCTTCATCCTTACATTCCAAAGAACATAGTTTGTTCCATTGAACATAGGGGCCTTGTTGGTGTATCCTCATTTATGGATTTCCATGGTCCTTTATCTTTCTTCCATCTATTAAACTAATCTAAAGTAACCTCGTTCACTCTGATATTAATTGTTATAAACTAGGAAATACTGGGAGGGGGGCTGAATGAGTATTGTAGGAATTTGAACAATTTATTTCACTTGTAAAAGATATGAGGACACCAATGACAAGTTCAACAACAATTCATATGAGTTATGATAAGAAACAATCATAAGAACTCAATCAAGACAAATAAATTTTTCAAACTTCTCATCAATTTACTTCACAAAGGAAATATTCCACTTGTTGTTACAAAGTTATATTGATACAACCAGAAGGAAACTACTAGTCGATTTATTAGCTACAACTAAAAGGAGCTACAACTCCTAATTTTATCAGCTACTATTGAAAGGAGCTCCAAACCCTAATACTAATTACTACTTGAAGGAGTTACAATCACTGATACGTGAGATACCATTAGCTTGACCTTGATGATTCATATTTCATACTCAAATCATGAAGGCCACTTTCTTACATAGTCAAATAATTTCCTCTCATCATCAATAATCTTTGATCATTGATCAACTCACTAGACACACCAACACCACTTATAGAATTTTGCAACCTTCCTCAACCGATTCTCCTTATAAAGTACTTTGAGTTGATAATTTGAGTTATTTAAAATTGAGTTATGTTTAGCTCAATATCATCTAAAAACCCATTTCTTTAGCCTTTGTTGTACTTCTATTAAGTCTTCTAATTATTCTTACCTATATCTATAAGAAAAACTGGGCTAAACTGCTTAATTTTGTTATTCTGGAATTTTTATCAAGCTTTAGCAAAGCTATTCTAAATCTAGATAACTCCAAATTTAGTTATTTTGCTAATTCTACCTCTAAACTATCTATCATTAGCCAAATTGTTTCCAACCCATCCAAGCCTGTTTTATATCAATTTTAGTGCTCTATTTTATATGGCATAAACACCAAATTTTAGTGTTGCAAACTTGTTCATACTTAAGCCTTCAAATATAGTCCCAAGTGCTTAACATTACCAAAACATAACTCTGCTAGGGCCATCGCACTATAGCCCCTAATGTATTAATAAATTTTTGTGAACCTTTTTCCCCCACGACTTTCATCTACATAGAAACTAGTGTGGTCCCATTCTTTAGCTCCCAACTTTATTTTCCTTGCACACCTTTGAAAACACCTCTAAGGTTGGACCTCCAGGATTATGTGTCCTGTGTGTCCACTGTTGCCAAATGTGTCTTAACCATTGGTATTTGAGCTCTGAATATATATGTTTTCATGTCCTGGAGCCTCGTCATCTTGGAGCTTCCTCTTTTGTGCCTTGTAATTTTCTTTTGAGGCAGTGCATCTAGGATGATGTGTCCCATGAGCTCTCGTTATTAGTTATGAGAATCCAACTTTAACTCCCACCATGTACTCCACTTGTCCCAGAGCCTATTCATCCCAGACTGACCTACAGTTTTCTCTTCTTTTTACCTCTAGGGTCTCCTCTCTACGATCACATGTCCCCGTGAGACCTCTGTGATGAGCCCCAAAAATGAGTAACTTATTGGGCTCATTTTGCCTACTGTTCTTCATAAATCCACCATTTTTAATATATTATGCATGTTTTTTGAGTATGTTTATGTTATTTGAACAAATAAGGGTGGTCACTTTACCAAGGAGGCTAATACGTGGTTATTTCAGGTTTTTTGGACAAATTTTGGAACAAAGCTGAGCAATTATGAGCCAGGTGATAGCCAAGAATGAGGGAGCAAGGGTGAGGATTCATAGGAAGGTTGTCTCTTGCATTAAATGGCCCTTCCTCGAAATCTCCACCCTCAACTCGGAGCTCAGCAGGCCACCAAAACGAATCCTAAAGACAGCCGAGCAGCGTTGTGAAGAGTGACTGTTTACTGGCAGTTTGAATAGTCGAGCCCCTTGAGTTAAGGAGGGATGCTAGGACCCTCGTAGGGCAAAAATAGGAAGGCTTCAACCTTCATAGTTTACTTTTGGAACTATTTGGTTTTTCACTATAGTGCTATCATTATCTCAGCTCATTTTTGTAGCTATTGCTGTATAACTTTCTTGTGACATGATTATTTTTTAGGAATGAAGAGCAACTTTACTTGGCATCAGTTCTAAGTTTATTTTAGGAGCCTGTAGCTCTTGGGGTTGGGCCCAACCCAAGTGCCAAGGCTTCCTTTATGTACTGTTATTTGCTTTTTATGTCTTTGCAAAATAATTTCTGTTAAGTAGATTAAAATCATGTTGATTATCTAGGTCATTGTTGATGATTAGAAAGGATTTTTATGTTCAGATTGAGTTGATAGATTATTAATAGGGAAGATATCTAGAAAAGGGTCATCAAGGACCTCTAATCTCACCTCTCCCTTAGTGGGATTATGAGCTGGGACAAAGGAGACCTTGCTGCCAACAAAAACACTGTCATTACCTCACCATGCAATCATTAGTGTTAGATTCTCATTTGCAGAAGTTGATACCAGTTGCGGTTAAGTGTTTAGATTCATGATTTCTCAGTTTGCATAACTATTTCACGTGATTTCATTGCAAATAAACTTTTGTTCATTATCTTTGCTGTTACTTAGGCCAGATTAGAATGAAGTAGCTAGGTCATCGGTTTTTCCAAGTCATTGTTTGTTCAGTTAGAGAAGCAACTTGCAGAGCACCTGTAACACCTCTCCATCTACCTGTACTCCATCAATCCCATCTACTCCATCCCCTACCTCTGATTCTTGCCTCATATTTGCTACACCTTGACCTAGTTTCCATATTTTTGTGCAACATTGCTCCACTCCTCCTTGAACAAATCCAGCCATCCTCATCTCTCCTCAGCTCCATCCACCAAGTCTTGGACCTCCTCACACCCTTATCCTACCTCCATACTCACTTCTCCACCTTTCTCTCTCCATCCACCCTCCAAAATCCCATTTCTGAACATCCTGTAGAAAATACAGAACATCCTGTAGAACCCCTGCAGACTTCCTGTAGAAGCTCACGGACGTGGTTTCTTGATAGAAAAAACTCAGTGAAACTCTTTGGAAGGGTGCTAGGGACCCCTTAGGCCCCCTTCTAACCTTCCCAACCTCTTGCAAGCATTTCCTCTCACCAATCCACCTCTGCACAGTCAAAACAGTCAAAGCACATGCATGATAATTCTGACAACTTATTCAAAAATTGGCATTATGATACATATGTTGTACTTGATGGCAACCCACTCATCTCAGATGATAAATTATAGTGCATCAAATTTCACGCACTTTCATGAAGATAAAAGTTTCTTTCATGTAGAGAAAAGTTCACGCACTTTCATGGAGATAAAAGTTTCTTTCATGTAGAGAAAATTTCACGCACTTTCATGAAGATAAAAGGTTCTTTCATGTAAAGAAAAGTTCACGCACTTTCATGCAGAGAAAATTTTCTTTCATGTAGAGAAAATTTCACGCACTTTCATGCAGAGAAAAGTTTCTTTCATATAGAGAAAATTTCACACACTTTCATGCATAGAAAAGTTCCTTTCATGAAGAGAAAAGTTCACGCACTTTCATGGTTGGCTCATGGTATTAGTCCGACAGTTTTTGATCCTATGGTTTTGGTCCGTGGTATTGCATCCAAAAGTGTTGACCCCAAGTATTGGGTTCATGGTATTGTGTTATTATGGTTTTGGACCGTGGTATTGTGAAAGGCCTAAGACTATAAAAGAGGAAGGAGATCATTTGGCAAGGAAATCAATCTTAATGAATTGAATATCTAATAAGTGCTAGGTCTGAAATATTCGTGATTGGGGTTATGGTGCAGATCTGGATCTGAATGAAGGAGGAACCGTAGCGCATAAAGAAGGATAAGTTCTATTGATGGGTCATAATCTTTAAGCTTGAATAATAGTATCTTTGTATAATTTTGATCTGTTATATGAGGCGCATGCTTGATCTATAAATCTGACAATCTGGGTTAATTAGTGTCTGAATATTTGAAAGAATGAATTATCCTTTATAGATCTATATGCAGGTTCAGTAAAGTGAAAGAGCGTATACACGCTGGTTTAGTGAATGAAAACGGCGTATACGCAGGTTGGTCCAAACACAGGAGCGTATGCACGCAGGTTTCAGGTTGTTGAAGTAGCGTATATCTTTTAAATTATGATCTAGCTGCCTCTGTTTATTGCTGTAGTATTCTGGGTTCAGAATTTTGTGTGTGGTTATTGTTACTGTGTTCTGGGAACAACTGTCAGAGAAGTGTTTACTTGATTCAGTGCTAATTGGGGAAAAGGAGATTGTTTGATGCAGATATACTTGATGATTGATTGATGTTCATGGATCTAGTCTAAAAATTTATGAAACGAGGTCCCTGGAATAAAGAGAAGGTTGTAGCCTTCAGTAGACCAGCACCTACACACTAGTATCTTGGCTAGTACAAGAGCTAAGGGGGTTGTAACTCCCTTCCAGGAGAAGCTAGAGAACGAGAGAGGGTTGTAGCTCTCTTCAGGTTGCAGCCTGCGCACTGGTAAAGGACTACGCCAGTACATTGTAAAAAGAAGTTTCTAATTAAAAGAAGATAGAGACAAATTGTAGCAGGTGGTTTTCACCCACATTGGGTTTCCACCTTATATCTTGTGTTCTTGTGTGTGTGATAGTCTTCAGATCTATTTTACTGTCTCTGGTTACTGGTTATTTTATTCTGATACACATATTAATAATCAATTTCTGAAAGATAAAGTAAATTATAAGTTTGCATTGTATACGCGGGTTTCCTTCTACATAGTTGCGCATATACGCGGTTTTAATTAACTGAAGTAGCGTATATTATCTGGATTTGAAAAAGGGAATATTTGACTTGATAATACTGATTCACCCCCCTCTCAGTATTATTTCCAACAATTGGTATCAGAGCAGGTCCTTCTAAAGAAGCTTGATCGCTTGGAGGAAGATCCATCATCATGAGCAACTACGAGAGAGAAGCATCTATCAGGCCACCGATTTTTGATGGTGTTAGTGTCAGTCTTTACAGCCTTCCTCCAGTGATCAAATGTGCTCTTACATAGTGATTTTGAAGTGTCAAGGTCAAATTTTGTCATTTCAGTGAGTCTTCAAGCAAAATTTGGTCACTAGGCATTAGGCCTAGGGTTTGCCCAAATGTCAGTCTATGTCATCAATCAGCTGAGCCTATCATCATTCAGAGGTTTGTCATCGTCATGTCAATGTCTAATGGGTCATTTTACACCATGTTCATGCTTCAGTTGTACCTAGGCAAGCTCATTTCCCTCTCCTAGGGTTTTGAAAGCCAATTTCTCTTGGGCGGCCAAATCATCGGCAAAACTTGTTTCCTGATGTTAATACACCTTCCCCTATCCTTCATGTACCTTATCAAACACTTCCCATCCCTTAGATCCGCCAAATTCCTCATTTTTGCACAAACCCTAGTTTCTAGCTACAACTTGGCAATTTTCTAGGTTTGGCCTGTGTTTTGCCCTTTTGGACCCCTTCCCCTTGCTCAATCTCTGAGATTCCACTTTCCCATACTTCCTAACATCCCTCCCCATTCCCAAAAATTTCCCCAAGAATTTAGAAGCCCTCTGTCCCCTTCATTCCGCTTCATTTCGACAAAATTCCTTGTTTCACACATCGGGACAAGTTTCACTCAAAAGCTGTTTCTGAGCAATAAAAGATGAATTTTTCAAAACTGAGAGAGGTGTTTGTCCACCACATGCCAAGGAAGAAAAACCTCCTTCATTTTTTACACAAGTGTCATGGTTTGAGAGAAATGTCAAGAATACCGTTGCCTCAGGAGAATCAAAGGCACCTCTGAAGTGACCTTGGGAAAATCAAGTTTTCTCCTAGCTTGGTTGGCCAAATGACTTTCTTTATGGGTAAATTGATAACTAGACACGAAGAGATTTCCAATGAGCTATCCTGCGCTCAATTTGGGGTTGAGGAAGGCATTCAAAAGTTGACTGCAACAGCACTCTTCCTTGAGGCAGCCTCGTTGGACACTTTTTGACCAGTCTTGGGAGATTTGCTTTTTTACAGGTCAAATCAACTCGAAATTGAAAAATTCCAGTTGGGTTGGAAAGTAGACTTAAATACCTTTCCAACGAGCCATCCTGTGCCTGATTCCGATGCCGGGAAGGCCCTCAAACAAGGCTGTGAACGTGTGCGACCAAACGGAGGTGCGCGACCAAAAACAGGCCAACGCACTGTGTTAAATTACACAGGCGCGACCAAACGGAGGTGCGCGACCAAAAACTCTGTCTGCTGTAAAAACTCACTCAAACGCCAAAATCACCCTCAAATTCTCTCAAACTGTTAAGGCAACTTTTTCCTAGTCCCTCCATTCATTTTCCCAAAGTTAAATTACATATGTTAACATGTCATTTTCATTAATCTCATTTGCAAGAAAAGCTCAAACCCTACCCCCAATCCTATGAAACCCTAACCCCTTCTAAACCATTTCAAAACCCTAGTTCCCCCCCATGTGTCATGTTCAAACCCTACACTAGTATATACAGCAAATTTACATATGTAAATACACAACAGAATGAAAAGAAACAATATAAAAAACAAAAAGAAAAAATGATAGCAAGGCATGCACACAAGAAATTGTAAAAACAGTGAAAATGTCATTTGCATAGCCTTATATAAAAAATAAAGAAAAGTGTCATCTTGCTGTGTATATGTCAAAGATTCAAAGCTGTGTTAAAGTCATCACAAAATTCATCAAAAATACAGCTGCATAATTGTCAAAGGAAACAGTTTTGCTGTGTTAGGGTTTCTCATTAGCATGGTATCATCTCTCTATCCATAAAACTCTGTTTTTCCCTATCCATTCCCCATATGAAAACCTAATTCAAATTTCATTTCCCTTCATGCAAAACTCCCTATGCAATTGAATTTCCATCCCCAATGTCAAAACATACAGTGAAATCCTAATTCCCAATGACAAATGCAAAAATGAAACTGCTAGCACCATGGAAAGATTGTTGTTATGAAAATTGTTTGGCAGATTTTGGTGATGGGTTTTATTGTCTCCTTAAACCTATTTCTCTATATCCCCTCATCTCCCTAACTCACAAGACATCATACTCTATTTCCATTGCAAACCTATCACAGTAACCCTTCCCTCCCTTGGTGATCAAACATACAAAATCACTGTTTCCCAAAAGCATTGAATGGCCATTCCAAAAGTTATGAAAAAACAGAGTATGCTCTTAGATGACATGCAAAGGCAAAATTTAAGGAGAGCAGCCTGTTAAAGGTTTATGATTGATGCTACCCTATTCCCTTATACTTATGCCCTCATTCCTTCCATGATGAAAATCTATATTGTCCTTTCCCTTGGTGATCATAACACATATTTCCCTAATACAGTATTTATTTGCAAATGATGAAAGATGAGATGGCATGTTTAGCATTATGTGATGTTTTCCTTCAGAATTCCCTGTTTATGTATATATTTTTCCCTTTCCTATATGTAAATTCCCTCCCCTAACATTTCCCTCATGATGTTTCCCCTTGAAAACAACATACTTCACAGCATTTTGCAGGCAGGGCAGCGGTCATTTTGACTTGTTGATTCCACCTTGCTCAATAACATCAGGTCAACCAATGAGACTAATGAGCAAGGTGATGACCGGTCTTCTTCCACGGAGGTTGAGACACAGCAGAGGCTTTTAGAGAAGGCAAATCATGACAAAGAGCTGCTACGCAACATGAAAACACATTATTGGGCCAAAATGCATGTTTACAAAGCAAGGATGAAGATCCTTCAACGGCGGTTGAACGAGGCTCTCATGAGGAAAAAGAAAAGGACAAATCCCCGTATCTTGGCTGAGGCATCCCTCACTCATCATGGTACTCATTAGCCTTGATCTAGCATCAAAATCTGAAAATTTTGAGAATTTTGGAGCATTTTGCAAATTTTTGGTAAAATTACAGGTTTTGCCCACGGTTTGGTCTCACCCCGGGTGAGACCATTTTGGAGGACTGCTCGGAATTTTGAAAACTTGGCATTTTTGGAAAGGGCATGAAAAAAGAAAAATTACCAGTACTTGGGAGCAGTCTAATTTTGAGATTTGAGCCTCCGAAAGCTCAAAATACATCAAAAAAATGACTTTCTGCCCACTTTTTGAGTTGCAGAAAGTGACCTTGGGAGAATCAATTTTTGAGGGGTCAAATCAACACCAAATTCAGAAATTCCACTTGGGATGGAAAGTAGACAGGCCAAGCTTTCCAATGAGCCATCTTGCACCTGATTTGGACCAGTGAAACCCACTCAAAAACAGCTGTGAAGGGGCGCGACCAGAACTTCCAGGGGCGCGACCAGAACTTCCAGATTTGCCAGAATTGCCATTTTCGGTCAAAAAACACTGTTTTGACTATGGTTGACCATTTTTACTTGTAGATGATGGATGAATGTAATATTTTCATGGCACTTTGATAGGTTTTATCTTTCTTTACTCTTCTAGAAGCTTCTTTGATGTAAATAGTGAAAAATTAATGCATGGATGAGTTAGCTAAGTAATAGAGGCAAGTTGTTGGGCTGCCTATTTTCTAGTTCTTAGTTTAGAATTAGTTCAAACTGCTCCTAGGAAGCTGAGCTCGACCCCTAGAGGTGGGGAAAGGAGTTAGATGGTCTAGGAGGTCTATATTATGCTCTCTCCTTCTCATTTTCATGGTTGGACTCTAGAGGGAGAAGTGCTATTGTATTTTTGACTTGTATTTTCTGCAATTTGAGGAAAAGGAAGGCCAGGGTTTTGCAGACTTCATTGTGGATTCTTGTGGATTATTATGTTGATGGTGTGTCTCCTACTGTTATTGTAAGTGTGTTTATGTGTTCCATTTCTTAATCTCTTGCTGCTATTTAAACAAAAGAAGTGATAAAGTTTGAATTCATGCATGCCATGCTCAGCTTTCAATTTTGTTTAAAATTTATGTTTTCCACTGTCTAGAGAGGATTCGAATTCATTGTTTGCCCTCTTTAGCCTCTCTTCTTTCTTCCCTGATCATCTCTTTCAGTTAAAGGCATCGGCATAGACTCCTACCTTGCCCCAAAGACCCACCTGCAAAAACTGAGCTCAATCCCCGCACCCTAAATTGCACTCCCTCCAATTGCCACCAAAAACCCAAAAAATCTTTAAATCAACCCCCCTTATCAATTTACTAGCCTAATATCTTTGATCCTAATTGGTCAGCTTATTATATTATAAGATCTATCAAATCTGACCCGAGAGAGCCTTCTCATACCCCGTAGGGCTAGCTACGAGGTGAAATGGTTTGATGTAGCCTTGAGAGTTTGTCTATCTCAGCCTAGGTGAATTCCAAGCGCTAACAGATGGGACAAACTTCGTATATTGGAAGGTAAGAGTTACTTCCTATCTTCAATCTCTTGGTATAGAAGTTTGGGATATCATAGATATAGGGTACACTTTTCCATCAGCAACTCCTACAGATCCGGCTGAGAAGAATAAATATGAAACAAATGTAAAGGCTGTCAATACCCTATTAGGATATCTATCTCAATCAAAATTCGTCAAGGTTATGTGGTATAAATCCGCAAAAGAAATATGGGACAAGATTTTTTTGAGCTATGAAGGATATGAACAGGTAAAACGAGCAAAACTTCAAACCCTCAGAATTCAGTATGAAAATCTCCAAATGCACAATGCTGAAAGTGTGGCTAACTATTTCCTTCGTGTAGATGAGATTGTTAATTGTATGAAAAATTTGGGTGAAGAAATAAAAGAGGCTATTGTGGTTGAAAAGGTTCTAAGATCTTTGTCCCCTAGGCTTGAATCTAAAGTTTCTGCAATAGAAGAAAAAGAGAATCTACTAAACCTTACCATGTCTCAGCTGCACGGAATTCTGACTGCTTATGAAATGAGGAAAGGAGGACCATCAGACAGGAGAGAAGCTACTTTCAAGGCTTCAGGCAGAGGAGATTACTATGAGTCAAGACACGTGTCTGAAGAAGAGGAGGAATCAAATTTTGTCAAGAACCTTCAACGGGGTACTGGAAGATTCAGAGGTAAGTTGCCTTTCAAATGATTTGCTTATGGAAGAGTCGGTCACTATGCTGCCAAATGTCCTCATAAGGATAAGATTGACAAGGGGAAGGAACCTATTAGATGGAACAAGAAACAGAATGTAACTAAGAAAAGTTACTACATTCATGAAGACAGTGATGGCCTTTCAAATAGTGATGAAGATGAACGAGGTAAGAATTATAAACTTTTAATGGCTTTTGAAGATGATAATTACATGGATACTATAGATGAAGATGGTTTTTATGAAGAGATTTATAGACTCAAAGTATGTTTAGAAGAGAAGAATGTGATCATTGATACTCTGCAATTCCAACTTGCTGAAAAAGAAAAATTTCTTGAGAAGTTAGAATGTGAAATTGTTGGTCTTAGAAAAGAGATTGATAAAACAAAGGCTCTTAATCTTAAATTTGTTAAAGGATCTGAAACTCTAGATGAGATTATCAATGTGTAGCGTTCCCCACTAATCAAGACAGGTCTAGGATATAATGAAGAAGCATCTCAAGCATAGAAACCATCCACCTCAAAAGGTTATCTTGATGCAGCAAGGAGGAATGAGCAAGAGCCCAATGGAGATCACTAGGTAAAACAGGGACGATTTACATCAAGAATAAACAAATACTACCAGGTAAATCGGGGGCAATCCACCTTAAGGATGAAAAAAAGCTACAACCAGCCACAGGTAAAATCTTCTCAATTTGCCTCAAGAATGGATGACAATAGAAACTACAATCATTTGGCTGGTCGATTTGATAATCGCAGGAGTTTCTTCAATGGCCAATGTTTCTCTTGCCATAACTTTGGCCACAAAGCAGCTCAATGTGTTGCCTATAAGACAATCATGACTAGAGAAGCTCAAAAACAAAGAAGTATGACTGGAATTATGAAAAGAACCTATAACAACTTTTCTGCCCTTGAAAATGAAATTGAATGTTCTATTTGTAATAACTTCAGTCATGAAGATTCTGAATGCAGGAGCAGGTTTCGGCAGACAACTCAGAAGGAACAAGCCTCAAGTGCCAGAACATGGAGAATGAAGGAACCACAACCAGAAAGATGTGGGATAGCCTTTTATGCAGAAGGACAAGAAAATCAATGGTACATCGATAGTGGATGTTCGAAGCATATGACAGGTGATAAAGAAAAACTTCAATCATATAGTGCTTTAGAAAAGGGAAAGAAAGTTTCTTTTGGAAATGATACCTCTGCAGTCATAAAAGGAAAAGGCACTGTTCAGTTGAAAGAAAAAGTCAAAGCTGGAAATGTTCTATATGTTGATGGCTTGAAGCATAATCTATTGAGTGTCAGTCAGATGTGCGATCAAGGAATTGAGGTAATATTTCGATCAAATGGATGTAGTGTTCATGATCTTGAAACAGGAAAAACAGTGATCAAAGGCATAAGAACTCCAAATAATTTATACATATTTGAAGAAGGACAACAACAATGCTATTTGAGCAAGAATGATGAACACTGGTTATGGCACCGGAGGTTGGGGCATCTAAGCTTTTCATAGATAAGGAAAGCATGCAAATACCAGGTAGTTCGTGGTCTTCCAGACATCAGAATTCCAGACAATACAATATGAAAATCATGTCAGTTTGGTAAGCAAACCAGAACTGACTTCCCTGAGAAGGAAGGATCAACGAGCAAGCCTCTTGAACTATTCCATACAGATATATGTGGTCCATCTAGGACAAAATAACTTCGAGGAGAAGAATAGTTTATATTATTCATTGATGACTTCTCCAGGATGGTTTGGATAGGACTTTTGAAGCACAAAGACGAAGCATTCGAAAAATTCAAATCATTCAAAGCCTTGGCAGAAAATGAATCAGATCACAAAATTAAGTGCCTCAGGTCTGATAGAGGTGGGGAGTTTACCTCAAATGAAATTTTCGATTTCTGTGAAGAACATGGAATAAGAAGGGAATTCTCTACACCTAGGACTCCTCAGCAAAATGGAGTGGTGGAAAGGATGAACAGAACGGTTCAACAAATGGCTCGTGCTATGCTTGATGAGTCTGGAACACTCGCAACCTTCTGGGGTGAAGCTGCATTTGCTGCGGTTGTTATTCTCAACAAAACAAATGTCCGTGTAAACAACACTCAAACTCCTCATGAGCTCTGGTATGGTGAGACTCCTTCGGTAAAACATTTCAAAATCTTTGGAAGCAAATGCTATATTAAGAATAATGATGAACATCTTGGAAAGTTTGAACCTAGAGTAGATGAAGGCATACTTCTTGGTTATTCTCCCCATAGAAAAGCATATAAGTGTTACAATAAAAGACTTGGAAGAATTGTTGACAACATTGATGTAGTGATTGATGAAGAAGGAAACATTCCTAGGCAAGTAAATTATGAAAATATCGAAGAGGATGAAGACTACCCTTCAAATCAGACTGATGGTGAAGAAGAACCTCAAGAGGCACCAGAGGAACAGATAAGGATAGAAGAGAAGACTCCATCCAGTTACGTTCAGAAGAATCATCCATAATCTCAGATTTTGGGGTAGAAAGAGGCAGGTGTACAAACAAGAAGAAAAATTGTAGAAGCCTCAAGCTATTTGGCATTGCTCTCCTCCACTGAACCAAAAAATGTTAAAGAGGCATGCAAAGATGAATGTTGGGTCAAGGCAATGGATGAGGAACTTGAGCAAATCGAAAAGAATAACACTTGGGAGTTGGTTCCTAGACCAAAAGATAAGAATGTCATAGGGACAAAATGGATCTTTAAAAACAAGTTGAATGAAAATGGGGAAGTGATTAGAAACAAGGCCAGACTTGTTTGTAAAGGGTATGCTCAACAAGAAGGTATAGACTTTGAAGAAAATTTTGCTCCCGTTGCTAGACTTGAGGCCATCCAAATGTTCCTTGCTCTCTCAAGCTTTCAGAAGTTCAAAGTATTTCGAATGGACGTGAAATCAGCCTTTCTGAATGGAGACTTAGAAGAAGAAGTGTACAT
Organism: Pinus tabuliformis; assembly: GCA_031772625.1. Lineage (NCBI taxonomy): Eukaryota > Viridiplantae > Streptophyta > Pinopsida > Pinales > Pinaceae > Pinus > Pinus tabuliformis. Next base: position 929,641,102 of record CM062811.1, on the reverse strand, counting down.
TGAGAAACCAGATGGCTTCATCCTTGGGAATGATCCAAATCTTGTATGCAGACTAAAAAAGGTTGTCTATGGTCTTAAACAGGCTCCAAGGGCTTGGTACTACCGTTTGGACAAATATCTTCATCAACAGGGTTTTTCAAAAGGATCACCAGATAGAAATCTTTATATAAAAATTGAAAATGACAAATTGCTAATACTTGTTGTGTATGTAGATGATATTATCTTTGGCAGCAATGAAGAAGCTATGAGTCAAAGCTCTGCCTTGGTGATGCAGAAAGAATTCGAAATGTCTTTGCTTGGAGAACTGACATATTTTCTTGGATTGCAAATCCAACAAAATGAAGGCAGTATCTTTTCGTCTCAAACCAAGTATCTCAAGCAGATCTTGAAGAAATATGGCATGGAAGATGCAAAACCAGTATGTACCCCTATGGTTACAGGATGCAGCCTCAGTGTAAATGATGAATCAGGAGCAGTGCATCAACCAACCTATAGATCCATGATTGGAAGTCTTTTTTATTTGACAGGTACTCGACTAGACATCATGCATGCAGTGGGAATAGTTGGAAGATTCCAGGAAAATCCTAAGGAAACCCATCTTCAGGCAGTAAAGAGAATCTTCAAGTATCTTCAAGGAACTCAAAACTATGGCTTATGGTATCCTAGAGATACAGATCTCACTCTACATGCTTATACAGATGCAGATTGGGCTGGAAGCGTGGATGACAGGAAGAGCACAAGTGGTGGAGCATTCTTTATGGGTTCCAGATTAGTATCTTGGTTCAGCAAGAAACAAAGTTCGATTGCTTTATCTACAGCTGAAGCGGAATATGTGGCTGTTGCATCTTGTTGCACTCAACTCCTTTGGATGATGCAAACCTTGTAGGATTTTCAAATCACTTGTACACCACCTATCTCCATCTTATGTGATAATACAAGTGCAATCAGCATTTCAAAGAACCCAGTTATGCATTCAAAGACCAAGCACATACCTATCAAATATCATTTCCTCTAAGAACAAGTGCCGGAACAAAAGGTCAAGCTGGAGTATGTTCCCTCTAAGGAACAAGTTGCTCATATACTCACCAAACCACTGCCCAGGGAAACTTTTGAATACCTCAGACAGAAGATGGGTGTAGTTGATGCATCATCTTGCTATTAAATCTTGTTTGTTTCAGAGAAAAATGGGGATATGCGAGTTTCCTAATGAGGATCCGCGTACATACGCAGGTTTGTATAGAGACAGTCGCGTATATGGAGGTTTGATGGATATCAGTAGGGACAGGCTCTGGTTGAAGATAATCTGGTATGGGTCTAACAGAGACCATCTGGCACAGGTTCAGGGGGAGTAGATAAACTTCTAATGATGCATTGTTAGCATTATCTCAAAAGATTTTGGTTCTAGTTCACAATTGTTGTTGGATTCAGGTGGAACAAATGCAGAGGGAGAACAAAAGGAAATCATGGTTGCTGATCTGAATGGTGATTGACAGATGTTGCTGCTATCAGTTATTGTGACTTTCATAAGCCTTGCTCTAGATATTTCGTCTCTATGTCATGTATCTCTTTTATGGTGTCAAGGTCATGTAACGACCTATTTTTGGTTCCCCACTATGCCTGGGATGAAGATGTAATGTATTTGGTTGTCACATGTAATTCTCTGATGTATCCCCACTTGGTTGGGTGGATGATCCCCACTTGGTTGGGTGATGGATGTATATATTGAGTCTTTGGGTGATAGGAAGGTCTTTTATGATGTATAAGTCATCGTTCTTCTTGTAAAACATCTTTTTGCAGACCTTGCTTATAGTCAAGGGGAGCATGAACAGCACACTTCAGCAGAGCAAAGACTTCAACATGTACTCAGAGGAAGCATGGACAGAGTGGTACACCTTGGCATATACAAAGGGGGAGCTCATTCAGAGATTTCAGCAGGTACTCAGGGGGAGTATGGGCAGCGGAAAGTTTATCTAGGAAAGAGATTATCTTGGTCTGCCCTTTGCCCTTGATGACAAAGGGGGAGAGTGATTGGTTGTTGTTGCCATCAAGTCCAAAGGGGGAGATTGTTGGCATTATGATACATATGTTGTACTTGATGGCAACCCACTCATCTCAGATGATAAATTATAGTGCAGCAAAGTTCACACACTTTCATGAAGATAAAAGTTTCTTTCATGTAGAGAAAATTTCACGCACTTTCATGGAGATAAAAGTTTCTTTCATGTAGAGAAAAGTTCATGCACTTTCATGAAGATAAAAGGTTCTTTCATGTAAAGAAAAGTTCACGCACTTTCATGCAGAGAAAAATTTCTTTCATGTAGAGAAACGTTCATGCACTTTCATGCAGAGAAAAGTTTCTTTTATATAGAGAAAAGTTCACGCACTTTCATGCAGAGAAAAGCTCCTTTCATGAAGAGAAAAGTTCACGCACTTTCATGGTTGGCTCATGGTATTAGTCCGACAGTTTTTGATCCTATGGTTTTGGTCCGTGGTATTGCATCCAAAAGTGTTGACCCCAAGTATTGGGTTCATGGTATTGTGTTATTATGGTTTTGGACCATGGTATTGTGAAAGGCCTAAGACTATAAAAGAGGAAGGAAATCATTTGGCAAGGCAATCAATCAGAATGAATTGAATATCTAATAAGTGCTAGATCTGAAATATTTGTGATTGGGGTTATGGTGCAGATCTGGATCTGAATGAAGGAGGAACCTTAGCACATAAACAAGGATAAGTTGTATTGATGGGTCATAATATTTAAGCTTGAATAATAGTATCTTTGTATGATTTTGATCTGTTATATGAGGCGCATGCTTGATCTATAAATCCGACAATCTGGGTTAATTAGTGTCTGAATATTTGAAAGAATGAATTATCCTTTATAGATCTGTATGCAGGTTCAGTGAAGTGAAAGAGCGTATACACGCTGGTTCAGTGAATGAAAACGGCGTATACGCAGGTTGGTCCAAACACAGGAGTGTATGCACGCAGGTTTTAGGTTGTTGAAGTAGTGTATATCTTTTAAATTATGATCTAGCTGCCTCTGTTTATTGCTGCAGTATTCTGGGTTCAGAATTTGGTGTGTGGTTACTGTTACTGTGTTCTGGGTACAACTGTCAGAGAAGTGTTTACTTGATTCAGTGCTAATTGGGGAAAAGGAGATTGTTTGATGCTGATATACTTGATGATTGATTGATGCTCATGGATCCAGTCTGAAAATTTATGAAACGAGGTCCCTGGAAGAAAGAGAAGGTTGTAGCCTTCAATAGGCCAGCACCTACGTACTAGTATCTTGGCTAGTACAAGAGCTAAGGGGGTTGTAGCTCCCTTCCAGGAGAAGCTAGAGAACGAGAGAGGGTTGTAGCTCTCTGCAGGTTGCAGCTTGCGTACTGGTACTGCGCCAGTACATTGTAAAAAGAAGTTTCTAATTAAAAGAAGATAGAGACGAATTGCAGCAGGTGGTTTTCACCCACATTGGGTTTCCACCTTATATCTTGTGTTCTTTTGTGTGTGATAGTCTTCAGATCTATTTTACTATCTCTGGTTACTGGTTATTTGATTCTGATACACAGATTAATAATCAACTTCTGAAAGATAAAGTAAATTATAAGTTGTTGTATACGCGGGTTTCCTTCTACATAGTTGCATATATACGCGGTTTTAATTAACTGAAGTAGCATATATTATCTGGATTTGAAAAAGGGAATATTTGACTTGATAATACTGATTCACCCCCCCTCTCAATATTATTTCCAACATTCATTGCAAATAAACTTTTGTTCATTACCTTTGTTGTTACTTAGGCCAAATTAGAATAAAGTAGCTAGGTCACCGGTTTTTCCAAGTCATTGTTTGTTCAGTTAGAGAAGCAACTTGCAGAGCACTTGTAACACCTCTCCATCTACCCGTACTCCATCAATCACATCTACTCCATCCCCTACCTCTGATTCTTGCCTCATATTTGCTACACCTTGACCTAGTTTCCATATTTTTGTGCAACATTGCTCCACTCCTCCTTGAATAAATTCAGCCATCCTCATCTCTCCTCAGCTCCATCCACCAAGTCTTGGACCTCCTCACACCCTTATCCTACCTCCATACTCACTTCTCCACCTTTATCTCTCCATCCACCCCCCAAAATCCCATTTTTGAACATCCTGTAGAAAATACAGAACATCCTGTAGAACCCCTGCAGACTTCCTGTAGAAGCTCACGGACATGGTTTCTTGATAGCAAAACTCGGTGAAACTCTCTGGAAGGGTGCTAGGGACCCCTTAGGCCCCCTTCTAACCTTCCCAACCTCTTGCAAGCATTTCCTCTCACCAATCCACCTCTGCACAGTCAAAACAGTCAAAGCACATGCATGATAATTCTGACAACTTATTCAAAAACACAAAAAGATGTTGTTTTTTTAGATTTTACTATAGAAGTAGCTCAGACACATGCATTTTACCTTCCTAGAATTCAATGGAATCTCTTTCAGTAGCTTTCATCCTCTTTCTTGCATCAGTAGGGCTAGGTGGTAAAATTAGGGTTTGCTAGGGTTTACGTTTCCTTTCATCTTTCCAGTTTCTTTCTGCAAGTAGATTAGCCTTCTTTGAGTTAGCTTTCATCCATCAGTTAAAAAGCTTCTTCTTAGAGCTCATAAAAGTTGGCTTAAGCTCCTAGCAGACTTGTGCCAGCTGACCAAGTGACAACTGCGACAAGAGCTAGTACTTGTGCATACAGCACTGTCGCTTCCAAGTTTGTTACGAACTACCGGGTTGATAAGAGTAAAGAAGGGAGTCCCAGGAGTTGTAGCATTATTGCTGCAATACTGGAGCCCACCATCTTTTTGGCGCCATTGCTAAGGAAGCATCAGAGTATTTGTGATTGCTGCTTTTCTTCTATTTTTCTACTCCAACTTTCTGCTAAGTAGTTTATTTCAGTTCCATTCTGCAATTTCATTTCTGCAAAAGTAAATTAGACATTTCCTGCTTTCATAGATTAGCCTTTCAATTCCGCAATTTCAATTCTGCAAGCGTAGAATAGCATTTCAATTCTGCAAGCGTAGAATAGCATTTCAATTCCGCAAGCGTAGTCTAGCATTTCATTCCTGCAATTTGATTTCAGAAAAATAGATTAGTCCTTTCCTACTTTCATTTCAATTCCGCATTTTCATTTCCATAAGATAGATTTTAGTTAGTTGCAATTTCATCTGTTTCAGTTTTGCAGGTACAAGCAGAAAAAAACAAAAGCAACCAAAAATCTTTTCATGCCTCGTAGGAACAAAGATAATACCGGAAAATTCCTACCCAACACCCCCACCACTTCACTGAGTCACGCTTCTCTCTTCTTTGGTGGCAGTGACCTAGAAGAACCTATAGGTGAACCTCCTGAGATATACGAAGATCCTATAACAGAAGAACAGCAAGAAAACTTTCCTTTTGAGACCATGGCTGAAAACAGAAACGGTAGAGAAGATGATGAGATAATAGAAGGTACCTTCCCCATCTGAGAGACCAACGGGGACATGAAGATGAAAAAAATAAGTCCCTCAGCCTTACCTCATTTCCATGGATTGACCACTGAAGACCCTAATACCTTCCTGTTTGAGTTTGTTGTCCTTTGTCGAACTTATGACTATGCAGAGGACGAGCAAAAGTTGAAACTCTTTCCCTCTACCCTCAAGGATGCAACATTATGCTGGTTCATGGGGTTACCTGGAAATAGTATCACCACTTGGGCTCAGATGCAGCAAGCCTTTAACAACAAATACCAGGACTACTGTAGGTCTAAGGAAACAAAGGGAGAAATCTTCTGGATGACCATGGGAAATGATGAGTCCTTAGAAGACTATGAGGAAAGGTTCCAACTTAGCTACAAATGGGCCAGGTGCACACTTGACCCTGAATCTCTAAAGTTGGTTCTGCTCTGAGGAGTCCTTGAAGACCTTCTAGATACCCTCCATTTGCTAGCTGGAGGGGACATCTACCAACTACCTTATGAAGACATAAAGACTGTGTTTAGAAACCATTCTAGGGCAGCCTGGAAAAGAGGTAGGGGGAATCCGCTTTCAGCTAGTACTGCCTTCTCCAAGCATGAGTTTGCTAATTAGATGGAAGACCTCAAAAGTAAGGTGAGATAGACCATTGCCATGCAACTTGATACTTTCCGAATCCAACAAAAGAAAGAGGAAGCTGAGAGGGCTTTGGCCATTTTCTATCCCAAATGTATGAGGAAGCACCCTAAGAACGAGTGTCCATTGCACTCAGTAGAGGTATGTTTCGTTTCTGAGAAAGACCACCCCACAAACCAATGCCCAACATTACCCGGATTTAAAGCCATGCACCAAGGGACTGAGGCAACCACTAAACCTCTCTACCTCCTCAACCAAAGGAGGTCGCATGGGCCCAGAGCTTACTAGCAGGGGATGCAAGGGACATCCCAAGCTTATTATAGCCCAACAAATCTGCTCACATACCTTCTTGGAGTCCCCCTGCTCATCCTTCCTAGTCCGCACCTCCTCCGTGGTCTTATCCATCTCAATACCATACTCAACCCACTGCTCATTCGTTTCACTCGCATGTCTAGCCACAACCTTATTGGAATGCACCTCAACTAGGGTGGAGGCCCCAATAGAACTCTCCTCCCACCATTCTACCTCCACCACCAGCTCAGCCACAACCATTACCTCCTGCTCCTCTAAGACAACCCCAGATGCCTGCTCAACTGAACCTAAACCCCAACAATAGACAGGTCCAGCAGGTATACACTAGGGAGACAACATGCCCTACCTATGCTGTGGAGATCCAAGAGATCAACCTGCAATCTGGGAAGGTCCTTCCAGATCGCCAACCTCCTCCCCTGAAGGACGAGGAAGAGAAATAAGAAAGTGAACCCAAAGCCATTCCACCCTTTCCTGAGCGACTAACTGTAACCACGCAACCAAACCCAGAGGAGACTGAACTTCTGGGAGAACTTAAACAGTTGTGTGTGAAAATACCACTTCTCTAGGCCATAAAATATGTACCGATATACAACAAATTGATTAAGGAGAAGTCTTTCAAGCACCCAGGCAGGGGAAAGAGATATGCCTCGACTATCAATGTCATATGAAAACTGTCCAATCTAATGTTGGGGCAAGTAATCTGTCCAAAGTATTTGGACCTTGGGAGTCTTGTAGTTGATGTCCACATCAATGGCACCATAATCCCCCATACCTTGATTGATCTAGGGGTTGCCATTAATGTGATGACCAGGGACACCATGCTCAAACTCAACCTTCAGAGTTCCTTAAGGAATACCTCGACAGTCCTGCAGTTAGCAGATCGCCCCACCGTGACTCCCGAAGGGATTGTGGAAGATGTCTTGGTCTCTGTTGACTCTTGGGAGTACCTTGCAGACTTCTTGGTCCTTCAGCCAAAGGAAACGCTCACTAGATACCCCCTCATTTTGGGAAGGCCTTGGTTAGCCACTGCGGATGCTTACATCAGTTGTCGAGTTGGAAGCATGACCATCAAGAATGGGCCTATGTCCAAGCAGCTAGTGCTATACCCTCCTGCCCAACCTCTGATAGAACATGACTTACCACTCTGGTTGGAAGAGAGAGATGAGGATGAGGTCTACTCTGCACCATTGTGCACAGTAGAAACCACCAAGGGAGGCCCTCAAACTGAGGATGACTTGATTGAGAATTTGATTCAACATCCACCCCCTAGTGCACTATCCTTAGAGGAGTTGATGGAAGATACCCAAGCCAGTGCTTTAGTGGACCTCTGTGTGACTGATCCGACCTCTCCCAGAGTTAAGAATGTGGAATTTGGCCCCGAAAGAACCTTAAAGATCAGCTCCTCCCTATCTCCCTCCCAGGAGAAGGAGCTGTGTAGCTTACTGAACAATCATCTGGATGCTTTCGCTTGGAGCTATAAGGAGATGAAAGGAGTCCATCCTTCAGTCTGTACCCATCACATTTACATTAAAGAAGATTGTAAACCAGTCAGGCAGCCTCAGAGGAGAATGAATCCAGCCCTTAAAGACATTGTCAAAGAAGAATTGCAAAAATTGTTGGATGCAGGATTCATCTACCCCATCTCCGACAGTGAGTGGGTCTCACCTCTAGTGCTTGTGCCCAAGAAGAATGGGAAGTGGAGAATCTGTGTAGATTATCAAGAACTTAACAAAGCCACCAAGAAAGACCATTTCCATTTGCCTTTCATAGATCAAGTGTTGGATGGACTGGCAGGGAAGAAGTTCTTCTCTTTCCTAGATGGGTTCAGCGGGTATAATCAAATCCAAATCAACCCAGAGGACCAAGATAAAACCACCTTCACTTGTCCATGGGGTACCTTTGCCTACCGAGTCCTTCCCTTTGGGCTATGCAATGCTCATGCTACTTTCCAAAGAGCAATACTGAGCATATTTTCTGAGTTGGTCCATGACTTGGTAGAAATCTATATGGATGACTTTACTCCTTATGGGTCCAACTTCCGAGAAGCATTGACTAACTTGGGAAAAGTCTTAACCAAGTGTATTGAGATGAACCTGTCCCTTAGTCCCGAAAAATGTGAATTCCTGATGACCGAAGGGACTGTGCTAGGCCATACAATTTCCCAGCAAGGATTACAGGTGGATCCTAACAAGATTGCTATCATCCAGAAGGTCCCACCTCCTCAAAAGGTGAGAGATGTTCGGAGTTTCCTAGGCTTAGTAGGATATTATAGACGATTCATTAAAGATTTCAGTAAGCTAGCCTCGCCATTGTTTGGCCTCTTAGGAAAAGATGTTGAGTTCAAATGGACTGACGACTGTCAGGGGGCTCTGGAAGAGTTGAAAGATAAGCTGGTGTCCGCCCCGATCTTAAGAGGTCCAAACTGGGCCCTACCTTTCCACATCCACACTGATGCCTTGAACAAAGCCATAGGGGCAGCCTTAGGACAAGTTGAGGAGAAACTACCATACGCCATATACTTCGTCAGCAAAAACCTGTCCAAGGCAGAAATGAACTATACTGTAACCGAGAAAGAATTCCTAGCTGTAGTCCATTCCCTAAACAAGTTCAGACACTACATCACTGGTTATCAAACATTTGTACACACTAATCATGTTGCGATTAGATATTTAATGAATAAGCCTGATGTAAATGCTCGTATCATTAGATGGTTACTTTTGTTGCAGCAATTTGATTTGACTATTGTCGACAAGCCAGGTAAGGAAAATGTTGTTGCTGACTTCTTGTCTAGATTGGATTTGCCTGCAGGTGAAGAAGGGACAGTGGATGACCAGATGCCAGATGAACATCTGTTTGCTATCTCAGTACTCTCTCCATGGTTTTCTGATATAGCAAATTACTTGGTCTCAGCATAGTTCCCTCCGCATCTATCCTCAAAGGAGAAGAGCAGGATGGTGAGGAAGAGTGCCCTGTTCACTTGGATCGGGGGCAACCTATTTAAACTTGGCCCAGATCAGATCTTGAGGCGTTGTGTTAGGGAGGAGGAAGTCTTTGACATCCTCCTAACCTGTCACGATGAGCCCTGTGGAGGCCACAATGCAGCAAAAATGATTGCCTTCAAAATTCTACAGGTAGGCTATTATTGGCCTACTCTTCACCAAGATGTCAAAAGATACATCAGCCAGTGTGACCGATGTCAAAGGATGGGGAAACCGACTCCAAGGGACGAAATGTCTCTCCAACCTCAAGTGACCTTCGAGCCATTTGAGAAGTGGGGCATGGATTTTGTGATTCCTATCAACCCTCCTTCAAAGAAAAGGTCTTACATCATTGTGTGCACCGACTATCTGACAAAGTGGGCAGAAACAAAGGCAATCAAAGCAACGACAGAAGAAAAGGTGGCTGAGTTTTTAAGGGAAAATATCTTCTACAAGTTTGGCTACCCAAGAGAGTTAGTCACCGATCAAGGAAGCCAGTTCACCTCTAACCTGATTGAAGACTTGCTTGCTCATCACAAGATCAAGCACAGGACTTCCACCCCATATCATCCACAAGCAAATGGGCAGGTGGAAGTCACTAATAGAGCATTGGAAGGGATTTTGACTAAGGTGGTGAGCAGCAGCAGAAAGGATTGGGCAGATCGCCTGGTTGAGTCCACCTAATCCTACAACACCACTTGGAAGACTACAACAGGTTTCACACCTTATGAGCTGGTCTACGGGAAGAAAGCTTTGCTGTCCATAGAGTTCGAGTACAACACATTGAGGGTGGCAGCTTAGCTGGACTTAGATCTCAACCATGCTCAACGTGAAATATTACTGCAGCTGAATGGATTAGATGAACATAGAATGCAGGCCCTCCTCCACACAGAGGTAGTTCAACTCCAGAGGAAGATATGGCATGACCGGCACCTTAGTGAAAAGAAATTCTAGTCGGGAGATTGGGCACTGCTGTATGATTCAAGATACAAGGATTTCAAAGGGAAGCTGAGGACAAGATGGTTAGGACCATATACAGTGGAAAAATGCAATGACAATGGTTTAGTCCTTATCAGGACCATTGATGAAGAAGCCATCCCCATGCTTGTCAATGGGCATCGATTGAAAATCTACAAGAAACCCCTTTTGACGCAGGAGTTCATTGAAACTTTGGAAAAATCAGTGCTGGTAGTAGAGCATTGCTCTGCCTCTATTCCACCCACACCTTGATCATAAAAAAAAAAAAAGGAATAAAAATATCCTTGGGTGAAAACCTCTCTGAGGCACCTAGGGCAGACAGTGAGGGTGAAAACCTCATGGAGGCACCCTAGCTGTCTCTCAGAAAATAAAGAAATGGAATAAAAAAGGATCCTTGGGTGAAAACCTCTTTGAGGCGCCCAGGGTAGATAGTGGGGGTGAAAACCTCATGGAGGCGCCCCAGCTGTCTCCCAAGAAAAAAGAAAAAAAGAAAAAAAAAAAAAGAAACAGGTATAATCTCTGTAAAATTATTGCAAGTTGCAGGAAATACATTGCAGATAAAGAAGGTCGCGCAAAACAAGGACAGGGGTCCATACCAGGCTACAGGACACCCTTACAGACAATCCCTCCATAGCCACTCACTTTTCCCAGGATTTGATCACATTCGAGTCGAGATTCCACCTCCTACAGGTCGTTCTGGGCTTTCTACAGGGAGTTTTGGCCTTTCTACAGGAAGTTTTGCATTTCTATAGGAAACATCCTGTAGAGCCTTCGGGCAGGCCAAATTCGATTTTGGAAGGGGATTTGAAGCTTGGAGTCTATTGGTTAGGCCTGCAGCCACCCCTCTCTTCCAGCCATCACTTGTTTCATATCTTTCCATCGCCATTGCAACCGCCTGGTTATGTGTTCCTACAGTCATACAAGAAATCCTGTTTTCTTCAGATGGACAGGAAATTTTCCAGTGACAAATCAAGTAGCGAAGGCTCATACACTCTACCTGTTCAAGTTCCATCTGGACTCTTCATCAGCGAAGTCAGCCCTGCTTGTTTAGCCTGCATCCCAGGAGGAGAAGCAGCTACAGGACATCCTACAGGAGTCCTGTAGCGGCTGATCCCTCTGGAAGACATACTCTAGAGGCAGGGGCAGCCAAAACCAGCAAAAAGAAACATGTAAAAAGGCTCCTCCTGGACGTGAAAACATCCTTGACGGCTGAAACCAAACACCACCTGTGCATGCAGCGTTGCCAACCAAGGATCGGGTTCTAAAGCTGTGCATACAACATCAACCAATGAAAGAAGGAGTTCCAGCACCTATGCACGAAGCAGCAGCGAGCAAAGTAGTCATTCCAAGTCCCGAAGCCTGCAGAACATGTCCACAGCCACACAGGTAAGTGTCTAACCTTATTCATCAAATTTCATAGATTATATTTCAAAAACTGCATGTCTGTGAAATGGTTCAGATTGAACGAATTCAGTGGCCAGTCAATTGGCCACCCATGATCAGTCGAATGGCTTCGTGGGATCCGAACAAGCTTGGTTATGTCGAATTTGCCAACGAGACATGCAGCCGACATGTGGGAAGTGTCCAGTCAGGGAGAATCGGCGGGACTGGCAGTGGTGGCGGCAGTTAATGGCAAAGGAAAGATAATGGCGGTCAGGGACACGCAGAGGAATGATGGCCGTAACGTTGGCTAACGGATTGGCCTAGCCACCTCACCCCCTCGCCATGAATTGCACCGTAATTCAAAATGCTCGATTGAACACTCACGTTAACCACTTTTCATTTACATTCGCAACCGTTCTCAGCGAAGTACGCGTCCTCCTCCTCCATAGTCTGTTAGCCCGATCTTTTCAGTCTGTTTCAAAATTATCCCACATCCCAGGCTCATTCAAAAGCGCCGTGACACCCTACAAAAGCCGGCAAAGCATTCTACAGGAAGAGACTCTACAGGAAATACAGCATAGCCTTCCGGAGCAGAGAGGTCTGGACTTTTCTTCGTCAAATTTGGAGTTCCGAAGAGGTAGGCTAAAAAACACTCCTCCATGCATAGTATATTTCGAAAACATGGTGAATTGAGCTATCTTGAATTGGAGGGTTAGAGACAAGTCTGCCTGTGAGTCAAAATAGCAGTTTACTTGTGGTTGGACGTGATTTCTTCGTTGGTTTTGCGTCCAAGTTTTCCTTCTCAATTCCTGTTAAGAAAATTCTTCCTGTAGAAAAATATAAAGCACTTCCAGGTTTAACCTGTGTAGGAAAAATGTGAAATTTACATGGTTATATGTATGTTGGGGGTGGAAAGTGAGCTTTGCACTCTGTTTGGAGAAACCCAAGTATTCCTTTGATACACGGACAGTCGAGTTTTTAAAACCAGGGAATTGGTGCAAGGTTAAAACATAAACACCTGAGAGATACTGTCTTCAAGCTCGAAGGAGGAAACCATAAAACAACAAGTCCTCTCTGCTCAGAGCACAAAACAGAGCACTCTCACCATGCCAGGGGGGTTTATCAGGAAGGAACCCTCGGATTCTAGAAAATTGCGTGAACATCCCGAGGTGGTGAACCTCTTCACCCGTGCCAATTGGATGACCTTTTGTGACAGAATTCAAGGTCATGACGATGAGATAACAGAGGAGTTCTTAATGTCCCTGTAGCCTAAATCAAAGACACTGGCCACTGTGAATTTCAGAGGGTTGACCCTAAAGCTTACCCCACAACTCATTAGCCGAGTTACTGATCTGCCATTGGGGATACCCTGGAGCAAAGAGGAGAGGGCATTGGGCCAAAAATCCAAGAAAGAATTCTTTCTACCAGAGGAATAGTTTGTAGAAGACAAGAATGGGGTCCGAAGAGCCAACCTACATCCTTTTTGGAGTGAAGTCAGCTTTCAAATCATGAAATACATTACCTATGAGGGTCGGTTCAGTATTGTCTACGGCTATCACTTCCGGTTGCTGAGCGAACTCAGACATGGGATGGATTTACCTCCAGAACAAAAGTTAAGCATCCCCTATTTTCTCCTACAATCATTAATTGAGTGTGGCACAAAATTGAAGGAAGGGACACCAGATCAGCTAGCCCATCATGGGCTTATCAAGCTTCTAGTGGAAGATGCCCTCCATACCTACACTGTCCCTCTCTCCTGGGAGATTTTCCGCAACATGTCCAAGGATGATGATATTCGAATTCTGGCCGAGGAACTCACTTCATCCAGCAGTGAAGAAAGGGAACACATTGAGGTAGAAGAGAAAGCCAGTGGAAAAGAAACACAGGACAGACCACCACAGAAAGAACAAGAAGAGAAGTGAGGGAAAGGCCAAGCTGCTGAGCCCAAAACTGTGGGTGGAACAAAGGCACAAACACCAAGGGAGAAACGATTGCAGAGTAGAGCAGAGAGGACTGAAAAAGTCCAAACCAAGGAGGGCACAACCAAGGCAACCACACAGAAATTAAAAGGAAAGACACATCTAGCCAAGCAGACCAAAACAGTTGCAACAATTTCTACAGGAAGCATGAAAATAGTCGACACAAGACTTTCTACAGGAAGTCTGGAAACAGAGCAGCAAAGGGAGAAATCACCTGAGATTTTGACCAGGGAAGCAGCAGCAGTGCTGGCTGCCCTAAGCACATCTCCAAAGCAAAAAGGGAAGCGAAAAAGGGAGCCTTCCATGTATTTTAAGGCCAGAAGGAGCATGTGAATAAAAACTGGCAGACCCCAGCCACAGTCAAAGGAGCCAATTACGATTGTGGACACCCCAGCTAAATAAAAGGAAAGGTCGCCTTCAAAGGCATCCATCACCTATGAATGGGGAAGCCCGAAAACATCCACCTGGAGAGAAAGGATGAAAATGCTGGACACAAAGACCTCTCTACAGGATGCTGAGACTGTTCTACAGGAAACACTGGCTAGGCTAAAGGAGACCGAAGAAATGGAAGGAGAGGTAGCTAAATCACCATAGGAGGAAGAAAAGGTGGAGAACATTGTGGAACCTAGCCCCCAGCCCAGCTTGGGCTCCTACTATAACTTGTTAGAGGCCAAAAAGATCATTCCCCAAAAATTTGCAGTGCCACTTTTCCTTGCACTAGAAGAAGAGAGAGTGAGGACCCACACTTGGATGAAGATCGCTAAGTCCAAGGGTGTGGTAGATATAGGTCCCCTGGAGGAACAACTCAAAGAGGTGAGAAAGGAATTGGCTATGGTACGACATGTGGAAAGTAGCCAGCGGGCCAAGCTACAGGAAGAAAACGAGCTGCTCAAACAACAGCTACAACTACAAGAACAACATAAGGAAGATAGACCTCACATCTTGGGAGGACAACAACAACAGGAGAAGCCCATAACCGAAAAGGAAACCCCCGATGAATAGTAGAGAAGAGATGGGTTGCAGGCTGAAAATGAGACACTAACTAGACAGCTACAGGAGAAGGACTTGTAAACAGGCCAAGAGATACAGTCTCTGAAACAATAGGTACAAGAAAAGGAGGCCCAACTGGCCTGCATGGCCAGCTGGGCGATGGAAGCTCTGTAGTGTAGGCAGCCTACCAAATCATACGCCCTATACCTTAAGGATCAGTGGTTGCAGTTTTAGATTAACACCTTGGCCCAAAGGGGCATCACTCCATTTCAAAATTATCATCAATTTGTAGCTTTATGTGATAGTAGCTCCTTAGAGGACAAGGCTAAATTAGCAGAGTTTTATTTGCACAACTTAGCCCTTCCAAACATGAATTCATGGGATCCCAACACTGTGGTAGGAGATGTCCAACTTATGGCCATGGCCTCTTGGATGAATCATGAGGAAAAGAGAGTAGCAGAGGTCCACAATATTATGAGCAGGGAACTCAGTGAGCCACTAATGATCAGAGCAGAGCCGGACGACCCCTCAGCAGTGATAAGCGCCCACCAACACTTGGCCAACAACCCTCAGGATTTACCAGAATACATTGAGCAACAGGCTCAAGCTATTGCCCACTTTGAGGACATGGAGAGACTGTTGGGGGATAACTGCCTTCATGCCTACACAAGGCGGTGGAACACACTGCCTCACAGCTTGAAGATAAGAGAATACCACTCTCCCACCAGGATGAGGGAGGCCTTGGCAAGGGTACCTCTCTACAAACAGTTGATGCAAAATCTACAGGCCAATTGGATCAGCCTGAAATTCAGTCCTCCCTTACTTTTGGGATTGCTAGAAGGAGTTAAGGAAGAGGAGGAAAACAGACAGTGGGAGGAAGTGGAAAGGAAAGCAAGATTTCATGACCGGGAAGAAGATATCACCGCAGAGGCCTGGGACGTGAGGGAGGCGGTCAAAGCTATAAAGGATGATGAGCTAGATTAGTTGCTCAGAGGATGAGCAACCCATTTAGCAGGGGGGTGATGATGAACCCCAAAAATGGGTAACTTATTGGGCTCATTTTGCCTACTGTTCTTCATCAATCCACCATTTTTCATAGATTATGCATGTTTTTTGAGTATGTTTATGTTATTTGAACGAATAAGGGTGGTCACTTTACCAAGGAGGCTAATACGTGGTTATTTCAGGTTTTTTGGACAAATTTTGGAACAACGCTGAGCAATTATGAGCCAGGTGACAGCCAAGCATGAGGGTGCAAGGGTGAGGATTCATAGGAAGGTTGTCTCTTGCATTAAATGGCCCTTCCTCGAAATCTCCACCCTCAACTCGAAGCTCAGCAAGCCACCAAAACGAATCCTAAAGGCAGCCGAGCAGCTTTGTGAAGAGTGACTGTTTACTGGTAGTTTGAATAGTCGAGTCCCTTGAGTTAAGGAGGGCTGCTAGGACCCTCGTAGG
Organism: Pinus tabuliformis; assembly: GCA_031772625.1. Lineage (NCBI taxonomy): Eukaryota > Viridiplantae > Streptophyta > Pinopsida > Pinales > Pinaceae > Pinus > Pinus tabuliformis. The sequence continues at coordinate 929,624,909 of CM062811.1, read as the reverse complement.
GCATAAATAGGAAGGCTTCAGCGTTCGTAGTTTACTTTTGGAACTGTTGGGTTTTGCACTATAGTGATATCATTTCAGCTCATTTTTGTAGCTACTGCTATATAACTTTCTTGTGACATGATTATTTTTGAGGAATGAAGAGCAGCTTTACTTGGCATCAGTTCTGATTTTTTTTAGGAGCCTGTAGCTCTTGGGGTTGGGTCCAACCCAAGTGCCAAGGCTTCCTTTATGTACTGTTATTTTCCTTTTATGCCTTTGCAAAATAATTTCTATTAAGTAGATTAAAATCTTGCTGATTATCTAGGTCATTGTTGATGATTAGAAAGGAATTTTATGTTTAGATTGAGTTGATAGGTTATTAATAGGGAATATATCCAGAAAAAGGCCATCAAGGACCTCTGATCTCACCTCTCCCTCAGTGGGATCATGAGCTGGGACAAAGGAGACCTTGCTGCCAACAAAAACACTGTCATTGCCTCACCATGCAATCATTAGTGTTAGATTCTCATTTGCAGAAGTTGATACCAGTTGTGGTTAAGCATTCAGATTCATGATTGCTCAGTTTGCATAACTATTTCACGTGATTTCATTGCAAATAAACTTTTGTTCATTACCTTTGCTGTTACTTAGGCCAGATTAGAATAAAGTAGCTAGGTCATCGGTTTTTCCAAGTCATTGTTTGTTCAGTTAGAGAAGAAACTTGCAGAGCACCTGTAACACCTCTCCATCTACCCGTACTCCATCAATCCCATCTGCTCCATCCCCTACCTCTGATTCTTGCCTCATATTTGCTACACCTTGACCTAGTTTCCATATTTTTGTGCAACATTGCTCCACTCCTCCTTGAACAAATCTAGCCATCCTCATCTCTCCTCAGCTCCATCCACCAAGTCTTGGACCTCCTCACACCCTTATCCTACCTCCATACTCACTTCTCCACCTTTCTCTCTCCATCCACCCTCCAAAATCCCATTTCTGAACATCCTGTAGAAAATACAGAACATCCTGTAGAACCCCTGCAAACTTCCTGTAGAAGCTCACGGACACGGTTTCTTGATAGCCAAACTCGGTGAAACTCTCTGGAAGGATGCTAGGGACCCCTTAGGCCCCCTTTTAACCTTCCCAACCTCTTGCAAGCATTTCCTCATCGCCAATCCACCTCTGCTCAGTCAAAACAGTCAAAGCACATGCATGATAATTCTGACAACTTATTCAAAAACACAAAAAGATGTTTTTTTTCATATGTTACTGTATAAGTAGCTTAGAGACATGCATTTTACCTTTGTAGAAGTCAATGGCATCTCTTTTAGTAGCTTGCATCCTCTTTCTTGCATCAGTAGGGCTAGCTAGTAAAATTAGGGTTTGCTAGGGTTTACGTTTCCTTTCAGCTTTCCAGTTTCTTTCTGCAAGTAGATTAGCCTTCTTTGAGTTATCTTTCATCCATTAGTTAAAAAGATTCTTCTCAGAGCTCATAGAAGTTGGCTTAAGCTCCTAGCGGACTTGTGCCAGCTGACCAAGTGACAGCTGCGGCAAGAGCTAGTACTTGTGAATACAGCACCATCGCTTCCAAGTTTGTTACAAACTACCGAGTTGATAAGAGTAAAGAAGGGAGTCCCAGGAGTTGCAGCATTATTGCTGCAATACTGGAGCCCACCACTCTGCTGAACTTGTGGACCAATCAACAACTTGTTAGGGTGAGTTGTATTTCCACCTGTGGTGCCACCATGTTCTGGATCCTATTCATCCTGGAGAGACATTCATGTATGCGTTATAAACCTTCTAAGTAATCCCTTCTGTGATGATTTCATGCTTAGGTCACCAATGTCATGTGGTGAATTTTGAGTGGTGCCACGTGTCATCCGGATTTGGCCCAATTGAGCACCTGAAAGTGTTGAAAACACATGACACATGTCAACCTTGTGCTGACATCATGTTGACATCATCATGCCATTGTATCTGTCATGTTTCCTATACGAGCCAATGCAATTATGCCTAGGTTCATCCACTATGTCTTGATTATGAAGGCATAGGGTTTCCTAGGCCTTTGATTTTCAACAATTTCTTTATTAAAAATTTTAAAGGGTTCAAGCCAATACTCTTCACTGCTTCTTGAGCCACATTACTTAGTTGTGTGTCATCTTAGAGCTTCATCTCTAAGCAAAACTTGATATTTTTGGGGAAGGTCTCCCGAGGTGAGATGTATCGTTAGGAACTCTCGCTCTCAACTTTGCCAATCAACTTGCCTACCCACCTGTTGACTCCCCCAGTCTTATTTTATCTTAGGCTTCAAACTCTGTATGCACCTTTGGTTCTTCTACAGAAGTCCTCCCGAGGTGATGTGGTTGTGGAACCTCCCCGAGTGCTTCCCGCGCCAAAAAAAATGCAACAAATAACTCTAGTTTGCATGTCTATGATTTGTGTTCTAGATGGTGCCTTAACTTCCACAGATCAGTAGAGTAGCTTCGAGTCTTGTGATTTAGTAAATTTCATGAGCAATTTTGAATCTACACATTAATTTCTACATGGTATCAAAGCTAGATTCACTGTAGAGTAGAGATTTTGATGTTGTTATTATAGGAGGATCAGATTTGCAAGATCAATTCTTCAAAGATAGAAGGATGGACTTCTATGGACTAAGGCTCAAGTATGCCCTTAAGGGAATATCGAGTTATGTTTCTTGGAAGGACCGCATGGAGGTATTTTTGGAAAATAATGGGTTGAAGGCATTCATTGATAATGATATTCCGAAACCAACAACATATGATGCTTAGGATCTAGCAGAATGGAAGAAGTGTGTAGCCAAGGTGAGGAGGATCATATTGAAGGGAGTACAAGACCATATTTTCTCTAATATCCATGAGAAACAGAATCTATATGCAATGTGGAAAGCATTGATAGATCTGTTCTAGAATAGTAGTGACCAAGGGAAGTTGGTGCTTAAGGAAAAACTTAAAAATATCAATATTCAAAAGAATGAGACCATTCCACAGTACCTGAGCAAGTTCACACAATGTCATGATGAATTTGGTCATGTTGGTGTTACTCTAGTAGAGGATGACTTGGTAAGCCCAACCCTTGTAGGCTTTCCTAAGAGCTAGCATGACTACCAAGATTCATTGAATGGGAGGGAGAAACTACCAATTTATGAATGCCTATGGTCCGATTTGGTGCAGGAGGAAATTAGGCGGAATACTAGAGATGAAACTTCATCCATGGGCGAGGATGAAGGGAACTATTCCTTGGTTGGAAAGGAAAAGAAAGGGAAAAAATCCCAATCCAAAGCAGAATCTAGCCAAGGGGGCAAGAAGAAAGACTTGTCCAGAATCAAGTGCTTTCATTGTCATTAATTCGGGAACGATACCACAAAGTGTCCACATAAGAAGACAAGAAAGAAGACATCAAGAGGAGCGGTAGGTGAAGCTTTGGCTTCATAGTTTGAGCTTGACTTTACTCTCATTTCATGCATGGCCAAAACATTGATGGGGAGTGTGTGGTACCTAGACAATGGTGCCTCATTCCATATGACGGGGAATAGACATTTTTTCAGTGATTTTGAGGAGAAGGATATCCATATGCACATAGAGATGGGAGATGATGGAAGGTATAGCACGACCAGGATTAGGATAGTCACCTTTCAAAGGGAGTCAGGGCCCCCTCTTAGACTCAAGGATGTGATGTTTGTTCTAGGTCTAAAGAAGAATATTGTCTCCATTACAATTTTGGACGACCGCGTTTATCATGTGATATTCACAAAGGAAAGGAATTCCTAAGACACATAGCCATGAGATAGGTCAAGAAGGTCGGGGTTCATGTGGAGAACCTCTACAAACTAGATGTGGAGGATTGTGTTGCATTGAGCACAAAGGTGGGGAAGGTGCAGAGCCACGATGTCGGTGAACTTAGGCATAAAATACTTGTCCAATTGCATCATTGTGCTTTGAAGGTCATGCAATAGATAGACACGGGCCTCCCTAAAGGAGAACTAGAGCAGGCAGATACATTCAAAGGGTGTACCTTAGTGAAGTACACAAGAGCCACTTTCCATGATCGGGACAACAAAGAATATGCAGTCCTTGAAAGGATCCACTCTAATGCTTATGGAACTTTCTCGATAGCCTCCACTTCCAAGCACAAATATTTTGTCATCTTTATTGATGAATTCTCGTGGAAGTGTTGGATCCTCTTCATGTGAAAGAAGGATGAGACCTTCTCTAACTTCTTAGAGTTTAAGGCACTAGTGGAGAAAGAAAGGACCAACAAGGTGAAGGCTATCAGGAGCTATAATGGAGGTGAGTACGAGTCAAATGACTTTAAAAATTTATGTGCAAAAATAAGGCCTTCGAATAGAGTTGATAGAACCCTACAACCCACAATAGAATGGGGTGGCTAAGAGGAATAACCGTAGCATTATCAGAGAAGCATGGGCAATTTTACATGACCAAAGCCTACCTCTACACTTGTGGGATGAAGCATGCAACACAACCTTCTATTTGCAAAGCAGGAGTCCTCATTGAATTCTTGGCATGATTACACCAGAGGAGCATTTCTCGAGGAGGAAGCCAAATGTGTTACACTTCAAGATTTTTGGAGCCTCTATTTACTACCATGTCTCCAAAGAATCAAGGAATAAGCTAGAGTTAACAATAGAGTTGGGGGTATCTGTGGGTTACACAGAAACTCCCCACAACTACCGTATGTATTTCCCATCCCTTAGAATAAGATTTTTGCGAAGGGGGTGTAAAATTTGATGAAGACAATGCCATACAGTTATCTCTTGAGAGGGAGCTTAATATCCCACCACAAGAGGAGTTTTTAGCTCCAAACGAGGAGCGTCATGATGTTTTGGAGCAACCACAAGTTGAGGAGAAGACAATGGAGACAACCACTCGAGTAGAACCATTTAGAGAAGACATGAAGAGAACCAGGGAAGCTGAGAGACTTTTGTAGGATGGGAGGGAGAATGTGGGCTTCAAATTAGTGCAGGAAGAGAAGGTCACCATATCGATACACTGTCGACATGGCTCTAATGACTGAGCTAGTAGAGACTAAGCCATCCTATTTTAAGGAAGCAGTAGAGAAACCAGTATGGGTTGATGAAATGATGGAAGAGTATGAATCCATTGTAAATAAAAGTGTTTGGGAAGCAGTCCAAAGATCAACAGGAAAATCAGTTATGGCTTCAAGATGGATCTTCAAGGTGAAGCATGTAGCAAACAGAAGGTTAGAAAACTACTAGGCCAGATTTGTGGCCAAGGGGTACTTTGAGGTTAAGGGGATTCACTATGAGGACAAATTTTCTCCTGTAGAAAGGCACTCACCCATTTGATCAATCCTTTCTCTAGTTGCATAGATGGGGTGGAAGATCACCATATGGATGTGAAAACAACATTCCTCAATGGAGTTATTGAGGAGGAGGTGTATATCGAGAAACTAGAAGCATTCAATAATTTTGATCGAGAGTCTCATGTGTGTAGACTCAACCGAGAATTGTATAGTCACAAGTAAGCACCTCGTGCTTGCTACACTGGGATTGATAGCTTTCTCACCGGTTAGGACTTCAAAAAAGGTGAAGCGGATGCAAACCTATATCATATTTTGGTAGAAGGTAAATTTTTTATTTTTGTTTTATATGTTTATGACTTGATTTTGAATGGTGATGAGTAGCTGATCAGATATTGCAAGGAGGACCTTTAAAGAGAGTTTGAGATGAAGGGCATGGATTGGAATTATGGAAAGGTGATGGGGAATTATTTGTCTCTCAAGGAAAGTATGCCAAAAATATACTTCAGAGGTTCTGCATGGATAGGTGCAAACCCATGGAGACTCCTCTAGCGACCAACTGGAGGAAAGAGGATGCCACTTCATGGGAGAAAGTGGATGTGACTATTTACTAGCAATTGGTGGGTTGACTCATGTATCTTGTGAACACATGACTAGACACATTCTTTGTAGTCAACCAGTTGAGCCAAGCGATGGTTAGGCCAACCAAACTGTTTTGGGGGGAAACTAAGCATGTTCTACCGTACCTCAGAGGCACTACCCAGTTTGGACTATGGTACATATGGAAAAAGGGAGTGAATCTATGTGGATTCACAAATGTAGATTAGGTGGGAAGTCCATTGGACCAGAAGAGTACGTTAGGTGGAATTTCAATGTTGGGTTTGCAACAGTTTCTTCGTACAAGAAGAAGAAAAGATCTATGGCACTCAACTTGGTACAAGCAAAATGCATGGATGAAAATCAAGCATCATGTGAGGTGATCTAGATGACAAAGATACTTGTTGGCTTGTTTGTTCAAATGATGGATAGAACTATGATTTACTGTGATAATCAGAGTTGCATAAAACTCTCTGAAAAATCATTTTTTTCATGATCGTTCCAAGCATATTGATATATGGTATTACCATCAACAAGATTTTGTATAGAGTTAGATTATGTTATTGTAGTACATTCTTAAAAAGGAATATGATGTTGATATTTTGACAAAGGCCTTGTCAAGAGGGAAGTTCAAGTTCCTTAGGTCCAAGATAGGGGTGATTGATAATCCATTTCTTGCTAAGAGGGATTGTTGGAAATGGAGCAAGAAAATATCAATTTGACTTTTCCTTGGTCAAACTAGAGAAAATTCAAATTTCTACTTCAGCAAAAATCTTGGAGGTAGTTAACTGAGGTGACATCACACTTGTCACTCAGTTAACTCAATTAATTTGAGTTGGGCAAGCATGATTTTAGTTCAGTATGTTTGATTGCTAATTCATAGTAGTCTATTTCAGTTAATTTGAGTTAATGTCAGTTAAACTAGTTCTAACTATCAAAAGAACCAACGAAGGTCAAGTTGTGGAAGTGGAACTCGAACTACACTCAGTGATCAAAAAGTTAACTGATCAATCAACTCAACATATATTTTGCATGTAAAGAATTCGTGTTACCCAGTTGATATGGAGATCCAAGGAAATGCACTATTAGTTGTAGCATATTCACATGTGTACATGTGGTGCATGGAGTCAAAGGAAGGACCCATAGGAATTGAGCAATTAAATAGTGGGAAATTCCTAAATAATAGGGGCCAATTCTTGGAGGAACAACACAAGGAAATAAGAGCTTGGAGGGCTTGAAAATTGGCTAAATGTTTGCAGAGTCTGTGAGTCAGGAAGATGGATAGACTATACACTTGTAGGGTGTGCTCAAGCTTGAGAAAGCATATGTATTTCAACAATTTTTGAACTAATACAAGATCTTATAATTTCTCATCAAGACCTCTTAAAGTTTTCACAGCTTCATCAACTCTTAGAAATTATTTTGCAACATATTCATCATCATGTATCTTCAAAGACTCAAATTTCATTCTAAAACCTTAAATTTTGGCTTGCTTTACCTTGCTATCACCTTCATAGAAGCTTCTCATCTTGTCCCAAATATATTTTGCATTAGAGAAATCCATGACCTTGACTAGTTATTATTCAGGTAGGCCAGCAAGTAGGGCATTCATAAATCTCGAATTACATGTAAACTCCATCTTTTGATCATTAGTAATCACAATTGGGGGATTTTGATATTCTTCTTCCACTACATCCCATACATCAACTCCAAGTGATTGAATATAGGTCTTCATCCTTACATTCCAAAGAACATAGTTTATTCCATTGAACATAGGGGCCTTGTTGGTTTATCCTCCTTCATGGACTTCCATGGTCCTTTATCTTTCTTCCATCTATTAAACTGGTCTAAAGTAACCTTATTCGCTCTGATACTAATTGTTAGAAATCAGGAAATACTAAGAGGGGGCGTGAATGAGTATTGTAGGAATTTGAACAATTTATTTCACTTGTAAAAGATATGAGGACACCAATGACGAGTTCAACAACAATTCATATGAGTCATGATAAGAAACAATCACAAGAACTCAACCAGGACATAATTTTTTCAAAATTCTCATCAATTTACTTCACAAAGGAAGGCTTCCAATTGTTGTTACAAAGTTATATGGATATAACCAGAAGGAAACTACTAGTCAATTTATCAGCTACAACTAAAAGGAGCTACAACTCCTAATTTTATCAGCTACTACTGAAAGGAGATCCAAACCCTAATACTAATTATTACTTGAAGGAGTTACAATCACTGATATGCGAGATACCATTAGCTTGATCTCAATGATTCATATTTCATACTCAAATCATGAAGGCCACTTTCTTACATAAACAAATAATTTCCTCTCACCTTCAATAATCTTTGATCATTGATCAAATCACTAGCCACACGAACACTACTAACATAATTTTACAACCTTCCTCAACCAATTCTACTTATAAAGTAATTTGAGCTGATAATTTGAGTTAATTTTGGCTCAATATCATGCAAAAAGCCATTTCTTTAGCCTTTTTCGTACTTCTATTAAATCTTCTAATTATTATTACCTATATCTGTAAGAAAAATTGGGCTAAACTGCTTAATTTTGATATTCTAGAATTTTTATCAAGCTTTAGGAGAGCTATTCTAAATCTAGCTAACTCCAAATTTAGTTATTTTTCTAATACTGCCTCTAAACTATCTATCATTCGCCAAATTGTTTCCAACCCATCCAGGCCTGTTTTATATCAATTTTAGTGATCTGTTTTATATGGCATAAACACCAAATTTTAGTGTTACTAACCTATTCATACTTAAGCCTTCAGATATAGGCCCAAGCGCTTAACACTACCAAAACATAACTCCTCTAGGCCCATTGCACTATAGCCCCTAATGTATTAATAAATTTTTGTGAACCTTTTTCCCCCATGGCTTTCCATCTACATAGAACCTAGTGTGGTCCCATTCTTTAGCTTCTGACTTTATTTTCCTAGCACATCTTTGAAAACATCTCTATGGTTGGACCTCCGAGATTGTGTCCTGTGGGTCCACTGTTGTCAAATGTGTCTTAACCATTGGTATTGGAGCTCAGAATATATATGTTTTCATGTCTTAGAGCCTCGTCATCTTGGAGCTTCCGCTGTTGTGCCTTATAATTTTCTTCTAGGGCAGTGCATCCAGGATGATGTGTCCCATGAGCTCTTGTTATTGGTGTGTGACTCTAACTATAACTCCCACCATGTACTCCACCTATCCCAGAGCCTAATCATCCCAGACTTACCTACGTTGCACTCTTCTTTTTACCTCTAGGGTCCCTTCTCTATGATCACATGTCCCTTTGAGACCACTACTGAACTTCTGGATCAATCAACAACTTGTTAGGGTGAGTTGTACTTCCACCCGTGGTGCCACCTGTTATAGACATATTTGGGAACTTCAACCCCAATCACATATGTCGATAAACCAAGGGCTCTTTAACCCCTAAAAGTGTTGTTTCATACCCTAAAAGATCATGGTCAACTGATTACATCATTTCCTAGAAGTTCCACCTGAAAAACCACTTAGAACTGGCCAAAACTGGACCATACTGACTACTCCATTGTCCAGGTGTGATGCATACTGGCTGCTACACTAGCCAGGTGCAATGCACACTGAAGAAGCCTTCTTTAGGGTGCGATGAGTGAGAATGGACAAATGGTTGAGACATTTTGCTAAGTGGACGCTCATGGAATCTTCTAGAAACTTCTCCTATGACACTTGCCTCTCTGAATTTGCCCTGGGATGAGTAAGAGATCAATGAAATCTCCAAGTGGAACCAAGAACTACAAGTGGAATGACACTAATCAAAAACTCAAAGATGACTCACACCCTTGCAAGAGATCTATAAATGGATCCCTCATCTGAGAGATCTGGAGGCTGGAATTTTGTAATTTGTAAGGAAGTGTTGTTGTTTATCTTTGAGAAGAGACATTGTATTATTGGGTGATCTTGCTTTTCATGAGGTGAAGAGGGCTTTGATGCTGGGAGGATGATGCTGGATCAGACTGTTGGGTTGTAATCCTCTCTTCTATTATTAATAAAGTTCTTTGAGTTTTCCTCCATACAATCGTGTATTTGTGAATGTTGTTATTTGTGAATGCAATTGTATGTTCAATGTATTTCTGATTCTGCATTGTTTATGATATTATAGATCGAGATGCTTTGATGGTGTTTTGTTACTTTGTCTCTACAGGTATTCTCTAAAGCGGGACAAGTAGGAGAGGAGTTGCAAGCTCTATCAAGGGAGAGAGAAATCAAGTAAGGAGTCAAGCGGAAGATTCTAGTTGGTCCCTTTGCTTCTCTCTTATCTATCATACATAGAGGAAATCACAAATTGCTTTGATTGTTTGTTTCTAAGATAGCTGCCAATCTTAGTGGGACTAGCAGATTGAAAAGACACTAGTTTTCCTGGAAACAAAATGGAAAATCCACTAGGAAGCAAATAGTTTGTTTGTTTGTTATTGTTGTTTGCTTTATAAACTATAGACGGAGCCTAAAGTTAGCTAGATAGCCTTCAAAATGCTCTTGTTATGCAATTGCAAAGTAGATGAATGTTGCTTCAGTCAATCTCTGGGTTAGTTTATGAACTAAACATCTGACTTACAAGCATTCTAAATGCCCTTGTGGTAGCTCAATAACCTCATAAGATCATACCTCTGTACTTTGTTCTTTACTGTTCATAGTAGCTCAGCTTAACTCACTGAATTTAGCTGCAAATTTGAGCAAAACCCACCTCAATTTCGCTCCCTGGCCCATCGCACTGTCTATCACTACAAACCAGTATGCATCGCACCTCCCATGTGTAGCAGGTGAGATGCATCCTTGTTTCTATGAAGCACAAGTGCGATGACTGAGCAATACTATTTCTCTCTTTGAAATTTGGGTTTTTTTTCTCCTTGTTTTCAGCTCTATTCAGTTGTTTTGCAGCTTATGATCAATATCTCATTGGTGAAGCCTCCTTCCTTTACACTGTTTAGCCTCCATTGATTAGGATTAGTAAATGTTTTTATGTATTTGTCCATCATTTACGATCCTTCGTCAAAAGTAGCTTAATTGAACTATCGTTTTGATGCAAAAAGTGTCATAACAATCATTTTGAGTCAAAAAGAAGAGTGTCGTAAAGTCTTCCTCCTCTAGATAGTCGATTGTACTTTTGTCATTATATTTTATTTGAATTGTTAATATTTGAAGTGTCGAAAGTAGTTTTCTATTCGAAATCGAAAAGTGTCGTTTTAGTCTTCCTTTCATTTTGAAAAGAAATTGTCGAAATGTTGCTTTGAAGAAAATATTTCAGATCTATACTTAGTTTTCCCTTTTAGGCATTCTTCACATTAAAGGGAAAGAAAAACAAATACATGCATTTGCATTTGCATTTAGACTGTGTACGAAAAATGAATTAGGAAAAGTGCATTTAGTGTGTGCTCTTTGCTCTCTGTTTGAAAGAATCGTAATCTTCTTTCCTTAGTAGCTAGGATTTTCATTACTAAAAGAAAACAACGATTGTTTATCATTTTAGATTGCATATTTAGGAATTTTACATCTACATCATGCAGTGAACCTTTAAATAAAAACTTCTAAACAAGATCAACTCTAAAATAAATCTCAATGAACATAAAAATGCTTTGGAACCTAACGGAACACATTTAGAGGTCTACACTAGAGACGTGCTCTGGCGTTGTAAAACCTGGTAACTATGGTTTTCATCGAAGGTTGGATGATTCCTCCTCTTTGATACGCCAAGTGCTAGTATGGACTTGTGCTCCCTGTACCATCGAGTATATATTGGGAGAACACAATAGGCTGATATCCTTTATCCATAAGAAGCTGTGTCTGCCGCTCTATTGATTGCAATGCACTGAACACAACATTCTGGAAGATTGACTGTCGTACATAAGTCCTTGGTAATTTCTCTTTAATTTACCACCAAGGTGTATATTGCAGTTTTGCGATTGGTTTGGTAATCCCTCTATCTAGATTTCCAGAGTAGTCGCTTTCGTTCCTTTCGACTCCTTAAAAGAAAAGGTCCATCTGAGCACTTGTTGCTTCAGGCTCATTAAAAATCAAAGGCGACTAGAGTCATCTTTAGCTTTTTCTTAACTCTTAAAAATTGAAAAAGCAAAGTTGTGTCAAAGTGTCATTAAAATTTATTTAATTCGGAATAACATCCATGTTCCTTCATTGGTCTTAGGTTGAGATAATGGAGTCCACCAATCAAGGGATCCCTCTTGGGGGGAATCCGAGTCCTTTCTCTTATTGGGGAGATATTGGTGCTCCGTATATGGCTACATTGTCCCTTCCAAGAATCCAATTGACCTGCCTGTATGGCTATTCTCAACCTCTGTCGTTCAAAATACCGTGATTCCTCAGCAATCAAATCAGCAACCAGTTGATACTAAAGTTTACCCTTCACCTTCTACTTCGTTTGTCCTCCCTCCCCTTCTTCCTCTTCGCTTGGTGAAAATATTGATGCTAGTAACCAAGTGGCTGAGAAGAAGAAAGGGAAGGAGAAGAAGAAGAAGTCAATTAAGCAAGGGGGCAACCATGCAACATCTGGTGAAAATCCGCACACCAAACTTTCCAAACACAGATCTCCATGCATAATTTGCAAAGGAGACCACCTTCATCGAGAATGTTTATGCATCCCTTGGATCTTGAGAGAATGGTCTCCCCGTTTGCACCGTCAGGTGTCATCAACCTCTGGTGATCATGTTGACAGTGCACCATCAACTAGTAATAGTGAAGTCAATGGACAGAAAGGAAAGGTCAGATTTCCATGTAGGTTATGTGAAGGTGATCATGCTCTTCACCATTGTCTTTTTTTGGATGAAGCCAAAAGAGTCTTCGATAACCATCCTGCTTCGCCGCAACAACTTTCGCCTGGATACAGGAAGCTCTCCCCAAATCCTTTACTAGTTGAAAATTCGACTAACATAATTCAATCGTTGGTCGAAATGCCTATCGTTGAGATTGAACCTTCTGAGTCCATAAAGACCAAAGTCAACAGGTTGAGATGGCAGTCAACCCAGTCTTACCATCAGAAGATCCACCTTCAAATGATACGATTTCCAAAGAGAATGAGAATGACACCATTCAAATTCTTTTTGTTAATACAGAGTCTGATGAACTTGGGGGCAATCCACCTATTCCTTTACAACAGGAGGAAAATTCCCCAGTTCAAGGGGTTCATCCAGCCATTTATCCGGTACCCCCTCCAAGCAGTCTAGTCGTTTCCTTTGATTGGAATCAACTAGCAAGACCCCGCCTTCCGTCTAATGTACCATTCCGAATCATAGTACAAGTTTACAAAATGATCGTGTCTGGCACTATCATAGATGAAGGGGCTTCAGTGAGTATCCTTTCCTCAACTACTTGGAAAGTGCTTGGTTCGCCATCGCTTATGCCTGTGACACAAAATTTGTTAGGCTTTAACAAAGGAACCAGTCGACCATTAGGGATCCTTCCGAAGTTGCTGATAACTTTGAAAAGGAAAATCGTTCATTTGAACGTGATGGTAGTCCAAGGACCATTATATTACAATCTACTTCTTGGACGTGACTATATATATAGCATGGAAGCTATTGTTTCCACACTCTTTCGAGTGATGTGTTTCCCGCATGAAGGCAGAATCGTCTAGCTTATCGACCAGATTTCATTTCCCAGTTTGAACACAGCTCCAAGTCAAACATCATCCCTAAATGGTCTCTTTGCATCAAGAGTGTCTCTTAAACCTTCATTCCATCCACTCGATTTTGGCAAGTAGTCTGGTAAATGTAACGAAGTTTAGGGGGCATGCACCCTTGCCCACCTAGATGAACCCAAGTGAAAAGATAGGTTTCCCTATAGGTTATGTGATTGGAAGTGTAATCTCAAACCATTCACTTTTGTCCGCTCATTCCGGGGACAAAGCCAAGGAAGTGTTTTGGTCTAACCGCTGACAGAAACAATCCTACCTAACTGTAGTGACTTCCATATGGTTACCTGGAGACTCGCCTTTTCTCAATGCCTGGGGGTATGCAAACCTTTTTACGCAAGCAAAAAATGACCAATTTCTTTTCTTAGCATTTTATATTTTTTAGCTTTTTAGTTTAAATCTTCTTAGGTTAGGTAGTTGGTCCAGAAACGTCTGCTCACGAGACGGACCAAAGGAAGGGTTTTATCTAAATGAAAGATAAAACCATCCTACCTAACCTTAATAGTTCCCTAGCTTTTTAGTGTTTTTAGCTTTGTAGTTTGGTTGTTTCTAGCCTACATAAAAAGGCAATGAGCATATGTTATCATAGAGTTCAAGCTCACTAAAAAATAAACCTACCAATGAGAGACATATTTGATTGGTATGAGCAATGTTTCTGCAAGGTTCAAGCTTGTTAAAAAATAAACCGGCCATTGAGCATAGTTTCTTCCGATTCAATCTCATTTAAAAAATGAATCCACCCTCAGTAAATAACCTTTGTGATTTCCCTGCTATCAGCCTTTTGAGCCTTGGTTGTGTTCCTACCATCACCTCCATTCTTTTGGCCGATCATATGCTTCCACTTGATTATTTACCTTTTTGAGGAACAGCTGCGACGATTGGTTCTGTTAGCCACCCTCTTCACATCACCATGTCTTGAGAATTTCCAAGCTTATTCGGAACTAGTTGCTACCAGAAAACACCACTGGTTCCTAAAAAACGAGTCTCTTTTAAACTCTTTTTAGACTCGTTAAATATGAAAAGATTGTCAAGCTATTGGCCTTTCCAGCTCGTTAAAGTAAGGGGAAGCGCCATCCCTCCTGTACATTTTAATATTTTTGGACCTGAGGGATCATCCCACAAAAAGATCGAGTGCTTGTCTTTTTTGGCTCGCTAAAGCAATCGAAAAGTCATCCCTTGCATATTATTTTAATCTTTTTCGAACTCAAGGGATTATGCTATGAAAAAGAACTGCTGGAGTTTCCTTTTCGTCCCTTTTCAAACTCTCTAAACATGAAAAGGATCGATTTGTCTTTGTCGTTAAACTCGTTAAAACAATAGCGACAAACTTGTCCATCCAAACAAGAACGAGTTTCACTGTCGCTAGGCTCACTAAAACATAGCGACAGGTTTTCCTGAAGGGAAAATTATAGAACAAGCATATGTTATCCTCCTTAAGCTTGAAAAAAATAAAGAGGTATTGGTCAGCAATGACTAGGGAAAAAGGGAAGAAAACTTGAAGAATTTTATTGGTAGAAGGTCGCTCTTAAACATGACACTTTCACTCCATCACCATGATTGAGTCAGGTTGGGTTATTCCGTTCATCGGTCATATCACCATTGGTCCTCCACACCATCCATCTTTTGGGGTTAACGCTACTAATCCATATCAGTGTCGCTGACATGTTCAAGAGAAATCATTCAAAGAATTCACCATCTAGCCAATGCCTCATCCACTGCAATACCTTCACCCTCCATTTTTCATGACCGCCATTCCTGAACCTTGTATCATCAGATCGTTTTCACCTCCAGAAAACCATTTGCTTCGTTTGGTGTCATAGACGTGGGATACATCAAGGCCCTCCTAAGATGGGTCACTTCTTGTCGAAATCAGCTCATTATCTAAGAAGTTGACGTAGAAATAACCCTTTTAGTACTTTGAAGCTTGCATGCCTCAATGGCAAGTTTCTCACTTCCGGCGACAGGTCTACATCAATGGCCTTCGACCGAAAGATTTTGCATGGTGTTCGACATCGGATCATATATTCACACCATGTGAATTCTACTGTAGTACCTTGAGGGTCATTATCATTATCGGTGATTCCTCTCGCACCTGTTAACAACTTACATCATTGGCTGGTAATCAGGCGATGTCTTTCCATGTTTGACTTCAAAACATCTTTTCACATGGATCGACTTGTACATCGGATGAAGATTGAACAAGTTTGAAGACCCTAGATCTAGTTTCATCCATTCGGGCTACGATATATTCAGGAATATAAAGACATCAAATGTACATAGAAGCTGCACAGATGATCATCCAAGCTAAGGGATGATCACCAGTCTGCAACCGCAGATGGTTATTTGTTCCATGTACATGAAAATGAATTTATAAAGCTGAGCATGGGAATGCCTGCCTCAGCTAGATCATGAAAATAATATGATGATGATGTATTGTATTGTATCTTATACAGGTCACCATCCAGTTCAAATACCTCGGATCCTCATGATAAAGAATTTCACCCGACATCAAAAGATTTACGACCTCATGCTTTAGGGGGCAACTGTTATAGACATATTTGGGCACCTCAACCCCAATCACATATGTCGATAAACCAAGGGCTCTTTAACCCCTAAAAGTGTTGTTTCATACCCTAAAGGATCATGGTAAACGGATTACATCATTTCCTAGAAGTTCCACCTGAAAAACGACTCAGAACTAGCCAAAACTGGACCTTACTGATTGCTCCATTGTCTAGGTGCAATGCATACTGGCTGCTACACTAGCTAGGTGCGATGCATACTAAAGAAGCCTTCTGTAGGGTGTGATGAGAGAGAATGGACAAATGGCTGAGACAGTTTGCTAAGTGGACGCTCATGGAATCTTCTAGAAACTTCTCCTATGACACTTGCCTCTCTGAATTCGCCCAGGGATTAGTAAGAGATCAATGAAATCTCCAAGTGGAACCAAGAACTACAAGTGGAATGACACTAATCAAAAACCCAGAGCTGACTCACACCCTTGCAAGACATCTATAAATGGATCCCTCATCTGAGAGATCTGGAGGCTGGAATTTTGTAGTTTATAAGGAAGTGTTGTTTTTCTATTTTTGAGAAGAGACATTGTATTGTTGGGTGATCTTGCTTTTCATGAGGTGAAGAGGGCTTTGATGTTGGGAGGATGATGCTGGATCAAACTGCTAGGTTGTAATCCTCTCTTCTATTATTAATAAAGTTCTTTGAGTTTTCCTCCATATAATCATGTATTTGTGAATGCAATTGTATGTTCAATGTATTTTTGATTCTACATTGTTTATGATATTATAGATCGAGATGCTTTGATGGTGTTTTGTTACTTTGTCTCTACAGGTATTATCTAAAGCGGGACAAGTAGGAGAGGAGTTGCAAGCTCTATCAAGGGAGAGAGAAATCAATCAAGGAGTCAAGCGGAAGATCCAGGTTGGTCCCTTTGCTTCTCTCTTATCTATCATATATAGAGGAAATCGCAAATTGCTTTGATTTTTTGTTTCTAAGATAGTTGCCAAACTTAGTGGGACTAGAAGATCGAAAAGACACTAGTTTTACCGAAAACACCACCATGTTCTGGATCCTATTCATCCTTGAGTGACATTCATGTATTCCTTATAAACCTTCCAAGTAATCCCTTCCATGATAATTTCATGCTTAGGTCACCAATGTCATGTGTTGAATTTTTAGTGGTGCCACGTGTTACCCAGATTTGGCCCACTTGGGAACATGAAAGTGCTGAAAACACATGACACATGTCAACCTTGTGCTGACATCATGTTGACATCATCATTCCACTGTATCTGTCATGTTTCCTATACGATCCAATGCAATTATGCCTAGGGTCATCCATTATGTCTTGATTATGAAGGCATAGGGTTTCCTAGGCCTTCGATTTTCAACAATTTCTTTATTAAATTTTTTAAAGAGTTTGGGCCAATACTCTTCACTGCTTCTTGTGCCACATTTCCTGGTTGTATTTCATATTAGAGCTTCATCTCTAAGCACAACTTCATACTTTCGGGGAAGGTCTCCCAGGGTGAGTTGTCTCATGGGGAACTCTTGCTCTCAACTTCGCCAGTCAACATGCCTACCCACCTACTGACCCCCCCCAGTCTTATGTCATCTCAGGCTTCAAAATATTTATGCACCTTTGGTTCTTCCGCGGAAGTCCTCCCGAGGTGATGTGGTTTGGAACCTCCTTGCATGCTCCCCGCGCCAAAAAAAATGCACCAAATAACTCTAGTTCCACTACTTTGTTATTGGCCATGTTTTCCTGACTAGCATCTCCACCATATCTCCACTATATTTCACCAAATTTTACCCTACACTAATTTAAGTCTGCAACCTTTGAATTTTTGGGCCTCATATCTTTGATTGATATTAACTTATGATCCAGGAGGCCATTTTCAAACTTCTATATACCACTGGGAAGCTCTTTCAGAGCTCTATCCCACTAAGCAAGTTACAAAAGATATTGAGATGATCTGTTATACCAAAAATGGGTCCAAATTATCTACATTCTAATCATTCTTTTCCTTTTCCATACTTGTCCTGATATCCATTCTGCTTGCAACCTTTTCTACCTTTTCCTTCATCTTCATTATAAAACATATTCTATCAAGTTGTAACTCATCTATATTTCTCATCAACGAATTATGAATTGTTGCAGCTATGGATTTACTAGGATTTGGACCATTAACTTGAATATTCATGACAATATTTTCTTTATTTGACTCTTCCTTTGTTTGAGTTTCATGATTTTTCCTCTCCTGAGCTCCCTACATATTTTCTTTATTTTTCCTATTCTGAGGCAAAGGAAACACATTAGCCAATTGTTCAATATCTATTCTTGATTCATGAGCTTAAATAGAGAAACCATCTTATTTCTCAAGACTAGAAATAATACCATGCATATCATATTTCTAGCAAACATAATTTTCCAAACATAAGGATAACAATTTTTTTTCAATTATGTCAATCATTATCTTATTTCTAGCGATTAAAGAGAAAATTTTGTAAGGAAAGATAAAATGTGCCTTTTTACTTTTAGAAACAAAATGAGATTCATTGACATAAAGTAGTTGTCTTAAAGCTTCATATGCAAAGATATGTGGAGTGATAAATTTTGGGAGACAGTAGGGCTCCTTCTCAACATCGTAGGTTTTAATAACTGAGTAATCTTGAAAGAGGAACTAGTGACCAATGCTATATTATTTAGTCAACCACAAAAATCTTCTAGCCTCCTATTGAAGCCCCGAAAATCGGGTCTACAACAAGGGGGATAACCACCTGGTCTGGACCTTGAAAGTAGCTCCTTTTCTGTTTGGGATAGTGGCTCTGACTGGGGGTAATGGGACCAGTTTCCCAATTTGTTTGTGATGATGCTAAGGGATGATGTTTTCCTTCCTAAAAGTTTCTAAAGAGAATGCTTTTAATCTAAATCTAATCTAACACATGCAATTTTATTCTAATGAATGGAAACATCTAATTCTAAAAACTATCCTGGGATTAACTCTTCACTTATGCGATCTAAAATAGTTTCCAACAACAATCGGTAATAAATATTATTCAATTGCTACGAGAAAAGAATCCATTAAAAGTAAATTGTTTCGTATAACAAATTAGCCGAAACAATTATGATAAGCATATCGCATAATAAGTTATTCATACACTCAGCATAAAAAGAATAGTTACCACCGTACAAAAGTGCAAAAATGATAACTGAACATTCAGGCCTTCATATATAAACAACTGAAAATAACATATCACTTGATGCATAAGCAGAAATCATTAAGAGATAAAAGTACCATTGATAATAAGTCCTACTCATGAGCTTTAGCAATATAGATTTATCTTCTCATAATTCAATATCTACTAAGAGTACAGAAGTGCATTTCAATAGCAAACATTAAACACAGATATAAATAAATCTCGTTCCATTCATTTATCAAAACCTCCTCAACAGGGAAAAAGTGCATGTTCTAAAGAACTGTTTTTGATAAATTTCTGGACCCTTCTCTAAATACATGAGAGGGGTTTAAATACTACTAACTAAAGACTAAAAATAGTTATTACAAAAATATAGGAGGAGGTTTAAATGACCATCCTCATCTAAAGCAAAAATAAATTGAAATTAAACTGAAACTGTATCTAAAGATCAACTATGCATCTGTTCTCTTAAGTCGCAAGTATCTAGCATCGGCTTTAGGAGTGTCAGTTGGCCGACCTCCGATTTTAATTGTCCTACGAAAACAGAATCAACAAGCGTTGGTGCTATCTTCTCGGCGGAATTTGTAAGGCACTTCAGAGTCATACACTGACTGTGTGGTTTCACCAAATATTTCCAGTAAGTGTCCCATTTTAACTTAGTTGACTTTTTGATTAACTCTGCCTTTTCTTTAGCTCTTTGTCTCCAACTTGTTTTCAATTGCTACATTTTTGGGAGAAATCCTGGAGTGGTTTGTGATATTAGGTTGGCTCTGTGCAGATTTTCATTAACGTAGTCAATGATATTACTTGCTATTGTCACTGCTTCTTCTGTTGCCTATTCTGCTTTTTTGATCTGTGCATCCCATTTATTAAACAACATTTCTTTGTGGGATTCATTGATCTTGGGCAACCCTGCTTTCTTTCCTTCCTCTGATTCCTGCCAATTCAAATAGTCAAAAACTTTCTTATAAATTAAATCATAATCAAGTCGCAAATCTACGACTTGACTTGTGATTTTGTCACTCATTTCGCAGTGAGAGTTCCATTGCGATATTCTTTGGCAAAGCGTTTCCTGCTGTTGCAAGAGTTGATCATTCAGGGCAAGGGCTTCTGTGACAAATTCTGCGAATTTAGGGTCATCTTTGTGCATTTCTAACATGGCCTATAAATGTTGTTCTTTTTCGGCCAGACTACTTTGATAACCCAGCTGCATTTGCTAGAAGTCCTGTTGTAACTTTACCAATTTTTCTTCTACTTCCCGGCTAACGCTGGCTTGCTGTAACTATTGCTGCAAAAATAGGATTTTATCCTCTTTATCTTTAAGCAATAGTTGAAATTCGGATGCTTTTTCAATAGTAGTAGAAGCATAAGCTCCTGCGATTTGGGATAATCTAGTCAGGTTCTCTGTCGGATCAGTGGTAGGGTCTTGCCAAAGGACATCCAGTGGCTCTGCTTCAGGTGAGAGCATGTTGTCTAGTTTTCGCTTCTTTCTCTATCTCCTGACCACAAATTTGTGCTGCGAACTGTAAAACACATCTAGAGGAGGGATTTCCTCTATCTTTAGTATAATTTCAGATGACAGAGCTATGGGAATGTGCTTAGTTTCTGGAGCATTGACAACTGTTTCAATCACCATTTCTATGGTTGTTTGTGCTAGATTCTTTGGTGTCTCTATGTTTTTCTCCTTCGTGTTGATCAATTCATTAAAGTTTTCCCATTATTTCTCCAGCTCTGTTCTTAATGGCTTTGTTGGCTGGATGAGGGGAGCGAGAATTTCCACCTATTTTGGTGACAACACTTGCTGCTCAGGATTCTCCTTGGATTGGGCAGTATCCCTGACTGATCCTTCACTCTTGTTGTGATCGCTCTCTAACCATCTAGACCTTTCTGGTGATTCTCTTTCAGACTTAGATTTAGACTTGTCTTGCCCCGAGCTTCCACTCATGCTAATGCTAGGAGTGGGTTCCCTCATTGGTTCTACACGCAATTTGTCCAATGGGACATTTTCCAATCTTCGTTCTCTGTAGAGTTTAAACTCTTGGAGTTCTGTTGGGCCAAACTGGATTTGGGCCATGTGTAAGATGTCTCTAAGTGTGCTCTTCTGCTAGAAAATGTCGTCGAAGAGATCATCTTCCTTAGTGAACACCTTTATTTTAATTGTCGTGGTAAAATTCTTTATCACATCAAAGGGATCAAACTGTCTCCCTGGGAACTTAGGAAATCATAGACTCAACATGTTGTCTACTTCCCTAAAAGCGTGACCTAGATCAAACAATGCAAAAGCTCCACAAACCACAGGGAATTACAGCTAGATTTCCTTTTTCTTGTCCTTAAGATCTTTGTTCATTCCCCCAACCCACAGGTTTGGTAGGTTGTTTCTCGAGCCATCAATTTGTCAGAAACATACAAGGGAAGCATATGAGGAGAGGCAATGCTTCTGAATACTCTGATATAAGTGAAAAATTCTTATCTGAACCATCTTCCCACAAGGAGAATATCAATTTCAGCTTCAGGAGAAAATCTTGGGGCATCTATATTATACAACATTTTGTGAATGGGTAGCATAACTCCATGGCAGATTTTATAAAAATATGGGGTGAACTTAGAATCCCATAGTTCCTTATGGTAGACTTGAATGGGTAAGGGATTTTGTACCATCCATTTCCAACCCATGAGAGGAAATTTAGAAACAAAACAGATAGCATCCATGACATAGGCAACTAGAAAGAAGGGAGGATAAATCCTTTGAGAAAAACTCCTTTTAGTCTGATAATTACAAATAGCAGAGACTAACTTATCAAACAATATTTGGGCCCAGTCCATTATAGTGGCGTTGGTGGCTGCATCCAGTAGGGGTAGCCACTCAGATGAAAACTTATTGATATCAAGTTTTCCGAATAGCCTACATAACATTGCAGCAGTGAAACAATACAGAGAAGAGAGGGAACCAGTGTTGTACATACCATTTTTGTCCTTCTTTAACAGCTCTTCCTTCGTTGACCAACTTTTGGTGCATTCCGCCAAATCTTCGTTCTCCTTGGCGAATTTCTCCATGAACTGTTTGTTATAGCTAGCCTATGGCTCTGGAAAATGATACATGCATCTTAAATTCTGTGGGGTAAATGACCCTATAACTTCCTGGTTCCACGTCTTGAATTGCCTGTCCATTATCTCAGCATGGTCTATCACCCATTTGACCATATCTGTATAGGGAAGTATTTTTGGCCTTGCTGTGATACAGTGTAGGAATGAGCATGCAAGCTCTATAAGTGATGCTTCGAATGACCCGCGTCCATCTGCCGTAGCTGTAACCTCCATGACTCTCAGGTTTTCTTCCTCTAGCAGTCTATACATGCCTTCCCAAGTAGATATCCCTGCTTCTCTGGTACAGGTGGTGTCTATGAATAATGGAGTCATCTCTAATTTTTCAGATACCGAAGCTTTTCCTTTCTTCCCCATCACATTCTACGCACTGCTCTGTGTATTGTTCTGCGTACCACTCCTATAAGTTCACAAGTAGAGAACTAAGACACAATAAGAAAGATAATGAATGATGGTAAATAATAAGGTGACGGGAAAGCTCTTAATTTTAAAATCACATCAAATATATCACCTTGCGTGAAATAACCCTTTTGCTCAGATCTAAATCATTTCTCATAAATAACCATCAATAAACCACTAAGTTGACATTAATGCCCATAACTCAGTATTGGATGACGAGAAATATTTCATTGAACTGTGAGCCCTTTTGATCTGTGATAAAGCGATTTTGCGATTTGCTTTGCAATATCATAGATCGCAATATCACAGATCACAATATCGCTAATCCTTTTTCATTAACAATCATTTGCTTCATTATGCGACTGCGAGATGCGATTTGTGAGATGTTTTATTGCATTTCGCAATATCAGGACGTTTTATCTTAGGTGGCACTACGATATATGGGATCTGCGATATGTGATGAATCTGTGTGGCTTGCGATCTCGCATCATCACATTTTTGCAATTCCAACAATTTCTTTATATATGATACACTCCGTTACCCTTTTGCGGTGCGATGTTCATCATTAAGAGAACAATTTTATTAGAGACTTGTCATAATACTTAAGACTTTGCATTTGCAGATGTTTTTCCTAAGTTTATGATAGTATGTTTTATTAAAAGGGAATTCTAAGTGCTAGTTTTTTATTTTAGAAGGGTCCCCATTTATTTAGTATTATTACTAATACTATATAAAAATGGGGGTTGTTACTAGCCACAACAATTGGCGATTCACTAGAAAGAACCAGTTATCTCTGATTATCTTTTGAATTTTCTAAAACTTCCAAAACAAAAAAGTTTTCTAGAAAATCAAACTTTATTACAGAAATATAAAGTGCATAATTCTCTTTTCCATTAACAATAGTTTGTTCCTTTCATGCTAATTCTTATTATTTTCTTCCCAAAGCTAGTCATTACATTTACATCAGTCACTACTTGGTTTATAAGGATAAAAACAAAGATATCTCTGTAGATCAGTTTTAAGTATGTTCATTTGTCGTAGATAGAGCCTCTGCTGCCAGTAGGTGTTTATAGCCTCAACAGGGTTACATGTTACCCAGCAAAGATCCAGTATCCTACTTCAAAAAGTATACAATTTTCAAAGATAAATCCACATTCACACTTATTGCTTTCATTTTCTTTTAATTCTTAAAGAACAATGTCTTGGTTTGGTAGCCAAATTTTGACAGTGCCATTCACTTGATTTATAACTTTACTGAAAAAGTTGGCTCGTGATGAGACCCCTTATCTTTTGATTGCAACAATCTTGAGCCATTGCCTTGTTTTGTTATGTAGCTTGGCAATGTCAGCTAGTTATAATCTTTATGATCATGATAAGATGACTCTTGATGAGACCTCTTATTCTTTAAGTTTATAGTGCATAGGTGGATTACCCTTCGAAACTTGTAATTTCCTAAGTGGGGAGGAAGTCATTGGTTCTTTAAGAATAGCTCTAGATGACAATTATAGAGTTTTTGAAGATGAATTTTCTACAGAGAACCTTCGTTTTGTTATTTATGCTTTTTATGACCGATATAAAACAATTTCCCACTAAAGGTTGTTTTTAATCAAAATTTGTAAGGTTGAAACTAGTAAAATTTTCAGGATTGTAGCACTTGACTACATTTTTCAATAATAATGATTGATTTTCCAAATCAGTTCCATTTATACAAGCGAAAAAACAAAATTTACAAGAGACACTAATCTTTTTTGTGAAATCCAAAAGTAACCATTTACAACCTATTTTATTATCAAAATAAAGCTATAAATAATAATTTACAAAAATAGAAGAGGTCACCTTCTATGGAAAGTGTTTTTTAAGGATCTGCCCATTAACAGGTAAAGATTTTCTTTTCCCTACTAAATCTTACAACATGAAATTTGATGGACCTATGATTTCAACAATTTGGAATGGCCCAAGCCACATGCATTGGAATTTAGAATGTTTTCCTTTTTCTTCGTGAGCCTTATCCCATTTCAATACTAAATCTCCAATTTGAAAATCCTTCCTAGATACCATATTTGAATCGAAAGAAGCCTTTACTAATGCTTGATGATGTGCATGGGTAATTTTTGTCTGTTCTCGTTGCTCTTCTAGCTTAAGGATCTGTAATTGTATTAGTTGCAAAGATGAAGAAGGTGTTTCCTCAATAAATTGAACTAAGGCTAAAGAAGGAATTGCTAGATGAGTTGGGAGAACTACTTCTTTCCCATAAACTAAATTAAAGGGAGAAGTGCCAATGGAAGCCTTTTGAGTTATTTGATCTGCCCAAAGAGCATACATCAAAGATTTGTGCCAATTTCTATGATTCTGATCAATAGTTCACTTAATGATTCTGATTAGGTTTTTATTTGTTGATTCAGCCAACCCGTTCCCTTGTGGGTAATAATTGGTAGAATACTTAAGTTTAAAACCTCTTTTAAGTGAAAATTCAGTCATAGCATTGCCAGAAAAATATGATGCATTATCAAACATTAAAGCAGAAGGTAAGCCAAACCTGGTAATTATGAACTAATCTATGAAATTGATGATATGTTCAGCATTAGCTGTCTTGAGAGGAACTACTTCTACCCATTTAGTAAAATAATCTGTAGCTGTAAGGATGTACCTATGTTGTTTAGAAGAGTGAGGAACGATCTCACCTATTATATCCAATCCCCATTGCTCAAATGGTTGGTCGATATTAACTGGTTGCAATGGCAATGATGGTTTCTTCTATCTTCCAACAGTAGTTTGACAAACTTGACATTTCCTTACATAGGTATGTGCATCTTTAAATAAAGTAGGCCAATAGTATCTTGCGCACAAAATTTTGTGTGTTGTTGCATCTCCTGTGTAATGTCCACCTGCTGGTCCATCATGGAGTTCCTACAACACTTTTTCAGCTTCAAATTTCTCAAGACATTGAAGAAGAACAAAATCATAATTCATCCTAAAAAGTACGTCATTTACAAGTTGATATTGCTTAGCTTTCAATCTTAGGGCTCTTTTCTTTGTATGATTCAGATTTGAAGGAGAATATCCATTTTTTAAATAAAACATGATATCAGCATATCTTGATTCAATATCATTTAGGCTTACCTCATACATTTGTACCTCTTGATTGGGAGATGGTATTTCTGATATAAGCGATGCTCCAACCAACATTCTGCAAAAGCCTTGACCTTTTACAATATTTGCTGGCTTGATTTCAGCATCATATTCTTGTAGGGTAGTCACCCAATTTTCTCTCTTTTCACCCTTGTCTTTCTGTACCAAGAGATTTCGTACTACTGAAAATGGCACTATTATCTTTGTATGGGTCTTAAGAATAAAGGGTCTAAAGTGTTTGATTGCTTTGAAAATAGCATAAGCTTGTTTCTCAACATCAGAATAATTTAATTCAGCCCCTTGCAAATATGAACTAAAGAAGATTGCTTTGAAAACAACATAAGCTTGTTTCTCAACATCAGAATAATTTAATTCAGTCCCTTGCAAATTTGAACTAAAGAAGGAAATTGGGGCTTCTACTTTGTCTTGATTGGCTTGCGTGAGTATTGCAGCATATGACTTCTCAGAGGAAAATGTATACAAAATGAAAGGATTGGAAAAATTTGGAGTCGCTAGGGATGGGGCATTAACAATTGCTTGCTTAATCAAATTGAATGCTTCATATTCTTCCTAACCCCATTTAAAGAGTGAATTTTTCTTGATCATTGCTTGTAATGGTGACACAATTCTTGAGAAGTCTGGGACAAATCTTTTAACAAAATTAATTTGACCAAGGAAGGATTGCATTGCTTTCTTATTATGTGGTAAGGATATTTCAGAAATTTCCTTAATCCTATCTAGATCAATATGGATTCCAGATTTAGACACTATAAATCCAAGAAGTTTTCCTTCACTTAATGCAAAAAAGGACTTTTTTGGATTAAGTGAAATCCCATACCTTTGACAACATTGAAAGATCTGCTTTAAATCTCTGAGGTGATTACTACGTTTTTTAGAATATATTGTTATGTCATCTAATTAAATCACCACTGATTTGTTTACTAATCCCTTAAATGCAATATCCATGGCTCTTTGAAATGTGGTGCCAGCATTAATCAGCCCAAAAGGCATCTTTTGATATGCATATGTACCCCATTTGGTTCTGAATGTGGTTTTTAGCTAATCATCTGGATGGACTAAGACTTGGTTGTAGCCGGAGAAACCATCTAAAAAGGACATCAATTCTGATCCCGCAACTGCTTGTAATATTTGTTCCATAGGAGGCAGGGGAAAATTATCCTTTTGGCAGGCTTTGTTAAGATTTCGAAAGTCAATACAAATTCGAATGTCTCCATTTTTCTTTCTGACTAGAACCAGATTGGAAACCCATCTAGAATGTCGAACGGGAAAAATAATTTTGGCTTTCAACAATTTATTGAGCTCAAACTTAATCTGACTTTCCAAATTAGGATGGATCTTCCTCAGCTTTGCTAGACTGATCTTTCATCAGCTATCATCGAGATAGTATGCTGAATGATTAAAGTGTCGTAAGTATTAAGGTCATCGTAATTCCAGGAAAAAACATTTTTATACTGCTTCAAGAGTCGAACAAAGGCTAATTTTTCTTCTGGGGCTAGACCAAGACCTAAGTTGATATTCTATGGCTTAGTATCCATTCCTAGATTTACTAATTCATATTTCAGAGTTGAACTCTGAAGTTTTGAATTGGTAGACCTTTTGAACCCTCCATTATCAAGAATGGAGGGCCTAAAGATAAATTCGATTGAGAATCTCTCTGGGCTATAGACTTCTGAGGGAATGAGCTTGGAAGCTACATTAGCCAGGAGGTCAACACTAGCATTTTGGAGTCTGGGGATGGATGAAATATTGAATGCTATAAAATGTGCAGTCAGATCTTGTAATAAAGATTGATAATGCTTTAAATGACCTGATAGATAATGTATAGTATTTCGTACTTGTTTAATAACAATCTCAGAATCTCCAAAGATTTGTAGATACTTGATGTTCAGTCCAATTGCCTTGTACAACCCTTGCACTAAAGCTTCATATTTTGCAGTGTTGTTTGTGCAATTGAACTCGAGTCTACAGGTTAGCATGGTTTTATTCCCTTTTGGACTAATTAATACACATCCTGCTCCTGCTCCATCATTAGACTTAGAACCGTCAAAAAATAATTTCCAAAACAAAGAGTTATTTACAGGACTATCTACAAAATTAACACATTTAGAACTGTCTGTTTGAGAAAAGTTTTCTACTTGAGACAAAACAAAATGTTCTAAATAAGGTGAAGCATGAGCATTAAAATTTCCTAAGAAAGAGTCAACAGAATAGTTCCCAATTATATTGTTGTTGTACGCTATAGGTTCATTTTCTCCTTCCAGTTCCATCACTATGTATTTTTGGTGTCTTTCTCACTCAACCTTTATCTGATTTGGTTTACCATTGTAAGGGAGCCACATATGTGACCAGTCAGTCACAAAGTATCCATGAAGCTTTTCAGACCAATCCCTGCTAAGAATTAAACCATAAAATTCAAGAATGTCTGCAACTAAAATATCAATGACTTGACATACCTTTGGATTTGATGAGAGCCTTATGGTCACTTGATTTAGTTCACCAATTACTTCAACTTGCGACTGGTCCAGTTGAACTATGTGTACTGTAGATTTTTGAGGTTGGACGTTTAACTTTGCACAAATTGTTTTAGGCAAAATATTAGATGAAGCACCTAAATCTACCAAACAATTATGCAAATTTTTATTGAAAATTTCGAAAGTAAGGAGGAATGGAGGAGTATGGGATTTTGACCTACCTCCAATTAAAGCAATATCATTTGGGTCAACTTTATTTGCCATACTAGTTGGAGGTCTTCCCATTTCATGAGAAGCTTGTGAGATTACAACGACAGGAAGAGGTGCAACGGGTACTGCATGCAGCTCTTTCAAAAGTAGTTTCTGTTGATGCTTTAATTTACTCAGTTCATGAAAAGTAATGTTGGCCCTAGTCTTCTTCATGTCTTCAACAATATTATACTCCATCTCATCAAAAATAATCAGTGTTTTAGATAGAGTTGATGACTCATATTAGAATGGGTTTGTTTGAGTTTATTTTGGTGATGATTTCTTACCTGCAACTTTATCCTTGGAAACCAAGCTTGCGTTCTTCTGTTTAGAACTGGGCTGTGGAGGATCGAGTTGATTTCTACTTCTGGTACTGACTGGTGATGCCTCTTGATCCTCTTTGTCTGGAAGAATGAAGTCCCACATTCCCTGTAGTTCTACAACCTCATCTTCATCAATAGGTTCTTCATTGGAAACTTCTTCTTCTTCTCCTTCAGATTCTGCATTTGTTATAGCATTGGGAGGCTTTGGATCAGTTGAAGGGTTTCTCCTAAAAGGCTTGTAGGGTTTCTTAGAAGAAGTCTCTGCTACTTGTTTTTTAATGTCAACCATTTCGTTAGACATGGTTTTTAAAACTTTCTGTAATCCTTCCAAATCAAATGGGTCCTTTAATTGCTTTTTCTTAGGATCATCTCTAAAGGCAACCTTCTTAGATTTTCTTTCATCAATAGCGTTTTTCTTTTCTAAAGCTAAGATACGCTTTTCTACCGCTATCGCTTCCTTCATGTTTTCAACCAATGTTGGCTTGGTGGCCCTATCAACAAAGATTTCTATATTCGATGGTAAAGCAGATATGTACCATTCACTTCGAACTTCTTCACTAGGCTTGGAAGTGGTAGGGATTTTATTCAAGAGTTTGTTGAAATTCAAAGTTGAAATATTTGATAGGTTCTCTCGATTTGGTCTTAAGATTTGATATATCATTGATCAATGTTGCCGTAGACCTATCATCGCCGAACTTTGTTAAGAATTGCTCTTGGAAAATGTTCCAACTAGTAATGGATCCTGATGGTAATGAAAAATACTAAGACCCAACCGCTCCTTGTAAAGTATATGGAAAAATTCTAACAACAACGTCTTCTTTTGTAACTCCATTTAAATTTATTGATAACATAAAGTTATTTATGTGTTCTTCTGCTAGCATGCCTGTTTCAGGATTAAACTTGGGCAGCCATTTCTCAGGATGGGCCAGTAATTGACTCAAGGGTGCAGGCATTGAGACTGCCCCTGGATTGTTCCATGGGTTTTGAGCCATTGTTGAACTACTAACAGAGGAAAGCACAGATGAAGTTCCTTGTGGTTGGGATGAAGATGTCGAAGTTCCAGTACTCTGTTGAACAACGATATGAAGTGGAGGAGTGGATGGTTGACTTTGCAATGGAGAAGATGAAATGGATGATGATGATGAAAGAGTCTCACTATCAGACCCTTGAGGTGTCTTCCTTGCTCTTTTCCTTTTAGGCAGAGGTAATTCGGTTGGTTCAATACCAAGCTTTTCACTCTGTAATCTAGTAAGAGGATGAGAAGGAATATATTGCGAAGTCACACTACCTTGAGATAATTCAGATTTCTGTGGTGATATGGAAAATCCTTGAAGTTTATGGATCAAAGACTAAACTTCAAGGGGTTCGATAGTAGATTTATCTGAAATATTCGGGTTTGCAGCAATGGTTGTTGTTTTCTCAACTTCTCGCTTAAGGTTTAAAGACTCAGAATGTGATGGAGAAGTTGGGGGAGATGTTGAGGGCGATTTACTCTCAGAATGGGTTTTGGATTTAGATTTACTAGCCATTCACAGTTCGGGCCCTCCTTCTAGTGCCAAATATGTTGAAGCCCCGAAAATCAGGTCTACAACAAGGGGGATAACCACCCAGTCCAGACCTTGAAAGCAGCTCCTTTTCCATTTGGGATAGTGGCTCTGACTGGGGGTAATGGGACCAGTTTCCCAATTTGTTTGTGATGATGCTAAGGGATGATGTTTTCCTTCCTAAAAGTTTCTAAAGATAATTATTTTAATCTAAATCTAATCTAACACATGCAATTTTATTCTGATGAACGGAAACATCTAATTATAAAAACTATCCCGGGATTAACTCTTCACTTATGCAATATAAAATAGTTTCCAACAGTAAACGGTAATAAATATTATTCAAATGCTACGAGAAAAGAATCCATTAAAAGTAAATTGTTTTGTATAACAAATTAGCTGAAAAAATTATGATAAGCATATCGCATAATAAGTTATTCATACACTCAGCATAAAAAGAATAGTTACCACCGTATGAAAGTGAAAAAATGATAATTGAACATTCAGGCTTTCATATATAAACAACTGAAAATAACATATCACTTAACGCATAAGAAGAAATCATTAAGAGATAAAAGTACCATTGATAATAAGTCCTACTCATGAGCTTCAGCAATATAGATTTATCTTCTCATAATTCAATATCTACTAAGAGTACAGAAGTGCATTTCAGTAGCAGACATTAAACACAGATATAAATAAATCTCGTTCCATTCATTTATCAAAACCTCCTCAGCGGGGAAAAAGTGCATGTTCTGAAGAACTATTTTTGATAAATTTCTGGACCCTTCTCTAAATACATGAGAGGGGTTTAAATACTACTAACTAAAGACTAAAAATAGTTATTACAAAAATATAGGAGGAGGTTTAAATGACCATCCTCATCTAAAGAAAAAATAAATTGAAATTAAACTGAAACTGTATCTAAAGATCAACTATGCATCTGTTCTCTTAAGTCGCAAGTATCCAGCATCAGCTTCAGGAGTGTTGGTTGGCCGACCTTTGATTTTAATTGTCCTACGAAAACAGAATCAGCAAGCGCTGGGCTATCTTCTTAGCGGAATTCGTAAGGCACTTTAGAGTCATACACTGACTATGTGGTTTCACCAGATATTTCCAATAAGTTTCCCATTTTAACTTAGTTAAATTTTTGATTGACTCTGCCTTTTCTTTAGCTCTTTGTCTCCAACTCGTTTGTAGTTGTTGCATATTTGGGAGAAATCCTGGAGCGGTTTGCGATATTAGGTTGGCTCTGTGAAGATTTTCATTGACGCAGTCAATGATATTGCTTGCTGCTGTCGCTGCTTCTTCCGCTGCCTATTCTGCTTTTTTGATCTGTGCATCCCATTTATTAAACAACATTTCTTTGTGGGATTCATTGATCTTGGGAAACCCTGCTTTCTTTCCTTCCTCTAATTCCTGCCAATTCAAATAGTCAGAAACTTTCTTATAAATTAAATCATAATCAAGTCGCAAATCTACGACTTGACTTGTGATTTTGTCACTCATTTCGTAGTGAGAGTTCCATTGCGATATTCTTTGGCAAAGCGTTTCTTGCTGTTGCAAGAGTTGATCATTCAGGGCAAGGGCTTCTGTGAAAAATTATGTGACTTTAGGGTCATCTTTGTGCATTTCTAACGTGGCCTGTAAATGCTGTTCTTTTTCGGCTAGACTGCTTTGATAACCCAGCTGCATTTGCTGGAAGTCCTATTGTAACTTTACCAATTTTTCTTCTACTTCCTAGCTAATGCTGGCCTACTATAACTGTTGTTGCAAAAATAAGATTTTATCCTCTTTATCTTTAAGCAATAGTTGAACTTCAGATGCTTTGTCAATAGTAGCAGAAGCATAAGCTCCTGCGATTTGGGATAATCTAGTCAGGTTCTCTGTCGGATCAGTGGTAGGGTCTTGCCAAAGGACATCCAGCGACTTTGCTTCAGGTGAGAGCATGCTGTCTAGTTTTTGCTTCTTTCTCTGTCTCCTGAGCACAGCGTTGTGCTGCGGACTATAAAACACATCTAAAGGATGGATTTCCTCTATATTTAGTATAATTTCAGATGACGGAGCTATGGGAATGTGCTTAGTTTCTAGAACATTGACAACTGTTTCAATCACCATTTCTGTGGTTGTTTGTGCTGGATTCTTTGGTGTCTCTATGTTTTTCTCCTCTGTGTTGATCAATTCATTAAATTTCTCCCATTCTTTCTCCAGCTCTTTTCTTAATGGCTTTGTTGGCTAGATGAGGGGAGCGGGAATTTTCACCTATTTTGGCAACAACACTTGCTGCTCAGGATTCTCATTGGATTGGGCAGTATCCATGACTGATCCTTCACTCTTGTTGTGATTGCTCTCTGACCATCTAGACCTTTTTGGTGATTCTCTTTTAGACTTAGATTTAGACTTGTCTTGCCCTGAGCTTCGACTCATGCTAATGCTGGGAGTGGGTTCCCTCATTGGTTCTACACGAAATTTGTCCAATGGGACATTTGCCAATCATAGTTATCTATAGAGTTTAAACTCTTGGAGTTCTGCTGGGCCAAACTAGATTTGGGCCAGGCGTAAGATGTCTCTGAGTGTGCTCTTCTACTGGAAAACGACGTCGAAGAGATCATCTTCATTAGTGAACAAATTTATTTTAACTGTCATGGTAAAATTCTTTATCACATCAAAGGGATCAAACTATCTCCCTGGGAACTTAGGCAATCATAGACTCAACATGTTGTCTACTTCCCTAAAAGTGTGACCTAGATCAAACAATGCAAAAGCTCCACAGACCATAGGGAATTGCAGCCAGATTGCCTTTTTCTTGTCCTTAAGTTCTCTGCTCATTCCCCCAACCCCACAAGTTTGGTAGGCTATTTCCCGGGCCATCAATTTGTCAGGAACATACAAGGGAAGTATATGAGGAGAGGCAATGCTTCCGAATACTCTAATATAAGTGAAAAATTCTTCTCCGAACCATCTTCCCATAAGGAGAATATCAATTTCGGCTTCAGGAGAAAATCTTGGGGCATCTATATTATACAACATTTTGTGAATGGGTAGCATAACTCCATGGCAAATTTTATAAAAATATGGGGTGAACTTAGAATCCCACAGTTCCTTATGGTAGACTTGAATGGGTAAGGGATTATGTACCGTCCATTTCCAACCCATGAGAGGAAATTTAGAAACAAAACAAATAACATCCATGACATAGGCAGCTAGAAAGAAGGGAGGATAAATCCTCTGAGAAAAACTCCTTTTAGTCCGATAATTCTGAATAGCAGAGGCTAAGTTATCCTGTAGGGGTAGCCACTCGGATGAAAACTTATTGATATCGAGTTTTCTGAATAGCCTACATAACATTGCAGCAGCGAAACAATACGGAGAAG
This sequence comes from Pinus tabuliformis, assembly GCA_031772625.1. NCBI lineage: Eukaryota > Viridiplantae > Streptophyta > Pinopsida > Pinales > Pinaceae > Pinus > Pinus tabuliformis. The sequence goes on along the minus strand of CM062811.1, from coordinate 929,591,000 downwards.
AGAGTGAACTAGAGCTGTACATACCATTTTTGTCCTTATTTAATGACTCTTCCTTCACTGACTAGCCTTTGGTGCATTTTGCCAAATCTTCGTTCTCCTTGGTGAATTTCTCCATGAACTGTTTATTATAGCTAGCCCGCGGCTCTGGAAAATGATACATGCATCTTAAATTCTGTGGGGTAAATGACCCTACAAATTCCTAGTTTCGCATCTTGAATTGCATGTTCGTTATCTCAGTATGGTCTATCACCCATTTGACCATATCTGTATAGGGAAGTAGTTTTGGCCTTGCTGCAATATGGTGTAGGAATGAGCATGCAAGCTCTGTAAGTGATGCTTTGGATGACCCGCGTCCATCTACCATAGCTGTAACCTCCATGTCTCTCAGGTTTTCTTCCTCCAACAGTCTATACATGCCTTCCCAAGTAGATATCCCTGCTTCTTTGGTACAAGTGGTGTCCGTGAATAATGGAGTCATCTCTGATTTTTTAGATACCAGAGCTTTTCCTTTCTTCCCCATCACGTTTTGTGCACTGCTCTGTGTATTGTTCTGCGTACCACTCTTGTAAGTTCACAAGTAGAGAACTAAGACACAATAAGAAAGATAACGAATGATGGTAAATAATAAGGTGACGGGAAAGCTCTTAATTTTAAAATCACATCAAATATATCACCTTGCGCGAAATACCCCTTTTGCTTAGGTCTAAATCATTTCTTATAAATAACCATCAATAAACCACTAAGTTGACATTAATGCCCATAACTCAGTATCAGATGACGAGAAATATTTCATCGAACTATGAGCCCTTTTGATCTGCGATAAAGTGATTTTGTGATTTGCTTCGCAATATCGCTAATCCTTTTTCATTAACAATCATTTGCTTCATTATGCGACTGCGAGATGCGATTTGCGAGATGTTTTATCGCATTTCGCAATATCAGGACATTTTATCTTAGGTGGCGTTGCGATATATGGGATTTGCGATATGCGATGAATTTGTGTGGCTCATGATCTCGCATCATCGCATTTTCGCAATTTCGACAGTTTCTTTATATATGATGCCCTCCATTACCCTTTTGCGATGCGATGTTCATCATTAAGAGAACGATTTTATTTGAGACTTTTCATAATACTTAAGACTTTGCGTTTGTGGATGTTTTTGCTAAGTTTATGATAGTATGTTTTATTAAAAGGGAATTCTAAGTGCTAGTTTTTTATTTTATAAGGGTCCCCATTTATTTAGTGTTATTACTAATACTAAATAAAAAGGGGGGTTGTTGCTAGCCACAACACCTCCTCTAATATTTTATCAAGCGTTTCCCCCAACAATTTGACTTGTAGGTAAAAAGATAAATGTTCGATATATTGGACATAAATCCCTAGTATCCATCCCAGATATAGAGTTTCAGTCCACATGCAAATATTATTTTCTCTCCCTTCCTTATCTTGGTTTTTTTTTCTAGTAATCATGTTGAAGTGAAATATGCGGGATAATTGAAAATAATCAAATGCAACAAGTAAGAACAATGTATGCAAAGCTTGAAGGGGGTAGTTGTGCTGAAATCTAAATTACGTTTTGAACCAAATACCTCAAGAAATTAATGACTTTATGAGGGTTTAAAATTATTAGCATAAGAATCATAAAAATCATATCATCCATCTCCAAATCATTTGAGAGCCCTATAATTACAGCCAAGAGGTACACCATTGTTTGAAAGAAGGGTTTCAGTAGCCTAGTTATGGTGAATAATTCCATTGCTTGTTTTTAAGAGGGATTTTTAAGTAGATTCTGAAAAAACTTTAGATTTTCGTTCTCAACCTAGGTCATAAAATATTCATCAAATTGTTTGTCTGAAATATGTACACCTTTTGAGGGTAAGTTCAAAATTTTAGTAAATCCTTATGCAGACAATTCTAGGAAGATTTGGTTAGTTACAGGAGAAATGATGTCTCCAGTTTCAGAAATAAAAAATCTAGTTAGAAGTATGATGGTATCTTATTAGAAGAGGGTAGCAAGTAGGGTGGCTCTCAGGACTCCTAACTTAACTAAATATTTGTCTTGCTGAGAGATTCTAGAGGTGGGTTCTAGGATTTTATTCAAGGTAAGGATAGTTGCGTTTTAAACCAAGCTATGTTTTAACTAAGTTAGTTCATCTATAAAAGCTTCTTTAGATGATTCCTCCACCATCTTTATAAGTAATTTTCTGAAATTACTTCAGAAAGAAAATAATTTGAGGGGTTGAAATCCTGAGGTAATTACATGGATTTTTGTGATGAAATTTATTGGGTTTCGAGTCTTGGTTCATTGTGTTATTGAAAATGGAATCTCTCAAATCTGTTTTGGTTGCATGCAAATGAAAATGGGGATTTTGGTCATGAATGTAACTACTAAATTTGGTGGAGGGTGTGCATGGTACATTTTTCAGTGTGGCAGTAATACACCATTATAACACATTCCTTTTTTGTTGAAAATGCAACAAGAAAATCTCAGTTTGACTTTGCCTTGTTCAAACTAGAGAAAAATCATATTTCTATTTCAACAGTAATCTTGGAGATAGTTAACTGAGCTGACATGGAACTTGTCACTTAGTTAACTTAGTTAATTTGATTTCAGTAAGATTGAGTTCAATTCAATATGTTTGATTGCTAATTTGTAGCAACATGTTTTAGTTAATTTGATTTCGACAAGATTGAGTTCAATTTATTATGTTTGATTGCTAAGTTGTAACAACATGTTTCAGTTAATTTGAGTTATTGTTAGTTTAACAAGTTTTAATTGTCAGAAGAACTAGTGAGGTCAAGTTGTGGAAGTGGAACTTCAACCACACTCAGTGATCGACCAATTAATTGATCAATCAAACCAAAATAATTGGTGCATGTAGAGAATTCGAGTTACCGAGTTGATGGGAGATTCCAAGGAAGTGTACTATGAGTTGTAGCATATTCCCATTTATACAGGTGGTGCATGAATTCAAAGGAATGACCTATAGGAACTACACAATTCAATAGGGGCGAATTCCTAAATAATAGGTGTCAATTTCCTGGAGGAACAACATAAGTAAATAGGAGCTTGGAGGGCTTAAAAAGTGGCTAATTGTTGGCCAGATTTGGTCAGTTAGGTAGAAGGATAAACTATCCACTTGTAGGGTGTGCTCAAGCTTGAGAAATCATATGTATTTCATCTCTTTTCTTTGATTAATGCAATAGATATAGGAATGGGTTTTGAGTAGTTTATTTCCCCTAGATAAATCTATTTGCATGTGTGATGTTTCCTTTTGCATGTCTATGATTTGTGTTCTATATGGTGCCTTAACTTCCACAGATTAGTAGAGAAGCTTCAAGTCTTGTGATTTAGTAAATTTCATGAGCAATTTTAAATCTACACATTAATTTCTACATGGTATCCAAGCTAGATTCTCTGTAGAGCAGGGTTTCTGATGTTGTTATTATAGGGGGATCATATTTGCATGATCAATTCTTCAAAGATAGAAGGATGGACTTCTATGGGCTAAGGCTTGAGTATGCCCTTGAGAGAAGCTCGAATTATGTTTCTTGGAAGGACCGCATGGAGGTATTTCTGGAATATAATGGGTTGAAGGCATTCATTGATAATGATATTCTGAAACCAACAGCATATGATGCTTAGGATCTAGTAGAATGGAATAAGTGTGTAGCCAAGGTGAGGAGGATCATATGGGAGGGAGTACAAGATCATATTTTCTCTAATATCCACGAGAAAGACACTCTATATGAAATGTGGAAAGTATTGATAGATCTGTTCCAGAATAGTAGTGACCAAAGGAAGTTGGTGCTCAAGGAAAAACTTCAAAATATCAAGATTCAAAAGAACAAGACCATTCCACAGTACCTGAGCAAGTTCACACAATGTCATGATGAAATTTTTCATGTTAGTGTTACTCTAGTAGAGGATGACTTGGTAAGCCTAGGCCTTCTAGGCCTTCCTAAGTGCTAGCATGACTACTAAGATTCATTGAATGGGAGGGAGAAACTACCAATTTATGAATGCCTATGGTCCAATTTGGTGCAGAAGGAAATTAGGTGGAATACTAAAGATGAAACTTCATCCATGGGCGAGGATGAAGAGAACTATTCCTTGGCTGGAAAATAAAAGAAAGGGAAAGGGAAGAAATCCCAATCCAAAGAAGAATCTAGCCAAGGGGGCAAGAAGAAAGACTTTTCTAGAATCAAGTCCTTTCACTGTCATTAATTCGGGAACTATACCACGAAGTGTCCACATAAGAAGACAAGAAAGAAGACATCAGGAGGAGTGGTAGGTGAAGCTTTGGCTTCACAGTCTGAGCTTGACTTTACTCTCATTTCATGCATGGACAACACATTGATGGGGAGTGTGTGGTACCTAGACAATGGTGCCTCATTCCATATGACGAGGAATAGACATTTTTTTAGTGATTTTGAGGAGAAGGATATCCATATGCACATAGAGATGGGAGATGATGGAAGGTATAGCATGACCAAGATTGGGATAGTCACCTTTGAGAGGGAGTCAAGGCCCCCTCTCAGACTCAAGGATGTGATGTTTGTTCTAGGTCTAAAGAAGAACATTGTCTCCATTGTAGTTTTGGAAGACTGTGGTTATGATGTGATATTCAACAAAGGAAAGGAATTCCTGAGACACATAGGCATGGGATAGGTGAAGAATATTGGGGTTCGTGTGAAGAACCTCTACAAGCTAGATGTGGAGGATTGTGTTGCATTGAGCACAAAGGTGGAGAAGGTACAGAGCTGCAATGTCGGTGAACTTAGGCATAGAAGACTTGTCCATTTGCATCATTGTGCTTTGAAGTTCATGCAATAGATAGACCCAGGCCTCCCTAAAGGAGAACTAGAGCAGGCAGATACATGGAAAGGGTGTACCTTAGGGAAGTACACAAGAGCCACTTTCCATGATCGAGACAACAAAGAATATGCAGTCCTTGAAAGGATCCACTTTGATGTTTATGGAACTTTCTTTATAGCCTCCACTTCCAGGCACAAATATTTTTTCATCTTTATTGATGAATTCTCGTGGAAGTGTTGGATCTTCTTCATGCGAAAGAAGGATGAGATCTTCTCTATGTTCTTAGAGTTCAAGGCACTAGTGGAGAAAGAAAAAACCAACAAGGTGAAGGCTATCAGGAGCTATAATGGAGGTGAGTACGTGTCCAATGACTTTAAAAATTTATGTGCAAAAAGAAGGCCTTCGACTAGAGTTGATAGAACCCCACAACCCACAAAAGAATGGGGTGGCTGAGAGGAATAACTGTAGCATTATGGGAGAAGCATGGGAAATTTCGCATGACCAAAGCCTACCTATACACTTGTGGGATGAAGCATGCAACACAACCTTCTATTTGCAGAACATGAGTCCTCATCAAATTCTTGGCATGATTACACTAGGGGAGCATTTCTCGGGGAGGAAGCTAGATGTGTTGCACTTCAGGATTTTTGGAGCCTCTATTTACCACCATGTCTCCAAACAATCAAGGAAGAAGCTAGAGATAACAATAGAGTTGGTGGTGTCTTTGGGTTACATAGAAACTCCCCACAACTACCGTATGTATTTTCCATCCCTTAGAATGAGATTTGTGTGAAGGAGGTGTAAAATTTGATGAAGACAATGCCTTAGAGTTCTCTCTTGAGAGGGAACTTAATATCCCACCACAAGAGGAGATTTTAGCTCCAAATGAGGAGCCTCATGATTTTTTGGAGAAACCACAAGTTGAGTAGAAGAGAGTGGAGATGACCACTCGAGTAGAACCATCTAGAGAAGACATGAAGAGAACCAGGGAAGCTGAGAGACTTTTGCATGATGGGAGGGAGAATGTGGGCTTCAAATCAGTGTAGGAAGAGAAGGTCACCATATTGGTACACTGGAAACATGGCTCTAATGACTGAGCTAGTAGAGACTAAGCCATCCTATTTCAAGGAAGCAGTAGAGAAACCAGTATGGGTTGATGTAATGATGGAAGGGTATGAATCCATTGTAAAGAAAAGTGTTTGGGAAGCAGTCCCAAGATTAGTAGACAAATCAATTATGGGTTCAAGATGAATCTTCAAGGTGAAGCATGTAGCAAACATAAGCATAGAAAACTACAAGGCCAGATTTGTGGTCAAAGGGTACTTTGAGGTTAAGGGGATTCACTATGAGGACAAATTTTCTCCTGTAGAAAGGCACTCATCCATTAGATCAATCCTTGCTCTAGTTGCATAGACGGGGTGGAAGATCCACCATATGGATGTGAAAACAACATTCCTCAATGGAGTTATTGAAGAGGAGGTGTATATCGAGAAACCAGAAGCATTCAATAATTTTGATCAAGAGTCTCATGTGTGTGGACTCAACCAAGCATTGTATAGTCACAAGTAAGCACCCCGTGCTTGGTACACTAGGATCAGTATATTTCTCACTAGTTTAGACTTCACAAAAATTGAAATGGTTGCAAACCACTATCATATTTTGGTAGAAGGTAAATTGTTGATTTTTGTTTTATATGTTTATGACTTGATTTTGAATGGTGATGAGTAGCTAATCAAATATTGCAAGCAGGACCTTTAAAGAGAGTTTGAGATGAAGGGAATGGATTGGAATTATGGAAAGGTGATGGGGAATTGTTTGTCTCTCAAGGCAAGTATGCCAACAATATACTTCAAAGGTTCCGCATGGATAGGTGCAAACACATGGAGACTCCTCTAGCAACCAACTGGAGGAAAGAGGATGCCACTTCATGGGAGGAAGTGGTTGCGACTATTTACTGGCAATTGGTGGGTTCACTCATGTATCTTGTGAACACATGACTAGACATATTCTTTGTAGTTAAATAGTTGAGCCAAGTGATGGTTAGGCCAACCAAACTGTTTTGGAGGGCTGCTAAGCATGTTCTACGGTAGTTTAGAGGCACTAGCCAGTTTGGACTATGGTACATATGGACAAAGGGAGTGAATCTATGTGGATTCAGAAATGCAGATTAGGCAGGAAGTCCATCAGACTAGAAGAGTACATTAGGTGGAATTTCAATGTTGGGTTTGCAACAGTTTCTTCATACAACAAGAAGAAAAGATCTGTGGCACTCAACTCGATATAAGAAAAATGCATGGATGAAAATCAAGCATCATGTGAGGCAATCTATATGACAAAGATACTTGTTGGCTTGTTTGTTTAGATGATGGATCGAACTGTGATTTACTGTGATAATCAGAGTTGCATCAAACTCTCCGAAAAATCATTTTTTTATGATCGTTCGAAGCATATTGATATATGGTATCACCATCAACGAGATTGTTTATAGAGTTAGATTATGTTGTTGTAGTACATTCTGACAAAGGAATAGGATGTTGATATTTTGACAAAGGCCTTGTCAAGAGGGAAGTTCGAGTTCCGTAGGTCCAAGATAGGGGTGATTGATAATCCCTTTCTTGCTAAGAGGGAGCATTGGAAATGGAGAAGAAAATCTCAATTTGACTTTTCCTTGGTCAAATTAGAGAAAATTCAAATTTATATTTCAACAAAAATCTTGAAGGTAGTTAACTGAGGTGACATCACACTTGTCACTCAATTAACTTAGTTAATTCGACCTGGGCAAGCATGATTTCGGTTCAGTATGTTTGATTGCTAATTCGTAGCAATATATTTTAGTTAATTTCAGTTATTGTCAGTTAAACTAGTTCTAACTGTCAGAAGAACCAACGAAGGTCAAGTTGTGGAAGTGGAACTCCAACCACACTCAGTGATCAAATAGTTAACTGATCAATCAACCCAAAATATTTTTTTCATGCAAAGAATTCTAGTTACCCAGTTGATATGGAGATTCCAACGAGGTGTACTATCAATTGTAGCATATTCACATGTGTACATGTGGTGTATGCAGTCAAAGGAAGGACCCATAGGAATTAAGCAATTCAATAGTGGGAAATTCTTAAATAATAGGGGCCAATTCTTAGAGGAACAACGCAAGGAAATAAGAGCTTGGAGAACTTGAAAATTGGCTAAATTTTGGCCAGAGTCAGTCAGTCAGGAAGAGGGATGGACTATACACTTGCAGGTGTGCTCAAGCTTGAGAAATCATATGTATTTCAACAATTTTTGAACTACTACAAGATCTTATAATTTCTCATCAAGACCACTTATAGTTTTCAGAGCTTCATCAACTCTTATAAATTATTTTGCAACATATTCATCATCATGTATCTTTAAATACTCAAATTTCATTCTAAAACCTTAAAGTTTTGCTTGCCTTACCTTGCTATCACCTTCATAGAAGCTTCTCATCTTGTCCAAAATAGCTTTTGCATTAGAGAAATCCATGACATTGACTAGTTATGATTCAGGTAGGCCAGCAAGTAAGGCATTCATAAATCTCGAATTACATGTAAGCTCCATATTTTGATCTTTAGTAATCATGGTTGGAGGCTTTTGATATTCTTCTTCCACTACATCCCATACATCAACTCCAAGTGATTGAATATAGGTCTTCATCCTTACATTCCAAGGAACATAGTTTGTTCCATTGAACATAGGGGCCTTGTTGGTGTATCCTCCTTCATGGATTTCCATGGTCCTTTATTTTTCTTCCATCTATAAAACTGGTCTAAAGTAACCTCGTTCACTCTAATACTAATTGTTAGAAACCAGGAAATACTAAGAGGGGGCGTGAATGAGTATTGTAGGAATTTGAACAATTTATTTCACTTGTAAAAGATACAAGGACACCAATGACAAGTTCAACAACAATTCATATGAGTCATGATAATAAACAATCACAAGAACTCAATCAGGAAAAATAATTTTTTCAAACTTCTCATCAATTTACTTCGCAAAGGAAAGCTTCCACATGTTGTTACAAAGTTATATGGATACAACCAAAAGGAAACTACTAGTCGATTTATCAATTACAACTAAAAGGAGCTACAAGTCCTAATTTTATCACCTACTACTGAAAGGACCTCCAAACCCTAATACTAATTACTACTTGAAGGAGTTACAATCACTGATATGCGCGATACCATTAGCTTGACCTCGAAGATTCATATTTCATACTCAAATCATGAAGGCCACTTTCTTACATAAACAAATAATTTCCTCTCACCTTCAATAATCTTTGATCACTGATCAACTCACTAGCCACACCAACACCCTTAACATAATTTTGCAACCGTCCTCAGCCGATTCTACTTATAAAGTAATTTGAGTTGATAATTTGAGTTATTGAAATTTGAGTTAAGTTTAGCTCAATATCATGAAAAAACCCATCTCTTTAGCTTTTTTTGTACTTCTATTAAGTGTTCTAATTATTATTACCTATATCTGTAAGAAAAACTGGGCTAAACTACTTAATTTTGTTATTCTGGAATTTTTATCAAGCTTTAGCAGAGCTATTCTAAATCTAGCTAACTCCAAATTTAGTTATTTTTCTAATTCTGCCTCTAAACTATCTATCGTTTGCCAAATTTTTTCCAACCCATCCAAGCTTGTTTTATATCAATTTTAGTGCCCTGTTTTATATGGCATAAACACTAAATTTTAGTGTTTCCAACCTGTTCATACTTAATCCTTCAAATATAGGCCCAAGCGCTTAACACTACCAAAACATAACTCCGCTAGGCCCATCGCAATATATCCCCTAATGTATTAATATTTTTTTGTGAACCATTTTCCCCCATGGCTTTCCATCTGCATAGAACCTAGTGTGGTCCCATTATTTAGCTCCCGAATTTATTTTCCTGGCACACCTTTGAAAACACCTCTAAGGTTGGACCTCTGGGATTATGTGTCCTGTGGGTCCAATGATGCCAAATGTGTCTTAACCATTGGTATTTGAGCTCTGAATACATATGTTTTCGTGTCCTGGAGCCTTGTCATCTTGGAGCTTCCTCTTTTGTGCCTTTTAATTTTCTTCCAAGACAGTGCTTCCAAAATGATTTGTCTCATGAGCTCTCATTATTGATATTGTGACTCCAACTATAACTCCCACCATGTACTCCACCTATCCCAGAGCCTATTCACCCCAGACTGACCTATGTTGTGATTTCCTTTTTACCTCTAGGGTCCCTTCTCTACGTTCACATGTCCTTGTGAGACCTCTGCTAAACTTGTGGACCAATCAACAACTTTTTAGGGTGAGTTGTATTTCCACCTATGGTGCCACCATGTTCTGGATCCTATTCATCCTTGAGAGACATTCATGTTTGCCTTATAAACCTTCCAGGTAATCCCTTCCGTGATGATTTCATGCTTAGGTCACCAATGTCATGTGGTGAATTTTGAGTGGTGCCACCTATCACCTAGATTTGGCCCACTTAGGCACCTAAAGTGTTGAAAACACATGACACATGTCACCCTAGTGATGATATCATGATGACATCACCATGCCACTGTGTCTGTCATGTTTCCTATATGAGTCAATGCAATTATGCCTAGGGTCATCCATCATGTCTTGATTTTGAAGACATGGTTTCCTATGCCTTTGATTTTCAACAATTTCTTTATTAAAAATTTTAAATGGTTCGGGCCAATACTCTTCACTACTTCTTGCGCCACATTTCCTGGTTGTGTGTCATCTTAGAGCTTCATCTCTAAGCACAACTTCATACTTTTGGGGAAGGTCTCCTGGCCTGAGTTATCTCATGGGGAACTCTCGCTCTCAACTTCACCAGTCAACATGCCTGCCCACCTACTGACTCTCCCCAGTCTTATGTCATCTCAGGCTTCAAACTCTGTATGCACCTTTGGTTCTTTTGCGGAAGTCCTCCCAAGGTGATGTGGTTGTGGAACCTCCCCGCAAGCTCCCCGCGCCAAAAAAAATGCACCAAATAACTCTAGTTCCACTATTGTGTTGTTGGCCATGTTTTCCTGACTAGCATCTCCACCAAGGCTCCACTATAATTTCACCAAATTTGACCCTACACTAATTTAAGTCTAGAAACTTTGAATTTTTGGGCCTCATATCTTTGATTGATAATAACTTATGATCCAGGAGGCCATTTTCAAACATCTATATACCACTGGGAATTTCTTTCAGAGCTCTATCCCACTAAGCAAGTTACAAAAGATAATGAGATGATCTGTTATACCAAAAATGCATCCAAATTATCTGCAATTTAATCATTCTTTTCCTTTTCGATACTTGTGCTAATCTCCATTCTTCTTGCAACCTTTTCTACTTTTTCCTTCATCTTCATTATCTTTTCCATCAATGAAAACATATTATAGCAAGTTGTAACTCATCTATATTTATCTTCAAGTAATTATCAATTGTTGTAGCTATGGATTGACTAGGATTTGGATCATTAACCTGAATATTCACGACAATATTTTCTTTATTTGACTCTTCCTTTGTTTGAGTTTCATGATTTTTCTTCTCCTGAGCTACCTACATATTTGCTTGATTTTTCCTATTCTGAGGCAAAGTAAACACATTAGCCAATTGTTCAGTATCTATTCTTGATTCATGAGCTTAAATAGACAAACCATATTATTTTTTGAGACTAGAAATAATACCATGCATATCATATTTTCAGAAAACATATTTTGCCAAAAAAAAGGATAACCAATTTTTTAAAATTATGTCAATCATTATCTTATTTCTAGCGATTAAAGAGAAAAATTTGTAAGGAAAGCTAAAATGCACCTTTTATTTTTAGAAACAAAATGAGATTCATTTACATAAAGTAGTTCTCTTAACGCCTCGTATGCAAAGATATGTGGAGTGATAAATTTTGGGAGACAGTAGGGCTCCTTCTCAAAATCGTAGGTTTTAATAACTGAGTAATCTAGAAAGAGGAACTAGTAATCAATGATATATTATTTAGTCAACCACAAAAATATTCTAGACTCCTCTGATATTTTATCAAGTGTTCCCCCAACAATTTGACCTGGAGGTAAAAAGATAAATGTTCAATATATGGGACATAAATCCCTAGTATCCATTATGGATATATAGTTTCAGTCCACATGCAAATATTCTTTTCTCTCCCTTCCTTACCTTGGTTTTTTTCCAATAATCGTTTTGAATTGAAATTGCAGGATAATTCAAAAGAATCAAACGCACCAAGTAAGAACAATGTATGCAAAACTTGAAGGGGGCAGTCATGCTAAAATCTAAATTACGTTTTGAGTGAAATACCTCGAAAAATTAATAATGACTTTATGAGGGTTTAACATTATTAGCGTAAGAACCATAAAAATCATATCATCCATCTATAAATCATTTGAGAGCCCTATATTTACCTCCAGGAGGGACGCCATTGTATGAAAGAAGGGTTTCAATAGCCTAGTTAGGGTGAATAATTCCACTGCTTATTTTTAAGAGGGATTTTTAAGTAGATTCTGAAAAAACTTTAGATTTTCGTCCTCAACCCAGGTCATAAAATATTTATCAAAGTGTTTTTCTGAAATATGTACACCTTTTGAGGGTAAGTTAAAAAATTTAGCAAATCCTTATGCAGACAGTTCTAGGAAGACTTGGTTAGTTACTAGAGAAATGATGTCTCTAGTTTCAGAAATAAGAAATCTAGCTAGAAGTATGATGGTATCTTGTTCGAAGTGGGTAGCGAGTAGGGTGGCTCTCAGGACTCCTAAATTAACTAAATATTTGTCTTGCTGAGAGATTCTAGAGGTCGGTTCTAGGAATTTATTCAAGGTAAGGATATTTGTGTTTTAAACCAAGGTATGTTTTAACTAAGCTAGTTCATCTATAAAAGCTTCCTTAGATGATTCCTCCACCATCTTTATAAGTAATTTTATGAAATTACTTCAGAAAGAAAATAATTTGATGGGTTGACATCCTGAGGTACTTACATGGATTTGTATGATGGAATTTATTGGGTTTTGAGTCTTGGTTCATTGTGTTATTGAAAATGGAACCTCTCAACTCTGATTTTGTTGCATGTAGATGAAAATGGGGCTTCTGGTCATGAATGTGACTACTAAATTTGGTGGAGGGTGTGCATGGTACATTTTTTAGTGTGGTGTTAATACACCATTATAACACTTTCCTTTTTTGTTGAAAATGCAACAAGAAAATCTAAGTTTTTACTTTGCCTTGGTCAAACTAGAGAATATTCATATTTCTATTTCAATAGTAATCTTGGAGATACTTAACTGAGATGACATGGAACTTGTCACTCAATTAAATTAGTTAATTTGATTTTGGCAAGATTGAGTTCAATTCAATATGTTTTATTGCTAATTTGTAGCAACATGTTTTAGTTAATTTGATTTCGACAAGATTGAGTTCAATTCAGTATGTTTGATTTCTAATTTGTAGCAACATGTTTAAGTTAATTTGAGTTATTATCAGTTTAACAAGTTATAATTGTCAGAAGAACTAGTGAGGTCAAGTTGTGGAAGTAGAACTTCAGCCATACTCAGCGATCGACTAGTTAATTGATCAATCAGACCAAAATAATTGGTGCATGTAGAGAATTCGAGTTATCGAGTTGATGTGGAGATTACAAGGTAGTGTACTATGAGTTGTAGCATATTACCATTTATACAGGTGGTGCATGCATTCAATGGAAGGACCTATAGGAACTGAGCAATTCAATAGGGTGGAATTCCTAAATAATAGGTGTCAATTTCCTAGAGGAACAACATAAGTAAACAGGAGCTTGAAGGGCTTAAAAACTGGCTAATTGTTGGCCATATTTAGTTAGTTAGGTAGAAAGATAAACTATACACTTGTAGGGTGTGCTCAATCTTGAGAAATCATATGTATTTCAACTCTTTTCTCTGATTAATGCAATACATATAGGAATGCGTTTTGAGCAGTTTATTTCCCCTAGATAAATCTATGTGCATGTGTGATGTTTCCTTTTTCATGTCTATGATTTGTGTTCTAGATGGTGCCTTAATTTACACATTTCAGTAGAGTAGCTTCAAGTCTTGTTATTTAGTAAATTTCATGAACAACTTTGAATCTACGCATTAATTTCTACATGGTATTAAAGCTAGATTCGCTGTGGAGCAGAGATTTTGATGTTGTTATTATAGGAGGATCAGATTTGCAGGATCAATTCTTCAAAGATAGAATTATGGATTTCTATGGACTAAGGCTTGAATATGCCCTTGAGGGAAGCTCGAATTATGTTTCATGGAAGGAACGCATGGAGGTAGTTCTAGAATATAATGGGTTGAAGGCATTAATTGATAATGATATTCTAAAACTAGCAGCATATGATGCTAATGTATTTTCCATCCCCACAACTACCATATGTATTTTCCATTCCTTAGAATGCGATTTGTGCAAAGGGGGTGTAAAATTTGATGAAGACAATGCCATACATTTCTCTCTTGAGAGGGAGCTTAATATCCCACCAAAAGAGGAGATTTTAGCTCCAAATGAGGAGCCTCGTGATGTTTTGGAGCAACAACAAGTTGAGGAGCAGAGAGTGGAAACAACCACTTGAGTAGAACCATCTAGAGAAGACATGAAGAGAACCAGGGAAGCTGAGAGACTTTTTTGCAGTATGGAAGGGAGAATGTGGGCTTCAAATCAGCACAAGAAGAGAAGGTCACCATATCAGTACACTAGTGACATGGCTCTAATGACTGAGCTAGTAGAGACTGAGCCAACCTATTTCAAGGAAGCAGTAGAGAAACCAATATGCGTTGATGAAATGATGGAAGAGTATGAATCCATTGTAAAGAAAAGTGTTTGGGAAGTGGTCCCAAGATTAGCAGAGAAATTGGTTATGGGTTCAAGATAGATCTTCAAGGGATTCACTATGAGCACAAATTTTCTCCTGTAAAAAGGCACTCATTTATTAAATCAATCCTTTCTCTAGTTGCATAGATGGGGTGGAAGATCCACCATATGGATGTGAAAAACACATTCCTCAATGGAGTTATTAAGGAGGAGGTGTATATCGAGAAACTAGAAGGACTCAATAATTTTGATCGAGAGCCTAATGTGTGTAGACTCAACCGAGCATTGTATAGTCATAAGTAAGCACCTCGTGCTTGGTACACTAGGATCGATAGCTTTGTCACTGGTTTGGACTTCGCAAAAAGTGGAGCGGGTGCAAATCTCTATCATATTTTGGTAGAACGTAAACTGTTGATTTTTTCTTATATGTTTATGACTTGATTTTGAATGGTGGTGAGTAGTTGATCAAATATTGCAAGGAGGACCTCTAAAGAGAGTTTGAGATGAAGGGATTGGATTGGAAGTATGGAAAGGTGATGGGGAATTGTTTGTTTCTCAAGGCAAGTATTCTTATGAGATACTTCAGAGGTTCCACATGGACAAGTGCAAACCCATGGAGACTCCTCTAGCGACCAACTGGAGGAAAGAGGATACCACTTCATGGGAGGAAGTGGATGTGACTATTTACTTGCAATTGGTGGGGCAATCATGTATCTTGTGAACATGACCAGACATATTCTTTGTATTCAACCAGTTGAGCCAAGCGATGATTAGGCCAACCAAAATGTTTTGGAGGGCAGCTAAGAATGTTCTACAGTAGTTCAGAGGCACTACCTAGTTTGGATTAAGGTACATATGGACAAAGGGACTGAATCTATGTGGATTCACAAATGTAGATTAGGCTTGAATTCCATTGGACCAGAAGAGTACATTAGGTGGAATTTCAATGTTGGGTTTGCAATAGTTTCTTCGTACAACAAGAATAAAAGATTTGTGGCTCTCAACTCAGTATAAGAAAAATGCATGGATGAAAATCAAGCATCATGTGAGGTGATCTAGATGAGAAAGATACTTGTTGGCCTGTTTGTTCAGATGATGCATTGAACTGTGATTTACTATGATAATCAGAGTTGGATAAAACTCTTTGAAAAATCATTTTTTTCATGATCATTCCAAGCATATTCATATACAGTATCACCATCAACAAGATTGTGTACAGAGTTGAATTATGTTGTTGCAATACATTCTGACAAAGGAATAAGATGTTGATATTTTGACAAAGGCCTGGTCAAGAGGGAAGTTCGAGTTCCTTAGGTCCAGGATAGGGGTGATTGATAATCCCTTTCTTGCTAAGAGGGAGTGTTGGAAATGGAGCAAGAAAATCCCAATTTGACTTTTCCTTGGTCAAACTAGAGAAAATTCAAATTTCTATTTCAGCAAAAATCTTGGAGGTAGTTAACTGAGGTGACATTGCACTTGTCACTCAGTTGACTCAGTTAATTCGAGTTGGGAAAACATGATTTCGGTTCAGTATCTTTGATTGCTAATTCGTAGCAATCTATTTTAGTTCATTTGAGTTATTGTTAGTTAAACTAGTTCTAACTGTCAGAAGAACCAGCGAAGGTCAAGTTGTGGAAGTAGAACTCCAACCATACTCAGTGATCAAATAGTTAACTAATCAATCATCCCAAAATAATTTTTGCATGAAAAGAATTCGAGTTACCCAGTTGATATGGAGATTTCAAGAAGTGTACTATCAGTTGTAGCATATTGACATGTGTACATGTGGTGCATGGAGTCAAAGGAAGGACCCATAGCAATTGAGCAATTCGATAGTGGGAAGTTCCTAAATAATAGGGGCCAATTCTTGGAGGAACAACGCAAGGAAATAAGAGCTTGGAGGGCTTGAAAATTGGCTAAATGTTGGCCAGAGTCAGTCAGTTAGGTAGAGGGATAGACTATACACTCATAGGGTGTGCTCAAGCTTGAGAAAGCATATGTATTTCAACAATTTTTGAACCACTACAAGATCTTATAATTTCAAATGAAGACCTCTTATAGTTTTCACAACTTCATCAACTCTTAGAAATTATTTTGCAACATATTCATCATCATGTATCTTCAAAGACTCAAATATCATTCTAAAACCTTAAAGTTTGGCCTGCTTTACCTTGCTATCACCTTCATAGAAGATTCTCATCTTGTCCCAAATAGCTTTTGCATTAGAGAAATCCATGACCTTTACTAGTTATGATTCAGGTAGGCTAGCAAGTAGGGCATTCATAAATCTTGAATTACATGTAAATTCCATCTTTTGATATTTAGTAATCATAGTTGGAGGCTTTTGATATTCTTCTTCCACTACATCCCATACATCAACTCCAAGTGATTGAATATAGGTCTTCACCCTTACATTCCAAATAACATAGATTGTTCCATTGAACATATGGGCCTTATTGGTGTATCCTCCTTCATGGATTTCCATGGTCCTTTATCTTTTGTCCATCTATTAAACTGGTCTAAAGTAACCTCGTTCTCTCTAATACTAATTGTTAGAAACCAAGAAATACTAAGAGGGGGGTGAATGAGTATTGTAGGAATTTGAACAATTTATTTCACTTATAAAATATACAAGGACACCAATGACGAGTTCAACAACAATTCATATGAGTCATGATAAGAAACAATCACAAGAACTCAACCAGGACAAATAATTTTTTCAAACTTCTCGTCAATTTACTTCACAAAGGAAAGCTTCCACTTGTTGTTATAAATTTATATGGATACAACCAGAAGGAAACTACTAGTCGATTTATCAGTTACAACTAAAAGGAGCTACAACTCTGAATTTTATCACCTACTATTGAAAGGAGCTCTAAACCCTAATACTAATTACTACTTGAAGGAGTTACAATCACTGATATGCGAGATACCATTAGCTTGACCTCGATGATTCATATTTATACTCAAATCATGAAGGCCATTTTCTTACATAAAAAATAATTTCCTCACACCTTCAATAATCTTTCATCATTGATCAACTCACTAGCCACACCAACACCACTAACAAAATTTTGCAACCTTCCTCAACCGATTCTACTTATAAAGTAATTTGAGTTGATAATTTGAGTTATTGAAATTTGAGTTAAGTTTAGCTCAATATCATGTAAAAACCCATTTCTTTAGCCTTTGTCGTACTTCTATTAAGTCTTCTAATTATTCTTACCTATATATGTAAGAAAAACTGGGCTAAACTGCTTAATTTTTTTATTCTGGAATTTTTATCAGGCTTTAGCAGAGCTATTCTAAATCTAGCTAACTCCAAATTTAGTTATTTTGCTAATTCTGCCTCTAAACTATCTATCGTTCGCCAAATTGTTTCCAACCCATCCAAGCCTATTTTATATCAATTTTAGTGCTCTATTTTATATGGCATAAACACGAAATTTTAGTTTTGCCAACCTATCCATAATTAAGCCTTCAAATATAGGCCCAGGCGTTTAACACTACCAAAACATAACTCCGCTAGGCCCATTGCACTATAGCCCCTAATGTATTAATAAATTTTTGTGAAGATTTTGCCCCCATGGCTTTCCATCTACATAGAACCTAGTGTGGTCCCATTATTTAGCTCCTGAATTTCTTTTCCTGGCACACCTTTGAAAGAACCTCTGAGGTTGGACCTCCAGGATTATGTGTCTTGTGGGTCCATTGTTTCAAAATGTGTCTTAACCATTGGTATTTGAGCTCTGAATATATATGTTTTCGTGTCCTGGAGCCTCGTCATCTTGGAGCTTCCTCTTTTTTGCCTTTTAATTTTATTATGTGGCAGTGCATCCAGGATTATGTGTCCCATGAGCTCTTGTTATTGGTTGTGTGACTCCAAATATAACTCCCACCATGTACTCCACTTGTCCCAAAGCCTATTCATCCCAGACTGACCTATGTTGTGCTCTTCATTTTAACTCTAGGGTCCCTTCTCTGCATTCACATCTCCCTGTGAGACCTTTGCTGAACTTGTGGAGTATGGTGGCTCTCAAGATTCCTAACTTAAATAAATATTTGTATTGCTAAGTGATTCTAGAGGTGCGTTCTAGGATTTTATTCAAGGTAAGGATATTTTTGTTTTAAACCAAGGTATGTTTTAACTAAGCTAGTTCATCTATAAAAGCTTCTTTAGATGATTCCTCCACCATCTTTATAAGTAATTTTCTGAAATTACTTCAAAAAGAAAATAATTTGAGGGCTTGACATCCTAACTTACTTACATGGATTTCTATGATGGAATTTATTGGGTTTCAAGTCTTGGTTCATTGTGGTGTTGAAAATGGAATCTCTTGACTCTGATTTGGTTGCATGCAGATGAAAATGGGGCTTCTAGTCATGAATGTAACTACTAAATTTGGTGGAGGGTGTGCATGGTACATTTTTTCATGTGTCATTAATAAACCATTATAGCACATTCCTTTTTTGTTGAAAACGAAACAAGAAAATCTCAGTTTGACTTTGCCTTGGTCAAACTAGAGAAAATTCATATTTCTATTTCAGCAGTAATCTTGGAGATAGTTAACTGAGTTGACAAGGAATTGTCACTCAGTTAACTTAGTTAATTTGATTTCGACAACATTGATTTCAATTCAATATGTTTGATTGCTAATTTGTAGCAACATTTTTTAGTTAATTTTATTTCAACAAGATTGAGTTCAATTAGTATGTTTGATTGCTAATTTGTAGCAACATGTTTCAGTTAATTTGAGTTATTGTGAGTTTAACGAGTTCTAATTGTCAAAATAACTAGTGAGGTCAAGTTGTGGAAGTGGAATTTCAACCACACTTAGTGATCGACTAGTTAATTGATCAATTAGACCAAAATAATTGGTGCATGTAGAGAATTTGGGTTACCGAGTTGATGTGGAGATTCCAAGGCATTGTACTATGAGTTGTAGCATATCCCCATGTATACAGTTGGTGCATGCATTCAAAGAAAGGACCTATAGGAACTGCGCAATTCAATATGGGGAAATTCCTAAATAATAGGTGTCAATTTCCTGGAGGAACAACATAAGTAAATAGGAGCTCGGAGGGCTTAAAAATTGGCTAAGTGTTGGCCAGATTTGGTCAGTTAGATAGAAGGATAAACTATACACTTGTAGGGTGTGCTCAATCTTGAGAAAGCATATGTATTTCATCTCTTTTCTCTGATTAATGCAATACATATAGAAATGGGTTTTGAGCAGTTTATTTCCCCTAGATAAATCTATGTGCATGTGTGATGTTTGCTTTTGCATGTCTATGATTTGTGTTCTAGATGGTGCGTTAACTTCCACAGATCAATAGAGTAGCTTAAAATCTTGTGATTTAGTAAATTTCATGAGCAATTTTGAATATATACATTACTTTCTACATGGTATCAAAGCTAGATTCTCTGTAGAGCAGAGATTTTGATGTTGTCATTATAGGAGGATTGGATTTGTAGGATCAATTCTTCAAAGATAGAAGGATGGATTTCTATCGACTAAGGCTTGAGTATGCCCTTGAGGGAGGCTCGAATTATGTTTCTTGGAAGGACCGCATGGAGGTATTTCTAGAATATAATGGGTTGAAGGCATTCATTGAGAATAATATTCTAAAACCAATAGCATATGATGCTTAGGATCTAGCAGAATGGAAGAAGTGTGTAGCCAAGGTGAGAAGGATCATATTGGATGGATTAAAAGACCATATTTTCTCTAATATCCATAAGAAACAGACTCTATATGCAATGTGGAAAGCATTGATAGATTTGTTCCATAATAGTAGTGACTAAAGGAAGTTGGTGCTCAAGGAAAAACTTCAAAATATCAAGATTCAAAAGAACGAGATCATTCCAGAGTACCTGAGCAAGTTCACACAATGTCATGATGAACTTGGTCATGTTGGTGTTACTGATGAGCGCCAGTATTGCAACAAGGATGCTGCAACTCCTAGGCTACCACCTTTACTTATCAACCCGGGGTTCGTACAAACTTAGAGGTGACAGTGCTATATGCACAAGTAGAAGTGAAGGTCCTCCCTATTGTCACTGTTCATCCGGCGAGAGACCCTTGGGTTTCCAAGCCAGACTTCTATAGAGTTTGAAGAAGTTGGATTCTTTGATGGAAGGTGGTTGAGGATGGAAGGTGGATGGAAGGTGGTTGAAGATGGCTAGAAGGTATATGGAGTGTTTGGATAGTGTCTCAGGAGTGGCAGCATTTAAATAATATGTAGACAAAGTTCGGGAAGGAGTCAAGCGGAAGAGTAATCGAAGATCGAAATCAGCGAAAGGAAGAAGTAATGAAGCAGCAGTTCACAGGAAGATGAGTGGTGAAGATCTTATCACAGGATATTATGTTAATAGATGGATGGATCAATGAACAAGATTAACGGAAGATGAGCAGTGGAGATCTTATCGCAGGAGACTACGTTAATAGATGGATGGATCACATCAAGTCACGTGTTGACAGAAGGGTGGAAAATGTGCAGAATGATGGAGGGGTCTTCGTAGGTGGTAAGAAGTATCTCGTGTGCCCTAAGAGCTGTAAGTGAAATTCCTAAATTTCAAGCAATTAGCCTAAGTGAGTGACACGTAGCACGGGAAAACCAATTTTCTCGTGTGCTCTCGATCGAATATCGGTCGTGAAAGAGTTCACGCGAGATTTCACGATAACCATTGGATCATGTGGGATTGATCAATGGTGGAGATCAGCCAAGCTAGTTTGCGAGTGGGTGACAAGATAGCAATTGGATCAAGCGAGGAAAATCGACGGTGGAGATTGGCCAAGCTAGTTGGCGAGCAAGTGACGCGATGGAGCGATCTTCATAGGTGGTAAGAAGTTTCTCACGTGTCCTCAAAGTTGTAAGTGGAATTCTTAAATATTACACGATTAGCCTAAGTGAGTGACATGTAGCATGGGAAAACCACATTTCTCGCGTGCTCTCGATCAAGTATCGGTCGTGCAATAATTCATGCAAGATTGCACGATAGTCGTTGGATCATGCGGGATTGATCAACAGTGGAGATCGACCAAGCTAGTTGGTGAGGGGGTGATGTGATAGCCATTAGATCAAGCAAAACAGATCGACAGTGGAGATTTGGAGTACCTAAAGTCAAACGTTGAAATAAATATGCGACACATTGTTAACGACGATTGTTTAGGTTTGTTATGGATCGGACGGTAAGGAGATCTATGGGTATAATCTAATTAAGACGGGATTTATTAGTTTTCGCATATATTATGCATGAAGAAAGTGCTGAAGGAAATGAGAATATGAGTGAGATCTTATTACAGAAAGAGAGTGATGGAAAAAGATAATAATGAAATGAACCAAGTACTGAATCAAGATGACAAACTCCAAAGCTCATGCAAGAACTAGAAATATGTGTTTTTGGGGTTGTTGAAGGGTCTCTTCCTCAAGTCATGGTCCTAGAGGGAGGAGGTGAGGCTGAGACACCTGCTCACAACCTTATGGTGATATTTTTATCCTTGCTAACCTGCTAATTGAAAGAAGGCACAAATGGAAGAAAACTAAAACACAACCAATCTATGCTACACTGTTGTAATGGAAATGTAGCTACTTAAGCAAATGAACGATTAAACCATGAATCTACACTAGCATACATGTATAATAAAAAGGAGCCTCGGTTACTAGGGTTGGGCCCTGACCCAAGAGCTTCAGCCCTCTGAGTTAACTCAGTGTTGGCTCAAAACAAAACTCATTCTTATTATCAAAACAATGGATTACATTAGAAATTGTCACAAGTCTTGCAGCTTGAAAATAGAGCAAAGTTTTACAATAAAAAATCCAAATCCTACTGAGGTCCTAGGCCTCTCTACTTATCTGTCTGAAGTCTCCAATGACTTTCTTAAAATTAGGGAGGCTTGGCTCCCAAACTTTAGATAAACTGGTGCTTTGACTTTCACTTGCTCGACTACCTTCTAGTCCTCATGATTTAGTTGTTTGCACTCCGAGCTGATGGAGGAATATTCGAATGGGGGGGCAGTAAATGAGGAGGATTTACCTCCTACAATTCCCCTCCCTTGCCCCATTCAAGTTTTTACCAAGGTCTTTGCCAAAATTCCTCGTTGTTATCCTTTAATCCTACATTAAATGCACATTAGACCACAAATAAAAATATCTAACTCTAACTCATCTCATAAATAAAATATAATCAAAAGTATGCAATAAGTTGTGAGAATAGTTGGTTTCACTAAGCTAGGAGGTGAATTAAGGCCCATATAATTACCCAATGATGAGGCTCATCATCACCCCCCTACTGAATGTGTTGCTCATCCTCTGAGAAACTTAGTCAATGTCCATGTCCTTCATGGCTCTGGCAGCCTCTCTGACATCCCATGCCTCTGTTGTGGTCTCTTCTTCTTGTTCATAGAAACCTACTTTCCTTTATACTTCTTCCCACTACCTTTTTTCCTATTCTTCTTTTCTCCCTTCTATCATCCCTAGGAGTAGTGGTGGACTAAGTTTTAGGCCTATCCAATTGACCTTCAACCTTTGCATTGATTGCTTATACATAGGTGTCCTGTTGAGTGCCTCTGTCAACCTTTGAGGGGAGTGATATTCTCTGATCTTCAAGCTCTGTAGTAGTGTGTTCCATATCCTCAAAATATGAAATTTCTTGCTCTTGGGTAGCAAGATATCTAGGTGCCAGCTGAGGATCATTAATTAGATTAAGTTTGCTGATTAGGGCCATGGGATTTGATTGTTTAGCTCTAATTAAAATAGGTTCATTTTGCTCTCTAGTCAATATTCTTTTCATCTCTGCAGCACTTGACTCCTCATGGTTCATCCATGATGCCAATGCCATTAATTGTAGATCTCCTAGCTCGGCATTAAGATCCAAAACATTCATGTCTATGAGGGCCATGTTGTGCAAGTAAAAGTCAGCCATTTTGGCCCTATCGTCTAGTGTACTTTGGTCACAAAGATCAATAAACTTCCTGTAGTCCTGAAATGTCACGGTGCCCCTTTGTGCTAGTGTTTTGATCTGAAGTTGCATCCATTGTTCTGTGAGGTAAAGAGCATAGGATTTATCTGGCATCCTACACTAGATGGCCTCCAAGGAGAGGCTGCTCATACATGCTAGTTGGTTTTCCCTTTCCTGTAGTTGTCCTCTTAACCATGCATTTTCCCTCTCAAGTTGATCTCTCATTATTGCTTCTCTGTCCCTTGGTGTAGGGGAATCTTCAATCTCAACAGGGATTTGTGTTGATATTTGTAGCTTCCCTTGTTTGATTCTTGTGCTTTTTCTTGTTCTAAAATATAGAGGGGTTTGCCTCCTTCTTTTCCCTTTTTTGCTTGATTAGGGTGTTGAGAGCAGTGAGGGCAGATGCTACCTCCCTATCAGGGGCCTCTGGAGACACCCTAGGTGATTCCTCCTTATGTTCTTCCCCTTCTGTTTCAATGCCTTCTTCGTCTCTATTTTTCTTATCTTCTTCCTCTTGTTGTTCTTTCTCATCTCCATCAGTTTCTTCCTTCTTTTCCTCCTCTGTTTCAGCATCATCCTCCTTCTCTTATCCTTCATCATGTTCCTCTGTATTAGTTTCTTCTTCATCCGCCTCATCCCCATCTAACTCTTTATCTTCTTCTTCTTCTTCTTCTTTTTCCTCCACCTCACTGACAGAAGGACTAACATCATAGATGAGGGTTTTGATGTCATCCTCTGTTGGTAAGTCTCTGAAGACTAACAATGTTATAGGGATCCTGAGGTTTTGGAGAGAATCCTCAATGAGGATCCTGATCAACCCATGGTGAGCCAACTGTTGGGTATTCCCTTCCTTTACTTTGTTGTTGGAGTCTATGACTGATTGCATCAAGAAATAGGGTATGCTGAGTCATTGGTGAACTGGTGTTTCTACCCCAAATCTTAATTCTTCAAGCATCCTAAAATGGTAGCCATAAGCAACACTGTATCTACCCTCACATGAGATATATTTGATGAGTTGGTAACCTACCTCACTCC
Source organism: Pinus tabuliformis (assembly GCA_031772625.1). Taxonomy (NCBI): domain Eukaryota; kingdom Viridiplantae; phylum Streptophyta; class Pinopsida; order Pinales; family Pinaceae; genus Pinus; species Pinus tabuliformis. The sequence goes on along the minus strand of CM062811.1, from coordinate 929,566,339 downwards.
ATGGGTATGGCATACTGTCCCTCCTTACTCCATTTTTGTCCTTTATGGGTTCTTCACCTTCTAAAAATAATTTCCCTTTTTCCACCTGATTGTCTGCTTTGTTTTCTTTTCTCCATGGAATTCCTAGGGGAAGTGTGGTGACCCTACTGATGAGCTCTGGGGTGAGATCTCTAGTGAGCCCTCTAACTATAACAATTGCATGGATACTGCTGTGTGGAGTGAGTGAATGAGCAAATTCTTGAGCCACCTCATCATCATACTGTGTAAATTTTTCTAAAAACACCATCCATTGGTGTATTATAAAGATTTCAAGAACTTGGGGGTGTTGTTGTATCCTGATAGTGTTTGTGGGTTCTATCCTATTAAACCCTCCTATCATCTTGCTTGTGAGGCTTGAGGAGGGAATGAGAGGTTTGACACAAGGATTTTAAATTCAGGAAAAAACAGAGTTTCCTGTGTATGTAATTCACCTCCTGTTATCACTCAGGTTGTTCCCAAAAGTTGTAAGAAAGGGAATACGGCCGAGGTAACCACAGACCAATCTTTTAGATATAGATTCTGGCCTATCTGCATCCAGAGATGGCTCTCTCTTTATAATTTAGCGTTGTTTTGAGGTATATTAGGCTAGTTATGAAGTACAAGGGTTTGTTTGATTTTTGGATGGTGATATTCAATAGAACAGGGTTGTAAATCTAAGAAGTTCAGTCCATTGGGCTAATGGAGTCTATCAGGATGAACTACTGGATATGGTTTCTTTGACAGAGGGTGGTATTACAGAGCAAGTTAATAAATCATGGAACAATTTATAAGCTGGGATCAGATAGGATGGAGTCAGTGGGTGAAGGGCAATTAAGAATCCTTCATCATGTAGACAGAGGGAAAGTGGATGATTATTGCTAGGGAGCAGTTAAGAATTCCTTAGCTATATTCAAGGTGTAAGAACCAGGGGAAACAGGAGCAGTTAAGAATTCTTGTTTATGCTAATCCTGAAGAAAACATTAATAATAGCATAGATTGAACAAAGAGTGCTAACAAACAAATTCTGAGTTATTCTTTTTCTCTATTATTCAGATCATGAAACATATATGATATAGTAAACACAGAAACTGAAAACATAAGTAAGAGAGACTTATTTATCCATAAGGTGATTCAAGAATTCTGTAACAAATCCTCTGCTATCAATTCCACATCCACAGAGTCCAGCAACAATGGATTCTAGCAGCTTTTTTATTCAAAAGGTTTTCAGAGTTACAGTGCAGTCTAAGAAATGTATCACCAACCCCAAATACATCGTTTGGGGCGGTATTTGTACAAAATTGTTTACAAAATATCTTATAGAGATAATATCTAGTAATAACTCATTCTACCTACTTTACAGAAGAAGTAAATGATCTTGAAAACAGAGAGAAATAAATGAAGAAGTAAATGCTGTTGTGTTGGCTGCTCAGTTGGTGAGGTGTGTTGACTGTAAGCTCGGTGAGTCGGCTAGTGGCTGTTTCCACTGATATTCCGTATTGTTGCCTCGGCTTTCTCGGGCGTATTTAATTTTGATTTGATAGACTATTGCCCCACATGACTCTTATCCATTCTTATTCTTCGCTTTATGGTATCTGTTGTATCCTGGATAAAACAAAAGTTGAAACATGCCTATAGGATTTCCAACATGCTTTAACACCACTGCTCTTCTGGTAAAATATGTCTTTGTAGCTTTCTCAAAGTCTCATCAGTGTTTGTGTTCCTGAAGAAGTTAGGTTGGACTGTAAAAAGATGTTCCACTTCATGCTCTATATAAAATAGATTTTCCAAGTTGCTGTAGAGAGTTTGGCCAGATGGAAGGGCTTTCTCTGCTGAAGTACTTGATGATGCATTTAGTTGATCAGCAGCATGTTTATTCAACCTGTGTGTGTACTCAGCTTGTCTCAACAGGCATTCATTGCTTCCCAACCTTTCATGCAAAACTGCAAATCTTTCTATAAAAGAGTCTATCTCTACCTGCATATCCTGGCACCTCATTTCCAGATTCTGCATCAGGGTTCTCTTGGTCAGAACTCTTTTGATTGTTAGGATGGTGCCTATCCTGTCTCTAATGTCCAGTGTTGCTAGTTCTTTACTGGTCTTAGTGTTCAAGAAATGGATTAGCCTGTTGGCCTGTTCGGGCATATGTCCCAATAGAGTTCTAGCCTTTTGAATTTCCACTTGGGCTACTACTATCAAGTCAATCTGCTCATAAATAGTTTGAATAGATCTCCATACATTACTAATGGATTGACTTAGCCCACAAAATGCCCTTTATTTCTCCCAGAGGCTTATCTAAAGAGAGGTCCTTTTCCTATGCTTTTATCTTGTTCTCTAATGCTTTCACATTTCTTGTCTTTTCTGCCACAGTCATCTTAGATTTGTCATAACTCATGTCTAATTTTGCCAATTTCTCTTTGGCTTCTTTCAATTCTGATACTTGGAGTTTTAATTCCTCCATGGCTTTGATTAACTCCTCTGTGGTCATGGTAGTGCTGCTGCCTGCTGCTGTTGTTGTTGCTGAAGTACCTATGGTGATTGCTGTTGTTGCTGATGTTGGAGGGGCAGTTGTGACTGTTGGAGCTACTTCAGGTGGCTGGGAGGTCGACTCTCCCTGCTTCTCTCTTATTGCTTTCTCCAATGCCTGCTCTATCTCACTTAGTCTCTCATTCATTTTCATAAGCAGGTCCATCATGTCCTCCTCTACTTTTTGTTGTACAACCTCTGTAGCTTGTGCATGCATAGTAGTAGGCAGTTTCAATTGTTTCCTGAGAGCAGCAATATCCTCTTCCTTCTTCTTCATCAATGATTTTATTCCTTTGGCATCCTTGGGATCATGTCCCAGCTCGATGATAATATCTTCCAAGGACTTTATTCTGTTGTCTTTGGCTAAAGAAGATGCCTTCTCCAAATCTAGTTGGGCAGATGTGTTGTTTAATGAGTTTTGCAATTTATAATCCAGCATTGCCTTATCTGCCAATGTAGAGTAGAGCATCTCTCCAGTTTGCTTATGCAGCTCAATTTGGTCCATAGGATGAATGTCTTTGGCAAGGACCTCTAGATTTGTTCTAATGTAGTCAGTTGTTGACTGTGGCTGCTGCACTTTAGGCTTAAAGTGGCTCAAGATCATTTTTCCTTCTTTAATGTCATATGCAGACATTAACCTTTGCTGGTTGGCGGGGGTCATCTTGAGAAGTTGATTATAAAGTTGCAGCCTCAGTGGGTCATTCCGGGCTTTTATCTCTATGAATATCTTTTTGATCTCAGAGCCTTGCTTGCTTTGTGGCCTTATGGAGGAAACTTCCACACTATGTTGCCTTTTTAGGTCCTGCCTATGAGAGCTGGTGGATGTTTCTATTATTGGGGAAATCTATGGGCTGGTTGCCCTCTCACCTCTTAGAGTTTCTATGGTTTCCTCAATAATTTCCTCTTCAGGTAGAGGATTTATTCTTTGCCTTTTTGCCCCTGGTTTCTCTGCTGGTCCACTTACAGGTGTGGCCTCTTCTCTGTCTCTTTTCCTACCCCTTTCCTCATTTAGAGGAGTCTGTAATGCTGGTATCTCTGGTGCTTTGGTCTGGACAGGAGGAATTTTCCCTTGGCCCTATTCCTTTGATGTTGCTGGCTGATCTGTCATTATGCGCTGCTCTATATCTAGCACTTCTTTGCCCTTTGATGTCCCTGCAGCTGGTGTAGTGGTTTCTTGGGCAGGTTGGTGTGAAGTTCCAACAGATGATGTACCCACTCCGGTTTATTGAGGCAGCTTGAAACATACATGTCCAAAAGAGTCTAGGTCAAGAGTCTTTTCTAGATTTTTCATAGCTTGTTCCATTTTCTCTTGCTCAATAAGCTCTTCTATCAATGTTCCCTCTACCCACTCATCTTGATTAGAAAATTGCTCTATTTCAAGGATTCTACAATGTTTATAGGCTAATAGCCCGTTTTTTACTTTTCTTTTGCTAATAAAGCCATTTGGGTCATAGGGTACCCACTGAAAGCTCTTCTTTAATTTGAGTTGTTCCCCCAATATTTTATCAGCATCTTGCCATGCTTCCCTTTTGTTAATGATAAAGGGGCCTAATTGGTTCCTTATCCTCAGCTGAGCTTTTTTCTTCACATTGCAAAAATGAGTTAAATCTGCATTACTAAGTTGCCTTAAATATTCCAGAGAAAACAACCTCATGGGCACATACTTGGGCAGTTTATAAGGGCACAGCTCACAGCCATATATCCTGATCTTAGTGTGATTCTGGTAGAAATACCAGTCACCTATTCTGTAGTTCTTGGAGAGCTGTAAAATCCTCTGCATATCACCAGAGAGTCTAGGAGGAGGAGCTCTCATCAGTAGAGAGGAAACTGGATGTATGAACAAGTCAATGAATTCATAGTAGGTATAAGGGGAGTCATGGACATTGTGGAAGACTGAGGTCCAAAAGATTACAGACCTCCGTTCTCCTTTAGAATCCAATTTTCTGATGGGAAACTGAAAATTTTCTGTTTGGAAATACAGGAACAGATGATATATATAAGAGGTATACTTGAAGACTCCTTCTCTGTCTAGATTCAAGAGTTGGTCATGGATCTTGTTGGCAATGAAAGTAGCATAGTCATATTTGACAGTAGGGGGTTGTCCTGGAGTAAATGTGGACAACAAAACTAGGGTGGTCTCATCAACATATTCACTTGTCTTGAATCCCAGGACATAGGATATCATATCAATGATGAATCTTCCAGCTTTATTGAACCAGACATGTAGAAAGGGAGGTGGGAATTTGGGCTGGCAATCTGGTCTCATAAATGTTTGAGCAATGCGGGTTATCTCTGAGTTTGGCATTTTAGGGCCCTGCTCAAGAAAGAATCCCATAGAAAGAGGAGCCAGAGACTGAATGGGTTTGAAGTGCAACATCTCATTTATGGACCCAGGAATTATATAAAAGAGAATAGTTCCAGATGTAGTTTTGACTGCTCTTTGTACAGGTTCATAATTGGCACAGCATAGGCAGATTATATCAGGGAAAACATTGACTGAGGGGAGGTAGTACATGGGCAGGTTGGATTCCCATATTCCATAGAGGCCAGAGTTACTTAGGTGACTGTTACTGATTTCATAAAATGCTTGGAGGTGGTTTTCATTACCAGTTAAATCTTGGATTTGAAAATATCTATCAGCCAGGGGTAACCACTCCAGGTCTTTATGAGGTGCCTTGAGGGGAGCAATGTTCAGGGCCACCGGAGCCTCCATTTTTTGTTTTTGTGGTTTTCAAATTGGAATTTGGGTTTTGTAGCAAAAGTAGGCAAAACAACAGTTCTGGGGCTTTTCTCTGAGAATTACAGACCAAAGTTGATTTGAATTTATCTTACCGGGTGAAATATACAGAGAAAAATGAAATTTGCAAGACTTTCGGTAAAAATGGGTAAAAGAGTAGTCCTGGAGGTATTTTTATGAATAAACAGACTGTTTTCAACTCAAATTTGGCTTCACAGACGGAATTTTCGGCAGAAAAGCATAATTGCAGGTTTTCAAGGTGAAACAAATAAATACTTGGATTATTGATGAAAGCTGTGTAGTTACAGCTGAAATGGCGGACCATGCAGTAGGACACTAGAGTTTGTTGGCCAGGTGGCGGACTGGATGTGTTTCGCACTAAATTTGGACGTAAATTGCATGCAGTAGCTTCACAGTAATAACGAGTAAAATGGGCGAAAATGATAGTTTTTACGGGTTTTTAACAAATATTTGGTTTCGCGGGCTTTTTCACGCTTTTGGTCGGATGATGTCAGCATGACGTGATGTTTTGTCACGACGCGGGGTACAGAGGAGTGACGTGGCACTGACGTGGTTGTGACGTCAGCGGATGACGTGGTGATGATGTCAGCCGGGGGGGGGGGGGGAGGTCAGCGAAGGAGGTAAGTGGTATTGGCCCGCATTGCTTATTGGCCAAGGTGGTTTTGGGTTGATGGGTCGCGAGCATTGCAGGAGGGCGCCGCGTGTCCCATGGTATGGTGGAAATACCACCATTCCCCGGGCGTTAACATACAGGAGATAGAGGGGTTGCGATATCGATCTGGGCCGTCAGATCAGCGGGCCCAGATCCAACGGCTGGCGGTAAATGGAGTTGGCGGAGGGCTACGGCGCGGGGACCCACCATTAAATCCAATGTTTTTTCAATGATTTCGGGTTAATTCATCGGTCGGGTTTGCGGGTTGGTTGTTTAATTAACCAGAGGTCAAATAAATTCCAATGCGTTGTACGCGGAGGGTTGTTAATGGCCCCGGATGAACCATCAATTCCCAATTTTTAAGCAGCGATTATGGTTTATAATTAAACCAGGGCAGGGAATATTAAATTTTGGGGTTATTCCATATGTTTACATAATACGGGGAAGGGGAAAAACATAGGGATTTACATAATACTGTTAGTAGTTAATATGAATTTATGAAGGGTAAGCGCCAAGTTATAAAGTTCAACAACTTAGGCTTAGGAGAAAACAGAGGTTTTACACAAGAAATGTGGCTTCTTTCCTTAGAGTAAGAATGTTATTTTCCTCAAGTTTTTTATGAAAATGGGATGATTTTTAAGAGTATTGAGCAGATCTCAATATCCTTAGGGGGAGGTTAGTAAGTGATTTTTGGGAAAAGTGTGAAGGGAAGTTAGACATGCATCATTTGATCTGTCACCACATAGTTGCCATGGTATTTATGATAGTAATAAGATGAATCACCTTTGAAAGACAAAATTACTCATAAGCCTGCTTCTGCAACATCAAAACTGCCTACCCAGCCTATTATACCTAACATTTTTTCTTCCTTTTTCCTTGGGTGCATTTAAACTAGCAAACCCTTACTCTCTTCTTTTCTTTTAACTGCCATCCTATCTAAGTCTTCCCTTATTTCTTCCAGGGGCTTAGATTTAGCTGTTGAGCTCCTCTGCTTCTCTACCTAACTACTTATCTGTCAAGCTTGAATTGTTTGGACAGATTTTGTTCTCTATCTCTAAAATAAGAAATTTAAACATGAATTTGGCCAAGTTTAAGTTGTTTGGCCATCCATCAACTGTGGCAAGAGTTAACTGATTGCACACAATGAGATTCTTTTGCAAAAATAGAATAATAGTGGCATTTTGGACTAGCACACTTTCTTGGTCTTCTTCATTTGGGGTTCATTTCTTTACTTTTTGACCATTTCATTCTTTTTTTCCCTTTGATCTTTCTTTTAGGACATACACTCTTTTCATTTTTTGATTTTTTGATTTTTTTCAAAATATGGAACCTTTGCAGCATGGAAAGGATGAACATATTTGGGATTTTAACAATCAATCATGAAATATGACACCTATTGGTATAGGAGCATAACACTGGCTCCACTTGGGGATGGCTTTTCCTGGTGAAAAGCCAAGAACAGTAGGTTAGATAGCCTTATGTACAATTCTTGATGTATTTTGAAATTTTCCCTTTGCTATAAGTAAACCAAATGTACAGAGGGGCATGTAAAATATATACATCTCTCTTATGAGCTGATCCAAATATTTGCATTTCTGTTTTGGATACTTTGTTTGAATGTTTGTTCTCATATTTTTAGCTCCCAAGTCTTCTTTTTCAGCTTTTTTTTAAAGCAAAAAGGTAATACAAATAGGTGGTAAAGTTCCTTGACTGTTCCTCAAAATTTCTTACATATTCCTTCCTATCTTATTGCTATAATAAACTGCAGAAACTAAATACTCTTATGTACAAGTTAGAGTCTTAACATATCAACAAACTAGATCAAAATGATGTTTTAGCTTCTGACTATTAACTGGTCCATTTTCTGCTTTTGTACCATCCAGACTTTTCAAAAAGTAGGTGTTGTTTCCTTGTGAGGCCTGAATAGCAAAAGGTCCCTTCCATAGGAAGTCAAACTTCCCATGTTTTCCTTTATCTTCGCCCTTGGAATCCCATTTAAGTACCTTCTCTCCTATGAGGAAATCTTTTGCCTTAGTCTTCTTGTCAAATATCTTCTTAAGTTTTTCTTGTAGAATTTGAGATCTCTGATATACCTCTTCTCTAGTCTGCTGCAAATGTATCGTCTGATTTATTCTTCTCTGAATGTCATTGGGTTCTACCTGCACTTCTTGCAGCAACTTTATCATAGGGACTCCCAAAGATGAAAGGAATACAGCCTCCATGCCATAAACCAATTCATAGGAGCTTGTTCCAATGGATCTCTTTATAGTCAATCTGTCTGCCTAAAGTGCATTGATAAGCTTCTTATGCCAGTTTTTCTTGTTTTCCTCCAATACTTTCTTAATTATATTGATCAGGCTTTTATTGGATGACTCAGCTAGACCATTACCTTTAGAGTAATAGGCTATGGAGTGGCCTAGGGTTATGTGGTACTTGTGACAAAAATTAATCATTCTCTTGGATTTAAAAGCAGCAGCATTGTCAGTTATAATCTTTTTTGGATAGCCAAATCTAGATAGGATACTGGTTTCTAGGAATTGCATGATTACTGAATCATTAGCCTGTCTACAAGGGATGGCTTCTATCCACTTGGTAAAGTAGTCTGTGGTAGTCAGAATACATTTGTGCTGGCTAGAGGAGGGAGAGTGAATTTCCCCAGTGAAATCTAAACCCCATTATTGAAATGGTCTTTCAGTGGAAATTGGTCTGAGGGGTAGAGGTAGAAGTTTCCTCTTGCCTTCAAATATTTGAAATTTATGGAAAGTAGTAACACACTTTTTGACATCAGAAAACAGGGTGGACCAATAAAATCCAACCCTTATGATTTTATCAGCAGCTGATTCCCAGTACAAATGTCCACCATAGTCCCCTGCATGAAATTCTTCCAGCACTTTGTCAGTTTCATCCTTTGTTAAGCAACTTAGTAAAATGCCTTCATGATTTTTCCAAAATAAAACATTATCTAAAATACAAAATTTTGAAGCTTTCATTTTCAGAAATCTCTTTTTAGTTCCAGATAACCCTGGAGGAGCATGCAGGTTTAATAATACATAACATATATCAGCATACCAAGGCGATTGTAAAAAGGCTTGATTGATCTGTGGAGTCGCCATCTCTTGTTCATTATCCAGTTCATTGATGTCAAGGGCTTGAAAGTTGGTTTCAGACATAATTTTAGCTAATCCTTGTCCTTTTATCAACTTTGTTGGTTTAATTTCAATGTCATATTCCAAAATGTTAGCTATCCACTTGCCCCGTTTGCTTTCAATTCCTTCCTGAGTTAGGATATCTTTGACAACAGTATTTGGCACATAAGCTATTACATGCGAGAAGAGTTTATATCTTATAGCGAAAGTAGGCAAAACAACAGTTCTGGGGCTTTTCTCTGAGAATTATAGACCAAAGTTGATTTGAATTTATCTTACGGGTGAAATATACAGAGAAAAATGAAATTTGCAAGACTTTCGGTAAAAATGGGTAAAAGAGTAGTCCTGGAGGTATTTTTATGAATAAACAGACTGTTTTCAACTCAAATTTGGCTTCACAGACGGAATTTTCGGCAGAAAAGCATAATTGCAGGTTTTCAGGGTGAAACAAATAAATACCTGGATTATTGATGAAAGCTGTGTAGTTACAGATGAAATGGCGGACCGTGCAGTAGGACACTAGAGTTTGTTGGCCAGGTGGCGGACTGGATGTGTTTCGCACTAAATTTGGACGTAAATTGCATGCAGTAGCTTCATAGTAATAATGAGTAAAATGGGCGAAAATGATAGTTTTTACGGGTTTTTAACAAAAATTTGGTTTCGTGGGCTTTTTCACACTTTTGGTCGGATGACGTCAGCATGACGTAATGTTTTGTCACGATGCAGGGTACAGAGGAGTGACGTGGCACTGACGTGGTTGTGACGTCAGCGGATGACGTGGTGATTATGTCAGCCGGGGGGGGGGAGGTCAGCGAAGGAGGTAAGTGGTATTGGCCCGCATTGCTTATTGGCCAAGGTGGTTTTGGGTTGATGGGTCGCGAGCATTGCAGGAGGGCGCCGCGTGTCCCATGGTATGGTGGAAATACCACCATTCCCCTGGCGTTAACATACAGGAGACAGAGGGGTTGCAATATCGATCTGGGCCGTCAGATCAGCGGGCCCAGATCCAACGGCTGACGGTAAATGGAGTTCGCAGAGGGCTATGGCGCGGGGACCCACCGTTTAATCCAATTTTTTTTCAATAATTTCGAGTTAATTCATCGGTCGCGTTTACGGGTTAGTTGTTTATTTAACTAGAGGTCAAATAAATTCCAATGCGTTGTACGCGGAGGGTTGTTAATGGCCCCGGATGAACCATCAATTCCCAATTTTTAAGCAGCGATTATGGTTTATAATTAAACCAGGGTAGGGAATATTAAATTTTGGGGTTATTCCATATGTTTACATAATATGGGGAAGGGAAAAAACATAGGGATTTACATAATACTGTTAGTATTTAATATGAATTTATGAAGGGTAAGTGCAAAGTTATAAAGTTCAACAACTTAGGCTTAGGAGAAAACAGAGGTTTTACACAAGAAATGTGGCTTTTTTCCTTTGAGTAAGAATGTTATTTTCCTTAAGTTTTTTATGAAAATGGGATGATTTTTAAGAGTATTGAGCAAATCTCAATATCCTTAGGGGGAGGTTAGTAAGTGATTTTTGGGAAAAGTGTGAAGGGAAGTTAGACATGCATCATTTGATCTGTCACCACATAGTTGCCATGGTATTTATGATAGTAATAAGATGAATCACCTTTGAAAGACAAAATTACTCATAAGCCTGCTTCTGCAACATCAAAACTGCCTACCCAGCCTATTATACCTAACATTTTTTTCTTCCTTTTTCCTTGGGTGCATTTAAACTAGCAAACCCTTGCTCTCTTCTTTTCTTTTAACTGCCATCCTACCTAAGTCTTCCCTTATTTCTTCCAGGGGCTTAGATTTAGCTGTTGAGCTCCTCTGCTTCTCTACCTAACTACTTATCTGTCAAGCTTGAATTGTTTGGACAGATTTTGTTCTCTATCTCTAAAACAAGAAATTTAAACATGAATTTGGCCAAGATTAAGTTGTTTGGCCATCCATCAACTGTGGCAAGAGTCAACTGATTGCACACAATGAGATTCTTTTGCAAAAATAGAATAATAGTGGCATTTTGGACTAGCACACTTTCTTGGTCTTCTTCATTTGGGGTTCATTTCTTTACTTTTTGACCATTTCATTCTTTTTTTCCCTTTGATCTTTCTTTTAGGACATACACTCTTTTCATTTTTTAATTTTTTGATTTTTTTCAAAATATGGAACCTTTGCAGCATGGAAAGGATGAACATATTTGGGATTTTAACAATCAATCATGAAATATGACACCTATTGGTATAGGAGCATAACACTGGCTCCACTTGGGGATGGCTTTTCCTGGTGAAAAGCCAAGAACAGTAGGTTAGATAGCCTTATGTACAATTCTTGATGTATTTTGAAATTTTCCCTTTGCTATAAGTAAACCAAATGTACAGAGGGGCATGTAAAATATATACATCTCTCTTATGAGCTGATCCAAATATTTGCATTTCTGTTTTGGATACTTTGTTTGAATGTTTGTTCTCATATTTTTAGCTCCCAAGTCTTCTTTTTCAGCTTTTTTTTAAAGCAAAAAGGTAATACAAATAGGTGGTAAAGTTCCTTGACTGTTCCTCAAAATTTCCTACATATTCCTTCCTATCTTTTTGCTATAATAAACTGCAGAAACTAAATACTCTTATGTACAAGTTAGAGTCTTAACATATCAACAAACTAGATCAAAATGATGTTTTAGCTTCTGACTATTAACTGGTCCATTTTCTGCTTTTGTACCATCCAGACTTTTCAAAAAGTAGGTGTTGTTTCCTTGTGAGGCCTGAATAGCAAAAGGTCCCTTCCATTAGAAGTCAAACTTCCCATGTTTTCCTTTATCTTCGCTCCTGGAATCCCATTTAAGTACCTTCTCTCCTATGAGGAAATCTTTTGCCTTAGTCTTCTTGTCAAATATCTTCTTAAGTTTTTCTTGTAGAATTTGAGATCTCTGATATACCTCTTCTCTAGTCTGCTGCAAATGTATCGTCTGATTTATTCTTCTCTGAATGTCATTGGGTTCTACCTGCACTTCTTGCAGCAACTTTATCATAGGGACTCCCAAAGATGAAAGGAATACAGCCTCCATGCCATAAACCAATTCATAGGAGCTTGTTCCAATGGATCTCTTTATAGTCAATCTGTCTGCCTAAAGTGCATTGATAAGCTTCTTATGCCAGTTTTTCTTGTTTTCCTCCAATACTTTCTTAATTATATTGATCAGGCTTTTATTGGATGACTCAGCTAGACCATTACCTTGAGAGTAATAGGCTATGGAGTGGCCTAGGGTTATGTGGTACTTGTGACAAAAATTAATCATTCTCTTGGATTTAAAAGCAGCAGCATTGTCAGTTATAATCTTTTTTGGATAGCCAAATCTAGACAGGATACTGGTTTCTAGGAATTGCATGATTACTGAATCATTAGCCTGTCTACAAGGGATGGCTTCTATCCACTTGGTAAAGTAGTCTGTGGTAGTCAAAATACATTTGTGCTGGCTAGAGGAGGGAGAGTGAATTTCCCCAGTGAAATCTAAACCCCATTATTGAAATGGTCTTTCAGTGGAAATTGGTCTGAGGGGTAGAGGTAGAAGTTTCCTCTTGCCTTCAAATATTTGAAATTTATGGAAAGTAGTAACACACTTTTTGACATCAGAAAACAGGGTGGACCAATAAAATCCAACCCTTATGATTTTATCAGCAGCTGATTCCCAGTACAAATGTCCACCATAGTCCCCTGCATGAAATTCTTCCAGCACTTTGTCAGTTTCATCCTTTGTTAAGCAACTTAGTAAAATGCCTTCATGATTTTTCCAAAATAAAACATTATCTAAAATACAAAATTTTGAAGCTTTCATTTTCAGAAATCTCTTTTTAGTTCCAGATAACCCTGGAGGAGCTTGCAGGTTTAATAATACATAACATATATCAGCATACCAAGGCGATTGTAAAAAGGCTTGATTGATCTGTGGAGTCGCCATCTCTTGTTCATTATCCAGTTCATTGATGTCAAGGGCTTGAAAGTTGGTTTCAGACATAATTTTAGCTAATCCTTGTCCTTTTATCAACTTTGTTGGTTTAATTTTAATGTCATATTCCAAAATGTTAGCTATCCACTTGCCCCGTTTGCTTTCAATTCCTTCCTGAGTTAGGATATCTTTGACAACAGTATTTGGCACATAAGCTATTACATGCGAGAAGAGTTTATATCTTATAGCAAAAGTAGGCAAAACAACAGTTCTGGGGCTTTTCTCTGAGAATTATAGACCAAAGTTGATTTGAATTTATCTTACCGGGTGAAATATACAGAGAAAAATGAAATTTGCAAGACTTTCGGTAAAAATGGGTAAAAGAGTAGTCCTGGAGGTATTTTTATGAATAAACAGACTGTTTTCAACTCAAATTTGGCTTCACAGACGGAATTTTCGGCAGAAAAGCATAATTGCAGGTTTTCAGGGTGAAAACAAATAAATACCTGGATTATGGATGAAAGCTGTGTAGTTACAGCTGAAATGGCGGACCGTGCAGTAGGACACTAGAGTTTGTTGGCCAGGTGGCGGACTGGATGTGTTTCGCACTAAATTTGGACGTAAATTGCATGCAGTAGCTTCATAGTAATAATGAGTAAAATGGGCGAAAATGATAGTTTTTACGGGTTTTTAACAAAAATTTGGTTTCGTGGGCTTTTTCACACTTTTGGTCGGATGACGTCAGCATGACGTAATGTTTTGTCACGATGCAGGGTACAGAGGAGTGACGTGGCACTGACGTGGTTGTGACGTCAACGGATGACGTGGTGATTATGTCAGCCGGGGGGGGGAGGTCAGCGAAGGAGGTAAGTGGTATTGGCCCGCATTGCTTATTGGCCAAGGTGGTTTTGGGTTGATGGGTCGCGAGCATTGCAGGAGGGCGCTGCGTGTCCCATGGTATGGTGGAAATACCACCATTCCCTTGGCGTTAACATACAGGAGACAGAGGGGTTGCAATATCGATCTGGGCCGTCAGATCAGCGGGCCCAGATCCAACGGCTGACGGTAAATGGAGTTCGCGGAGGGCTATGGCGCGGGGACCCACCGTTTAATCCAATTTTTTTTCAATAATTTCGAGTTAATTCATCGGTCGCGTTTACGGGTTAGTTGTTTATTTAACCAGAGGTCAAATAAATTCCAATGCGTTGTACGCGGAGGGTTGTTAATGACCCCGGATGAACCATCAATTCCCAATTTTTAAGCAGCGATTATGGTTTATAATTAAACCAGGGTAGGGAATATTAAATTTTGGGGTTATTCCATATGTTTACATAATATGGGGAAGGGGAAAAACATAGGGATTTACATAATACTGTTAGTAGTTAATATGAATTTATGAAGGGTAAGTGCAAAGTTATAAAGTTCAACAACTTAGGCTTAGGAGAAAACAGAGGTTTTACACAAGAAATGTGGCTTTTTTCCTTTGAGTAAGAATGTTATTTTCCTTAAGTTTTTTATGAAAATGGGATGATTTTTAAGAGTATTGAGCAAATCTCAATATCCTTAGGGGGAGGTTAGTAAGTGATTTTTGGGAAAAGTGTGAAGGGAAGTTAGACATGCATCATTTGATCTGTCACCACATAGTTGCCATGGTATATATGATAGTAATAAGATGAATCACCTTTGAAAGACAAAATTACTCATAAGCCTGCTTCTGCAACATCAAAACTGCCTACCCAGCCTATTATACCTAACATTTTTTCTTCCTTTTTCCTTGGGTGCATTTAAACTAGCAAACCCTTACTCTCTTCTTTTCTTTTAACTGCCATCCTACCTAAGTCTTCCCTTATTTCTTCCAGGGGCTTAGATTTAGCTGTTGAGCTCCTCTGCTTCTCTACCTAACTACTTATCTGTCAAGCTTGAATTGTTTGGACAGATTTTGTTCTCTATCTCTAAAATAAGAAATTTAAACATGAATTTGGCCAAGATTAAGTTGTTTGGCCATCCATCAACTGTGGCAAGAGTTAACTGATTGCACACAATGAGATTCTTTTGCAAAAATAGAATAATAGTGGCATTTTGGACTAGCACACTTTCTTGGTCTTCTTCATTTGGGGTTCATTTCTTTACTTTTTGACCATTTCATTCTTTTTTTCCCTTTGATCTTTCTTTTAGGACATACACTCTTTTCATTTTTTAATTTTTTGATTTTTTTCAAAATATGGAACCTTTGCAGCATGGAAAGGATGAACATATTTGGGATTTTAACAATCAATCATGAAATATGACACCTATTGGTATAGGAGCATAACACTGGCTCCACTTGGGGATGGCTTTTCCTGGTGAAAAGCCAAGAACAGCAGGTCAGATGGCCTTATGTACAATTCTTGATGTATTTTGAAATTTTCCCTTTGCTGTAAGTAAACCAAATGTACAGAGGAGCATGTAAAATATATACATCTCTCTTATGAGCTGATCCAAATATTTGCATTTCTGTTTTGGATACTTTGTTTGAATGTTTGTTCTCATATTTTTAGCTCCCAAGTCTTCTTTTTCAGCTTTTTTTTAAAGCAAAAAGGTAATACAAATAGGTGGTAAAGTTCCTTGACTGTTCCTCAAAATTTCCTACATATTCCTTCCTATCTTATTGCTATAATAAACTGCAGAAACTAAATACTCTTATGTACAAGTTAGAGTCTTAACATATCAACAAACTAGATCAAAATGATGTTTTAGCTTCTGACTATTAACTGGTCCACTTTCTGCTTTTGTACCATCCAGACTTTTCAAAAAGTAGGTGTTGTTTCCTTGTGAGGCCTGAATAGCAAAAGGTCCCTTCCATAGGAAGTCAAACTTCCCATGTTTTCCTTTATCTTCGCTCCTGGAATCCCATTTAAGTACCTTCTCTCCTATGAGGAAATCTTTTGCCTTAGTCTTCTTGTCAAATATCTTCTTAAGTTTTTCTTGTAGAATTTGAGATCTCTGATATACCTCTTCTCTAGTCTGCTGCAAATGTATCGTCTGATTTATTCTTCTCTGAATGTCATTGGGTTCTACCTGCACTTCTTGCAGCAACTTTATCATAAGGACTCCCAAAGATGAAAGGAATACAGCCTCCATGCCATAAACCAATTCATAGGAGCTTGTTCCAATGGATCTCTTTATAGTCAATCTGTCTGCCTAAAGTGCATTGATAAGCTTCTTATGCCAGTTTTTCTTGTTTTCCTCCAATACTTTCTTAATTATATTGATCAGGCTTTTATTGGATGACTCAGCTAGACCATTACCTTGAGAGTAATAGGCTATGGAGTGGCCTAGGGTTATGTGGTACTTGTGACAAAAATTAATCATTCTCTTGGATTTAAAAGCAGCAGCATTGTCAGTTATAATTTTTTTTGGATAGCCAAATCTAGATAGGATACTGGTTTCTAGGAATTGCATGATTACTGAATCATTAGCCTGTCTACAAGGGATGGCTTCTATCCACTTGGTAAAGTAGTCTGTGGTAGTCAGAATACATTTTTGCTGGCTAGAGGAGGGAGAGTGAATTTCCCTAGTGAAATCTAAACCCCATTATTGAAATGGTCTTTCAGTGGAAATTGGTCTGAGGGGTAGAGGTAGAAGTTTCCTCTTGCCTTCAAATATTTGAAATTTATGGAAAGTAGTAACACACTTTTTGACATCAGAAAACAGGGTGGACCAATAAAATCCAACCCTTATGATTTTATCAGCAGCTGATTCCCAGTACAAATGTCCACCATAGTCCCCTGCATGAAATTCTTCCAGCACTTTGTCAGTTTCATCCTTTGTTAAGCAACTTAGTAAAATGCCTTCATGATTTTTCCAAAATAAAACATTATCTAAAATACAAAATTTTGAAGCTTTCATTTTCAGAAATCTCTTTTTAGTTCCAGATAACCCTGGAGGAGCTTGCAGGTTTAATAATACATAACATATATCAGCATACCAAGGCGATTGTAAAAAGGCTTGATTGATCTGTGGAGTCGCCATCTCTTGTTCATTATCTAGTTCATTGATGTCAAGGGCTTGAAAGTTGGTTTCAGACATAATTTTAGCTAATCCTTGTCCTTTTATCAACTTTGTTGGTTTAATTTCAATGTCATATTCCAAAATGTTAGCTATCCACTTGCCCCGTTTGCTTTCAATTCCTTCCTGAGTTAGGATATCTTTGACAACAGTATTTGGCACATAAGCTATTACACCCCTGATCATCTTTTTGTAGTAAAATAGCAACAATAGTATGTTCAGATGCAAATGAGAAGATTATGAAGTCTCTGTCAAATTTTGGGCTTGTAAGGACTGGTGTTTTGGTTAAAGCTATTTTTATTTCTTCAAAGGCTTGTTTAGTTTCTATTGTCCACTTGACTTTGGAATCTTTCTTCAGCATGTTGTTCAGCAATCTGATTAATTCAGCCAAATTAGGTATGAATCTTCTTAGAAAGTTGGTTTTCACTAGGAAAGCTTGAAGTTCTTTGATATTTCTAGGGTGAGGAACTTACAAAATGGCTTTTATTCTGTCTAGATCTATTCTAATGCCTTCTTTGGAGATGATGTGACCTAACAGTTTGCCCTCTTCTAGGCCGAATAATGATTTCTTTTGGTTTAGTGATATACCATATTTTCTGCAGATTAAAACTCTTGTCTGAGATGATCTAGGTGTTCCTGATCTGATTTGGAAAAGGCAATGAGTTCATCTAGGTATATGACCAGAAAATCATAAATTTCTTTAGCAAAATCTATGTCCATTGCACGCTGGAAAGTTTCCCTTGCATTCTTGAGTCCAAATGGAATTTTTACATACTTGAAAGTTCCCCAAGGAGTTGTAAAAGTAGTCTTATCTTGATCATCAGGGTGAACTAGGATTTGGTTGAAGTCTGAAAACCCATCTAGCAGTGAAATTCTAGAGGCACCTACTACTCTTTGTAAAATATGGTCCATCTTAGGTAAGGGGTAGTGGTCTTTTAAAGAGACTTTATTCAAATTCCTCAAATCAACCCATAGTCTTATTTCTCCTGTTTTCTTCCTAGTGGGCACTAAATTTGAGATCCATTCTGAAAATCTAATGGGTGCAATTATCCCAGGTTCATACATTCTCTTGACTTCTTTTTCAATTAGAGGGAGGAGTACAGGGTTGACCCTTATAAGTTTTTGTTTAAAAGGTTTTTGATTTTCTTTGAGGGGTATGGTATGTTGAATCATAGAAGTGTCATAGGATTTATGATCTTCATAACTCCATGCAAAAACATCCTGAAATTCTTTGAACAGTTCAATATATTTCAGGTTTTGGTTAGGAGGCAAAGTTTTGGACAATTTTAACATTTTAGGATTTTGTTCAGTGCCTATGTTACAATCCTCAATTTTTGCGTTTAAAGGTTGCATTTTGGGTTTCCTTAGAATATCATTAGAATCAAAAATGTCTTCCAGAGGAGTTAATCATGTGGGTAAAAAATTATCCTTTAAATCAATCACTTCAGATTCTCCTCCAACCATTTCATCAAAGTCTATTTCTTTAAGCTCTTGCAACTCTTTGCTGGTAAAGTTTGTTGGATGTAGTATTTGAGTTGTTGTTTCAGTTTAAATGTGAGTTTCAATTTTGTCTATTTGATCAACTTCACCAATAGTGTCTGTGTCTATATTTGTGCTGGAAAATTCTTCTTTTAAAGTCTGGAAATGATTAATCTGAGTGTCATTGTCAAACACTTGCCAGTTCTTAACATTGTCAGGTACAGTGGGCCTATGTTTAATCTCAGCTGTAAAATGACGATTAGGCTCAAATGGCAGTTTACAAGTGCTGGAAAATGTTGCTAAACTGTGAGCATGCAAATTGTGATTCCTTGGAATTTTGGCAAGCTGTGATTCTAGAAAGGTATTGAGTATTTCAATTGCTGCTCCTCTATAAGATCTTAATTTGAGGTCATTTGTGAGGAAGTTTCCTTTCATTTGTTGAATAACTAAATCAGAGTCTCCCAAAATTGATACCCTAACTGCCCCTAGACTTTTTATCAATTTGAGTCTTAGCAAGAGGGCTTCATATTCAGCCATGTTATTTGTGCATCTAAAATTCAGCCTGTATGCATGTCCTTCAGCATGGTCATTTTCCATATTATGTATCCAAATCCCTGCTCCTTCTCCTAGCTTATTGACAGATCCATCAAACTCTAAATACCATAGAATTTCTTGATTATAGCTAGCATCAGGAGTTTTAAAAATTTGCTTAGTAGGCAGATTTGGATTTTCAGTTTCATGTGGTTTCCCTTGAGTGTTTGTTATATCAATTATTTCAGAGATTTCTTGGGTTTGAGCACTAGATTCTTCATTTATGCTTTTTTTTTGTTCTAATGCTAAAACCTTGTCATTAGTTGGAGGGCAAATTTCAGCATTGTATAGGATAAAAGAGTCCATATTAGAATGTAAGGAGTAAATGGGAAAATTTTGGGATTTCTCCTAGGTGCTTACCACATATTTCATCGAAGTTTCCCAGTACAATCTCTTTGGCTGACCAAATACTGAAATGGTAGCATAGGACATGTCCAACTGTAAAGATCCCTGGAGCTTTGCACCCCAAGATCTGGACAGTAACATGCCATATTTTGGTGGGATATCAGCGACCACTACATCGATTAAAATTGTCTTGGTAGGGTATTGAATTAGTGATACACATAAATCTTTGATTAACCCTAGACATCTGACCTTGCTAGAATCGAAAGAGAACAAGTCTTTGTATGGCCCAGTGATATCTAGGTCCAACTTTTCCATCACAGATTTGGGCATTAAATTATGGGAAGCTCCAGAATCAAAAATTGCATTGTGAAGTACTTTATCATGAATATTCAGACTTACATAGAAAGGAGGAACTCCTCCATCTACTGATTTTCAATTTACTTCAAGGCCAAAAATTAATTCTAGTTGGTCATCAAGGACATTTACTGCATCTCTTGTCACACGGAATAAGTCGATCTTGCGGACAAGATAGACCTTCCTAGAATCTAAAGAAGACCTAATGACAAGCAAACCAACCAGACACTATCTTTCTCTAAATATGCTTTAATAAACAATAGCAAACAAGTGTTTTTAGGGCCTACCTTAGGTCCAATGCTAGCTTGTGGATGCCCTCGCTCCTTCGATCCAAATGAGCTCCTTTTCGCGAATCTGCAAACACAAACAAGGCAAACAAATTAAATAGCACCTGAAAAGCCAATTGCATAAAACATATTTAACATGAAAGTCAAGGAGTCCATGAAACAAATAACATAAGATACTTGTTGAGAAAAATGAGTTTGATTGTATTAATTCAAAAGAAGAAGAACCTTACAACCTTTGCCTTGACGCTGTACAAGCTCCTCCCAGGGTCCAGCAAGAAGTCTCCTCTACTTTGACAAGTTTCACTCACTCCCCAATGAAACCAAAAAGGTATGTGATCTCTCCTCTTTAGGCTTAACTAGGAAGTCTTGATTTCACCAGCATTTACCCTAAAAAATGTTCAACTTCTAACCTCCCTAGTCCTCACCCCAATGCTTGTATTTATAGTGCAATGGAGGGAAGTTACTAGGTCCTCCTTCAAAGGGATAAAGCCCTCCTTCAAAGGGATAGCTCCTTTAGTCAAGGGATTAGCTCCTTCTCTTTTGGGATGCATGAACCACCTCAGAGTGAACAATCCACGTCAAAGTTCCTTCTAGAATCCTCTAGAATTAACCCAAAGTGAGTTTTTTAAGATAAACTTTGCGCCTTTTGACTTTCACAGGGGTACACACCCACCCCTTTACAGACAGAGCGTGCAGATACGCAGTTGACATGAACAAAGGGTGCGGGCCCGCAGGTGACAGTGAGAGAAAGTGCGGAACCAGAGTTTTTATTGATTTTCAATGTCTTTCTCTTATTTTCAAAGCTTGACTTAAAGAGCTGAGGTCTTAGACTTGCTTAGGAGGACAGTACAAGTGATGATGGACCCATACTGACTGCAAATAATCATGGTGACGATATTTTTGTGTAACATCTCTGTTTTCTGAAATTTGAAGTGATCCGCTGATTTGTTCTCTATGGACATTATGTTTAGCCAATTTGGACAATGGAATGGCTATCTTTAACTTGCCTATTTCGGTTTCAAGGTTGAAAGGTTTTTCTATTTGGGCTTTTGCATTTCGGGCAGCAAGATTTTCTTTTCCTGCTGTATTTTCTATGTTATTTTCCTTTTCGGGAGTGCTGATATGAGCTGAATTTGTTTCCAAGTCCATTTCTGGAGGCTCTTCCACAGTTCCTTTAAGAGGGATGGAAGTTGAAGGTTGTTTGCTAGGTTTTTGGTTGTCTGATATATCTTCAACTATTGGATTGTTTAGGTTAGAAATTGTTTTAGGAAAGGTTTGTACAAGAGGGTTGTTGACCTTAGCTTTGGTAGGTTGCTTGATTTCTTTCTATTTACTGCTTTTAGGGACATCTATCTTTATGCCTCTCAAGTTGTATTGCTTTTGAACCTCATAGAAAGCTATATTATATCCCTACTTAAAATCGAATGATTCCCTAGATTGGGTTTGGAATTGATTAAAAGTATGAGCTTCTTGGTCACCCTGGGTCAAAAAAATTTGTTGTTCACTATTGAGACCCATTAAGTTAATTTGAGTATCTTCTATTGGCTCATTAGAAGTTGAAGCTTCAACATAGTTTTCTTGGAATGGAGGTCTAATGTTTTGGTCAGGACCAACCTTTCCAGTATTGGGATTTTGATTTTTCCTGAAGTTTGGATTTCTTTCAGTGTTGCTCAGTTGACCATCCCATGAGGATTTCCTCTCAATTGTTTCTACTCTATCACCCAGTCTATCCATTCCTTTAATAATTGCATCTATTTTTTGTTCAAACGCAGAAGGTTCTTCTTTGAAAGGTGTCCTCCTTTCAGCTCTAGCTCGAGCTCGTTTAGAAATTAGATTGGCCTCTACACTGACGGCTATACTCTACATGTCTTCTAAGCTTGGAGGAGCTCTTTGCCTAACTTGGTAAGCCATGTCAGAGTCAAATCCATCAGGGAATTTGATCAAGGCCAAATCTGGTGGAGGTCTGAGATTCTGAGGAATAGCATTGTATACATTGTTAAATCTGGCGCAATAATCTTGAACAGTTTCTTGTGGGCCTCTTTTCAAGTTTTCATATTTTGTTAGGATGTGCAAAGGGTCTTTCTTCTTCTCCCATCTGTTCAAGAAATTTTGATAAAGGGCATCTGGGTCAGCAATAGTGTTTACAGGGAGTGCCCTAAACCAGGTCCTTACATCACCCGTTAAACTTTGAACAAAGACTTTCATTCTTACATCATCAGCATCAATCTCATAGTTTTCAAAATAATCCATCATTTTCTTAGTATGTTGTTGAGCTATATAGGTGCCAGTACCATCAAAATAGGTAATTTTGCTTTGATAATCTTGAGGCATAGCCCTTGAATTTGCAAGCAACTGTAGGGGAGCATATCGGTTTGCCATATTTACAGAGATAAGTGTAACAGCTGGAAGAACAGGGATAACAGTGGAAATATATGTTGTGGATGGGGGAGTGGAAAAGATGGTTTGAAGTACTAATGGTGAACTAGGAGAAGTAACAGTAATGGCAAAATGGATTTGTGATTTTGCAGAAGTAAGCTCAGCTTGGATAGGGTTCTGCTGAGGTATGTCAAGGTGTAAATTAGCAGAATATTCTTGATTATCTCGGCTTCTAAGGTTCTTAGGGATCTGTTGTGGCCAGATACACCCCCCCCCCCCCCTTGTTCATTTAAGTGTTGTCCAAAATACTAAATGAATGGGGACCCTTAGTTAAATTTTAGGAAAAAAGCAAGAGTTTCCTTTCTTCAAAATAAGGTTACCATCCTAAGCTTAGAAAGGTCTTTTTGAATATTTTTAACCTAAGTCTACGATAAGGGAAATATCTTCAAAGTCGCGTTGCAAAAAAGATAGGAAATGCCTCCATTTCTCTATAATTTCGGTATGCACAAGACTCTCGTGTTAAGCATAATATCGCATCGCAATAAAGTAATACTCATAAGGAAAAAAATTCAAAATTTACCGATCTGCGATAACACCGATCGCAAGATTGCATATCGCAGAAATACGCTGGCAAGATTCGGCAAACATTAAACTTCTGCGACCTGCGATGTTGCGATTGCTGCGATATTATATTCGCGCGATCTGCGATGGTGCGATTTGCGATGGCGTGATCTGCAATGTTACGTAAGCAAATCATAAATCAGTTCATCACGAATCCTTCGGGCACGTCATTCAAAGAAAAGCCACTTACCACAATCTGACTCAAGATCATGCACTTTTAATGATAGTAAAGGAATTAGTTGTCAGCTATTAAATGAAATGAAGACGCGTGCTTTTGTAAAGAATTACTTCACGTAAGGTGGCATATTTGATATATCTGTTGCATTTAAAAACCTCCCATCAACTTTCTTGATCAGTCATTTCCATTTCACTCGTAATCTGCAGGAACGAAGAACTAAAGACGATTCAAAGCCAAACGCAGGAAGAAATGGGAAAGAAAAATAAAGCTCAAGGCTCTGAGGCGAAGGAAAAGACGAAGGAGATGGCGCCTTTGTATACAGACACAGCCTGTAACAGAGACGTAGGGATATCGACATGGGTAAGCATCTATAGACTGCTCGAAGAAGAGAATCCCAGAATAATGAAGGTTGTTGCTGTCGCAGGCTCACAACGCTCTTCCGAGGCGTCCTTAGAGGAGCTAGCATGTTCATTTCTTCACCGGATAGCAGCAAGGCCCAAAATTCTACCATATACAGATATGATCAAGTGGATACTTGACAATGCAGAGATGAACAACAGACAATTCAAGGTTCAAGGACATGGGCTCATCGGATCATTCGCTGCGCAAGATTTAAAGCTTATGTATCATCTTCCTGAACCGCAGGTGACTTACAATGCACAATTCGTTAAGAAATTTGTGGCAGAGAACCCAAACCTAGCAGAGACCACCAAAGATTGGTCCAAAAAAGAGGAGCCGCTCAAAAAGGACAAAAACGGTATGTACAGCATTGGTTCCCTCACCTCTCCGTATTGTTTTGCTGCGGCCATGCTTTGTGGATTGTTTGGGATGCCGAATATCAATAAGTTTTCGTCTGAATGGCTACCATTAATAGATGCTGCCACAAATGCTGATATTATGGATTGGGCCAAGACCTTTTCTGATAATCTATACATGGCTATTATCAATTATCGGTCTAAAAGATCCTTGTCTCAAAGGATCTATCCTCCTTTTTATCTGTCCGCATATGTTATGGATTCTATTTGTTATGTGTCTAAATTTCCCACTATGGGTTGGAAATGGACTACCCGGGACCCATTACCTACCCATGTTTATCATAAGATGTTATGGGATTCTCAGCTCGTCCCCCACTTCTACCAGATTTGTCACGGGCTTATCTTACCCTTGTATAGAATGATGTATGATGAGGAACCCCCGAGGTGCTCACCCGAGGCACAAATAGATATCATCCCAATCGCAAGATGGTTCGGGGAAGAATGGTTCACCAATATTAGAGTGTTTGGAAGTACTATACCTCCGCATGTCCTACCTCTATATATCCCCGATAAACTTTTGGTTCAAGAAATTGCATATCAAACCTGTTCAGAAGGCGACCTAACCAAAGACCTAAAAGATAAAAAGAAGGCCATATGGCCTCAGTTTCCTGTAGCTTGTGGGGACTTTTCATTGTTCGATGTGGGACACGCTTTCACCAAAGTAGAGAATGTGACGTGTTTACAATTATTGAAATTGCCAGCGAGGCCATTTGACCCAAATGATGTTGCCCAAGATTTCACAACGAACGTCAAAATAAAAGTATTCGTTGGAAAGAAAGATTTGTTTGATGATTTGTTTCAGAGTAGAAGCTCACTCCAGGAAATTTTTCGGGAAGCTCGGTCGAAGTTGTCTCCAGATGACCGCCAGAAATTCATGTTATACAGGGAAAGAAGGCTGGCCAGTGTTCCTCTACAGAAACTGCGGCTGCCTGCCAGAGAACCAACTCCAAGCGTTAGCTTCAGTGGAAACTCTAGCACTTTCAGATCTAAATCTAACACTACGCAAGGAGTACCTGAACATTCTAAAGGGTCTGGAAGCAACCAAGGAAAAAACGAAAAAACAGCTAAAGATACAGCTCAGTCAAGTGCAATGTCGCAACAGCAGGTTATCGCCTCCCCGCCAAGAGATGTCCCCCCTCTTGACATTGAAGTGCCACCCGTCACAACAGAACTGGACAAAGAATGGGAAACCTTCAATGAGCTGATCAATCTTGAAGGGCAAGCCCCAAGAACACCTGTGAACAACACACAGGTAGCTTAAGAAGTGGTTTCGACCATAGTCAGCAGTGTCACAGAAACGGAGCACATTCCTATCGCTCCACCTTCTGAGCTTCTACTTAATGTAGAAGAAATTCCCCCACTGGATGTATTCTATAGTCCCCAACATAAAGCAGTTGTAAGGAGACAGAGGAAGAAAAGAAAACTAGAAAGTACACTATCACAAGATGCTGAACATTTGGACGTCTTATGGAAAGACCCCAACAATAACCCAACTGAAAATCTCACTAAGTTGTCTTAGATCGCAGGTGCATATGCTTCTGCAACTATTGAAAAGTCATCGGAAGTTCAGCAACTGTTGAAAGAACAAGAAGATCAAATACAGCTACTACAACGACAATTGCAACAAGCCAATGCTAATATTGAAGCTTCCAAACAGCTCGAGAAGTTGCAGGAAGACTTTCAGCAGATGCAGATAGGCTATCAAAGAAGTCTAGACGAGAAAGCAAAACAATTGCAAATTTTGCAAGAAATGCATAAAGATGAGCCTAAGCTTGCAGAATTTATTTCAGAATCTATTAGCTTAAATGAGCAACTACTGCAGCAACAAGAAGAGTTGGGATGTAAGATATCACAGTGGAGTCACTATTGCAAGCTGAGCGATAAAATCACCAATCAAGTGGCAGACTTGCGGAGTGACTATGATCAGAGTGACAGACGAGTGATGGAATACTTAGCTTGGCAGGATGAAGATGAAGGGAAAAGAGCAAATGCACCCATAATAAACGAGAATCATAAAGAATTGCTCTTTAATAAATGGGACGATCAAATCATGCAAGCGGAACAAGCAGCGGAGATAGCGGCCACATAAACAAGCATTCTTATCGACTGTGTAAATGAGAATTTACACAGGGCCAATTTAATCGAAGAGACCACCCCAGGGTACCTACCAAATAAACTACGACTGGAAGCAGAATGGAAGCAGAAGGCACAGGAAAAGGGAAAAGCGATCCAAGCATTAAACAGGTTAAATTGGGAGTGTTACTGGGCATACTTGGTCAAGCCGCATAGTCAATGGATGACTGTGAAATGCATCATAAACGTGGCCGAAAAAGTAGTGCCAGCTCTCAGAGATTCTGTTTTCGTAGCCCAGCTCAGCGCAGAAGTCAGCCAACCGACTCTCCTCAAGCTCATGATGAACACTTGCAGTTTTAAAGACCAAGTTCAGAAGTAGCCTTATTTTAGAATGTTGTTTTTTCTTTAAAATTATATTAGAAAAAGGACGGTCATTTGAAAACCGCATCCTAAATTTTGTAAATACACTATTATTAGAATTAGGAAGTAGTATTTTAACCCTTCTCATGCATTTAGAGAAGGGTCCAAAAATTTGTCAAAAACTTGTTCTTGGAACATGCACTTCTACACCCTCAGAGGAGGTTTTGATGAATGGATGGATCAAGATTTATTAATGTTTGCATTTGATGTCTGCTACTAATGTTGCACTTTTGTACTCTTAGTAGATATTAGAACAAGTAGAGATAAATCGTTTTTGCTTGAAGCTTATGAGTGGAACCAGTCATAAATGGTACTTTTATCTCTTGACCGTTTCTGTTTATATTCTTAAAGTGATATACAGTTTTCAGTTGTTTATATGTTATTGCATGAATGTATGAGTTACCATTTGGCACTTTTGTACGGTGGAGTCATTTATTTATGTTTGATATATGAATAACTTATTATGCGATATGCTGTTCACAACTGTTTTGCCTAACTTTTTATGCAAAGTGGTTTATCTTAATTGATTTCTATTCTTATGATAGCTGAATGATCTTTATTACTAGTTATTGTTTGAAATCTCTTTAGATCGCATAATAGAAGAAATACACCCCGAGTTAGCGTAGATTAGATGTGTTGTTTCTCATTAGATAAAAATAGCATAGAGTTAGTTTAAAAGTTTGAATTAAATTAGCTTTAAGTATTCTTAGATCAGCAACATCCAACTCTGCACACATACACCCTTAGTTTGGGAAACTGGTCCCATTATCCCCAATCGGACCCGCTATACCAAACGGATAAGGATCTGCCAACCAAGGTCCGGACCGGGTGGGTATCCCCCTTGTTGTTGACTCGATTTTTGGGGCTTCAACATATTTGGCGCTAGAAGGAGGTCCTGAACATAGTGTCTATTGGAATGATTTTCAATTGTAACATTTGAATCAGGATGGCTGCTCACAAACTTCCCATTTGGAGTTGCATCCATGTTCTTACCTCTTCCAACACTCCACCTGAAGTGGTAAGACTCTTGTCTCAGGTAAATTTCAATGGTAAGAATAATTCTTCTATTAGATATCATTTTTGGGATTCAACTGCATTAAGTAAGTCATTCATGTATGACCATTTCCATGAGAGGTAGTCGTAACTGACTAATTTCTCATGATTTTTGAATAGTTCACTTAGCACTCATTGCATCGGGTGATGCTCACAGGGGTGAAGAAGTGGGATTGAAACTAGTGAAATGAATCACATAGCATCAATCATCACTTCCAGGGCTTGCACCCGGTAACCAGGACTTCCCAGGAGGTCACCCATCCCAGAACTCCTCTGGCTCAAGCGCGCTTAACTGTGGAGTTTTCCCCACAATCAAGCCCACTTAGCTTGCTACCCCATTTGCAAAACCTTAGCAAGTATTGTGCCTCATGAACCATTCAAGTAGAGATTCCTTGACTTTTTTTGAATTTAAGTATGGGGGTTTACGCAGTGCATTATATTAGATATCATTTTTGGGATTCAACTGCGTTAAGTAAGTCATTCATGTATGACCATTTCCATGAGAGGTAGTCGTAACTGACTAATTTCTCATGATTTTTGAATAGTTCACTTAGCACTCATTGCATCGGGTGATGCTCACAGGGGTGAAGAAGTGGGATTGAAACTAGTGAAATGAATCACATAGCATCAATCATCACTTCCGGGGCTTGCACCCGGTAACCAGGACTTCCCAGGAGGTCACCCATCCCAGAACTCCTCTGGCTCAAGCGTGCTTACGTGTGGAGTTTTCCCCACAATCAAGCCCACTTAGCTTGCTACCCCATTTGCAAAACCTTAGCAAGTATTGTGCCTCATGAACCATTCAAGTAGAGATCCCTTGACTCTTTTAATCATGCTCTTCAATTTATTCAAAGAGTTTCAAGTTCGGATGTTTAAAGAATTGATGAAGGCATTTTATGTAGAATTTTTACTCTTACATTCACGGCGGAAGCTAGAAAATGGTGCAGAACCCTCCCAGTTGCCTCAATTCATAGCTGGGACCAATTCGTCAAGACTTTCATTTTTGAATTTGATTGTTATGACTATGACCAGGTATATGATGAAATTGATTATCTACTGAAACAAGATGAATCTGTTAGGGATTTTAATATGCGATTTCATCTTAATTATCTAAAGTATGATCTTGAAAGTGAACTCATGGATGAAGAATCTTCAGATTATGCTGAGCATTCCCTGCCTCCTATGTCTGATCAAGCAGAAATTAGTCCAAGCTTTGTCTCATTTTCTTCTAATGTGAATGAGAATTCCAATTTGAATATACAAATCAGCCATGATGAAGAAAGTTCCCAAAGCCTAGGAGACATGCATGCTCTAATGCAAGAAGACAAAAGCGAGAATGCTGGAGGAAAGCCTGCCTTGGAACCAGGAGATGACTTTGATACAAGGTCAGATAATATCGTTGCAAATCAACAAATGTAGATGCCAAGGTTAGAACAGCAAACTATTTCTCTTTCAAAAAGTATCAGTACACAAAGGTATGATCTAAAGCCCGATGTCTATGATGAATCTGATGAAAAAAGATTTTTCCATGATGATATTTTCTAATGCATTGTTCCAGAATCACATTTTTCTCTTTATCCTGATGTTTTTAGTGATGATAATTTTTCCCCTCTCAATATTAAAGATATCTCAAAAAGTACAGAGGATTATTCAAATGAGTCATCATTAGGTTTTCAAGATGAAAAGACAGCTATAGAACATCCTTTGATCATTTTCAAAAAAGAACCACTTGACCTTCCTTGTCTGAAAATATATGACGAAAAAAGAGAAATCTAGGGAAACCTGTAAAATCATTTATGATAGCTACTTTGACAACGATGATGTTGTTGATTTATCCCAAGTAACTCAACAAAGCTCAGATAATGAGAGTTATTCTAATTCAGGAATCATATCAGTCAATCCTCATTTCAAAGTAAAAGATCATTTGCATGATTTTACTATCCAAGACAATACCCCTATATATGATTCATATCATGAGGAAACCCCCATGCCTGTTCACAATCATAACTTGTCTTCTGATTCACAAGACGGAATTCGAAATTGCTCGGATCCCATAATTCTGGCCAGTTCTTGTGAAAAACAAGATATTCCAAGAAATCCCAGTTGTGTTGTAACATTATTTGTACAGATAATCATTTCTTTCTTTCTCACTTGCACTCATTTTGTACAAAATCGGATTGTGTTTTAAATTTTCAGACTTTTGATAGATTACTATGGTATGTTGAGCACCTTATCAAAGAACATTCGAAAGATGTGCTACCATTTTGGAAAGCTAAACTGTGTCAAGGAAGTATAGAACTTTTTCAATTCCAAGATCAATCAATATCAGACTTCCTTAAAAAACTTCTTTGGCATCCAAAACACCATCAACGAAGGAAAGTACCTTTCGAAACTTGTCGGCAATTCGCGCCAATTGATAAATCTCTTTCCAGAAATTTCCATCTATTCTTCATTGATTTGTTTAGTGATTTATATATGGAAACTTTCCTTTTACAAGAAATTGCTAAAAGCTTGACTTTAACGCACAGTAGGTTACAAGCCATTGAAACTAAAAAATCATATTCGCAACCTGGCTTGTCATCTTTCCTATTACGAGATCATCAATCCATAACAGAAATTCATCCTGATTTTTATGATCCAATAGGTATCCAGTTGGAAAGAAGTTTTCATGAGAAAGAAATTTTAGACAGAATTCCAACTAAAGTTACACATTCTTATTCCACACCCAATGTTAACAGTCCAAGAAAAGTTTTGTTCTTAACACCGATGTTTGAAAGTTACATACGTGTAGGAATAAAAATGAAAAGATGGCTCCACTGGAAATATCATTTCACCTAGTTAATTTTTTGTATATAGTTAGAATAGGAGTAGGAGTAATTTAGCTAGGTTATTAGGTTTACTTTTAATAGTTGGTAGGTAAAATAAGAGAAGAGATTATCCCTATTCTGTACATAATCCTAGGGAATGTCTACCTCTCATTTCGTTAAATATTTTTCTCCATAATAAAATTTGCTATGGTTAACAACATTTGACATTTACTAAAGACACCTTTTCTCTATCAAGATTTTGAACTTCTGCTTCTATAAATAGCAAATCTTTTGGAAACTTGATCTTTATTATCAATAGAACTTTAACCCAAATATGATACTAGTTTCAACTCCAAGAAATTTGAAGAAAGCAATCTTAGTGAAGAAATTGTTTTATGTTAGTACAATGAAAGGCATCAATAACAAAATAAGGGTTCCCTGTAGAAACAGCCATTTCCAAAAAGCTCTATTATTGTCGTCCAGAACTTTCTTAAGGAAAAAAATTGATTTCCTCCCTGCTAAAGGAAATCGCAGGATTCAGAACAATCCGAGAAAACACTATATCTCAAAGAATAAGAGGTCTCATCACGAGCCAGCTTATCATGATCACAGATATTATAACTTGCTGACTTTGCCAATACTGTCCACCAAAACAGGGCAACGACCCAAGATTGTTGCAATCAAAAGACAAGGGGTCTCATCACGAGCTAGCTTGTTTAGCAAAAGTGTAAATCAAGTGAATGACTGTGTCATAATTTGGCCACCAAACCAAGACATTGTTCTTTAGAGAATAAAAAAGGAAAAAAGTGTCAAAATGGGTTTTTCTCTTAAGAGTTGTAGATTATCTTAAGCAGGATAAAGGATCATTACTGGGTAATAGGTAACCCTGTCGAGGCTATGGACGCCTGCTGGCAGCAGAGGCTCTACCTGCGACAAAGGAGCATATTTAAAAAGGCTGCTACACAGGGAAGACTTTATTTTATATTTTTTACAAGACCAAGTAATGGTTGATGTAAATGCAAGGACAAGCTGAGGATGCAAGTAATTAAAATAGAAAGAGGTTGAAACAAAATATCATTGACAGTTTGAAGTACAATATGCTTTATCTTTTTATAATAAAGTTTAAGTTTTCTGAGAAAATTTTTTGTTTCGAAAGTTTGAAAAACGTCAATAGAAGATCAGAGATAACTGGTTCTCCCAAGTGAATCGCCAATTGTTGTGGCCAGCAACACCCCCCCTTGTTCATTTAAGTGTTGTCCAAAATACTAAATGAATGGGGACCCTTAGTTAAATTTTAGGAAAAAAGCAAGAGTTTCCTTTCTTCAAAATAAGGTTACCATCCTAAGCTTAGAAAGGTCTTTTTGAATATTTTTAACCTAAGTCTACGATAAGGGAAATATCTTCAAAGCCACGTTGCAAAAAAGATAGGAAATGCCTCCATTTCTCTATAATATCGGTATGCACAAGACTCTCGTGTTAAGCATAATATCGCATCGCAATAAAGTAATACTCATAAGGAAAAAACTTCAAAATTTACCGATCTGCGATAACACCGATCGCAAGATCGCATATCGCAAAAATAAGCTGGCAAGATTCGGCAAACATTAAACTTCTGCGACCTGCGATGTTGCGATCGCTGCGATATTATATTCGCGTGATCTGCGATGGTGCGATTTGCGATGGCGTTATCTGCAATGTTACGTAAGCAAATCATAAATCACTTCATCACGAATCCTTCGGGCACGCCATTCAAAGAAAAGCCACTTACCATAATCTGACTCAAGATCATGCGCTTTTAATGATAGTAAAGGAATTAGTTGTCAGCTATTAAATGAAATGAAGACGCGTGCTTTTGTAAAGAGTTACTTCACGTAAGGTGGCATATTTGATATATCTGTTGCATTTAAAACTCTCCCATCACCTTTCTTGATCAGTCATTTCCATTTCACTCGTAATCTGCAGGAACGAAGAACTAAAGACAATTCAAAGCCAAACGCAGGAAGAAATGGGAAAGAAAAATAAAGCTCAAGGCTCTGAGGCAAAGGAAAAGACGAAGGATATGGCGCCTTTGTATACATACACAGTCTGTAACAGAGACGCAGGGATATTGACATGGGAAAGCATGTACAGACTGCTCGAAGAAGAGAATCCCAGAATAATGAAGGTTGCTGCTGTCGCGGGCTCACAACGCTCTTCCGAGGCGTCCTTAGAGGAGCTAGCATGTTCATTTCTTCACCGGATAGCAGCAAGGCCCAAAATTCTACCATATACGGATATGATCAAGTGGATACTTGACAATGCAGAGATGAACAACAGACAATTCAAGGTTCAAGGACATGGGCTCATCGGATCATTCGCTGCGCAAGATTTAAAGCTTATGTATCATCTTCCTGAACCGCAGGCGACTTACAATGCACAATTCGTTAAGAAATTTGTGGCAGAGAACCCAAACCTAGCAGAGACCACCAAAGATTGGTCCAGAAAAGAGGAGCCGCTCAAAAAGGACAAAAACGGTATGTACAGCACTGGTTCCCTCACCTCTCCGTATTGTTTTGCTGCGGCCATGCTTTGTAGATTATTTGGGATGCTGGATATCAATAATTTTTCGTCTGAATGGATACCATTAATAGATGCTACCACAAATGCCGATATTATGGATTGGGCCAAGATCTTTTCTGATAATCTATACATGGCTATTATCAATTATCGGTCTAAAAGATCCTTGTCTCAAAGGATCTATCCTCGTTTTTATCTGTCCGCATATGTTATGGATTCTATTTGTTATGTGTCTAAATTTCCCACTATGGGTTGGAAATGGACTACCCAGGACCCATTACCTATCCATGTTTATCATAAGATGTTATGGGATTCTCAGTTCGTCCCCCACTTCTACCAGATTTGTCACGGGCTTATCTTACCCTTGTATAGAATGATGTATGATGAGGAATCCTCGAGGTGCTCACCCGAGGCACAGATAGATATCATCCCCATCGCAAGATGGTTTGGGGAAGAATGGTTCACCTATATTAGAGTGTTTGGAAGCACTGTACCTCCGCATGTCCTACCTCTATATATCCCCGATAAACTTTTGGCTCAGGAAATTGCATATCAAACCTGTTCAAAAGGCGGCCTGACCAAAGACCTAAAAGACAAAAAGAAGGCCATATGGCCTCAGTTTCCTGTAGCTTGTGGGGCCTTTTCATTGTTCGATGTGGGACACGCTTTCACCGAAGTAGAGAATGTGACGTGTCTACAATTATTTAAATTCCCAGCGAGGCCATTTGACCCAAATGATGTTGCCCAATATTTCACAACGAACGTCAAAATAAAAGTATTCGTTGGAAAGAAAGATTTGTTTGATGATTTGTTTCAGAGTAGAAGCTCACTCCAGGAAATTTTGTGGGAAGCTCGGTCGAAGTTGTCTCCAGATGACCTCCAGAGATTCATGTTATACAGGGAAAGAAGGCTAGCCAGTGTTCCTCTAGAGAAACTGCGGCTGCCTGCCAGAGAACCAACTCCAAGCGTTAGCCTCAGTGGAAACTCTAGCACTTCCAGATCTAAATCTAACACTACACAAGGAGTGCCTGAACATTCTAAAGGGTCTGGAAGCGACCAAGGAAAAAACGAAGAAACAGCTAAAGATACAGCTTAGTCAAGTGCAATGTCGCAACAGTAGGTTATCGCCTCCCCGCCAAGAGATGTCCCCCCTCTTGACATTGAAGCGCCACCCGTCACAATAGAACTGGACAAAGAATGGGAAACCTTCAATGAGCTGATCAATCTTGAAGGGAAAGCCCCAAGAACACCTGTGAACAACACACAGGTAGCGCAAGAAGTGGTTTTGACCATAGTCAGCAGTGTCACAAAAACGGAGCACATTCCTATCGCTCCACCTTCTAAGCTTCTACTTAATGTAGAAGAAATTCCCCCACTGAATGTATTCTATAGTCCCCAACATAAAGCAGTTGTAAGGAGACAGAGGAAGAAAAGAAAACTAGAAAGTACACTATCACAAGATGCTGAACATTTGGACGTCTTATGGAAAGACCCCAACAATAACCCAACTGAAAATCTCACTAAGTTGTCTCAAATCGCAGGAGCATATGCTTCTGCAACTATTGACAAGGCATCGGAAGTTCAGCAACTGTTGAAAGAACAAGAAGATCAAATACAGCTACTGCAACGACAATTGCAACAAGACAATGCTAATATTGAAGCTTCCAAACAGCTCGAGAAGTTGCAGGAAGACTTTCAGCAGATGCAGATAGGCTATCAAAGAAGTCTAGATGAGAAAGCAAAACAATTGCAAATTTTACAAGAAATGCATAAAGATGAGCCTAAGCTTGCGGAATTTATTTCAGAATCTATTGGCTTAAATGAACAACTACTGCAGCAACAAGAAGAGTTGGGACGTAAGATATCACAGTGGAGTCACTATTGCGAGCTGAGCGATAAAATCACCAATCAAGTGGTAGACTTGCGGAGTGACTATGATCAGAGTGACAGACAAGTGATGGAATACTTAGCTTGGCAGGATGAAGATGAAGGGAAAAGAGCAAATGCACCCAGAATAAACGAGAATCATAAAGAATTGCTCTTTAATAAATGGGACAATCAAATCAGGCAGGCGGAAGAAGCAGCGGAGACAACGGCCACACAAACAAGCATTCTTATCGACTGTGTAAATGAGAATTTACACAGGGCTAATTTAATCGAAGAGACCACCCCGGGGTACCTACCAAATAAACTACGGCTGGAAGCAGAATGGAAGTAGAAGGCGCAGGAAAACGGAAAAGCGATCCAAGCATTAAATAGGTTAAATTGGGAGTGTTACTGGGCATACTTGGTCAAGCCGCATAGTCAATGGATGACTATGAAATGCATCATAAACGCGGCCGAAAAAGTAGTGCCAGCTCTCAGAGATTCTGTTTTTCGCAGCCCAGCTCAGTGCAGAAGTCAGTCAGCCGACTCTCCTCAAGCCCATGATGAACACTTGCAGCTTTAAAGACCAAGTTCAGAAGTAGCCTTATTTTAGAATGTTGTTTTTTCTTTAAAATTAGATTAGAAAAAGGACGGTCATTTGAAAACCGCATCCCAAATTTTGTAAATCCACTATTATTAGAATTAGGAAGTAGTATTTTAACCCTTCTCATGCATTTAGAGAAGGGTCCAAAAATTTGTCAAAAACTTGTCTTCGGAACATGCACTTCTGCACCCTCAGAGGAGGTTTTGATGAATGGATGGATCGAGATTTATTAATGTTTGCATTTGATGTTTGCTACTGATGTTGCACTTTTGTACTCTTAGTAGATGTTAGAAAAAGTAGAGATAAATCGTTTTTGCTTGAAGCTTATGAGTGGAACCAGTCATAAATGGTACTTTTATCTCTTGACCGTTTCTGTTTATAATCTTAAAGTGATATACAGTTTTCAGTTGTTTATATGTTACTGCATGAATGTATGAGTTACCATTTGGCACTTTTGTACGGTGGAGTCATTTATTTATGCTTGATATATGAATAACTTATTATGCGATATGTTGTTCACAACTGTTTTGCCTAACTTTTTATGCAAAGTGGTTTATCTTAATTGATTTCTATTCTTATGATAGCTGAATGATCTTTATTACCAGTTATTATTTGAAATCTCTTTAGATCGCATAATAGAAGAAATACACCCCGGGTTAGCGTAGATTAGATGTGTTGTTTCTCATTAGATTACAATAGCATAGAGTTAGTTTAAAAGTTTGAATTAAATTAGCTTTAAGTATTCTTAGATCAGCAATATCCAACTCTGCACACACACACACATACACCCTTAGATTGGGAAACTGGTCCCATTATCCCCAGTCGGACCCGCTATACCAAACGGATAAGGAGCTGCCAACCAAGGTCCGGACTGGGTGGCTATCCCCCTTGTTGTCGACCCAATTTTTGGGGCTTCAACAGGATCAAATTAGGATTTTCAAAGATAGGTGGGGGATTTGGATCTAGATTTGATCTAGTGTAACGGATTTTCTTCTTTGGAGCTAGCTTCTGAATATATTTTTTGGTTTTTCTTGAAATATTTGAAGGATGCAACGTTTGACAGTATCTTTCTAGGAAGTCTAAAATATAGGAATTTTGGATTTTCCTATAGATGTATTGAAACAAGGAGCTGATCAAGTCTTTGAGAAGGTTGTTTAAAGCCTAAAACTAGACTGGAGATAGACTAAAGCAGCTTTTATTTATTCTTGTAATTGCATATCAAAAGCAGTTTCAAAGGCTAACTAGCTAACTGCAGGCTCCATCTGTAAATTTAAAAATAAACAACAGTAACAAACAATTTATTCAGTTCCCCAGTGGAGTCGCCAATGATGTTATCACTCAGGTTGTTCCTAAAAGTTGTAAGAAAGGGAATACGACTGAGGTAACCACAGACCAATCTTTTAGACACAGATTCTAGCCTATCTGCATCCAGAGAGGGCTCTCTCTTTATAATTTAGCGTTGTTTTGAGGTATATTAGGCTAGTTATGAAGTACAAGGGTTTGTTTGATTTTTGGATGGTGATATTCAATAGAACAGGGTTGTAAATCTGAGAAGTTCAATCCATTGGGCTAATGGAGTCTATGAGGATGAACTACTAGATATGGTTTCTTTGACGGAGGGTGGTATTACAGAGCAAGGTAATCAATCATGGAACAATTTATAAGCTGGGATCAGATGGGATGGAATCAGTGGGTCAAGGGAAATTAAGAATCCTTCATCATGTAGACAGAGGGAAAGTGGATGATTATTTCTAGGGAGCAATTAAGAATTCCTTAGCTATATTCAAGGTGTAAGAACCAGGGGAAATAGAATCAGTTAAGAATTCCTATTTATGCTAATCCTAGAGTCCAGCAACAATGGATTCCAGCATCTTTTTTATTCAGAAGGTTTTCAGAGTTACAGCGGAGTCTAAGAAATGTATCACCAACCCCAAATACTTCGCTTGGGGAGGTATTTGTACAAAATTGTTTACAAAATATCTCAAAGAGATAATATCTAGTAATAACTCATTCTACCTACTTTCTAGGAGAAATAAATGAAGTAAATGTTGTTGTGCTGGCTGCTCAGTTGGTGAGATGTGTTGACTGTAAGCTCGATGAGTCGGCTGATGGCTGTTTCCACTGATATTCTGCGTTGCTGCCTCGGCTTTCTCGGGCGTATTTAATTTTGATTTGATAGACTGTTGCACCGCATGACTCTTATCCATTCTTATTCTTCGCTTTATGGTATCCGTTGTATCCTGGGTAAAACAAAAGTTGAAACATGCCTATAGGATTTCCAACATGCTTTGCCACCACTGCTCTTCTGGTAAAATATGTCTTTTTAGCTTTCTCAAAGTCTCATCAGTGTCTGGGTACCTGAAGAAGTTAGGCTAGACTGTAAAAAGATGTTCCACTTCATGCTCTATATAAAATAGATTTTCCAAGTTGCTGTAGAGAGTTTGGCCAGATGGAAGGGATTTCTCTGCTGAAGTACTTGATGATGCATTTAGTTGATCAGCAACATGTTTATTCAACCTGTGCGTGTACTCATCTTGTCTCAACAGGCATTCATTGCTTCCCAACAGACTTGGCAAGCCCCTTTCATGCAAAACTGCAAATCTTTCTATAAAAGAGTCTATCTCTACTTGCATATCCTGGCACCTCCTTTCCAGATTCTGCATCAGGGTTCTCTTGGTCAGAACTCTTTTGATTGTTAGGATGGTGCCTATCCTGTCTCTAATGTCCAGTGCTGCTAGTTCTTTACTGGTCTTAGTGTTCAAAAAATGGATTAGCATGTTGGCCTGTTCGGGCATACGTCCCAATAGAGTTCTGGCCTTTTGAATTTCCACTTGGGCTACTACTATCAAGTCAATATGCTCATAAATAGTTTGAATAGATCTCCATACATTACTAATGGATTGACTGATGTTAGCCCACAAAATTCCCTTGATTTCTCCAAGAGGCTTATCTAAAGAGAGGTCCTTTTCCAATGCTTTTACCCTGTTCTCTTATGCTTTCACCTCTCTTGTCTTTTCTGCCACAATCATCTTAGATTTGTCATAGCTCAATTCTAATTTTGTCAATTTCTCTTTGGCTTCTTTCAATTCTGATACTTGGAGTTTTAATTCCTCCATGGCTTTGATTAGCTCCTCTGTGGTCATAGTAGTGCTGCTGCCTGCTGTTGTTGTTGTTGCTGAAGTACCTGTGGTGATTGCTGTTGTTGCTGATGTTGGAGGGGCAGTTGTGACTGTTGGAGCTACTTCAAGTGGCTGGGAGGTCAACTCTCCCTACTTCTCTCTTATTGCTTTCTCCAATGCCTGATCTGTCTCACTTAGTCTCTCATTCATTTTCATAAGCAGGTCCATCATGTCCTCCTCTTCTTTTTTCTGTACAACCTCTGTAGCTTGTGGATGCATAGTAGTAGGAAGTTTCAATGTTTCCTGAGGGCAACAATATCCTCTTCCTTCTTCTTCATCAATGCTTTTATTCCTTTGGCATCCTTGGGATCATGTCCTAGCTCGATGATAATATCTTCCAAGGACTTTATTCTGTTGTCTTTGGCTAAAGAAGATACCTTCTCCAAATCTAGTTGGGCAGATGTGTTGTTTAATGAGTTCTGCAATTTATAAGCCAACATTGCCTTATCTACCAATGTAGAGTAGACCATCTCCCCAGTTTGCTTATGCAACTCAATCTGGTCCATAAGATGAATGTCTTTGGCAAGGACCTCCAAATTTGTTCTAATGTAGTCAGCTGCTGACTGTGGCTGCTGCACTTTAGGCTTAAGGTGGCTCAAGATCATTTTTCCTTCTTTAATGTCATATGTAGAAATTAACCTTTGCTGGTTGGCAAGGTTCATCTTGAAAAGCTGATTATAAAGTTGCAGCCTCAGTGGGTCATTCCGGGCTTTTATCTCTGTGAATATCTTTTTGATCTCAGAGCCCTGCTTTCTTTGTGGCCTTGTGGAGGAAACTTCCATACTATGCTTTCTTTCTAGGCCCTGCCTATGAGAGCTGGTGGATGTTTCTATTACCGGGCAGACCTGTGGGCTGGTTGCCCTCTCACCTCTTAGGCTTTCTATGGTTTCCTCAATAATTTCCTCTTCAGGTAGAGGATTTATTCTTTGCCTTTTTGCCCTTCATTGCTCTGCTGGTCCACTTACATGTGTGGCCTCTTCTCTGTCTCTTTTCCTACCCCTTTCCTTATTTAGAGGAGTTTGTAATGCTGGTATCTCTGATGCTTTGGTCTGGACAGGAGGAATTTTCCCTTGGCCCTGTTCCTTTGATGTTGCTGGCTGATTTGTCATTGTGCGCTACTCTGTATCTAGCACTTCTTTGCCCTTTGATGTCCCTATAGTTGGTGTAGTGGTTTCTTGGGCAGGTTGGTGTGAAGTTCCAGCAGATGATGTACCCACTCCGGTTTGTTGAGTCAGCTTGAAAAATACCTGTCCAAAAGAGTCCAAGTCAAGAGTCTTTTCTAGATTTTTCATAGCATGTTCTAGTTTCTCTTGCTCAGTAAGCTCTTCTATCAATGTGCCCTCTACCCACTCATCTTGATTAGCAAATTGCTCAATTTCAGGGACTCTACAATGTTTATAGGCTGATAGCCTGTTTTTTACTTTTCTTTCGCTGGTAAAGCCATTTGGGTCATAGGGTACCCAGTGAAAGCTCTTTTTTAATTTGAGTTGTTCACCCAATATTTTATTAGCATCTTGCTATGCTTCCCTTTTGTTAATGATAAAGGGACCTAATTGGTTCCTTATCCTCGGCTGAGCTTTTTTCTTCACATTGAAAAAATGAGTTAAATATGCACTACTAAGTTGCCTGAAATATTCCAGAGCAAATAGCCTCATGGGCACATACTTGGGCAGCTTATAAGGGCACAGCTCACAGCCATATATCCTGATCTCAGTGTGATTCTGGTAGAAATACCAGTCACCTGTTCTATAGCTCTTGGAGAGCTGTAAAATCCTCTGCATATCACCAGAGGGTCTAGAAGGAGGAGCTCTCATCAGTAGAGAGGAAACCAGATGTATGAACAAGTCAATGAATTCACAGTAGGTATAAGTGGAGTCATGGACATTGTTGAAGACTGAGGTCCAAAATATTACAGACCTCCGTTCTCCTTTAGAATCCAATTTTCTGATGGGAAACTGAAAATTGTCTGTTTGGAAATACATGAACAGATGATATATATAAGAGGTATACTTGAAGACTCTTTCTCTGTCTAGATTCAAGAGTTGGTCATGGATCTTATTGGCAATGAAAGTAGCATAGTCATATTTGACAACATGGGGTTGTCCTGGAGTAAATGTGGACAAAAAACTATGGTGGTCTCATCTTCACTTGTCTTGAATCCCATGACATAGGATATAATATCAATGATGAATCTTCCAGCTTTATTGAACCAGACATGTAGAAAGGGAGGTGGGAATTTGGGCTGCAAATCTGATCTCATAAATGTTTGAGCAATGCGGGTTATCTCTGAGTTTGGCATTTTAGGGCCCTGCTCAAGCAAGAATCCCATAGAAAGAGGAGCCAGAGCTGAATGGGTTTGAAGTGCAACATCTCATTTATGGACCCAGGAGTTATATAAAAGAGAATAGTTCCAAATGGAGTCCTGACTGCTCTTTGTACAGGTTCATAATTGGCACAGCATAGGCAGATTATATCAGGGAAAACATTGACTGAGGGGAGGTAGTACATAGGGAGGTTGGATTCCCATATTCCATAGAGGTCAAAGTTACTTAGGTGACTGTTCCTGATTTCACAAAATGCTTGGAGGTGGTTTTCATTACCAGTTAAGTCTTGGATTTGAAAATCTCTATCAGCCAGGGGTAACCACTCCAGGTCTTTATGAGGTGCATTGAGGGGAGCAATGTTTAGGGCCACCAGAGCCTCCATTTTTGGTTTTTGTGGTTTTTAAATTGGAATTGGGGTTTTTGTAGCAAATGTAGGCAAAACAATAGTTTTGGGCGAAAGTTGATTTGAATTTAGCTCACCAAGTGAAATCTACAGAGAAAAACGAAATTTGCAGGACTTTTGGTAAAAATGGGTAAAAGAGCAGTCCTGGAGGTCTTTTTATGAATAAACAGATTGTTTTCAACTCAAATTTGGCTTCACAGGTGGAATTTTCGATGAAAAAGCACAATTGTAGGTTTTCAAGGTGAAAACAAATAAATACCTGGATTACGGATGAAAGCTGTGTAGTTGCAGGTGAAATGGCAGACCGTGCAGTAGGACACTGGAGTCTGTTGGCCGGGTGGCGGACTGGATGTGTTTCACACTAAATTTGGACGTAAATTGCATGTAGCAGCTTCACAGTAATAATGAGTAAAATGGGCGAAAATGACAGTTTTTACGGGTTTTTAACAAAAATTTGGTTTTGCGGGCTTTTTCGCGCTTTTGGTTGGATGACGTCAGCATGATGTAATGTTTTGTCGGGATGCGGGGTACGGAGGAGTGACATGGCGCTGACATGGTTGTGACGTCAGCAGATGATGTGGTGATGACGTCAGCGGGGGGTGTCAGCGGGGGCGGTAAGTGGTATTGGCCCGCACCGCTTATCGGCCAAGGTGGTTTTGGGTGGATGGGCCGCGAGCATGCCGGGAGGGCACCGCGTGTCCCATGGTATGGCGGGAATACCACCGTTCCCCGAGCATTAACGTACAGGAGACGGAGGGGTTGTGATATCAATCTGGGCTGTCACATCAGCGGGCCCAAATCCAATGGTTGGCGGAGGGCTACGGTGCGGGGACCCACCATTAAATCCAATGTTTTTTCAATGATTTCGGGTTAATTCATCGGTCGGGTTTGTGGGTTGGTTGTTTAATTAACCAGAGGTCAAATAAATTCCAATGCGTTGTACGCGGAGGGTTGTTAATGGCCCTGGATGAACCATCAATTCCCAATTTTTAAGCAGCGATTATGGTTTATAATTAAACCGGGGCAGGGAATATTAAATTTTGGGGTTATTCCATATGTTTACATAATACGGGGAAGGGGAAAAACATAGGGATTTACATAATACTATTAGTAGTTAATATGAATTTATGAAGGGTAAGCGCCAAGTTATAAAGTTCAACAACTTAGGCTTAGGAGAAAATAGAGGTTTTACACAAGAAATGTGGCTTCTTTCCTTAGAGTAAGAATGTTATTTTCCTCAAGTTTTTTATGAAAATGGGATGATTTTTAAGAGTATTGAGCAGATCTCAATATCCTTAGGGGGAGGTTAGTAAGTGATTTTTGGGAAAAATGTGAAGGGAAGTTAGACATGCATCATTTGATCTGTCACCACATAGTTGCCATTGTGTATATGATAGTAATAAGATGAATCACCTTTGAAAGACAAAATTACTCATAAGCCTGCTTCTGCAACATCAAAACTACCTACCTTCCTATTATACGTAACATTTTTTTTTTCTTCTTTTTTCCTTGGGTGCATTTAAACTAGCAAACCCTTACTCTCTTCTTTTCTTTTAACTGCCATCCTACCTAAGTCTACCCTTATTTCTTCCAGGGGCTCAGATTTAGCTGTTGAGCTCCTTTGCTTCTCTACCTAACTACTTATCTGCCAAGCTTGAACTGTTTGGACATATTTTGTTCTCTATCTCTAAAACAAGAAATTTAAACATGAATTTGGCCAAGATTAAGTTGTTTGGCCATATATCAACTGTGGCAAGAGTTAACTGATTCACACATTGAGATTCTTTTGCAAAAATAGAATAGTAGTGGAATTTTGGACTAGCACACTTTCCTGGTCTTCTTCATTTGGGGTTCATTTCTTTACTTTTTGACCATTTCATTCTTTTTTGCCCTTCGATCTTTCTTTTAAGGCATACCCTCTTTTCGTTTTTTAATTTTTTTATTTTTTTCAAAATATGGAAGCTTTGCAGCATGGAAATGATGAACATATTTGGGATTTTACCAGTCAATCATGAAATATGACACCTATTGGTATAGGAGCATAACACCTCCCACAGTTGTTATATCCACTAGCTTTTAGATCATTTCATTTGCTTGTAAATGAGGATGGATTTTTAGATCCTACCTAATTAGAATGGTGGTAATGTGTTATAGACATATTTGGGCACTGCAACCCCAATCACATATGTCCATAAACCAAGGGCTTCTAAACCCCTAAAATTTTTGTTTCATACCCTAAAGGAACAAGGTCAACTGATTACATCATCTCCCAGAAGTTCTCCATGAAAAACTACTCAAAACTGGTCAAAACAGGACCATACAGACTGCTCCATGCATAGGGTGTGATGCATCTCACCTATTACACACGGGGGGTGCGATGCATACTGGAAAGCCCTTCTGTAGGGTGCGATGAGCGAGAGCAGACAAATAGCAGAAGTAATTTGCTAGGTGGAAACCCAGAGAATCTTCTAGAAACTACTCATATAACACTTGCCTCTCTGAATTCACCCAGGGATGAGTAAGAGATCTGAAATCTCCAAGTGGAACCAAGAACTATCAATGAAATGAAACTAATCAAAATCCTAGAAGCTGACTCACTCTTCTATAAACATCTATATATGGATCCCTCATCCAAGAGATCTAAAGGCTGGAATTTTGTAATTTGCAAGGAAGTGATGTTGGTTTCTCTTTGAAGACATTGTTGGGTGATCTTGCTTTGTATGAGGTGAAGAGGGCTTTCATGCTGGGAGGATGGCGTTGGGTCAGACCAATGGGTTGTAATCCTCTCTTCTACTACTTCTATCAATAAAGCTATTTGAGTTTTCCTCCATATTCTTGTATATCTCTTAATATTGTATTGATATATGCATTCGTATGGTTAATATACATCTAATCCTATATTGTTTATGGTTATAGATCTCTATGCTTTGATGGTATTATGCTACTTTGACTCTACAGGTGTTCTTTGAAGCGAGACAAGTAAGGAAGGAATGGTGAATCTCTATCAAAGGAAGGAGGAAACAAGCAAGGATCCAAGCAAAAGACTGAGGTTGGTACTCTCTGCTTCTCTCATCTATCTCTCATAAAGGAAAACACAAGTAACTTTAATCTGTTTGTTTCTAAGATAGCTACCTGTCTTAGTGGGACTAGCATCTCTGAATAGACACTAGTTTTCCCGATAACAAAATGGCGACTCCACTGGAGAGCAAATAGTTTGATTTCTTGTCTCTATTTGTTTGCCTCATAAACTACAGACGGAGCATGAAGTTAAGCCAAGTAGCCTTCGAACTGCATTTGATATGCAAGTGCAAAGTAGATCAACACTGCTTCAGTCAATCTTCGGGTTTGTTTATGAACTG
Source organism: Pinus tabuliformis (assembly GCA_031772625.1). Taxonomy (NCBI): domain Eukaryota; kingdom Viridiplantae; phylum Streptophyta; class Pinopsida; order Pinales; family Pinaceae; genus Pinus; species Pinus tabuliformis. Next base: position 929,521,551 of record CM062811.1, on the reverse strand, counting down.
AACAACTGACTTGTAAACATCCTAAGTGCCCTGGTGGTAGCTCAAATAACCTCATTAGATCAGCCCCTATACTTTGTGTTTACTAACAATCATTAGCTCAGCCTAAATCCCTGAACTTAGCTGCAAATTGTGAGCAAAAACCAAGCTCAGTCTCATCCCTGGACCATCGCACTGTCTCTTCTTGGAAGTCTGGATGCATCGCACCTCCCATGTGTTGTAGGTGAGATGCATCCCTATTTCCCTGTGTTACAGGTGTGATGATCATATGAGACTGTTTCTGCCTCCAAATTTTGGTTTTTTCTTCATTTTCTTCAGCTTTATTCAGTAGTTTTGTTGTCTGTGCGTTGCACAAAATATTGTCACCATGACATTCTGCAATCAGTGTGAGTCTATCACCACTCATACTTTCCTCCTTTGCAAGTCTTAAACCTTAGTTCTTCATGTCAAGCCTTGAAAATAAGAGAAAGCCCTTAAAAGTCTCTAAAACTCTAGTTCCACACTTTCTCTTAGCATTACCTGTGGTCCCGCACCTAATGGTCATGTCCCCTATGCACCTGACCGCTCTGTCTCTGTGTAATGGGTGCGGACCCCTGTAAAAGTCAAAAAGGCGCAAGTACATTCTTAAAAACTCACTTTGAGTCATTTCTGGAAGCTTCTAGAAGGAATCTTGAGGTGGCAAGTTCTCTCCTTTAAGGTTCATGCATCCCATACCTTAAGGAGCTAACCCCTTGATGTGAGGAGCTTATCCCTTTGAAGGAGGACTCTATCCCTTCATAGGTGGACTTGTAACCTCCTTCCTTTGCACTATAAAATGAAGTATTGGGTTGGTTACTTGGGAAGTTAAAAAGCTGAAGATTTTTGAGGTGAAATGCTGCTGGAACTTAGTCTTCCTAATTGAGCTTTTGTGAGGAAAGATTACATACCTTGTTGATCTCATTTGGAAGAGTGTGAGGCTTGTCAAAGTAGAGGAGATTCCTATTCCGGACCCTGGGAGGAGCTTGTACAACATCAAGGCACCAAAGGTTGTAAAGTTCTTCTATTTTCAAAGTCAATACAATCAAGTTTATTTTTCTCAATAAGCTGTGTTTTATGGTTTATTTGATGGATTCCTTGATCACCATGATGAATATGATTTATTATATTAGCTATGCAGGTGTTATTTGATGTGTGCTTGTTTTTTATGGCAGTTCTCAAAAGGAAACTCTTTCAAACGATCGAAGCATGGCTGCCACAAACTAGCGTTGGACTTAAAGTAGGGTCCAAAACACCTCTTAGTTTTTATTAATGAATTGCAATATGTTTAGAGAAATGTAGATTTGCTTGTCCTGCTTGTTGCTAGATATCTGTTGATACTAGGGAGATCGGTCTTGTCCGCAAGAACGATTTATCCGACCAACAAATTGGCGACTCCACTAGGGAACTGAATTTGGTTTTTTGGTTTTCCTTTTTCTTTGACTTGAGAAACTTGTTCTTGTTTCTAGTTTTTTCTTGATGTGTGTGGGATTGGGTAGTTTTTAGGATCTGGATTTTTTTTGTTTTTTCCGAAGTTTATAGGGAACCACACTTTCTTTTTACAAACAGTGTGGACCTCTCCGCATTTTTCCTTTAGTACACAGAGCGATACCGCATCTGGTTCTACTGGAAGCCTGCGGACCCTGTTAAAATTTTTGAAAAACCTAAATTGTTTTCGTCCAGTTAAGTTTAGTTTTTTATTTACGACTTTTAGTGTCTACCCAGATCTGCATGTGTTCTGTCAAGAATCTCTTGTGAGTGAGTTCCATTGGCATTTTTGTTTTAGGTGATTTTCTAGAAGTTTTGCGTGCCTGGATTGATTTTCGCTTGGTCTTTGTAGTGACTCAGAGATTAGAAGCCTAAGAAACCTTAGATTACCCTGGTATTTTTGTCTTCTTGATGAGTCTAACTGATTTGTGAAATCTACCCTTGCTGAGAAATAGATTTCGTTTTCTCTTTGCAAAGCTTTGAACGAACTTGCTTGTAAGTTTTGAATTTCATTTTTATAAAAGAAAACATAGCTAGGTGTTTTTTGATTAATTTGTTATTCTGAATGAATTAATCCTTAGTTTACTGAATAACTAAGTAAAACATCCTCAAAAAGATTTAAATCTTTTATTTCAATTAGGTTTTTAGAAGTTTTTAGATCTCAAGATTAGTCTTTCATAGTTTTGAGTGTTTTCTAGAAATTGTAGAATCTCTTTCGAAAGAAATTGTTTTCTGTAGTTTTTGAGTGTCGAAAAAGAAAGGGATTTTTTGTGAGCATAATTAGTAGTCTCGTTTTGAGTTTATTGAAAAAGACAAAAACTATTTCCTTTTCATTTACATGTTGAAGGAAATATTTGTTTTTCAAAGAATTGCATTCTTAACTCTTTCTTTTAGCTAGAAATTCATTGAAATAAAAAAAAGAAGTGTTTATCATCTTAGGTGCATTTTTTAGTGTTTTTTGAGTCGAGTCTTCACACCATCAAAGTTTCATATACATACCTATTGACTTAAGAAACAACCCATAAAAATAATGCTTAATTAAAATTGATCTAGCAATCTTTTTATTTCTAGGGCTCTTATCACCAATATAGCTTAGGCTAGTATCTTGGAGTAGGGAGTAATTAACTCTCCAAGATAGTTAAAACAAACAAGTAGCTATATCTTGTGGTAGGAAATAAATCCAATTGTAATTGATATAATTTGGGAAGCTCCTCTTAAAGGAGTCAATCACGAGATCATGTCCGAACCTTTGAGACAATCAAGTTTGTCTCATTGGGAAAGATAGAAGATTTACGCGTATTAAAAACGGTAAACCTCAGATTAACCATTGTTGAGGAGCCTAGGGTCACTTGTTGGTAAACCTTGGATTAATCATGTCGAGGAGCCTTCAAGGGGATTGAGCTTTGTTACTCTGCCCTTGCGCGTAGATCGGATCGTAGACTATTCCCCCAGTTGTATTTGTTACTGTTGGTATCCTTAGTGACCATAATCTTAAGATTCTTTCCTAAGGTGACAGTGAAGGACGGGTCTCACTGTACCTGGAGCAAACGTCGACTAGACTCACTTGGACTCTCTGGGGGGTTCTCTTCACTCGAGATGGTTTTTTGAAGAAACTTGTGCCAATCTGTTTCATTAAGCAGGTTATCAGGGTAACTGTTCCAACCACCCTTTTTGTATTGAATTCTGCGACGTTGGATTTCATCACCAACTAGTGTTTTTGGTACGGAAAGTTACTGTTTGTGTGTGGTTTGAACTCTTAGATTTTTTAGGCATGTGATTCAATTGTTTGGTTCTTTAGAGACTTTAGGTGGTTTTATTGAGATTTTCTTTGTTTGCGTGTGAAGTAATTAAAATATTTAATCGTGGCTGAATTACCGAGACAATCTCGTAGACTTCGGGGGCAACCTCCCGAGTATACACCAAGCCAGCTTGAAGGGCTACGAGCTCTTGTATCACCTAGTGACAGTAGATTTGGGTCACCAAAAGCTGGAGAGTCTTCTTTAATTGTTCATCCTGATTATCAAGTTCAAGCAACAGAGTATATTTCTGAACCAATTTCATTTTCTGAAGTTACTGGTAGTATTTCTTCTACTAGTGAATTAGCTGAAGAACCTGAAATTTCTGAGCCTGAAACTGAACCTGCTACTACTCCATCTTTAGGATTTGCTTCTCCAACTTCTAGTGGTCTTGGTTCACCCAGGGTAGGAAGGATCATTACCCAAAATCTTCCTTCTGGACTCATTTCTATTGAAGAACTTGTTAGTCCGGAAGAAGATATAACTCTCCCTGAAAATCAACCAACTTTAGAACTTAGGGAGCGTGAATCAATTTTCTACAGTCCTTTTAGAAGTGACGCTTGGTACGTATCATTGACGAACTTTTTAGAAAATCTGGGTCTTAGTTTTTCACCACCTCGAATTCCTTTTCATCCAACACCCAGAGGTTATTATCCTCCATTGAATATGTCGAGACAGTCATCCATGTTTTCCCAAACACTGGAAACATTTTTATATGGCAGTCCTTTTGTTCCTTCTGGGTATCAGTCACTCACTGGTACTTTTTCAGGAGCATCTCCTCAACCAATTGAACATGGGATATCAACTGGTAATAACAGAACTCAAGCATTGAGCGTAGAAGAAATTCTTATGATGTCTGGTACTATTCCAAATCCACAACCTCAAGGTAGTCAGTTACCGCCTGGAGGGCAACCTCAAGGTAGTCAGTTACCGCCTGGAGGGCAACCTCAAGGTAGTCAGTTACCGCCTGGGGGGCAACCTCAAGGTAGTCAGTTACTGCCTGGGGGCAACCTCAAGGTAGTTAGTTACCACCTGGGGGGAAACCTCAAGGACAGTACATACCTCAAGGTCAACCCCAGACTCAGTACATACCTCAAGGTCAACCCCAGTATCAATATATACCTCAAGATCAACCCCAGTTTCAGTACATGCCTCAAGGTTATCAACCTCAAGGTCAGTACGCAACTTAAAGTTTCCAACCACCTTTTTGTCAATCATTTGTACAAGGAGCTAGAAATGTACCATTTAATTATCAACCCTATGCTCAACCCGGTTATGGCCCTTCATATACTCAACCTTTTATGGGTCCATACCCCGAAATGAACATGGTGTGGGATCCATCTCAAACTCAACAAATTTTGCAACCTAATCTGTATTTGTCATCTCAATCTGGACAACCTTTGGTTTCTGGTTCAACCCAGCAACCTGTCTAGCCTATTATTCAAACCTCTGCACCTAGTGTAATTAAGCAGCCTGGGCCTAGTTTGCCTCAAACTCTGCCTCAAATTGTTGCTACAACTACTGCAGCTTTTGTTCAATCTACCCCACCTACTTCTGGAGTATCGACGGCTCCGGTTTCTACTGTTCCTGCATCAACTCCTCAAGCCTCTTTACCTCATTCGGGACCTACAATTTAGACTTTGGTTCAGATGCCTGTAGGACAACCTGGTCTAAGTACGGCTGTCACAAGTCCACTGCAATTCACTTATCAACCGTACCAGGGATAGTACCAATTCGGTCCTGCTGTGCAAAGCCCAGTTTACCAGTATCAACCATACCCTGGATATACTTATCAGCAACCTCAACAACCCCAGTTTGGTCTGGTTAATCCTGGTTTTCCGGGAGGATATAATATTCCAAATGTAAATCCAATTCCAAGTTATCCTGGATATCCTCCTCCTGGGGCTGGTCTTATGACCCAAGGTTTTCGCGACCCTAACCGTCAGTTACCATTTATAGCAACTTTGGACTTGCCTGATTTGTCGCGCCTTACGAACGATCCAATTAATTATCTTCCGTTTTGGCTGCCAATGCCGAATAAGTTGCCCAGTGATATCCTGAAGTTTGAAGGTAAATCAGGAGAAGATCCGTCAAATCATGTAATGACTTATCACCTCTAGTGTGCATCTAATTCCATTATCAATGATTCAATTCGCTTACATCTTTTTCAACGCACTCTGATTGGTCTTGTTGCCAAGTGGTACATTGAGTTACCACGAGCTTCTTTTTATAATTTTAGTCAGTTAGCCACTTCTTTCTTAACTCATTTTCAGTTGCCTGTCAGATATGACAATGAAATAGAATTATTAACTTCATTAAAATAGTAAACGTCCACATATATTTCAAATCATATTCATGAATGGCGACGTAGATGACGTTTAGTGAAATTTTTTATTCCAGATCAAATTTTAGCAGAATGGTTCATTAAATCATTATTACCTAAAATCATTGAGGATGTAGCTATTATCACTCAGGTTGTTCCCTGCCTCCAGAAGGGAATACGGCTGAGGTAACCACTAACCAATCTTTTCGCTGCAGATTCTAGCCAATCTGCAACCAGAGAGGGCTCTCTATTTATAATTAAGATTTGTTTTGTTATATGTTAGGCTAGTTATGAAGCATAATTTTTGTTTGGTGTTTGGAAGATGACATTCAGTAGAGCAGGGTTGTAATGTGAGAGAAGTTCAGACCATTGGGTTGATGGAGTCTAATGGAAATAAACCTCTGGGTATGGTGTCTTTGGCAATAGGAGAATTACAGAGCAAGATAATCAAACACAGAAACAATTTTCAAGCTGGAATAAGGTGAAATGAAGTCAGGGAATGAAAGGCAATTAAGAATCTTTCATTATGCTAACAGAGGGAAATTGTATAAACATAATCAGGGAGCAATTAAGAATTCCTTAATTATATTTAAAATGAAAGAACCAGGGAGACAAGAGCAGTGAAGAATTCTTGCCTATGCTAGTCCTGTAGAAAACATAAGAAATTACAGGAATTGAACACAGAGTACAACAAAGTAAATTCAGTGTTATCCTTCTTTCCTGTAACTTAGAGCATGATATTTAGATGGTAAATAAAACACAAGTATAGTAACACGAGAGTAAAGAAGACTTATTGATCCATGCATTAACACGAGAATTCTGCAATATATCCTTTTTCCATTGATTCCATAACCAGCAAATTCACCAGCAAGGCATTCCAGCAATCTCTTATTTTAGAAGAGTTCCCAAAACATACAGTGCAGGTCCAGAATGATATTCATCAGCCAACAGTAATACATATCTTGGGGAAGTATTTATAGAAGAGTTTACAAAATATCCTGTAGGAAGAAATATCAGGTAATAAATTCATCCATCTACTCTTCAAAGGCAATAACTGATGTGGAAAAAACCACGCAGAAATGAATGAAGGAGTAACTATGCTTGTACTGGCGGCTCAGGTGTTTCACTATTGTTGACTTTTTGGCTTGAGTAGTCAGCTGATAGTTGTTTCTTTGATTTTCATCCCTGTTGTGCTGTCATGTGCCACTTGTGCCTGAGTTTGTCTCAACGCTTTTCAGCGTGAATTCCATCCTTTGTCGATTTGATTTTCTAATAGGTTACTTCTGTATTTAAATTTTCTATTATGCAATAGATCAAAAAGAGTATTTAAATTACCTTGGAAAAATCTCAAGCATGCTCTCCCACCATTGATCTATTGGCAGTTGATGTCTCTGTAGCTTAATCAATGTTTCATCGGCTTCAGTGTATGTGTAGTAATTTGGCTGGACCTCAAAAAGATGATTTATTTCATGTTCAATATAAAACAAATTTTCCAATTTGTCATACAAAACCTATCCAGAGGGAGCTGTTGTCTCTTTTGTGCTACTTGATGATGCTGTGATTTGATTTGTGATATAGGTATTTACCCTTTGAGCATAATGTTCATGTGTTAGCAGTCTTCCACTGCTGGTCAGTAAGCTGGGCAACCCCTTGCTCTGCAACACTGCAAACTTTTGTCTGAAGATATTTATTTCTGCTTGCATCTCTTGGCACTTTCTCTCCAAAGTCTGCACAAAATTCCTCATGGTCAGCACCTTTTTCACTAATAGAATTGTGTCTGTTCTGTTCCTGGTATCTAGAGATGCTAACTATTCCCTAGTATGAGTATTCAAAAAGTGGATCATTTTGTTGGCCTCTTCAGGCTTGTTTGCCAATAATGTTCTGGCCTTTTGAGTCTCAAATTGAGCTATCCCAATCAACTCAATCTGGTCATGAATGGTCTGGATTGCTGTCCATTGATCAGTGATGGACTGGCCAATTTTACTCCACAAAATTGTTTTGATTTCTGTTAGAGTCTTGTGAAGAGTAAGGTCCTTCTCCAGCTCCTTTATTCTTTTCTCCAAGGCCTTTACTTCCCTTGTCTTCTCAGCCACAACCATTTTTTATTTATCATAACTCACCTCAATCTTAGCTAATTTTTCTTTGGATTCTTTTAATTCTGCCATTTGTAGTTCCAGAGCTTTTATTTCTTTCATCATTTCCTCCATACTCAGGCTGGCTTCTTGTTCCGCTGCTGCTGTAGTTGTTGGTGTAACTGTCGCTGAAGTTGAGGCTGGAGTTGAGGTACCTGCTATTGATGTTGGATCAGTAGGAGGGACTATTGTGGTGACTGTAGGAGGAGCAATTTCAAGAGTCAGAGTTGTTTGAGCTGACTGAGAGGCCAACTCTCCCTGTTTTCCTTGCAGTGCTGCCCCCAAGGCCTTCTCTGTTTCTAGCAGTCTTTCATTCATCCTCATAAGTAAACTTACTACATCCTCCTCTTCTTTCTGTTGTGCTACTTCTGTGGTTTGAGGATGCATTGTAGCTGACAGCCTGAGTTGTTTTCTGAGGGCTGCTATGTCTTCTTCTTTCTTCTTAATTAAAGCTTGTACGCCCTTGGGATCATTGGGATCATGTCCCAGCTCCATAATAATCTCCTCCAATGATTTGATTCTATTGTCCTTGGCTAATGAGGAAGCTTTCTCCAATTCCAATTGGGCAGAAGTATTATGAAGTGAATTTTGCAATCTGTGGGCCAATATTGCCTTATCTGCCAAGGTGGAGTACACCATTTCTCCAGTTTGTTTGTGTAACTCAATCTGGTCCATTGGGTGGATGTCTTTAGCAAGGACATCCAGATTGGTTCTGATATAATCAGCAGCTGACTGGGGCTGCTGTACTGTAGGCCTGAAATGACTGAGGATCATTTTCCCTTCCGGGATATCATAGGCTTCCATTAGCCTCTGTTGATTAGTGGGAGCCATTCTTAGTAATTTGTTATAGAGCTGGAACCTTACCGACTCATTTCTGGCCTTGATTTCAGTGAATGCCTTTTTGATGTCAAAGTCTTGCTTGCTCAGTTGCTTGGTGGATGTAACCTCCACACCTTGTTGCCTCTCTTGCTCCTGCTGAAAGGAGCTAGCTGATGTTTCCATACTTAGAGGAATCCGCTGTTCGGTTGTTTCCTAACCCCTGTGATTTCCTGCTGTCTCCTCTGTAAATTCTTCCTCGGAGTAGGGGTTCAACCTTTGACTTTTCTCTCCTTGCTGTTCTGTGGATGCCCCTGTGGGTGTCTCTTCTTTCCTGTCCCTTTTCTTGGCTCTTTCCTCATTGAGAGGAGTTTGTAAGACAGGGATTTCAGGTGCTTTTGCTTGTGTTGAAGGGGCTTGCCCTTGACTTTGTTCTTTTGTTGTATCTGGCCGGTCTGCCATTGTCTCCTGCTGCTCTGAATGTTGCACCTCCTTGCCTTTAGATGTCCCTGCAGGTGGAGCACTTTCTTGGGCAGGTTGTTGGGAAGTTGTGGCAGATGATGTGCCCACTCCAAGGTGTCGAGGCAATGTGAAAAACACCTGTCCAACAGAGTCTAGGTCAAGTGTCTTTTCAAACTCTTTCATTTCTTTTTCTAATCTCTCTTCTTCAGTAAGTTCTTCAACTAGTGTGCCTTCTATCCACTCCTGTTGATTAGCATATTGTTCAATCTGAGGGATACTATAGTGCACATATCCTGTAAGCTTGTGTTTGACTCTCCTAAAGCTTATGAAATGTTTAGGGTCATATGGTGACCAAAGAAAACTTTGTTTCAGCTTAAGTTTGTCTCTCAGAATAGTGTCAGCTTCCTTCCATGCTTCTTCCCTTTTATTAAAGATAAAAGGGCCCAGTTGGTGCCTTATCTTGAGCTGTGCTTTTTTCCTAGCACCATAGAAATGGGTCAAATCTGAACTACTGAATTGCCGGTAGTATTCCAGGGCAAAGAGTCTCATAGGGACATACTTTGGCAGTTTGTAGGGAGCCAATTGACAGCCATAGATCCTGATCACTGTATGGTTTTGGTAAAAATACCAATCACCAATACTGTATTCCTTTGAGAGGTGTAAGATTTTCTGCATTTCAGCAGAGAGCCTGGCAGGAGGAGTTATTGACAACAAACAGGTGGCTGGATATATGAAAAGGTCAATAAACTCACAATATGTATATGGGGAGCTACTAACATGATGGAATACTGAGGACCAAAATATTACAGACCTTCGCTCCCCCTTAGCATCCAATTTTTTAAGGGGAACTGGGAAACTATCAGGTTGATAGTACAACATCAAATGGTATATATATGCAGTGTATTTGAACACTCTCTCTCTCTCTAAGTTCATGAACTGCTCGTGAATTTTGTTAGCTATATAGGTGGCATAATCATACTTGACAGCAGGGGGCTGTCCTGGAGCAAACATGGACATCAAAGCAAAGACAGTCTCATCCACAATTTCACTTGTTCTGAATCCTAGGATGTAGGAAATCATGTCTATGAGCATTTTTCCAACCTCACTAAACCAAGCATGGTGATAGGGAATTTTGTATCTGGAGTAGCAATCTGGTGGCATAAACAGCTTGGCAATTCGATCAACTTCTACAGAGGACAACTTGGAGGCTTCATGCAGCAAATTTCTCATGGAGAGAGGGACCAAAGGTTGAGCTGGCTCGAAGTGCAGCATCTCATTTATAGACTGAGGGGTGATATAAAAGAGGACATTTCCAGAAGGGTCCATCACTGCCCTTTGAGAAGGCTCATAATTAGCACAACATTGATGGATGAGGTCAGGGAAGACATTCACTGAAGGCAGGTAGTATATAGGCATGTTAGACTCCCAGATTCTAAATATGTCAGCTTGGTTATTGTGGCTATTCCTTATTTCACAAAAAGCTTGCAAGTGAGGCTTTTGACCCTCCATGTCATCAATCTAGAAATCCCTATCAGCAAGAGGTAACCACTCCAACTGCTTGTGTGGTGTATTTAGGGGTGAAATGTTTAGGGCCACTGGAGCCTCCATTTTCAGGTTGTTGAATGACTTTTAACTTAAAGTTAAAGTTTCTGGAGCAATAAACAATAGAACACTGGTCTTGTTTTCCTTAGGAAATCAGAGAGTGAGTTATGCTCCCAGAAATTGTTGCCTTTTGATGAAATTCATAGTTGACTTATAATTTGCAGAGTTTGGGCGGTAAGGTGGACAGAAACATGGGGAATGGTCCTCTTTGGGAGTGAATTTTGACAAATTTGACTTCAGATGTGGATATTTTTGAAATTTTACCCACAGAAATGGGCACGAGATACAAAGGAGTGGTCAATATGCAGAGGAAAACAGGCTTGCAGGTTTTTCTTTGGCTACAATGATAAACGAGGACTTAAAATGCACAGGTTTATAAAGGTAGTGATGAAAATTACTTGAATTTCAGATTTTCTGATGATTGCAACAGAGAAATTTTGTAAAAACAAGGTTTACGGGGGACAATTGAACAAATACCTATTTTACAGGCGCTTGACGCAAAATGCAGTTGCAAAGTGAGTTGGGGGAGTCAGGTTTGTAGGTTGAACGTGCTTGGGTGGCGGACTGGAGTGATGGTGGTGAGTTGAACGTAATGCCCATGCACAGTCGCCACAACCAATAAAACAGAAATAAACAAAAAACCGTGACTTTCGCGACTTTTGACAAAATTTGGGCTTTTTTGGCACTTTTTTGGGATGACATCATCATGACGTAGCTTTGTCGCATAGTGGGGTACGGGTAGTGACGTGGATGGGTGACAGGGTAGACACAGCGGATGAAATAGTGGCAGAGGCGCTGACGTAGGTGTAGACGTGGTGGATGACGTGTGCGGCGGGGACAAAAGGCGGTAAATGGTTTCCATCGGACTGCTTTTGGTACAGGGGCGGTTTATGTTAGAGCGGGCCCGATGCAATGGGAATGAGACATGCATCCCGGGGTACGGCGGGAAAACCACTTTCCATCGAGCACTAACTCTCGTACACCGGGGCAGCTCCGATATCAACGTGGGTCGTTGGATCTGGAGGACGCGATCCAACGGTTGACGGGATGGCGAGTTAACTGTAAGATATGGCCCGAGGGCCCACCCATATATTTAATATTTTATAATGTTTTTGCGGGGGTTGCAAACTTTGGTTAGGGGTTAAACGAATGAGGTTATATAGTTAATCAAATATTAATTAAATCCCATTGTTTTTGCATGGCAGACTATGGTTATTCGTTTAGCCGGAGGTCAAACAAATCCCAGGGTAACAAGTGGTGGGTTGTTATTGGTCCCAGATGGATGAATGACTCCCGAGGAAATATAATATAGCCATATTAGGCCGGGGTAGGTTATTTACAATATTTTTGGGTTTTTTGTGTATTTTTATACATAATAGGGGAGGGGAAATATAAGGGGGATTTATATAATAAAGTTAGAATATTAATATGAATATGAGGGGAGGCGCTAGGTGCATGAAATTGAATCACCTAGGCTTTAGGGTGTTAGGAGAAATAAAACTTTACACAAGAAATGTGGCTTTTAGCTCTTAAGCAAACCTGAAGTTTCACTTAAGTTTTCTGAAAATGGAGTGAAGTTAAGAGTTTGGGCAGATCCCAATCTCTTTAAGGGATGTTAGTGAATATTTGTTGTGAGGGAGGAGAGGGGAAGTTAGACATGCAACATCTGATCTGTCATCACACCTTTGCCATGGCACTTGAGATATCCATGAAGTAGATCATATTGAAAAAGATGACACTGCTGATAGACTTGTTTCTGCAACTTCAATCTACTTACCCATTCTACAATTCCTAACATTTTTTCTTCATTTTTGATTAGGTGCACTTGAACTGAAAACCCTAATTTTGCTCTTTTCTTTTGACTTCCCTCCTATCTGGATCTACCCTTATCTCTTCCAAGGGCTCAGATTAAGCAGTTGAGTCCCTTTGCTTCTCTATCTTATCTAGTGATCTGCCAAGCTTAAACTATTTGGACAGACCTTCATTCTCTATTCTACAGTAGGAAATTTAAATATGGACTGGCCTAGATTAAAGTGTTTGGCCATTCATCAAGTGTGTTAAGAAATAGTGTTAGCACATTGTGAACTTGCTTTGCACAAATAAGATAGTAGTGGCATTTTGACTGCCACTTTCCTGGTCTTTCTTTGGGGTTAATTTTCTTTTTCTTTTGTTGACCAATTCATTCTTCTTGCCCTTTGATTTTTCTTTTAGGGCATACCCTCTTTACATTTTTTAATTTTATTTATCTATATACAAAATATGGAACCTTTGCAGCATGGAAAGGATGATCATATTTGGCACTTCCACAGTCAATCATAAAAAATGAAACCTATTGGTATAGGAACCTAACACTGGCTCCACTTGGGGATGGATTTTCCAGGTGAAAAGCCAAGAACAGCAGGTCAGATGGCCTTATTTTTAGTTGCTTGTTGTAATCTGAAACACACAACTGAAACACACAGTGAATCTTTGTGGCATGTGTGTACTTCTCATAAGTTAATCTATACAGAATTACAACTCTGTTCTTGCTAGTTTCTCTGAGTATTTATCATCATCTTTATAATTCCCAAGTTTTCTTCTTGATCTCTTCTGGTAAATTCAAAATATACACAAAAGGTGGTATAATTCCTTGATTTTTTCCTCAAAATCTGCTGCATCTTATCCCCTATCTAATTGCTGTAATGAACTGCTAGAATAGACACTATTTATGTACAGTATATAGTCCTATTATGTTGATCAAAGAGAATCAAAATAATGCTTGAGAATTCGCCCATTGACTGGGCCTTGCTCAGTTTCTGTGCCATCCAAACTCTTCAAAAAATAGGTGTTGTTTCCTTGTACAACCTGAATGACATAGGGTCCCTTCCATAGGAAATCAAATTTTCCATGCTTTCCTTTGTCTTCCCTCCTAGAATCCAACCTCAACACTTTGTTTCCTATGAAGAAATCTTCAGCTTTTGTTCTCTTGTCAAAAATCTTCTTGAGTCTATCTTGTAGAACTTGAGTTCTCTGATATACTTCCTCTCTAGTTTGCTGCAAGTGGATAGTTTGATTGATTCTCCTTTGAATGTCATTAGGTTCTGCTTGTATTTCTTACAGAAATTTGATCACGGGGATTCCCAAGGAGGAGGGGAACATAGCCTCCAAGCCATATACTAATTCATATGGGCTGGTTCCAATAGATCTTTTGGTGGTCAATCTGTCTACCCATCATGCATTTACAAGTTTTTTATGCCAATTCTTTTTATTCCCCTCCAAGATCTTTTTGATGATGTTGATGAGGCTTTTGTTGGAGGACTCAGCTAGGCCATTACCTTGAGGATAGTAAGTTGTGGAATGGCCTAGGGTAATGTGGTATTTATGACAAAAATTGATCATTCTTTTGGATTTAAAGGCAGTAGCATTGTCAGTAATAATGTTCTCCGAACAGCCAAATCTAGACAAGATGTTGGTTTCTAAGAATTGCATGATGATTGAGTCATTGGCTTGTCTTCAGGGAATGGCTTCTATCCACTTGGTAAAGTAGTATGTGGCTGTCAAAATCCACTTATGCTGGCCAGAGGATGAAGGGTGGATTTCCCCAATGAAGTCTAAACCCCATTGTTGAAATGGTCTTTCAGTTGAAATGGGCCTGAGGGGTAAAGGTAACAGCTTTCTCTTGCCTTCAAAGATCTGGCATTTGTGGCATGAAACTACAAATTTTTTCACATCAGTAAACAGGGAGGGCCAATAAAAACCAGCTCCTAGAATTTTATCAGCTATTGACTTCCAATACAAGTGTCCTCCACAGTCCCCTGCATGAAATTCCTTGAGTATTTTGTTAGTTTCATACTGTATTAGGCAATTTAGCAAAATGCCTTCATGATTTTTCCAAAATAAAACATTGTCTATTATACAAAACTTTGATGCCTTCATTTTCAAGAATCTTTTTTTAGTCCTAGATAACCCTGGAGGAGCTTGCAAGTTTAACAATACAAAACATATGTCAGCATACCAAGGTGATTGTAAAAAGGCTTGATTGATCTGTGGAGTTGCCATCTCCTGTTCGTTATCCAATTCGTTGATGTCAAGGGCTTGAAAATTGGTTTCAGTCATTAATTTAGCTAACCCTTGTCCTTTTATGAGTTTTGTAGGCTTGATTTCAATGTCATACTCTAAAATGTTACCTATCCGTTTTCCCCTTTTACCCTCAATTCCTTCTTGAGTTAGAATGTCCTTAACCATAGCATTTGGAACATAGGCTATCACATGAGAGTACAAGATATAAACTCTAAAATCCTTGATGTCCTTTACAAGGGCATAAGCTTGTTTCTCCATAATTTGATATTTGAGTGGAGCATCTCTAAGTGCTTTGCTGAAGAAAGCAATAGGCTTCTCACATCCTTGGTCATCCTTTTGTAGTAGGACAGCAACAATAGTATGCTGAGATGCAAAGGAAAAAATTATGAAATCTCTATCAAACTTGGGGCTTGTGAGAACAGGTGTTTTAGTCAAAGCTATCTTAATTTTCTCAAAGGCTTGTTTAGCTTCTATTGTCCATTTGACTTTCGAATCTTTCTTCAGCATATTATTCAATAGTCTTATGAGTTCGGCCAAATTAGGAATGAATCTTCTTAGGAAATTGATCTTCCCTAGAAAGGCTTGTACTTCCTTGATGTTTCTTGGGTGAGAGACTTGGAGGATAGCCTGAATTCTGTCTGGGTCAATCCTTATACCATCTTTTGAGATTATGTGACCTAGGAGTTTGCCTTCTTCAAGACCAAACAATGAATTTTTAGGGTTCAATGATATGCCATATTTTCTGCTAATTAGGAAAACTTGTCTTAAATGTTCTAAATGTTCTTGGTCTGATTTGAAAAAGTAGTGAGGTCATCAAGGTATATGACTAAGAAATCATGGATCTCCTTGGCAAAGGCTATGTCCATTGCTCTTTGGAATGTAGCCCCTACATTTTTGAGTCCGAAAGGCATCTTTACATATTTAAAGGTTCCCCATGGTGTTGTAAAGGCAGTTTTGTCTTGATCATCCGGGTGGACTAAAATCTGATTGAATCTTGAGAACCCATCTAACAGTGAGATCCTAGAAGCTCCTACTACCCTTTGTAGGATATGATCCATTTTTGGCAAGGGGTAGTGGTCTTTGAGAGAGACTTTATTCAAATTTCTTAGGTCAACACAGAGTCTTATCTCTTCGGTTTTCTTCCTAGTGGGCACTCGATTTTAAATCCATTCTGAAAACTTGATAAGTGCAATTATTCCAGCTTCATACATTCTTTTGACTTCCTTTTCAATGAGAGGAAGGAGGACTGGATTTACCATTCTAAGATTTTGTTTAAAAGGTTTTTGATTCTCTTTCAAAGGTATAGTATGTTGGATGACAGAAGTATCATAGGACTTGAGGTCCTCATAGCTCCATGCAAAGACATCTTGGAACTCTTTAAACAACTCAATGTATTTCAGCTTTTGATCAGAAGGTAATTCTTTGGAGAGTTTTACTATTTTGGGATTTTCCGTGGTTCCAATATTGCAGTCCTCAATTTCTGCATTCAGTGGTTGCATTTTTGGCTTTCTTGGAATATCATTTGAATCAAATATATCCTCCAAAGGAGTTAAGCCTGTGGGCAGAAAATTATCCTTTAGTTCAATTACTTCAGATTCTCCCTCAGTCATTTCATCAAGGTCCATTTGCTTTAGCTCTTGTAAATTTTTGTCATCAAAAGTTGTTGGATGCAAAATTAAATTTTCTGTTTCAGCTAAGACACTTTGCTCACTTTTGTCTATTTGTTGTTGATCATAAATGGTGCCCGTGTCAATGTTTATACTTGAGAATTCATCTTTCAAAGTTAGAAAATTATTTATTTGTGTATCATTTTCAAACACCTGCCAATTTTTTACATTATCTGGGACAGCAGGCCTGTGTTTGATTTCAGCAGTGAAGTGGTGGTTGGGCTCAAATGGTAGCTTGCAAGTGCTGGCAAAAGTTGCCAAACTATGTGAATGTAAATTGTGCTTTCTTGGAATTTTGGTGAGCTGAGATTCTAAGAAGCTGTTAAGTATTTCGATGGCTGCCCCTCTGTAAGCTCTCAACCTAAGATCATTGGTAACAAAGTTTCCCTTCATCTGCTGTATAATCAAATCTGAGTCCCCTAGAATTGAAATCCTAGCTGCCCCAAGAGTTTTAATTAATTTGAGACCCAGCAAAAGGGCCTCATACTCGGCCATATTGTTTGTACATCTGAAATTTAGCCTATACGCATGACCTTTAGCATGGTCGTTTTGCATGTTGTGTATCCACACCCCTGCCCCTGCTCCTAATTTGTTCACTGACCCATCAAACTCTAAGTACCATAAGATTTCCTGATTGTGACTAGCCTTAGGAGTTTTAGAACCCTGTTTAGTGGGCAAATTTGTATTTTGTAACTCATATGATATGTCATTTTCCTTTGTTGCATCAATCACATCAATAATCTTTCGATCTTGGGCACTAGATTGTTCATTCATGTTTTCTGTTTGTGCTGTTTTTAGGAGTTTGACATCAATTTTGGGACACATCTCAGCATTGCATATGATAAAGGAATCCATATCAGAATGCATAGAATAGATGGGGAAGTTTTGGGGTTTCTCTTGACTGCTAACCACATATTTCATTAGTGTCTCCCTGTACAATCTCTTTGGTTGGCTAAAGACTGAGATAGTGGCATAAGACATGTCTAGCTGCAAAGATCCTTGGAGTTTTGCACCCCAAGATCTGGACAAAAGCATACCATATTTAGGTGTGTTATCAACTACCACCACATCCATCAAGATTGTTTTAGCTGGATATTGGACCAAAGATACACAAAGGTATTTAATTAGGCCTAGACACTTGTCCTGGCTGGAATCAAATGAGAACAAGTCTTTGTATGGCCTTGTGATATCTAGATCTAGCTTTTCCATCACAAAATTAGGCATTAAGTTATGGGAGGCTCCCGAATCAAACATTGCATTATGCAGCACTTTGTCATGAATATTTAAGCTTACATAGAATGGGGGAACACCTCCATCTACTGTTTTACCATTGACTTCAGGACCAAAAATCAGTTCTGGTTGGTCATCTAAAACATTGACTGCATCCCTATTCTCTGATATTTGAAGTGACCTGTTGATTTGTTGCCTACAGACTTTATGTTTAGCCAATTTAGACAGAGGAATGGCCATTTTCAGTTTGCCAATTTCTGTCTCTAAGTTAAAAGGTTTTTTATTTTGAATTCTTGTGTTGTGGACAGCAAGCTTTTCCTTTTCTGTTGTATTTTCATGACCTTCTCTTCATCATGAGTGTTGTTTTGAGGTACATCTCTTTTGAAACTATTTTCAGGAGGGCATTTTAGATTTTCTTTTGAGGGAAAGGATGTGGATGGTTGATTATTTGTGGGCTGTACATCTGATATGTCCTCAACCGTGGGTTCCTTTGGGTTAGGGTCTGTTTTAGCAGGGATTTCTGTCAGGGCAGCTTTATCCTTTGTTTTCTTTGACTACTTGGTATCTTTCAGCTTGGCAGGTTCGGGGACATCTATGGTTTTGCTTCTTAATTTGTATTGTTTATGAACCTCATAGACCGCTGCATCATAGCCTTCTCTGGAATCAAATGACTCTCTAGATTTGGTTTGAAATTGATTAAAATTATGAGCTTCTTGGTCATCTTGTGTTAGAAAGATTTGTTGCTCACTGTTTAACCCCATTAGGTTGATTTGGGTGTACTCTATTGGTTCACTAGATGTTGAGGCATCGGCATAGTTCTCTTGAAATGGAGGTCTGATGTTTTGATCAGGGCCAACCTTCCCGGTGTTAGGATTTGAATTTTTTCTAAAGTTCAGATTCCTAGTGGTGTTACTTGGTTGACCCTCAAAAGAAGATTTTCTTTCAATGGTTTCCACCCTATCACCCAGCCTGTCCATGCCTTTGATGATTGCATCTAGTTTTTGCTCAAATGTTGAAGGCTCTTCTTTGAAGGTTGTTCTCCTTTCAGCTCTAGCTCGAGCTCTTTTAGAGATCAAATTTGCCTCTACACTAACAGCTATGCTCTACATGTCTTCCAAGCTGGCAGGAGCTCTTTCTCTTAGCTGATATGCCATGTCAGAGTCAAATCCATCAGGGAATTTGATCAAGGCCAAATCAGGTGGAGGTCTAAGGTTCTGAGGAATATCATTATAGACATTGTTGAACCTAGCATAATAGTCTTGGACAGTTTCTTGTGGGCCTCTCTTTAAACTGTCATACTCTGAAAGGATGTGCAATGGATCTTTCTTCTTTTCCCATATGTTGAGAAAGGTTTGGTAAAGGGCATCTGGATCAGCAATTGTGTTTGCGCCAAGTGCCCTAAACTAGGTCCTTACTTCACCGGTTAAACTTTGAACAAAAATTTTCGTTCTGAGATCGTTGTCATCAATTTCATAGTTCTCAAAGTAGTCCATCATTTTCTTAGTGTGTTGCTAGGCTGTATAGGAGCCAGTACCATCAAAATATGTGATTTTTCTCTGATAATCCTGAGGCATAGCCCCTGGATTTCCAGGTAACTGTAGAGGATCATAACGGTTTGCCATATTTATAGGGATAAATGGGATAGCAGGAAGAAATAATACGGCTAGAACAACAGTGACAGCAGTGGAAATATGTGCAGTGGATGGCGGAGTGGAGAGGATACTTTGAGGTGTGGATGAAGAACTAGGAGAGGCTGTAGAAAAGACTACTGCTCTCCCAGGAGTAATATCAGATGTTGTAGGGTTTTGCTGAAGTATATCAAGGTGTAAATCAGCAGATTTTTCTAAACTTTCTTGTTTTCTAAGGGTCTTAGAGATCAAGTTAGGATTTTCAAAAATAGCTGGAGGATTCTGGTCAGGGTTTGACCTGGTGTACCGAGTTTTCTTCTTTGGAGCCAACTTCTAAATCTGTTTTTGGTAATTTCTAGAAATGTTTAGAGATCACAACTTTTGACAATATTCTACAGGAAATTCTTTGAAATATAGGAGGCCTTGGGCTTTCCTTTGAATATGTTGAAACAGGGAAACTGATCAAATCTTTGGGACAGCTGTTTAAAGCCTAAAGCTATACTGGAGATTGACTGAAGCAACGTTTATTTACTCCTGTAAATGCACAGCAAAAACAGTTTCAAAGGCTACCTGGCTAACTTTAGGCTCCATCTATAGCTTTAGAAAATAGACAGCAGTAACAAACAGTCATTCTTTCCCCAGTGGAGTCGCCAATGATGTTATCACTCAGGTTGTTCCCTGCCTCCAGAAGGGAATACGGCCAAGGTAACCACTAACCAATCTTTTAGCTGCAGATTCTAGCCAATCTGCAACCAGAGAGGGCTCTCTCTTTATAATTTAGATTTGTTTTGTTATATGTTAGGCTAGTTATGAAGCATAAGTTTTGTTTGGTGTTTGGAAGATGACATTCAGTAGAGAGGGGTTGTAATGTGAGAGAAGTTCAGACCAATGGGTTGATGGAGTCTAATAGAAATAAACCTCTCAGTATGGTGTCTTTGGAAATAGGAGAATTATAGAGCAAGATAATCAAACACAGAAACAATTTTCAAGCTAGAATAAGGTGAAATGAAGTCAGGGAATGAAAGGCAATTAAGAATATTTCATTATGCTAACAGAGGGAAATTGTATAAACATAATCAGGGAGCAATTAAGAATTCCTTAATTATATTTAAAATGAAAGAACCAGGGAGACAAGAGCAATGAAGAATTCTTGCCTATGCTAGTCCTGTAGAAAACATAAGAAATTACAGGAACTGAACATAGAGTACAACAAAGTAAATTCAGTGTTATCCTTCTTTCCTGTAACTAAGAGCATGATATTTAGATGGTAAATAAAAAACTAGTATAGTAACACGAGAGTAAAGAAGACTTATTGATCCATGCATTAACACAAGAATTCTGCAATATATCCTTTTGCCATTGATTCCATAACCAGCAAATTCACCAGCAAGACATTCCGGCAATATTTTATTTTAGAAGGGTTCCCAAAACATACAGCGCAGGTCCAGAATGATATTCATCAGCCAACAGTAATACATATCTTGGGGAATTATTTATAGAAGAGTTTACAAAATATCCCGTAGGAAGAAATATCAAGTAATAAATTCATCCATCTACTCTGGCAAAGGCAATAACTGATGTGGAAAAAACCACGCAGAAATGAATGAAGGAGTAACTATGCTTGTACTGGCGGCTCAGGTGTTCCACTATTGTTGACTTTTTGGCTTGAGTAGTCGGCTGATAGCCGTTTCTTTGATTTGCGTCCCTGTTGTGCTGTCATTTGCCACCTGTGCCTGAGTTTGTCTCAATGCTTTTTAGCGCGAATTCCATCCTTTGTCGATTTGATTTTCTGATAGGTGACTTCTGTATTTAAATTTGCTATTATGCAGTAGATCAAAAAGAGTATTTAAATTACCTTGGAAAAATCTCAAGCATGCTCTCCCACCATTGATCTGTTGGCAGTTGATGTCTCTGTAGCTTAATCAATGTTTCATCGGCTTCAGTGTATGTGTAGTAATTTGGCTGGACCTCAAAAAGATGATTTATTTCATGTTCAATATAAAACAAATTTTCCAATTTGTCATACAAAACCTGTCCAGAGGGAGGTGCTGTCTCTTCTGTGCTGCTTGATGATGCTGTGATTTGATTTGTGATATAGGTATTTACCCTTCGAGCATACTGTTCATGTGTTAACAGTCTTCCACTGCTGGTCAGTAAGCTGGGCAACCCCTTGCTCTGCAACACTGCAAACTTTTGTTTGAAGATATTTATTTCTGCTTGCATCTCTTGGCACTTTCTCTCCAAAGTCTACACAAAATTCCTCATGGTCAGCACCTTTTTCACTAACAAAATTGTGTCTGTTCTGTTCCTGATATCCAGAGCTGCTAACTGTTCCCTAGTATGAGTATTCAAAAAGTGGATCATTTTGTTGGCCTCTTCGGGCTTGTTTGCCAATAATGTTCTGGCCTTTTGAGTCTCAAATTGAGCTATCCCAATCAACTCAATCTGGTCATGAATGTTCTGGATTGCTGTCCATTGATCAGTGATGGACTAGCCAATTTTACTCCACAAAATTGTTTTTATTTCTGTTAGAGTCTTGTGAAGAGTAAGGTCCTTCTCTAGCTCCTTTATTCTTTTCTCCAAGGCCTTTACTTCCCTTGTCTTCTCAGCCACAGCCATTTTTGATTTGTCATAACTCACCTCAATCTTGGCTAATTTTTCTTTGGATTCTTTTAATTCTGCCATTTGCAGTTCCAGAGCTTTTATTTCTTTCATCATTTCCTCCATACTCAGGCTGGCTTCTTGTTCTGCTGCTGCTGTAGTTGTTGCTGTAACTGTCGCTGAAGTTGAGGCTGGGGCTGATGTACCTGCTGTTGATGTTGGATCAGTAGGAGGGACTTCTGTGGTGTGTTGTAGGGAAAAGTATCCGACTTGAATGACCCTATCCCACTCTAAGGGTGATAGTTCCTTAGCAACAACTGTAAAACAAACTACTTAAGGTTTACTTCTTTATGAAAGCAAAAGAGAATGGAGAAATGCACTAACCGTTGCCTTGCGCTTAATGTCGAATCCAAACTCTTCTCTTTGGCCGCTTGCTCCTAGCTCCTTGTTCTTTTGCTTGCCCAGCTACAATGAGATCCTGCAAAATAACAAAGAAGGAAACTACAAGAGGCATGCAATCATAACTGGTTCATGGATTAGTGTAAACCAAACATGCAATCATCACAATATATTATTGAAACAAGAGCACATAGAAGAACCTCAATAGCTTTTATTAATGAAGAAGTAAAGGTTCTGAGAGTATTACAACCATTGAAGGCTCCAACCCAGCAACACCTCCCAGCAGAAAGAATTTCTCCTCTTCACCTCTCTCAAACAATCACCCAATAACTCAATAGTGAAACCAACAGCATATCATTACTTTGCACAAAATTCCAGCCTCCTGAGCTCATAGGAGAGAGCTCAATATATAGATGAATTGAGAAAGGATGAGTCAGCTTGCAACTGATGTGTAGCTGCCTTGTGTCCTCTCTCTCTTCAGTTAATCTTTAGTTGATCTTCAGTTCTTGAGTCCACTTGGAGAACCTTGCTTCCACTTGGAGAAACAGAGCCTCTGACTCATCACAAGGCGAAATACCTGATCCAAGTGTCATTTTTGGAAGATTCCAGAGCAATGACTCGGTGTGCCACTTGTCCCATCTCGCTCAGCGCAGGTGGCCTTTGTTCCACTTGCTTTGCAACGCAGGTACACCATGGAGCAACTGAGTTTCAGCGCAGAAACCTAGTGGAGCACCTGCTTTGATTTCAGGATTGCTTGTTTTTGAGTGTTTTCAGGTGGAGAACTGATCTGAGAGCTGTTGGTTTGCTGACCTTGTTCCTCTAGGGGTAGGAACATCATGTTTAGGGAACTTTGGATCCCTTGGATTATTGACAATTCATGCTTGTTGCTGTAAGGCACAAATTTGTCTATAACATGGTGACTGTAGGAGGAGCAGTTTCAAGAGTCAGAGCTGTTTGAGCTGGCTGAGAGGCCAACTCTCCCTATTTTCCTTACAGTGCTTCCCCCAAGGCCTTCTCTGTTTCTAGCAGTCTTTCATTCATCCTCATAAGTAAACTTACTACATCCTCCTCTTCTTTCTACTATGCTACTTCTATGGTTTGAGGATGCATTATAGCTGACAGCCTAAGTTGTTTTCTGAGGGCTACTATGTCTTCTTCTTTCTTCTTAATTAAAGCTTGTACGCCCTTGGGATCATTGGGTTCATGTCCTAGCTCCATAATAATCTCCTCAAATTATTTGATTCTATTGTCCTTAGCTAATGAGGAAGCTTTCTCCAATTCCAATTGGTCAGAAGTATTAGGAAGTGAATTTTGCAATCTGTGGGCCAATATCGCCTTATCTGCCAAGGTGGAGTACACCATTTCTCCAGTTTGTTTGTGTAACTCAATCTGGTCCATTGGGTGGATGTCTTTAGCAAGGACTTCCAGATTGGTTCTGATATAATTAGCAGCTGACTGGGGCTGTTGTACTGTAGGCCTGAAATGACTGAGGGTCATTTTCCCTTCTTGGATATCATAGGCTGCCATTAGCCTCTGTTGATTAGTGGGAGCCATTCTTAGTAATTGGTTATAGAGCTGGAACCTTACCGACTCATTTCTGGCCTTGATTTCAGTGAATGCCTTTTTGATGTCAGAGCCTTGCTTGCTCTGTTGCTTGGTGGATGTAACCTCCACACCTTGTTGCCTCTCTTGCTCCTGCTGAAAGGAGCTAGCTGATGTTTCCATACTTGGAGGAATCCGTTGTTCGGTTGTTTCCTCACCCCTTTTATTTCCTACTGTCTCCTTTGTAAATTCTTCCTCAGAGTAGGAGTTCAACCTTTGCCTTTTCTCTCCTTGCTGTTCTGTGGATGCCCCTATGGGTGTCTCTTCCTGCCTGTCTGTTATAGACATTTTTGTGCCCTACAACTCCAAGCATGAAATGTCCATAAACCAAGGGCTCCTAAGTCCCTAAAAGTGTTGTTATAACCCCTAAAGGAACAAGGTCAACAGATTACAGCTTCTCCCAGAAGTTCTCCATGAAAAACTACTCAGAATTGGTCAAAACAGGATCATTGCAGCTGCTCCACTGGCTAAGTGCGTTGCATCTCACCTAAATACACTGTGAGGGTGCATTGTATTTCAAAAGTCCCTTCTGTGGGGTGCGATGGGCGAGAAATGACAAATGGCAGTGTCATTCCGCAAGGTGGAGAGACAATGGAAGCTTCCAGAATCTTCTCCTATGACACTTGCCTCACTGAATTCGACCAAGGATGAGTAAGAGGCCCTCAGTCTCCAAGTGGAAGCAAGAACTATCAGAGAGAAGACACTAATCAAACCACAAGCTGACTCATCCCCCTTACAAATATCTATATATGTATCCCTCATCCCAGAGATCCAGGAGGCTGGAATTTTGCGTATTGTAAGGAATTGCTGTTGGTTTCTAGAGACAAACATTAGATTGTTGGGTGATCTAAGCTTTGTTTGAGGTGAAGAGGGGCCTCTTTGCTGGGAGGTTGATGCTGGGTCGGAACAACTGGTTGTAACTCCTCCTGGATCTTTTCTTCTTTATCAATAAAAGCTATTTGAGTTTTCCTCTATGCTTTTGTATCATTGATGCTTGTTACATTTGTATGGTCAATTTACATATGATCCTAGATTGTTTATGATTATAGATCCCTATCTTTGTATAGTGCTATGCTTCTATGATCTTACAGGCACTTTGTGAAGCTGGGCGTGCAAGGGATCAGGTAGCTGGGGACTATCAAAGAAGAGAGGGTTCGAATCAAGGGATTAGCGCAAGACAGAGGTTGGTCTTTCTATTCCTCTCTATCTATAATTCATAAAGGAAAAACATAAGTAGCTTTTCTCTGTTTGTTTCTAAGGCAGCTGTCACACCTTAGTGGGATAGAGCAGTTCTATATAGACACTTTTCCCTGTAACAAACACATCACTCTAAAGAGTGATGAGACAATGGCTCTCATGCAATAAATATAGTCTCATCCAAGGAGTAGATTGTAATCCAGGGGTCCTTGAACTACCATCACGTTCATGTGAACGGTTTTCCCTCTCAATGTTATGGGCACATCGGGAAGGATCCCTAACGGTCGACTGGTTCCTTTATCAAAGCTTGTCAGATTTCCCATCTCAGGCAAAAGCGATGGCGAACTCTTCCTTCGTGCAGAAAACACATCACTCTAAAGAGTGATGAGAAAATGGCTCTCATGCAATAAATAAAGTCAAGTACCTAAGGAGAAGAAGGAAAAGAAGAAGAAAGAGAAGAAGAAGAAGGAGCCAAAAGCGAATGGGGGCAAACGAGTGTCGTCTAGCGAAAATCCACACACTGCACCGACCAGGCCTAAATCGCCATGTGTCATTTGCAAAGGAGACAACTATCACAGAGATTGTCCTTGCATCCCTCGGATCTTAAGGTACTGGTCTCCTCGTTTCCACAACCCGGTGTCGTCAACCTCTGATGATCATGTTGAAAACACATCGTCAACTAGTGAAAGTGAAGCCCCAGGACAAAAAGGGAAATATAGATTTCCTTGTAAACTGTGCGAAGGTGATCATGCCGTCCACCGTTGTCCCTTCTTAGATGAAGCTAAAAGAGTTTTGGACGACCGTCCGGTTTCACCGTTACGACTTCCTCCTGGATATAAAAAACTCT
Organism: Pinus tabuliformis; assembly: GCA_031772625.1. Lineage (NCBI taxonomy): Eukaryota > Viridiplantae > Streptophyta > Pinopsida > Pinales > Pinaceae > Pinus > Pinus tabuliformis. The sequence goes on along the minus strand of CM062811.1, from coordinate 929,495,690 downwards.
TGCCGAGTCCGTCACTAGTTGAAAATCCGGCTGGCCTGCTAAGGTGGTCGGCCGAAGCACCTATCATTAAAGATAAACCATCTGAATCCATACCAGACGAATGTCAAAAGGTCGAGGCGGCAGTTGTCCCGGTCTTGCCTTCAGAGGTTCCATCTTCAGATGATACAGTCACTGAAGAGAACAAGGATGACACCATCCAAATTCTTTTCATAAGCACAGACTCCAACGAACATGGGGTATTATATCCGTTCCTTTACCACAGGAAGGAAGTTCGTCAAAGTCGTACCCGGCCGTCTATTCGGTCCCACCTCCAAGCAACCTAGTTGTCTCCTTCGACTGGAATCAACTAGGCAGACTCCGTTTACCAGCTAGTATACCATTCCGGATTATTGTTCAAATATATAGAATGGTTATGGCTGGTACCATCATAGATGAAGGGGCTTCTGTGAGTATCCTTTCCTCAACTGCTTGGAGAGCGCTTGGTTCACCATCGCTTTTGCCTGAGATGGGAAATCTGACAGGCTTTGATAAAGGAACCAGTCGACCGTTAGGGATCCTTCCCGATGTGCCCATAACATTGAGAGGGAAAATCGTTCACATGAACGTGATGGTAGTTCAAGGACCCCTGGATTACAATCTACTCCTTGGACAAGATTATATTTATTGCATGAGAGCCATTGTCTCATCACTCTTTAGAGTGATGTGTTTTCCGCACGAAGGAAGAGTGGTCAAGCTCGTAGACCAGCTTTCATTTCCTGGAACGCATAGCAAATAGTCATATACCATCCCTAAATGGTATTTTTACACAAGAAATGTCTCAATCTCCAGTCCGTCCACCCGATGAGCGCGAGTGATTCGGGGGGACATGACTAAAACCCAGGGGGCATGCACCCTAGCCTACTTCGGTAGGAAAACTCCGGGTATAGGGTAGGTTTCCGTGAGAGAATATGACCTCCGTACTCCCGTCCGTGATTGGAAGAGGGAGTTGGACTGGAATAAGATCCTCTTGTCAAAGTTATGTGAGTTGGCGAGCATCGCCACTCACCTTTGTTTATCTTGGTAGACATCTTCGAAGAGGTGTTTTGTTTACTCCGTAAATAGAACTATCTTTGGTAACCTGTAAGAGGTAAGCCTCTCTTGGTAAAACAAATGTTTTAACGGACTAAAGAAGGGGTAACCTTGAAACTTTGTTTTATACCTAGGGGCATGAAAACCTTTTGGAGTGCAAGTGAAGAGCGACTATTTATTTTTTAAATTTTTAGGACCTATAACCCTTTAAACTCGTAGGATTGGTCGTTTCCTAACTTGTATAAAGAAATGATGTGGGGCAAAACTCTAAAAGTTGCCGTTTTATATGAGGCATTCTTATCACACGACTAGATTAATCGAGCAGTTTTAGCACATAGTTCAAGCTCGTTAAAAAATAAACATAAGACATGAGAAAATGTTTCCACCCGCGTTTAAGCTCGTTAAAAAATGAACTATTCCCCGGTAGATAACCATCGTGAATGTAGTACTTCAGCCATTAAAGCCTTGGTCGTGTTTGCACCATCACCTCCACTTTTTCATTGGCCGATCATTCACCTCCATTTGATTGTTTACCCTTTTGAGGAACAGCTGCGAAGAGTGATTTCACTAGCCATCCTTGTGACACTGTCATGATTGGAAAATTCCAAACCTTACCTGGAATCAGCTGCTACCCGTTTTATCACTCGTTCCTCAAAAGACGAGTCTCCTTTAAGCTCTTTTCAACTCACTCGTAAAATATGAAAAGATTGCCGAGCCATTGGCCTATCCATCTCGTTAAAGGGAAAGGAAGTGCTATCCCTCCTCTAGATTTTAATCTTTTTGGACCTGAGGGATTATTACACAAAAATATCGAGTGCTTGTTTTGTTCGGCTCGTTAAAAGTATCGAAAATCCATCCCTTCTGTATTGTTTTATACTTTTTCGGACTTAAGGAATTAGATGACGAAAAAGGAATTTTGGAGTTACCTTTACGTTCCTTCTCAGACTCTCTAAAATTGAAAAGGACCGAGTTATCTTTGTCGTTAAACTCGTTAAAAAGATTAATAGCGACAAACTTGTCTATAGACGAGAACGAGTTTCACTATCGCTAGGCTCGTTAAAACATAGCGATGGGTTTGCCCGAAGGGCAAATTATAGAACAAGCATATGTTATCCTCCTCAAGCTTGACAAAAATAAAGAGGTACCGGTCAGCAATGACTGGGGAAAAATTGGGAAGAAAACTCAAAGAAACTTTGTTGGTAGCAAGTCGCTCTTGAACATGACACTTCTGCTCTGTGTCCGAGTCGGGTTGGGTTGTTTCATTCACCGGTCACATCACCATGGTCATGCCATACCATCCACATTTGGGCTTAATGCTACCAATCCATCACATCAATGTCACCAATATGTTCAAGAGAAGTCATTCAGAGAATTCACCTGTGTCTCACCCACTACCATACATTATACTCCATTCTTTCATGACCGCCACCCTGAACCTTATATCACCAGATCGTTTTCACCTCCATTAAAATCATTTACTCCGTTCCGTGTCATTGATGTGGGATTCATTAAGGCCCTCCTATGATGGATCACTTCTTGTCGAAATCAGCTCATTATCCAAGAAGTTGATCTAGGAACACCCCATTCAGTACTTTGAAGCTTACATGCCTCAATGGCAAGTTTCTCACTTCCGGCGATAGGTTTACATCAATGGCCTTCGACCGAAAGATTTTGCATGGTGTTCGACGCCAAGTCCTTTATTCACACCACATGAATTGTACTGCAATACCTTGAGGATCATTATCATTATCGGTGATTCCTCTCGCGCTTGTTAACAGTTTACATCATTGATTGGTAATCAAGCGATGTCTTTCCATGTTCAACTTCAGAACATTTCTCAAATGGATCGACTTGTACTTTGAGTGAATATCGGACGAGATTGAAGACCCCGGAACTAGTTTCATCCATCCGGGCTGCGATATATATTCAGGGGAAATAAAGACATTAAATGTACATCATTGCTGCACAGATAATCATCCACTCAAAAGGATGATGGCTCTATCAGAATCATCAGTCTACACTCAGACAATTGTCTATCCTATGTACATAAAAATGAATTTATAAAGCTGAGCATGGGAATGCCCGGCTCAGCTAGATCATGAAAATATTATGAAGATAATGTATTTTATTGTATCTTATTACAGGTCTCCTCCCAGCATTGAAAGAACTTCGGATCCTCATAATAAAGCATTTCACTCGACACCAAAAGGTTAACGGCCTCATACTTTAGGGGGCAACTGTTATAGACATTTTTGTGCCCTACAACTCCAAGCATGAAATGTCCATAAACCAAGGGCTCCTAAGTCCCTAAAAGTGTTGTTATAACCCCTAAAGGAACAAGGTCAACAGATTACAGCTTCTCCCAGAAGTTCTCCATGAAAAACTGCTCAGAATTGGTCAAAACAGGATCATTGCAGCTGCTCCACTGGCTAAGTGCGTTGCATCTCACCTAAATACACTGTGAGGGTGTGTTGCATTTCAAAAGTCCCTTCTCTGGGGTGCGATGGGCGAGAAATGACAAATGGCAGTGTCATTTCGCGAGGTGGAGAGGCAATGGAAGCTTCCAGAATCTTCTCCTGTGACACTTTCCTCACTGAATTTGACCAAGGATGAGTAAGAGGCCCTCAGTCTCCAAGTGGAAGCAAGAACTATCAAAGAGAAGACACTAATCAAACCACAAGCTGACTCATCCCCCTTACAGATATCTATATATGGATCCCTCATCCCAGAGATCCAGGAGGCTGGAATTTTGCATATTGTAAGGAATTGCTGTTGGTTTCTAGAGACAAACATCAAATTGTTGGGTGATCTAAGCTTTGTTTGAGGTGAAGAGGGGCTTCTTTGCTGGGAGGTTGATGCTGGGTCGGAACAACTGGTTGTAACTCCTCCTGGATCTTTTCTTCTTTATCAATAAAAGCTATTTGAGTTTTCCTCCATGCTTTTGTATCATTGATGCTTGTTACATTTGTATGGTCAATTTACATATGATCCTAGATTGTTTATGATTATAGATCCATGTCTTTGTATAGTGCTATGCTTCTGTGATCTTACAGGTACTTTGTGAAGCTGGGTGTGCAAGGGAGCAGGTAGCTAGGGACTATCAAAGAAGAGAGGGATCGAATCAAGGGATTAGCGCAAGACAGAGGTTGGTCTTTCTATTCCTCTCTATCTATAATTCATAAAGGAAAAACATAAGTAGCTTTTCTCTGTTTGTTTCTAAGGCAGCTGTCACACCTTAGTGGGATAGAGCAGTTCTATATAGACACTTTTCCCTGTAACATTGTCCCTTTTATTGGCTCTTTCCTCATTGAGAGGAGTTTGTAAGACAGGGATTTTAGGTGCTTTTGCTTGTGTTGAAGGGGCTTGCCCTTGACTTTGTTCTTTTGTTGTATCTGGCCAGTCTGCCATTGTCTCCTACTGCTCTGAATGCAGCACCTCCTTGCCTTTAGATGTCCCTACAGGTGGAGCACTATTTTGGGCAGGTTGTTGGGAAATTGTGGCAGATGATGTGCTCACTCCAAGGTGTCGAGGTAATGTGAAAAACACCTGTCCAACAGAGTCTAGGTCAAGTGTCTTTTCAAACTCTTTCATTTCTTTTTCTAATCTCTCTTCTTCGGTAAGTTCTTCAACTAGTGTGCCTTTTATCCACTCCTGTTGATTAGCATATTGTTCAATCTGAGGGATACTATAGTGCACGTATCTTGTAAGCTTGTGTTTGACTCTCCTAAAACTTATGAAATCTTCAGGGTCATATGGTGACCAAAGAAAACTTTGTTTCAGCTTAAGTTTGTCTCTCAGAATAGTGTCAGCTTCCTTCCATGCTTCTTCCCTTTTATTGAAGATAAAAGGGCCCAGTTGGTGCCTTATCTTGAGCTGTGCTTTTTTCCTAGCACCATAGAAATGGGTCAAATCTGAACTACTGAATTGCCGATAGTATTCCAGGGCAAAGAGTCTCATAGGAACATACTTTGGTAGTTTTTAGGGGGCCAATTGATAGCCATTGATCCTAATCACTGTATGGTTTTGGTAAAAATACCAATCACCAATACTGTATTCCTTTGAGAGGTGTAAGATTTTCTGCATTTCAGCAGAGAGCCTGGCAGGAGGAGTTATTGACAACAAACAGGTGGCTGGATATATGAAAAGGTCAATAAACTCACAATATGTATATGGGGAGCTACTAACATGATGGAATACTGAGGACCAAAATATTACAGACCTTCGCTCCCCCTTAGCATCCAATTTTTTAAGGGGAACTGGGAAACTATCAGGTTGATAGTACAACATCAAATGGTATATATATGCAGTGTATTTGAACACTCTCTCTCTCTCTAAGTTCATGAACTGCTCGTGAATTTTGTTAGCTATATAGGTGGCATAATCATACTTGACAGCAGGGGGCTGTCCTGGAGCAAACATGGACATCAAAGCAAAGACAGTCTCATCCACAATTTCACTTGTTCTGAATCCCAGGATGTAGGAAATCATGTCTATGAGCATTTTTCCAGCCTCACTAAACCAGGCATGGTGATAGGGAATTTTGTATCTGGAGTAGCAATCTGGTGGCATAAATAGCTTGGCAATTCGGTCAACTTCTGCAGAGGACAACTTGGAGGCTTGATCCAGCAAATTTTTCATGGAGAGAGGGACCAAAGGTTGAGCTGGCTCGAAGTGCAGCATCTCATTTATAGACTGAGGGGTGATATAAAAGAGGACATTTCCAGAAGGGTCCATCACTGCCCTTTGAGAAGGCTCATAATTAGCACAACATTGATGGATGAGGTCAGGGAAGACATTCACTGAAGGTAGGTAGTATATAGGCATGTTAGACTCCCAGATTCTAAATATGTGAGCTTGGTTCTTGTGGCTATTCCTTATTTCACAAAAATCTTGCAGGTGAGGCTTTTGACCCTCCATGTCATCAATCTAGAAATCCATATCAGCAAGAGGTAACCACTCCAACTGCTTGTGTGTTGCATTCAGGGGTGCAATGTTTAGGGCCAGTAGAGCCTCCATTTTCTATTTTTTGAATGACTTTTAACTTAAAGTTAGAGTTTCTAGAGCAATAAACAATAGAACACTGGTCTTGTTTTCCTTAGGAAGTCAGAGAGTGAGTTATGTTCCCAGAAATTGCTGCCTTTTGATGAAATTCACAGTGGACTTAGAATTTTCAGAGTTTGGGCGTGAAGGTGGACAGAAACAGGGGGAATGGTCCTCTTTGGGAGTGATTTTTGACAAATTTGACTTCAGATGTGGATATTTTTGAAATTTTACCCGCAGAAATGGGCACGAGATACAAAGGAGTGGTCAATATGGAGAGGAAAACAGGCTTGCAGGTTTTTCTTTGGCTACAATGATAAACGAGGACTTAAAACGCACAGGTTTAAAAAGGTAGTGGTGCAAATTACTTGAATTTTAGATTTTCTGATGATTGCAACAGAGAAATTTTGTAAAAACAGGGTTTACGGGCGACAATTGAATAAATACCTGTTTTACAGGCGCTTGACGCAAAATAAAGTTGTAGAGTGAGCTAGGGGAGTCGGGTTTGCAGGTTGAACGTGCTTGGGTGGCGGACTGGAGTGATGGTGGTGAGTTGAACGTAATGCCCATGCATAGTCACCACAACCAATATAATAGAAATAAACAAAAAACCATGACTTTCGAGACTTTTGACAAAATTTAGGCTTTTTTTGGCTCTTTTTTGGGATGACGTCATCATGACGTAGCTTTGTCGCGTAGCGGGGTACGGCTAGTGACGTGGTTGATGAGGTGGATGGGTGACAGGGCAAACACGGCGGATGAAATAGTGGTGGAGGCACTGACACAGGTGCAGATGTGGTGGATGACGTGTGCGGAGGGGACAGAAGGCGGTAAATGGTTTCCATCGGACCGCTTTTGGTACGAGGACGGTTTATGTCAGAGCGGGCCCGATGCAATGGGAACCAGACACGCGTCCCAAGGTACGGCGGGAAAACCACTTTCCATCGGGCGCTAACTCTCGTACACCGGGGCGGCTCCGATATCAACGTGGGCCGTTGGATCTGGAGGGCGCGATCCAACGGTTGACGGGATGGCGAGTTAACGGTAAGATAGGCCTGCCCATATATTTAATATTTTATAATGTTTGTGCGGGGGTTGAAAACTTTGGTTAGGGGTTAAACGAATGCGGTTATTTAATTAATCAAATATTAATTAAATCCCATTGTTTTTGCACGGCAGACTATGGTTATTCGTTTAGCTGGAGGTCAAACAAATCCCAGGGTAACAAGTGGTGGGCTGTTATTGGTCCCAGATGGACCAATGACTCCCGAGGAAATATAATATAGCCATATTAGGCTGGGGCGGGTTATTTAGAATATTTTTGGGTTTTTTGTCTATTTTTATACATAATAGGGGAGGGGAAATATAAGGGGGGTTTATATAATAGAGTTAGAATATTAATATGAATATGAGGGGAAGTGCTAGGTGCATGAAATTGAATCACCTGGGCTTTAGGGTGTTAGGAGAAATAAAACTTTACACAAGAAATGTGGCTTTTAGCTCTTAAGCAAACCTGAAGCTTCACTTAAGTTTTCTGAAAAAGGAGTGAAGTTAAGAGTTTGGGCAGATCTCAATCTCTTTAAGGGATTTTAGTGAATTATTGTTGTGAGGGAGGAGAGGGGAAGTTAGACATGCAACATCTGATCTGTCATCACACTTCTACCATGGCACTTGAGATATCCATAAAGTATATCATGTTGAAAAAGATGACATTGCTGATAGACTTGTTTCTGCTACTTCAATCTACTTACCCATTCTACAATTCCTAACATTTTTTCTTCATTTTTGATTGGGTGCACTTGAACTGCAAACCCTGATTTTTCGCTTTTCTTTTGACTACCCTCCTATCTAGATCTACCCTTATCTCTTCCAAGGGCTCAGGTTAAGCAGTTGAGTCCCTTTTCTTCTCTATCTTATCTAGTGATCTGCCAAGCTTGAACTGTTTGGACAGACCTTCATTCTCTATTCTACAGCAGGAAATTTAAATATGGACTGGCCCAGATTAAACTGTTGGGCCATTCATCAAGTGTGTTAAGAAACAGTGTTAGCACATTGTGAACTTGCTTTGCACAAATAAGATAGTAGTGGCATTTTGACTGGCCACTTTCCTGGTCTTTCTTTGGGGTTCATTTTCTTTTTCTTTTGTTGACCAATTCATTCTTTTTGCCCTTTGATTTTTCTTTTAGGGCATACCGTCTTTACATTTTTTAATTTTCTTTATCTATATACAAAATATGGAACCTTTGCAGCATGGAAAGGATGATCATATTTGGCACTTCCATAGTCAATCATCAAAAATGAAACCTATTGGTATAGGAACCTAACAATAGCTAAGGAAGGAGTTGTTACTGAAGAGCAAGTAATTTCTCAGGCTCAGTACCTTGACCTCGTTTATACGCAGTCGGGTACTTTACACGAAAAAATCCCCGACCTTCCGAAACAAAATCAAATAACTATAGCTCCTTCAAGGTCGCATACCGCTAATGGTATGATTGGTTCAGTTAGTACCAAAAGCAAGAAGAAATCTTCAAAGAAATCTTCTCCTATTATAACTTTACCAGATTCACCGACAGGAGACTCTTCCACTGAAATTCCTGCCGATATTCATGTTATAGAATCATATACGGCCAAACCAAAATCCGATGGTAAAAAGAAGGGGAAGAAGAAAAATAAACAAAGCTCAAAAGAGAAATCAGATAAAACTGAATCTACTGATGAGAAACGTAAACCTCTCTATCCTTGTCTCATTTGTGATGAGGAGAATTTTACAAGAGACTGCCCACATCGCGCTGAGGTTGCAAAAATTGTCAATGGTTCTCAAATCCCCGTTGTCTTGAAGGATCCTTTTCCTAGTCAAGATAGTAAAATGATTGGTTCTTCCTCAAATGCCTCAGAAGAACCCATAATGATGATGTCTCATGTCAAGATTGCGACGCGATCACAAGATTATGGTAGTAAAAATCCTGTTTGTGGTAAGGAAGCAGAATCTTCTAATTCAAACCCATCAACTTCAACTCCTTCTGGTTCTGATCTTCTACAAATTGAGAAACCTAACCCAGACTTAGTAATCAAACCGCCTGCTAAAGGTATACTTCGGAAGTCAGATTTCAATCCACATGCGAGTGCTGTTGGCTAGTTGAATTGTTTATTGATTAACAATCAAGTACCACATTAAATTGTCAACCTGGGAAAGTCTTTTATTTCAAAGGCTACCGCGTACTGTATGTACTTAACTCTAAAAGCATTAAAAAGTTGTAGTATACATAATTCTCACGTTATGTTATAACAGTGTACTGTAAAGATAAAATGAAAGCAATTAATTTAAGATTACAAATCTGAAAAGAAAAGTGATGGATGCTCTGTTAGCAGAGGATCAGGACCCTATCCTCTTGGTAAGGACGTTCAGCACCTGCCCCTGTAACCAGATTGCTAATACACACTGGAATTCTAATTCACCGGTGAAATATTCTCTTACAGCCTCAAGTAATTAACAAAACAGAGTACTAGCAAAAAGGAAATCATCAGAGGTAATGCTACAGAATCCAAAACAGAGTACCAGCAAAAAGAAATTACCAAACACACTTACACACTTGACAGAAAAGTAAATGGGTGAATCTTGTGAGGAAGGTGGGCCCGGTCCCTCTCACAAGATTCCCCAGAACACAAATGCTAGATTAGATGCTCAGAACAATCTTCTATTCATCTGCCAAAAGATCCAGTTACAATGAAAGTTCAGACTTTGCTGTTGTCTTTCAAAATTTCCCTTACAAAACTATTTTTCTCCCCCCTCTCTAATGTAGATGTCTCCTCTTTATAGAGGAGACATCTATTACAATAGACTATCACAGTTCATTCAGTTAAACCTTTATGTCAAAAATAAGAGTTACAGGATGTTGTTACAACAGTGTGACAGTGTATTCTTTCTTGGGTTTCTTACTGTTACACAGCTGGTAACCGAACTTCGACCGTCTTCTTGGGATCCTCGCACTATCCTTTGCCGTTTCCCCATGGTTGCTGATTTAGTAAACCCGTGTTGTTCCTGATATTTTAGCAACTGTAACTATGTTTTACCCTTTTTGGACAATTGTTGATCATGCTGCGTCAGTGTGGAATTATGGCGATCTTCAAATAGTTGTCGTTTGTTATTTCCAGTTGTTTCAAAATAGCATTCCCCTGCTTTAGATAGTTGTCGTTGCTAGCTGTAGCAACTGCGTAGTTGTTGCTTCTGGTGTTGCAGCAACTGCGTAGTTGCTGTTTCTGGTGTTACAGCAACTATGAATTATAATTCCTGCAGACTTTAGACAGTTCAACGGTTACTTGGCAACTTAGTTAGCTTTTCCAAAGATAAATATAAAGATAATCATGAATATGTAATGAACAATTAAACATATAGATATGCGGAGAATTACTTCATACCTTGGGGTGATTAAGTCATTATGTAATCAAAGCTTTCAACTATTGAACTGAAAAAGGATAATATTATGGCCAAAATATAAGGTCAAAAATGGTCAATTCTGAATCCTAACATCCCCCCCAACTGAAGAGATTGCATGTCCTCATGCAATGCTTACTCTGAGTCTGAGTCGGAGTACTAGGATGAACAGTGTAGATTACTGAGACAATAGTTATAGGAAGTGGCATCAAACTTATCTCTGAACCCACAGACAGTCTGTATTTTCCTCCATGCTACTGCTTCTTCCTTTTTGGATAATCCAAATTGGCCCTTGTATTGTTCACCAGATAACCATAGAAGTGGAAATTTAAATCTGTAGCCAATCCAATTTTCAGCACAATGTTGCATGCATCTAACATAGTAAGGTACCCTTGAGAGTGTTGCCTGTAAATTAGGTGGATTATAAGGGTGATATTCCTGCCTCTCCTTGGGGCAGTTTTCCTAGAATAAGTTATTTTCTTTGACAGCCAAGGGTGCCTTGGTTCTCACATAGTGTTGACAGTCTCTTAGGACCACTGCTTGTAGTTGCCTGACGTGGTCCTTCATTTCAGGATCACTTATCATTCTTTGATGCTGTGCAATGAAGGTGGCTGCGTTTTGAGGTTCAGCCCTAATCCACAGAAGGAAATTCTGTTCATTATGTTGAGCTGAGGTAAAAGCGTTTTGCCATGTAAGTTGGTTGGCTAAAAAGGAGATGAAAGCTCTCAGCTGTATGTCGCCAACAACAGGTAGCATATTCATGTTTCTTTCTTCGGACATGGCTTCATTATGGAGATAAAGCTCGCATAACAAGTTTTGATCATTTTTAGGTGCCTCTGCAAAGGTTTGCATAAATTGTTCTGATGTAACCACCTGATGAGGTCTACCTTCTCTAACTGCCTTTATCTGTAAGAATGTCAGTCTTTCCCTCAAAAATGTTGCATAATTGAAAGAGGGTTTCCTTGTGGCAAGTATTCTTTGGAATAACTCAAACATCTGGGACAATCTGGCTTTTAGTTCCTTAATTTCTTTGTATTGAGCTCTACACTACTCAAGTGCTTCCCAGTTCTTATATACATAATTGAACCAGGTCCCCTTTTACTGTTGGAATGCTTTGCCTTGTGACAGCTCATATTCTCTCCACCATTTTCCTTTTAATTCTTGAAAACTATCTGTTTCTGTGCATACATCACTAACAGAGGGAAGTTCTATTTGTGTAAAGGCATCAACAAGGATAATCTGCTCTGTGATAATTGGAGTAGGCCGGGATGATCCAATGTCTTCCTTTCCATTTCCAGCTACTATTTCTTCTTCATGTTCTATATTCTGTACTGATTCCTGTGTATCTACTTCCTCTTCTTGTTCCATGGCAATTTGGGTAGGCCGGGGTGAGTCTATGCCTTTTTCCTCATTTCCTCCTGTTTCCTGTGTAACTGCTTCCTCTTCTTGTTCCATGGCAATTTGAGTAGGCCTGGGTGAGTCTATGTTTTCTTCATTTCCTTCTGTAACTATTTCTTCCTCTCGTTCCATGGCAATTTGGGTAGGCTGGGGTGAGTCTATATTTTCCTCTTTATTTCCTCCTGATTCCTGTGTTACGACCAATACAGCAGTTTGGGTAGGTCGTGGTGACTTTTCCTCTTCTTTATTCCCTGTTACTTCCTGCATAGTTTCTGGAGAACTTGCTGGTTCTTGTGTTTCAGCAAGTTCTTCTATTTGCTCCCGTGCAGTTTCTGGAGAACTTACTGGTTCTTGTGTGTCAGCAAGTTCTTCTGTTTGCTCTTGTGCAGTTTCTAGAGAACTTACTAGTTTTTGTGTGTCAACAAGTTCTTCTGTTTGCTCTTATGCAGTTTCTGGAGAACTTACTGGTTCTTGTGTATCAGCAAGTTCTTCTGTTTGCTCTTGTGTAGTTTCTGGAGAACTTACTAGTTCTTGTGTGTCAGCAAGTTCTTCTGTCTGCTCCTGCACCATTTCTGGAGAGCCTGTTGGTTCTTGTGTGACAACAGGTTCTTCTGTCTGCTCCTGCACCTTTTCTGGAGAGCCTGCTAGTTCTTGTGTGACAACAGGTTCTTCTCTCTGCTCCTGCACCTTTTCTAGAGAGCCTGCTGATTCTTGTGTGACAGCAGGTTCTTCTGTCTGCTCCTGCACCTTTTCTGGAGAGCCTGCTGGTTCTTGTGTGACATCAGGTTCTTCTGTCTGCTAGAGCCTGCTGGTTCTTGTGTGACAGCAGGTTCTTCTGTCTCAGCAGAGGGTTGTGGTGTTTCTGTCTGTGTAACAACAGGTTCTTTTGTTTCAACCACAACAGCAGGGACTTCAGACATTGGTTCTGCCACTACTTTGTATCCTGCTTGAGTATATATCTCGCCACAATTGGCACACATATATTCATTCTCCTTATTCTTCTCTGTCGCAGATGCTACTCATGCTAAAATGTGCAGGCTAAATTCATTTTGGTAGGCTTCCTTGATCCTTATTATTTCCTCCTGGTAATCCTGGATTTGGGATTTCAGAAATTCAATTTCTTCCTGCAGAGCAGATATGGTAGGCTGAGCTTGTGGAGCAGCAGGTTCCAGTGGAGGCAGAGGTTGTGCTTCAACATTGATTTGATCCCTTATACCCTCGACAGGTGGTTCTTGTGTGTCACCTGGGGTAGTGGCTGTTTCTTGTGTTGCAGCTTCTTGGCCAATATTACCTTGGGTGTCGGCAGCTAGTTCTTGTGTGTCAGCTGCCTTAAAATATGATGTCACGAAACTGTGAACACTCTGCATCTCAGCCTCCGAGGGTGAGGGCGAGGAGTTTCCAGGGCTGGTGGGGTTGCGGGTTTTTAACGTGATGGGTGGTGGGGTGGAAGGGGTGTGGGTATGAGATTCAGCTATTGCAGACGACCAAGTCCTTTGCTTGGGTAGAGAAGCAGGGAATTCAGACATTTTTCTTTTCAGGCTGGCTTTCTTTAAGATAGGGACAGTGGCAGAAATAGCAGCTGCTTTAGCCGAAGCCCTAGTTCTTCTTATTTTTGGTGGGGTTTCCATTTTCCTCTGCATTTTTCGTTTGAATAGGGTAATAGGGATGTTATCATCAGAGTCATCAGTAGAAATACCAAGTATGGGAATGGATGGATTGGTTCTATTGGGGGATGGGGTTGTTTCCGTGGGTATTTCTACTGCTGATTGCTCATTTTCAGCAACTTGTGGGGGTGTTTGCTGGAGGACTTCTTTGGGCATTTGTTCTGGAATGTCGTCTGCTTGCTGAGGGATTTCTTCGGGTATTTGCTCAGGAATGTCCTCTGTTTGCTGAGGGATCTCTACATCTGGCTGAGGTATGTCTTCCGCTTGGTGAAGAATTTCCTCTTCCTGATGAGGAATTTCCTGTTCCGGCTGTGGAATTTCTGCCTCTTGATGGGGATTAATGGGGGGTGGAGGGTTATTTAAGGCGAGGCCTCTATTTATCAGCAATTGAGCTAAACGGTGGTGTTTCAAGGAAAGAAGCGGACGCTTTGCGTTGACAGTGTAACGTGACATATTTTTAAGACATCCCAATAAATAATATGGCATATTTATCAACTGACCATTCCTCAAATGATTCAACAAGACGAAATCGTGCTGGTAAATTACCTGGTACCAGCCTTCGCACGTCAGGTATTGCTTCACAAATTCAGCCACTTTCGGCCATGGTTGAGGCAATGACTGAAGTGCTACGCCCCTGCCCTTGGGTTCTACCCGCTCGCCCGGTTGAAGAAAATCCTGCTGCGCATTAAGGATCAAGTGCTTCCTACTGAACCACCGTATGCCATTAGCTGGTAGCCCGGTAACTTGGGCTATGACTTCCTCTATGACTGGGATTTGGACTCCTTGAACGACAGAAAATCCTTCTGTTAAATTGCATGCAAACTCGAGGACTTGCTGTGCGTCGAAGTCTGGGAGTCTCCTGAAGTAATCTAGCCATCCCGCTTGCAGGAAGATTTGATAAACCTCAGGACAGAGCTCAAGAAGTGCTGTTGTGCTAGGTTCGTATTTGATGGGATTTCCTCCCATAGCTGCTGTTTCAGTGAAATTCTCAGTTCAGTGCGAGCTTCCGAGTTTAGTTCAGAGTAAATCGTTGCAAATGGTAACATGCCGTGATAAGGTGACTTTTACATATTACCGGGAGAGTTAAGGGCGGCAACAGTTGGCGTAGTATGCAATTATGAGAGCGCTTTGGTAATCCCCCCCCTATGCGTAAGTGATATGATTGGAAGTACAATTATTTAGTAGTCCTATCAGCTTCTCCGCATTAACTATTATTTAATGTCCATACATAATCATGCGTACCTTTATGTTTTACCTTTTTGGTTGCTGCGTCGAAAAGTCTTGTCTTATCTTTTGCTGGATCATAATGATTACAGCGGGTCTAAGAGCATGAGAATACCGGTGATTTTTAATAATAATGACGGGAAGTGATAGTGGAGTATCGTAATCATCACAAGAAGTGGTGTATTTTATAAAAATTCGTTTCTTGGGGGCTGAAGTGGAGAGACTGGTGTTTTTATAAATGAGAGAATTGCTAAAAAGGTATTACGGGATCGGGAAGTGGTGTTGCAGCAACGGGGCTTGGTGTTGCAGCCACTGGAAGTGATGTTACATCATCGGGAAAAGATGTTGTAGTAACGTGAAAAGGTGTTGCAGCAACAGGAATTGGTGTTGCAGCAACGGGAATTGGTGTTGCAGCAACGGGAATTGGTGTTGCAGCAACGGGAATTCCAAGTCCGCAAAGTGATTCCTTTAAAGCTTTCATTCTCAGCTATTTTCCACAGCTCAAATCTGCAAAATACTGAAATATAATATGGTAACCCTTGGCAGGGATTATTAGTAATTAAAAAAAAAAGAATATCTAATCTAAAAAAAATGCATAAATAAATAGAAATTTAAGTGCTTTGAGGGACAGCAAGTTCCCCTGGAAAAGAATATTGTTTAATTGCCATGCAAGTGGCTTTAAAATCTTCTTTAGAAACAGGCCTCTGATATAAATGGAGTCGATAGCCATTCACTAGTAGTGGTGTTCTGCTTCCATCAATTGTTAAAAGTCTAACTGTCCCATTTGGAAAAACAGCATCCACTTCATAAGGCCCTAACCACCTTGTTCTTAAGTTACCTTGGAAATTCTCGAAACGGGAATCATAAAGTAAAGCCATGCCACCTACTTCTTTGTTGTTGTATCATGGTTGTTTGATGGATGGCATCCAGTCTTTTCTCGTCCAATTCTTGAAGTTGCTGCAACCTGGCTGTCTGTGCATCAGTCAAATCAAGGTTAACAGCTAAAGCAGTTCTTAAATTTTTGATCTCAAACTCTACAGGGAAAATAGCGTTCTTTCCAAAAACTAATTCATAGGGTGAAAAGCCTGTAGTATTCCTCCAAGTAGTTCTATAGGCCCATAATGCCTCGGGCAACCTTTGAAACCAGTCCCTTCTATTCTCCTTTATTGTTTTTGTTAGGATGGCTTCTATGACTTTATTGGTGTTTTCTACCTGCCCATTTGCTTGGGGGTGATAAGGTGTAGTCATTTTGTGCTTAATATGATATTTCTGGAGCGTATTTTTGAAGCCATGAGAGTTGAAAGGAGGTCCTCCATCTGTGACTAATTCTCTAGGCAATCCAAATCTAACAAAGATTTCTTCAAATAAAAATGTTAGTACTGCTTCTTCATTAGCTTTAAGGAGTGCCTTAGCTTCTACCCATTTAGTCATGTAATCTGTGCATACTAATATGTACACTCTTTGATTGGATGGAGGATTAATGGGACCTATAAAATCTAATGCCCATTTCTCAAAAGGTTCAAGAATTACCTGGGGATTGAGTGGCATTTCATCCCTGTGATTAGGCTGGCCCATTCTTTGACAGCTATCACAGGCCTTCACATATTTTCTGGCATCTTTGAAAAGTGATGGCCAATAATAACCCATTCTGAGTACCTTGTGTGCTGTTCTCTTATCTGCAAAATGCCCTCCACAAGGGCCATCATGACAAGCTTTTAGTACATCATAAATTTCATCTTCACCAATGCACCTTCGGATTTCTTGATCGATTCCTGTATGGAAAAGACACCCGCTTATCCAGCTGTACCTAGCACTTTGCTGAATGATCTTTCTTCTTTCCCTGTGTGATAGGTGTGATGATAATTTTCCTGCAACTAGATAATTGGCAATGTCTGCATACCAAGGTGAGAGCAGATACTGCAAATAAATATTCATCAGGAAAAGAATCATCTACTGGAGCATTTTCATCAGTTTTTAATCGAGAAAGGAAATAAGCAACTACATTTTCTTTTCCTGGCCTATCTACAATTGTGATGTCAAATTCTTGTAATAATAACAACCATCTGGTGACTCAGGCATTTGTAACTGATTTATTCATCAAGTATTTAATGGCCGAGTGATCAGAATGCACAAAAGTAGTGTAGCCAATGATAAAATTGTTATAGACATTTTTGTGCCTTACAACATTGAGCATGAAATGTCCATAATCTAAGGGATCCAAAGTCCCTAAACATGTTGTTCCTACCCCTAGAGGAACAAGGCTAACAAACCACAACAATTCACAGAAGTTCTCCACCAGAAACTGCTCAAAAACAAGTCAATTCAGGATCAATTCAGTGGCTCCACTAGCTGTCTGCGCTGAATGTCAAAGCCAACACTGGCTACCTGTGTTGAATGTCAAAGCCAACACTGGCTACCTGTGCTGAGCGAGAGTGGACATGTGGCAAGTTCATTCCACAAGGTGTCAAAACCCACGAAGCTTCCAAAATGACACTTGCCTCAGGGAATTCGACTATGATGAGTAAGAGGTTCCAAAATCTCCAAGTGGAAGCAAGAACCTCCAAGTGGAATCAAGAATTGACAGGGGGAGAGGACACTAGTCAGATCTCAAGCTGACTCATCCTCTCTCCAAACATCTATATATGGATCTCTCCTCCATGAGATCTGCAGGCTGGAATTTTGTGATTGCAAAGAATTGTTGTTGGTTTGAGACTGGAATCATTGGGTGCTTAATGCTTTGAAGGGAGGTGAAGATAGGAATTCCATTTTGCTGGGAAGGAGATGCTGGATTGGAGCCTTCTGGGTTGTATCTCTTCCTGAACCTTGTTATTCATCAATAAAGCTATCTTGGTTTCTCCTATATACTGATGTATCTTTGATGTATGATTGCATTAGTATGTTTAGTTTACTTCTAATCCTGAACTAGTTATGATTATGAATCTATGTCTTTGTGTAGTGTTCTTCTCTTGTGATCTTGCAGAGACCTGTTGAAGCTGGGCGAGCGAGAAGACAAGTAGCTGTGAACTCCCAAAGAGAAGAGAAACCGGATTGAGGGACAAATGGAAGACACCGGTTAGTCCATCCATCTCTCTTCATTCTTAATTCATAAAGGAAGAATACTAGAATAGCTGTCTCTGTTTGTTGCTAAGGCACTGTCACACCTTAGGTGGATAGGATCATCCTGCATAGGCATTTTTCCCCACAACAAATTGGCGACTCCACTGGGGAGATCTATTTAGTCATTTTATTTGTGTCTCTATCATTGTTTGTTTCATAGACTCAACAGCAACAATCGAACTGCTTCTACTATTCTCAGATGCAAAGTAGACAGTTGCTGCTTTGATCCAATCACTGGATTTGTCTATGATCTGAATAATGGACTCACAAATGATTTGATGATCCTTTGTGATAGATCTTAGTACCCCCTCAAAGCATCCCTTTGATTGTACCTTGCTTGTGGTTTTGATTTGGCCTGAAACCGTTGATTAATCAGCAATCTGTGACCTAGAACCCAGTGAGAAACTCTCGTTTCTCCTTCAGCGCGACCCCTGTGAAGGGATTCTGCATTTCAACGCAGGTCCCGTGAAGGCCACCTGCGCTGAATGTCAAAACCCCAGTGTTGAGGTTGCGCTGATCTAGTTTGGCCTTGTGCAGCTGGGGTTCTCTGCTCTGTGTTGCCCTGTTTTGATCTCTGATTTTTGCAGCCTGTAACCAGCATAGGTACCAGTCTGATAACTCCTTTTCTCTGCTCAAATTCTGCCTCCTTTTGTACAAAAAGACTGTGAGTGTTTTTATGTGTTTGTGGCGTTATTTACAGTTTTCCTTTGCATTAGTGAAATAATCCTCCTGTAGCCCTTGATTCAGATCTATTGATTGTGATCTTAGGAAAGAGTTCATTGGTTGTTTACAGTTGATTATACATTTTCTTTTGCTTATTGGTTTGAGTTTGTCTCTTTTAAGTGTCGAAACAAGTGTTCATTTCGAAAGTTGCAAAGTGTTGTATTCTCTTCTACCCTTTCTGATTTCGAAAAAGTAAACTTGTTTGTATTTGTCATTTAAAAGCAAATTCAAAGTTGTACAAAAAGCTTTCTTTGTAGGCATCAATACTAAGAAAGCGGAAAACAAACACCTGCATTGTGCATTTGCATCTTGATAGTTTGCATGTTTGATTTAGGAAAAGTGCATTAGAGTGTGCTGATTGCTCTTTGAGAAAAGATGGTGTCTTTCTTTTCCCTTAGTAGCTAGGATTTTCAAAGTTGAAAAGATATAAAGCTTGCTTATCATATTTAGACTGCATTTAGGAATTGTATCATACATCTCGTGGTGATCCAGAAAGGCAAACTTCTAAAAAGATCAACTTAAAATAAACTGAATGAACTTAACAACGCTTTGCAACATAATGCACAACATAGAGGTCTAGGCTAGAGACGTGTTCCGGCGTCGTAAAGCCTGGTGACTGTCGATCTCGTTGAAGGTGGGTGATTCCTCCTAAGGGACAATAGCGCCAGTATGGATTGTGCTCCCATGTACCGTCGCGTATATATTGGGAGACCCCTATAGGAATTTAACCTTTATCCTTAGGAAGCCGTGTCGGCCGCCCTACTGATCGCAATGCACTGAACACAGCATTCAGGAAGATCGACCGCCCGTACCCTAAAAAGTATTCTGCGGTTTTGCGAAAAGTTTGGCACACCCTCTGCCTAGAACTCCAGAACAGTTTCTTTTCGCCTTTTTCAGACTCTATAACAGAGAAAGTCCATCCGAGCATTTGTCACTTCGGGCTTGTTAAAACATCGAAGGAGACTAGAGTCATCTTTAGCTTTTTCTCGACTCTTTAAAATTGAAAAAGCAAGTTGTGTCTAAAGCGTCGTTAAAAATTTATTTTAAACGGAACAATCACCCTTTATTCCTGCGTTGATCTTTAGGTTGAAAAGATGGAGCCCACAAACCAAGGAATTCCCCTTGGTGGAAATCCTAGTCCTTTCTCCTCTTGGGGAGATGTTGGTGCGCCCCATATGGCCACATTGTCGCTTCCAGGACTGACAATTAGCCTACCAGTCTGGCTCTTTTCAACCAATGTCGTTCAGAACACCACTATTCCTAAACAGTCGAGTCAACAGTTAGATTAGACCAGAATTGCCCACCAGCCTTCGACTTCATATAATTCTTCCTCTCCTCCTTCCTCTTCGCTTGACGGAACTGGTAAAATAAAAAACTGAGTTCCTAAGGAGAAGAAGGAAAAGAAGAAGAAAGAGAAGAAGAAGAAGGAGAAGGAGCCAAAAGCGACTGGGGGCAAACAAGTGTCGTCTGACAAAAATCCACACACAGCACTGACCAGGCCTAAATCGCCATGTGTCATATGCAAGGGAGACCACTTCCACAGAGATTTTCCCTGCATCCCTCGGATACTAAGGGACTGGTCTCCCCGTTTGCACAATTCGGTGGCGTCAACCTCTAATAACCATGTTGACTGCGCACTATCAACTAGCGAAAGTGAAGTCCCAGGACAGAGAAGGAAAGCTAGATTTCCCTGCAAACTGTGTGAAGGCGACCATGCCATCCACTGTTGTCCCTTCTTAGACGAGGCTAAAAGAGTTTTGTAAGATTGCCCGATTTTACGAGCGCAACTTCCCCCTGGATATCAAAAACTGCTGCCAAGTCCTTCGCTAGTTGAGAACCCGGCTGGCCCGCTCAGGTGGTCAGCCGAAGCACCTATCATTGGAGATGAACCGTCTGAATCCATACCTGACGAAAGTCAAAAGGTTGAGGCGGCAGTTGACCCGGTTTTTCCTTCAGAGGCTCTATCTTCGAATGATACCATCACAGAGGAGAATAAAGATGACAGCGTCCAAGTTCTCTTCATCAACACTGACTCCGATGAACAAGGGGGCAATGCCCCCATTCCTTTATCGCAGGAAGGAAGTTCGTCAGAGCGATATCCGGCCGTCTATTCGGTCCCACCACCAAGCAACCTAGTTGTCTCGTTCGACTGGAACCAACTAGGCAGACCCCAGTTACCAGCCAGTATACCATTCAGAATTATCGTTCAAATATACAGAATGGTAATGGCTGGCACTATTATTGATGAGGGGGCATCTGTGAGTATCCTTTCCTCTATTGCTTGGAAAGCGCTTGGTTCGCCAGCGCTTTTGCCTAAAATGAGAAATCTATCAGGCTTTGATAAAGGAACCAGCCGACCTTTAGGGATCCTCCCCAATGTGCCTATCACATTAAAAGGGAAGACCGTTCAAATGAACGTGATGGTCGTTCAAGGACCCTTGGATTATAACCTACTCCTTGGACGAGACTATATATATTGCATGGAAGCCATCGTCTCCTCACTCTTTAGAGTAATGTGTTTTCCGCATGAAGGAAGAGTGGTCAAGCTCGTGGACCAACTTTCGTTTCTCGGATCACGCATCGCAAATAGTCATACACCATCCCTAAATGGTCTCTTCACGCAAGAAGTGTCTCAACCCACGGTCCGTCCTCCTGATGAGCGCGAGTAATCCGGGAGGATATGACTGGAACCCAGGGGGCATGCGTCCTGGTCTGCTTCGGCAGAGAAACTTTGGGTATAGAGTAGGTTTCCGCGGGAGAATATGACTAGTCTGTACCCCGTCCGTCTAGGAAGAGGGTTATTCTAGAATAAGATTCTTTTGTCAAAGTTATGTGAGTTGGCGGGCTATGTCGCTCACCTTTGTTTATCTCGGTAGACATCGCTGAAGAAGTGTTTCATTCGTGCCCGCAAACGAGACAATCTTTGGGTAACCTGAAAGAGGTAGGCCTATCTCAGTGAAACGAATGTTTTCACGGAAATGAAGTAGAGGTAACCTTGAAATCGTACTTTATGCCTGGGGGCATGCAAACCTTTTGGAGTGCTAGCAAGGGGCGGCTATTTATTTTTTAAATTTTTAGGTCCTCCCTTTAAACCTGTAGGTCTAACCCGTTAAACTTGTAGGATTAGTCGTTTCCGCTTGCATAACGAAAGGATCCGGAGCAAAGCTTACGTAAGATCTAAGCTCCCTAAAAAATAGCATCTTCAATGAGACACTCTTATCATATGACTGGGTTAATTGAGCAGTTTTAGCACAAAGTTCATGCTCATTAAAAAATAAACGCAAGATCCGAGCAGTTTTAACGCGGACTTCATGCTCGTTAAAAAATAAACATAAGCAATGAGCAAGTGTTTCCACCAGCGTTTAAGCTCATTTTAAAATAAAAAATGAACCACTACCCGGTAAATAACCACTGTGAATGTAAATTTATCAGCCATTAAAACCTTGGTCGTGTTTGCACCGTCACCTCCACTTTTCCATTGGCCGATCGTTCACCTCCATATGATTGTTTACCCATTTTGAGGAACAGCTGCGAAGAGTGATTTCACCTAGCCATCCTTGTGACACTGCTGTGATTGGAAAATTCCAACCTGTACCTGGAATCAGCTGCTAACCCTGTTTATCACTCGTTCCTCAAAAGACGAGTCTTCTTTAAGCTCTTTTCAACTGACTCGTAAAATATGAAAAGATTGCTGAGTCTTGGCCTTCCAGCTCGTTAAAGCGACAGGAAGTGCTATCCCTCCTCTAGATTTTAATCTTTTTGGACCTGAGGGATTATTGCACAAAAAGATCGAGCGCTTGTTTTGTTCGGCTCGTTAAAACTATCAAAAACTCATCCCTTCTGTATTGTTTTATACTTTTTCGGACTTAAGGGATTAGATGATGAAAAAGGACTTTTGGAGTTAACTTTATGTACCTTTTCAGACTCTCTAAAAATGAAAAGGACCGAGTTATCCTTGTCGTTAGACTCGTTAAAATCATTAAATAGCGACAAACTTGTCTTTAGACGAGAACGAGTTTCACTATCGCTAGGCTCGTTAAAACATAGCGATGGGCTTTCCCAAAGGGCAGGTTATAGAACAAGCATATGTTATCCTCCTCAAGCTTGACAAAAATAAAGAGGTACTGGTCAGCGATGACTAGGGAAAATTTGGGAGAAACTCAAGAAAACTTTGATGGTAGCAAGTCGCTCTTGAACATGACACTTTTCCTCCGTACTACAATCGGGTTGGGTTGTTTCATTCACCGGTCACATCACTATGGTCTTGCCATACCATCCATATTTGGGGTAATGCTACCGATCCATCACATCAGTGTCGCCATATGTTCAAGAGAAGTCGTTCAGAAAAGTCAATCGTGTCCCATCCACTGCCATACATTATCCTTCATCCTTTCATGACCGCCACCCTGAATCATATGTCACAGATCGTTTTCACCTCCATCAAAATCATTAGCTTCGTTCCGTGTCACTGATGTGGGATTCATTAAGGCCCTCCTTTGACGGATTGCTTCTTGTCAACATCAGCTCATTATCCAAGAAGTTGATCTAGGAACAACCCCTTCAGTACTTTGAAGCTTGCATGCCTCAATGGCAAGTTTCTCACTTCCGGCGACAGGTATACATCAATGACCTTCGACCGAAAGATTTTGCATGGTGTTCGACACCAAGTCCTTTATTCACACCACGTGAATTGTACTGCAGTACCTTGAGGGTCATTATCATTATCAGTGATTCCTCTCGCGCTTGTTAACGGTTTACCTCATTGACCGGTAATCAAGCGATGTCTTTCCATGTTCGACTTCAGAACATTTCTCACATGGATCGACTTGTACTTAGAGTGAAGATCGAACGAGTTTGAAGACCCCGGATCTAGTTTCATCCATCCGGGCTGCGATATATATTCAAGAAAAATAAAGACATTGACATGTACATCATTGCAGCAGATAATCATCCTACTCAAAGGATGATAATTTCATCAAAAATTATTGGTCTACCATCAGACGATTGTCTGTTCTATGTACAGAAAAATGAATTTATAAAGCTGAGCATGGGAATGCCCGCCTCAGCTAGATCATGAAAGCAGTATGAAAAATAATGTATTGTATTGTATTTTATTACAGGTCTCCTCCCAGCATTGGATGAACTTCGGACCCTCCTGGATAAAGCATTTCACCCGATAAACGGCCTCATACTTTAGGGGGCAACTGTTATAGACATTTTTGTGCCTTACAACATTGAGCATGAAATGTCCATAATCTAAGGGATCCAAAGTCCCTAAACATGTTGTTCCTACCCCTAGAGGAACAAGGCTAACAAACCACAGCAATTCACAGAAGTTCTCCACCAGAAACTGCTAAAAAACAAGTCAATTCAGGATCAATTCAGTGGCTCCACTAGCTGTCTGCGCTGAATGTCAAAGCCAACATTGGCTACCTGCGCTGAATGTCAAAGCCAACACTGGCTACCTGCGCTGAGCGAGAGTGGACATGTGGCAAATTCATTCCACAAGGTGTCAAAACCCAGGAAGCTTCCAAAATGACACTTGCCTCAGGGAATTCGACTATGATGAGTAAGAGGTTCCAAAATTTCCAAGTGGAAGCAAGAACCTCCAAGTGGAATCAAGAACTGACAGAGGGAGAGGACACTAGTCAGATCTCAAGCTGACTCATCCTCTCTCCAAACATCTATATATGGATCTCTCCTCCATGAGATCTGCAGGCTGGAATTTTGTGATTGTAAAGAATTGCTGTTGGTTTGATACTGGAATCATTGGGTGCTTAATGCTTTGAAGGGAGGTGAAGATAGGAATTCCATTTTGCTGGGAAGGAGATGCTGGATTGGAGCCCTCTGGGTTGTATCTCTTCCTGAACCTTGTTATTCATCAATAAAGCTATCTTGGTTTCTCCTATATACTGATGTATCTTTGATGTATGATTGCATTAGTATGTTTAGTTTACTTCTAATCCTGAACTAGTTATGATTATGAATCTATGTCTTTGTGTAGTGTTCTTCTCTTGTGATCTTGCAGAGACTTGTTGAAGCTGGGCGAGCGAGAAGACAAGTAGCTGTGAACTCCCAAAGAGAAGAGAAACCGGATCAAGGGACAAATGGAAGACACCGGTTAGTCCATCCATCTCTCTTCATTCTTAATTCATAAAGGAAGAATACTAGAATAGCTGTCTCTATTTGTTGCTAAGGCACTGTCACACCTTAGGTGGATAGGATTGTCCTGCATAGGCATTTTTCCCCACAAAAATAATGTCGAAATTTATTGATAGCATAAATAATTGCTAGGAATTCCTTCTCAGTGACTGTATAATTCAATTCAGCTGGTGTCATATTCTTACTGATAAAATAAATGGCATAGGGAAGACTATTTTCTTCCTGACCCAAGACAGCTCCAATTGCAGTGTCTGAGGCATCAGAGGATATATGAAAGGGTAGTGCCCAATCAGGTCCTCTCAAAATGGGAGCTGCAGACAACTGATGTTTGAGTTCATTAAATGCTTTTTCACAATCATCAGTCCACTTAAATTCAACATTCTTTGTTAATAACACAAATAGAGGAGAAGCTATTTTGGAAAAATTCTTAATAAATCTTCTATAGTATCCGGCATGTCCTAAAAAGCTTCTTACATCAGTTTGTGTTTTGGGGATAGGGAGGGTCTGAATTACCTGTATTTTAGCTGGATCGACTTGAATTCCTAGAAATGAGATGAAGTGACCCAATACAATACCTTGATTCATCATCATATGACACTTTTCAGTACTTAAGGCAAGGTGTGCTTCTATACATCGCTTAAGTAGTTTTTCAAGATTCTGTAGTGCATCCTCAAAAGTCACTCCATAAGGAGTAAAGTCATCCATAAATATTTCTAATGAATCATTTAGCATATTAGAAAAAATCCCTATCACTGCTCTTTGAAATGTTGTTGGAGCATTACATAGCCCAAATGGAAGTACCCTGTAAGCAAAGGTCTCCCATGGGCTAGTAAACGTGGTCTTGTCCTGGTCTTGGGGTGCAATCTTAATCTGATTATATCCACTAAACCCGTCCAAGAATGAAAAGAATTTATTACCTGTCAAATTATCCAATACCTGATCAATGAATGGTAAAGGGAAATGGTCTTTCTGGGTGGCTTTATTCAGTGCTCTGTAATCCACACATACTCTCCATTTGCCATTTTTCTTGGGTACAATTACAAGTGGGGAAACCCACTCACTATCAGATATAGGATATATAAATCCTGCATTCAAGAGTTTTTGAAGTTCCTCCTTCACAATTTCCCTTAGGTTGGGATTCATTCGCCGCTGGGGTTGACAGACTGGCTGGGATCCCTCTTTAATATAAATACGGTGAGTGCATAGCTTAGGGGAGATCCCTTTCATGTCTGTATAGTCCCATGCGAATGCTTCTTTATTTTCCTGGAGTAACTTTATTAACTTCTGTTTTTCATTATCAGTTAAGTTAGGATTTATATTTAATGTTTTTCCAAGCTCAATTTCTATTGTTGTACTTTTGGAGGGGCTGCCTACTGTTGTCTGAAATAAACTTTTATCTTTCAGGTTCTGCTGAGATTCAGATTCTAAGATTGTAGTGAAGTGATTATACATTTCTGGGCTGACCGAAGAAGATTCAGAAATGAAGCTGCTGATTAATTCATCTTCGGTAGAGTCTTTGAAAGTTAAGGCTTGTCTGATAGTCAATATAGGTTGGGTTTCTTCATCCTCATAATCTACCCATACAGAATTGTCATTATTAATCATGGGTGTAGCATGAGGATAAAGGGTAAGCTGTTTGATTTCCTGCCCATTAGAGATGGTCATTGATCCTGATCTACAGCTGATGAAAGCATCTACTGTAGCCAGCCAAGGTCTTCCTAGAATCAGCGGATAACCCCAAACTTTGTTTTAGTTTGTAACACCACAAAGTCAGCTGGGTAATTCCAGGATTCTACAGAAATTATTAAATCTTCAATGACCCCTTCCAGTTTAATTGTAGAGCGATCAGCCAATTCTAGGATGGTTGGAGTTTCCCTAATAAAGTTTTTTAACTAAAGCAATTGTGCTGTTTCAAGTGTCATAATATTTATTGCAGCACCTAAATCTACTAGAACTTTAGAGACAAAAGTTTTTCCAACCTGGAATGTTACTGTAGGGTGACCAGGGTCACCATATTTCACAGGATGATCTTTTTCTGTCATTAAAGCAGTCAGTTCTCCCATCACATGAACTGTGAGGGGGTCCTTAGCTTTTCTTCCAGGTTTTTTTATGCAAATATCTCTAACAGTCCTAGCATAAATGGGAACATCTCTTAATGATTGCAATAATGGGATTTTAACGTATAAATTTTGTAGCTCGCCTAAAAGGTTAAAAGCAGGTTGCTCAAGTGTTTTAGTGAGAGCTAGTCGTTCAGGAAATGGTGGATCTACTGTTTGATCATTGTTGTTAGATGCTGCCTCCACTGTTTCAGCATTAGCTGATTTTTCTTTTGTAACTTCCTCTTTATCAGAGTCAGTAATGTCATCAATGATTGGTTCAACAATTCTTCCTGAGCAAAGGTGGATATCGTTACACTGCATGGGGAAGACAGACTGATTTTGAATATCAATTGCTTGCAAGGCTTTATTATTATTTGGATTAGGATTGGGTTGCACAGGCAACTGCGGTCTAATTGCCTGGTTATTTGGAGGAGTATTGGATGGTAAGGAAAGAGACTGTTGATGTTGAGGAAATGGCATCTGTTGGGCTGCCCAGCCTGGGTTCCATTGATTAAAATACGGTTGCTGGGGAGCCCAAGGATTCCATATGGTAGGATCAGGAAAAGGAAGATTTGGTTGCTGCATAGGTGGAAAATTCATTGTGTTAAAGGGTGGGTACTGCATTTGGTTCATGGGTGGGTAATTTGTTTGAAAAGGAGAGTGATTATTCCAACGACTAAATGTTGTGTTAGAATTCATACCTTGTCTTTGTGGCCACTGCCTCCTCTGTGTCATCAGGTACACTGCTTCAGCCTCTTCTTCAGTTGACTGCAATGCTGCTTTAATTCCAGGCAGAGAGGGGCATTGCTGGGTCTCATGGTCCTTTTCGCAGATTGTGCAGATTGGTACCTTATCTAGTGGGCATTCCCTGAGTGGGTGTTTTTCTCTGCATTTGGAACAAAAAATAGCTAGGGCAGCTTCTGCTTCTGCCTGTTTCTTTTTTACCTGCAGAGCATCAATTTCTGAAGCAAAAGAGCTTAACATTTCATTTCTAAATTCTTCTAATAAATTACCTATTTCAGCCCTTGTTGCTCCTCCACTTGCTGACTTCTGAACTCTTGAATATACATTGTCCCTGCTTTTTGATCTGCTCACTGCTCCTCTTGAACATCTCATGCAGAGGTTAACAATTTCATCAAATGGCTCTTTAGAAATGTCTCCTTTTCCTAACATATTCAACATGTCCAAGCAGTCATCTCGTACCCCTTTCAGCAATATTGTTTTCAGAATATCCTTACTCATGTTAGGGTGGTCAGACCGCTGTAGATTATACTGCAGTCTTTCCACAAAGTCTTCCAGATTCTCGTCCTCCTTCTGAACCATTTTAAACAATTCCTCTTTCGTTTCTCTTGTCTGGCAGTAATCCTGATATTTGGCCAAAAAGCTTTCTTTCATCTGATCCCAGGTAGTGATTGCCTGAGCTCCTAAGCTCATAAACCACCTTAACGCATTCCCTTTTAGTGTTGCTGGGAACAGTTTTAGTTTCTGATTAGGGCTCAAATAATCATAACTTCTACATAGTATATCGAATTCAAAAAGGAATTCATCCGGGTCTTCAGAGGATAACCCATGAAAGTTGGGTAATGCTGAGAGTGGAATGTTCTTCATGGGGGTTGCTCCTCCTGGGAGCTCCCCAATAGGGAACTCCAGGGTAGAGAGTGAATTTTCCCCTCTTCCTTCTGTTCTGTTATCCTCCATTGGTCTTTTTCCTGAATCACTTGCTTTATCTTCTGTATCTTCTATTTCTTCAGGTTATTCTACCAGTTCCTCAGTATATTCTGGTACTTCCAGCTTTCTTTCAGGTCCTAGTACTTCCTCTGTCTGTCGATCTGTTTGTGAGGAATGCTGGATCTGATGCCTTCGGGAACTCGTCCTCTGTGATGTCTCGGCTTTGGAGATAATTTCGTCAATAAAGGTTTTTCTTCCTCCTCTGCCCTTGCCGCCTGTGAAGTTAGGTTTCCTGCGTCCTCTCATGCACCTGTTATTCTCAAAAAGAAATCATCAATGCTTTTAGAAATCTCTAGTGCCTTCCCCGACAACGGCGCCAAAATGTTGGCTAGTTGAATTTTTTATTGATTAACAATCAAGTACCACATTAAATTGTCAACCTGGGAAAGTCTTTTTATTTCAAATGCTACCGCATACTGTATGTACTTAACTCTAAAAGCATTAAAAAGTTGTAGTATACATAATTCTCATGTTATGTTATAACAGTGTACTGTAAAGATAAAATGAAAGCAGTTAATTTAAGATTACAAATCTGAAAAGAAAAGTGATGGATGCTCTGTTAGCAGAGGATCAGGACCCTATCCTCTTGGTAAGGACGTTCAGCACCTGCCCCTGTAACCAGATTGCTAATACAAACTGGAATTCTAATTCACGGTGAAATATTCTCTTACAGCCTCAAGCAATTAACAAAACAGAGTACTAGCAAAAAGGAAATCATCAGAGGTAATGCTACAGAATCCAAAACAGAGTACCACCAAAAATAAATTACCAAACACACTTACACACTTGACAGAAAAGTAAATGGGTGAATCTTGTGAGGAAGGTGGGCCCGGTCCCTCTCACAAGATTCCCCAGAACACAAATGCTAGATTAGATGCTCAAAACAATCTTCTATTCATCTGCCAAAATATCCAGTTACAATGAAAGTTCATATTTTCCTGTCGTCTTTCAAAATTTCCCTTACAAAACTATTTTTCTCCCCTCTCTCTAATGTAGATGTCTCCTCTTTATAGAGGAGACATCTATTACAATAGACTATCACAGTTCATTCAGTTAAACCTTTATGTCAAAAATAAGAGTTACAGGATGTTGTTACAACAGTGTGACAGTATATTCTTTCTTGGGTTTCTTACTGTTACACAGCTGGTAACCGAACTTCGACCGTCTTCTTGGGATCCTCGCACTATCCTTTGTCGTTTCCCCATGGTTGTTGATTTATTAAACCCGTGTTGTTCCTGATATTTTAGCAACTGTAACTGTGTTTTACCCTTTTTGGGCAGTTGCTGATCATGCTGCGTTAGTGTGGAATTCTGGCGATCTTCAGATAGTTGCCGTTTTTTATTTCCAGTTGTTGCAAAATAGCATTCCCCTGCTTTAGATAGTTGTCATTGCTGGCTGTAGCAACTACGTAGTTGTTGCTTCTGGTGTTGCAGCAATTGCATAGTTGTTGTTTCTGGTGTTACAGCAACTATGAATTATAATTCCTGCAGACTTTAGACAGTTCAACGGTTACTTGGCAACTTAGTTAGCTTTTCCAAAGATAAATATAAAGATAATCATGAATATGTAATGAACAATTAAACATATAGATATGCGGAGAATTACTTCATACCTTGGGGTGATTAAGTCATTATGTAATCAAAGCTTTCAACTATTGAACTGAAAAAGGATAATATTATGGCCAAAATATAAGGTCAAAAATGGTCAATTCTGAATCCTAACAAGAGCTACTTAGAATTATAACATTGTTGAAGACTTAGCTATTTCTCCTTCAACAATGTCATCTTTGGAGGTGATATAATCATGTCCAGCACAGCGTAAATTACTATTGTGGGTTATAGGAGCTGTTGATATTCATGATTCGAACCTTATAATCTTCGATTTAGAGAATAGTACACCTCACCTACCTCATCAAATGGCTTTCTAGATTCCAGTGTTAGTCAAAAATAGACCTTGCTTTAGGACTGTAATTGATGAGGGAGCTTCTACGTGTATTATTTCAATCCAGTGTTGGAGATCACTTGGTTCTCCTACACTCAATCAATCCCTGACAATTCTAAAGGCTTTTGATGGCCGTGGGTTCCATCCTTTTGGCATTTTACAGGATTTACCTATAGGGGTTGAAGGAAAAACTGTAAATCTAGATGTGGAAGTGGTTGATGCCCCTCTAGATTACAACCTTCTCTTGGTTTGTAGTTGGTCTTATGCTACGACTGTTGTTGTTTCATCGGTCTTTCGGCTTATCAAGTTTCCTCATAATGGAAAGATCGTTACCATAGACTAGCTGACTTATTTTTCATCTGACCCAGCCTCTTCTAAAAGTATTCAACATGTCGGTAAAACAACTATCCCTTACAAGGATGTTTGGGTAGGATTGATTAAAGATTTTGGTTTACTAGCAACCTTTTCCTTTCCTCCTCCTAACGTATCACCTTCTACTACAATTATTCATATGATTTCATCGAACACTATTGCTTTTGATGATCCTTGGATCGTACCTTCCGATTCTGAGGTGGATTCATTTGGTGATGTGATGTCTTTGAGTCCCTTTGAAATTGCATATCAGGCGGTACAATCATTTTCTGACCCTTGTTCAACCAAAATTGATCCAATGAATGTGGTCCATGGAGAATCACTTTCAATATCAACCTCATATTCAACAACTTTCTCCAATCTTGTTCATACTGATGAGTAGATTCGTGAACTTTTGTCTGTTGATGATTTACCATGGGAAGATCTTCATCATCGATCTTCGTTTTTACCTGAGCTTGATCATTATGAAAATGATTTTTTATCTATTTTTACTACTGATTATGTCAAAGAACCACAGAATCCATTGAAACATCCTGATTCTGAGTCAAATTTGGGAAATATCTCTCGAATGGTTCCTATTGACATTTCAGTTAAACCCAGAATTATTGAAAACATTCATATAGGTGCTTCCTGTATGGACGATGAACTCATAAAGCCCTATTTCAAGAATTCTACGACGTGTTTGCCTGGTCATATGAAGAAATGTCAGGAATTGATCCATCAATTGTTGTCCATGAAATTAAAACTTACCCGGATGCTAAACCCATCCAGCAACGTTTGCGTCAGATACATCCGCGAAAAGCTACTACTATTAAAGCTGAAGTTGAGAAATTACTTCGAGCAGGTTTCATTTATCCAATGCCCTTAACGGATTTGGTATCGAATATTGTTCCTATTAACAAAAAGCAAGGAACGATAAGAATATGTATTGATTATGGAGATATTAATCGAGCTTGTCCTAAATACAATTGTCCAACCCCCTATATCGATCAAATTATTGATGATTGTGCCGGCAGTGAAATGTTCTCCTTTATGGATGGTTTTTCCGATTACAATCAAATCTACATACTCCCTGCTAATCAACCAAAAACGGCTTTCATTTGTCTATGGGGGACGTTTGCTTATTGAAAATTGCCTTTTTGATTCAAGAACACCAGAGCAACTTTTCAAAGGGCTATGTCTTACGCATTTCATGACATCAAGCACATTGTGTAGCCATATCTCGATGATTTACCTGCCCATTCATTACGTAGAGCTGATCATCTCGCTCATTTACGAGCAATCTTTATGAGATGTAGGCATTATCGAATTAGGTTGAATCCACACAAATGTGTTTTCTATATAGAAACAGGTCGTTTACTGGGATTTTTTGTTTCGAAAGTCGGCATTTGTGTCAATCCCTCGAAGGTGGAAGCTATTGTCAAATTACTTTCTCCTTCGACTCGTCACCAACTCCAAAGTTTGCAAGGGAAAGAAAACTTTTTACATCGTTTCATTCCTAACTACGCCAAGGTAACGAAGGGTTTTACTAGGTTGTTGAAACAGAATACTCCATTCTTTTGGGATGAGATAGCTGACAAATCTTTTGATGCACTTAAACACGTGTTGACCCATGCACCATTATTGCATCCTCCCAACTACAACCAGGACTACTTCTTGTACCTCGCTGCTTCTCATTCCACCATTGGGATGGTTTTAGTTCAAGAACATGAATTCAACAGTGAACATGTGATTTACTATCTTAGTCGAACTTTGAATCTGACTGAGCTTAAATATTCGCATGTGGAGAAATTAGCCTTGGCAGCTATTCAAGCTATCCAAAGATTTTGTCATTACATCTTATTACGCAAAACTACAGTAATTTCTAACTGTAACCCTAGGATTTATATTTTGACCAAACAATTGCTGGGGGGCAAGTATTCCAAATGGATAGTTATCCTGCAGGAATTTGACTTGGAATTTGAAAAATCCAAGGCAAAGAAATCTTTGGTTTTTGCATAACTGATGTGTGATTTCCTACGTGCTGATACTGAAACTGTGGTGGAAGAGACCATTGCGAACAAATCCTTGTTTCTTATTAGTACTCTTGATCCATGGTATGTAGATATCATTGTTTATCTCCCAACCCAATCTTTTCGGCCTAAAATTTCACGATCTCAACGACAGAAAATAAGTTTCCAATCCCAACAATACAATATTATTGGTGATACACCATATCGTCATGGGGCGGATTTTGTTTTCCGACGTTGTCTAACTCATGAAGAAGCTGAAAAGGTTCTTAATGACTATCACTTTGGAGCATGTGGCGGTCATATGTCTGGGTATGCCACAGCCCAAAAGATATTGCGCTCAGGTTATTTCTGGCCATCTTTATTTAAAGATTGTATCTATGCGGTTCGGAAATGCCACAATTGTCAAAATTTTTATCGTAAGATGCATGCTCCACCTGCTCCTCTCCACCCTATAATTGTCGTCGGTCCTTTCGTAAAGTGGGGTATCGACTTTATTACATGTAACCCTCACTCGGCAGGGGGCATGCGTATATCATCCTTGCAGTAGATTATTTTACTAAGTGGGCTGAGGCGATGCCTACATTTTTGGGAGGCGACAAAACTGCTGAATTTTCGTTTTCAATCATATAATTGCTAGATTCAGTGTTCCTCAAGTGATTATTACTGATCATGGGAGTCATTTTTGAAACATCGTGATGACTGAACTGACAGATCAACTTGGCCTGCGTCACCATAGTTCTACTCCATATTACCCACAGGCTAATGGTCTGGTTGAAGCTATCAATAAATTTCTAGTCACTATGATCCAATGAATCATTGGTATTCATAGGTCGAATTGGCATAACATGTTATTTTCAGCACTTTGGGCATATCGAACCTCAGTAAAAACATCAACTGGTTTCACTCCTTTTCAACTGGTTTATGGTTTGGAAGTAGTGTTACCCATTGAATGAAAAATTCCGTCATTGAAAATAGCCATAGAATTACTCCCAGCCACTTCCAAAGAGGAGAAACATTTGTTGTACTTAGCTCAGCTAGATGAGAATCGACATGACGTTGCATTAGCAATCAAAACTCATGCCAAACGAATAAAAGCTCAGTACGATCGAAATGTTACACCCCATAATTTTTCGTAAGGAGACCTAGTCTTACTATACGATCAAGCAAATGATAAGCTAGGGGCTGGAAAATTTGTACCTATGTGGCATGGTCCTTATGTTGTTAAGCGAAAGCTAGCAAAAGGGGCCTATGAATTGGTAGATTTTGACGGTGTCTCTTTGGGTAAACCTAGAAATGGTCTTTACCTGAAGAGATATTATGCTTAAATCTAGGTGTGGAGATTTTTGTTAGATTAATTTCTTTCTAGCTGGTGTGTTTTAGATTAGAAAAGTGTGCCTAGTTTAGAGAGTGTTTTTATCATTATTCTTGCTTATCTTGATTTTACTCTTGATATTGTAGATGTCGACGTCTATTGAAACATACATTGGTTGCGATGATGGTGCTTGTCGTAGTACACGGAACATTTCTTCCGCAGCTTGGGTTATCTATTCACCCTCTGATGAGTTGGTATCTATGCATGGGGTAAGCCTCAATCAAACAACGAACAACATTGCAGAGTATAGTGCAATGATTGAGTTATTATTTGAATCCATCTCATTCGGGATTCGGAGTTTGATTGTTAGGTTAGATTCTAAACTCGTTGTATTATAGCTTAACAAATTTTATGCCATTAGAAATCCAGTGTTAATAAGATTATTCTTGAGAGTTCTTCTCTTGGAACGTGAATTTGACTACATTTAATATCAACATATTCCAAGATATTTAAATACATTAGTAGATGCAGTTGCTTCTAGAATGTTAAATAAACATTTGCAATAATCAAAAAGTAAATTTAAAAACATTCCATAACATGTTATACAAGATATCCAGTAATAATGATATATCATAGCATAGAAGTGTGTCAAATATACATCGTATTTGATCATAGGTTGAAAAACACCTTATGATCGGAAAAAATGATAATACAAAAAGATATAAAATGTCATATGAGTCTACAAAGGTGATCATCCTATCACTGATGATGATCACGATAAGAAACCATTGCTTGGGCCACCCTACAAAGGAACCTCCTGAAAGGTCCTGGGACCCCAATCTCATAACGCTGTAACCTAAGTGGAATATCATCTATGCTAGTCTCTGGAATATCTGCTGTCAAACGCTCTAGATGATTTTCCAATTCGGTCAGGGTCTCTGTAGATTGGTCTTGTGGGGCCGGTACTACTACAAATGGGTGTCTCCTCTCATAGGGCTGGAGAATGGCTGGTCGCCGTGGACCCACATCTACATTTGAAACTTTTTATTATCAGTTTTGGACGATTTAAAAACAAAACAAAAAAACAAAAAAAAATGTCAAAACTTAGAGAATGTTGAGAATGATTTTACCTGAATCATCCCACTGCTCTTCTGGTGGAAGAGTCATGTCTGGGTCACCACGATAATCCATCCCAGCATATGGAAAATCCTGAATCGTGAAAAGTTGGTTCTCCAACCAATCAAAATACTCAGGCAGAAATCGAACAACCTCTGAACCCTCCTCAGGATGACAGGCCATAACTACAACCCAACGCATTATCTTAGGCTCTCGGGGAAGTCTAGCCTCAACGGAAAGCTAGTGTGGGACCAACATCGGGACCCTCTCTAGACCAAAGCTCACAACCAAGAAGCCATATCCAAAGTTTTTTAGTTGTCCGTTCTTTGCTCTAGTCAGTTGGCCTTTTACATTCACCAACACAGCTTTGCACCAATTGAAGATGGTGCCTCGATAACAGTCTACTGCCATTCACATTTGGGATCTGGTAGCTACATGCAGTGTTGCGCTTCCACAGAGTCTGGTGACAGTGAACGCGATAACCTTAAGTTCAGGACGGGCGATAGTTTTGATATCGATCCGTTTGTCCGTTGTTTGTTCATTGCAAAACTCCAATCGGAGACTAGCGACAGACTGGCCACCTGCCCTAGTCCCAAAAAGAGATAATTGTTCACCTCTCTTGGGAAAACCAGTCAAAAAATATATGTCCTCCAGCTCAATTTCGAGCCGGTGGCCACCAATCATGAAACACTGGTCCTGTATGTTCCACCTGTCTACCAACCATTGCAAAAAGTCTACTTGGGCCCTCATGCCGGGTATGGCCCAGAATTTAAATAGTCCACATGCTCTCAATGCATCCAATGTGGGTTGATGATTTATTGCGGCTAGGTCCACATCTTCATGCTCGCATTCCCTCCAAATAAGCATTTTTTATGTCCTACATTGCACAAAAGACATATTAGAACAATTTAGTTCAAAAAATTTTGGGCGGAAATGGAGAAAATTGAAGTTTTAAAACCTATTTTGCGGGGTCCACACCCGCTAGTTAGGGACAGTGCGTAGGTCCACACTCATCCTAAGCAACAGGTGTGGAACTCTGACTTTTTCCTTTGAAAAAGTCGGGGTCTGTAGGGTCCGCATGTTGCGTCTGCGGACCCCCGCGAGCGAATTTATAAACTAATGTTTCCCTCAAAAATCAAAATGGAAGCCCTAAAACGAAATGCAAATGGTTGAAATGCAAGATAAGGATGATGTGGATTACCTGGAGCTGACGGTTTTCGATTCCAACGGACGGATTTTCCGCAATCTTCACAAGAAGTTTCTTACCCAAAAGCTCTCTCTTCTCACTCTGAAGTCAAACGGTAAAAATGAATTTACAAAAGCCCTTTTTATAAGATTTTTTGAATAAATGAATTTTTAATTTATTTATTTTTTACTTTAAAAAGGTAACTTTTTGATGCATTTTTATTTATCTTAAACAAGTATGAGTAATGTTTTGAGTTTTTGTGCAAAATATT
The DNA here is from genome assembly GCA_031772625.1 of Pinus tabuliformis. Taxonomy (NCBI): domain Eukaryota; kingdom Viridiplantae; phylum Streptophyta; class Pinopsida; order Pinales; family Pinaceae; genus Pinus; species Pinus tabuliformis. The sequence continues at coordinate 929,458,825 of CM062811.1, read as the reverse complement.
GGATTTTTCAGGGAAAATTGGTCATTTTCAACAAAAAAACATTGGAGTCCTCTTTAAGCTCTTTTCTGACTCGTAAAATATGAAAAGATTGCCGAGTTTTTCCCTTTTTAACTCGTTAAAACAGAATTAAAAGGACGGTCCACTTATAGCTCTTTTCTGACCGTATAAACATGAAAAGATTGCCAGACTTTTGTCATTTCAAGTTCGATATTGGTTATAAAACGACGTGTCTTTGATCGCTTTTTTACTTTTTCGGATCAGGGCCACTAATTATGAAAAGTACTCCTTGATCGTAATGGTCAAGCGGTTCTCTCAAGTATTATTTTATACTTTTTCGGGCTTGGGAGACACAAATTTACGAAAAATGACATCCATGGAGTTTTCTTAAGTTTTTCTTCTGACTCCCTAAAATTGAAAAACGCTGAGTTTCTCCTATACTGGACTCGTTAAAATTTAACAGTAAAGGACCTGTTCAATTTTAAAAACAGGAACAAACCACTCCTTCTTAGGGTTCGAATTTTAAACTAAGTTGGACTCATCCGAAGGATGAGCTTATAACCAAGCAAATGTTATCCTCCTCAAGCTTGTTAAAAATAAAGAGGTACTTGCCAGAAATGGTGGGGGAAAAGAGAGAAAAATGAACTTGTTTGTTATACTTTGTGTTTTAGAAAAGCATATAACCACTCTTGAACATGACACTTTTTGTTCACCTGGGTTGGGAAATCCTTTGCCTAACAGTTAATCAAACCATATTGAAAGTCTTCAGCCGATTTCTGGGTATTAGCTTTGGGTCAATTGTCACCAAACCATTTGCAGTGTCATTATGTGTTCAAGAGGTCAGTTCAAATAAACCATTCATCTGCAAAATATCTATCATCCATCTTGACCATCCCTGAGTTAGTCCTTGCCAAATATATTTCTTCAAACTTGATCTATGATTTCGTGTTGTGGGCTTGCCTACGATAGATCGCTTTCTATCAACTTCAGCTCATTATCTAGAAAGATGATCTAGAAATCGTCAGTACCTTGGAATCTGCATGCCCTAATGGCAGGTTTCTCGCCTTCGACGACAGGTTACATCATTGACCTTCAATCAAAGGATTCTATGACATGTTTGACATCAGCTCATCTATTCACATTTCATGGATTGTACTGAGTACTTTGAGAGCCATTGACATTACTGGTGGTTTCTCTCACACTTGTTAACAGTTCACATCATTGACTGGTAATCAAGTGGTTTCTACCATGTTCGACTTCAACACATTCATTCACATGGATAGAATCGTACTAGTTTGGGAAGTAGAAATCAAGACCCTGGATCTAGTTTCCACCATCCAGGCTGTGAAGAATTTTGTTATTCATTATATAGTGGACTATTCATAAACAGATGGTTGCACCCATACTGTGTCTACATATGTCTATACTTGTGATGTATTAAAAAATCATTCCTATATCAGAGCATTTTAGTTAGTTTTCTAGTCAGTTTTGATCTGAGCATGGGAATGCCTACCTCAGCGATGATATGTTCACATATATATATTTTGTATTGAATTTTTTTACAGGTTCTGACTGGGGTGTCCACAGGATGATCCTTGAAATGATAAAGTACTTCACTCTTCTTAGATGACAAATGCTATCCTCATCTATTACAGACTTCACACTTTAGGGGCCAATCTGTTGCACAAAATATTGTCACCATGACATTCTGCATTCGGAGTAAGTCTATCACCAATCATACTTTCCTCCTCTGCAAGTCTTAAATCTCAATTCTTCATGTCAAGCCTTGAAAATAAGAGAAAGCCCTTAAAAGTCTCTAAAACTCTGGTTCCGCACTTTCTCTTAGCATTACCTGTGGTCCCGCACCTAATGGTCATGTCCCCTGTGCACCTGACCGCTCTGTCTCTGTGTAATGGGTGTGGACCCCTGTAAAAGTCAAAAAGGCACAAGTACATTCTTAAAAAATCACTTTGAGTCATTTCTGGAAGCTTCTAGAAGGAATCTTGAGGTGGCAAGTTCGCTCCTTTAAGGTTCATGCATCCCATACCTTAAGGAGCTAACCCCTTGATGTGAGGAGCTTATCCCTTTGAAGGAGGACTCTATCCCTTCATAGGTGGACCTGTAACCTCCTTCCTTTGCACTATAAAATGAAGCATTGGGCTGGTTACTTGGGAGGTTAAAAAGTTGAAGATTTTTGAGGTGAAATGCTACTGGAACTTAGTCTTCCTAATTGAGCTTTTGTGAGGAAAGATTACATACCTTGTTGATCTCATTTGGAAGAGTGTGAGGCTTGTCAAAGTAGAGGAGATTCCTATTCCGAACCCTGGGAGGAGCTTGTACAACATCAAGGCACCAAAGGTTGTAAAGTTCTTCTATTTTCAAAGTTAATACAATCAAGTTTATTTTTCTCAATAAGCTGTGTTTTATGGTTTATTTCATGGATTCCTTGATCACCATGATGAATATGATTTATTATATTAGCTATGCAGGTGTTATTTGATGTGTGCTTGTTTGTGATTGTAGGTTCTCAAAAGGAAACTCTTTCGGACGATCGAAGCATGGCTGCCACAAACTAGCGTTGGACTTAAGGTAGGGTCTAAAACACCTCTTAGTTTTTATTAATGAATCGCAATATGTTTAGAGAAAGGTAGATTTGCTTGTCCTGCTTGTTGCTAGATATCTATTGATACTAGGGAGATCGGTCTTGTCTGCAAGAACGATTTATCTGACCAACACTGTGATCAGTATAACTCTGTTGAAACCATCTTCCTTTGCATTATTCAGCCTCCATCAAAAGGAATTGTGAATGTTTTTTATGTATTTTCTCATCATTTACAGTTCTCCTTTGCAAATAGTAGCTTAATCGAACTATCGTCTTTTGATTTGAAAGTGTCGCAAGTGTCATTTTTAGTCAAGAAAAAGAGTATTACAAAGCATTTCTCTTTTACGCAGTCGATTACACTTCTGCCATTGTATTTGATTTGAATCATTAGTATTTCAAGTGTCGAAAGCAGTTTGAATTCGAAATCGCAAAGTGTCATCTTGGCTTTACTTTCGTTTTTTGAAAAGAAAATTGTTAGTACTGTTGCTTTGAAAGAGAATAGTTCAAATCTATACTTTGTTTTTGTTTTTGTCATTCTCACATTAAGGAAAACTGAAAAACAATACATGCATGTGCATTTGCATTAAGACTGCATGCTGAAATTGATTTAGGAAAAGTGCATCTAGTGTGTGCTCTCTGCTCTATGTTGAAAGAATTTCATTTCTCTTTCCTTAGTAGCTAGGATTTTCATTGCAAAAAGAAAGTAAACAATTGTTTATCATCTTAGATTGCATATTTAGGAATTGTATATCTACATCACACGGTGAACCTTAAAGGCAAACTTCTTAAGAAAGATCAACTGTAAAATAAACTTCAATGAACATAAAAGTGCTTTGGAACCTAATGCACAACATCTAGAAGTCTAGGCTAGAGACGTATTCCAACATCGTAAAGCCTAGTAACTATCGCTTTCATCGTAGGTTGGGTGATTCCTCCTCTTTGAGACGGAAAGTGCCAGTACGGACTTGTGCTCCCACGTGCCGTCGAGTATATATTGGGAGACTACAATAGGCTACATCCTTTATCCTTAGGAAGCAGTGTCTGTCGCCCTATCGATCGCAATGCACTTAACACAGCATTCAGGAAGATTGACAGCCATATCGTAAAACGTATTCTGCAGTTTTGCGATTGGTTTGGTACTCCCTCTTTCTAGATTTCCAGAGTAGTCACTTTCGTTCCTTTTCAAATTCCTTAAAAGAAAAGGTCCATCTGAGCACTTATCACCTCAGGCTCTTTAGATTTTTCTCGACTCTTAAAAATTGAAAAGAAAGTTGTGTCAAAGCGTCATAAAATTCATTTTAATTGGAATAATGTCTTTGTTCCCTCGTTGGTCTTTAGGTTGAGAAATGGAGTCTACCAATCAAGGATTTCTGCTTGGGGGAAATCCTAGTCCCTTATCCTCTTGGGGGGATGTTGGTGCTCCACACATGGCCACATTGTCCCTTCCAGGACTCACAATAGGCCTGCCCGTATGGCTTTTCTCAACCTCTATCGTTCAAAACATCACAATTCCTCAGCAATCAAATCAGCAACCAGATGATACTGAAGTTTCTCACCCACCTTCTACTTCGTTTGTTTCTCCCTCTCCTTCTTCCTCTTCGCTTGGTGAAGCTAGTAACACTAAAAGCCAAGTAACTGAGAAGAAGAAGAAAGGGAAGGAAAAGAATGAGAAGAAGCCAACAGCGAAAAGGGGCATCCATGCATCGTTTGGCGAAAATCCACACACTGCACAATCCAAACCTAAATATCCATGTGTCATTTGCAAGGGAGACCACTATCATCGAGATTGTCCCTGCATCCCATGGATCTTGAGGGACTGGTCTCCCTGCTTGCACAATCTGGTGTCTTCAACCGCTGACAATCATGTTGAGAGTACACCGTCAACTAGTGAAAGCGAAGTCAATGGAAAAAAAGGAAGATCAAAATTTCCTTGTAAACTATGTGAAGGCAATCATGCCCTTCACCATTGTCCCTTCCTAGATGAAGCTAAAAGAGTCTTGGATAACCATCCTACATCACTGCAGCGACTTCCTCCTGGATACAAGAAACTCTTGCTGAGTCCATTGCTAGTTGAAAATCTAACTGACACACCATTGTTGTCAGTCGAAGCACCTATCATTGAAGATAAACCCTCTGAGTCCACACCAAACAAAAGTCAACAGGTCGAGACAGCAGTCAACCCAATCTTGCCTTCAGAGGGTCCACCTTTAGATGATACTATCACCAAAGAGACTGAGAACAACACCGTTCAAATTCTCTTCATAAACACAGACTCCGATGAACATGGGGGAAATCTACCCATTCCTTTACTGCAGGAAGGAAGTTCATCAGAGATGTATCCGGCCATTTATTCGGTCCCACCTCCAAGCAACCTAGTTGTTTCCTTCGATTGGAATCTACTAGGCAGACCCCGTCTACCATCTAATGTACCATTCCGAATCATAGTACAAGCTTACAGAATGATCATGGTTGGCACTATCATATATGAAGGGGCTTCTGTGAGTATCCTTTCCTCAACTGATTGGAAAGCACTTGGTTTTCCATCACTTCTGCCTGAGATTCAAAATCTGACAGGCTTCAACAAAGGAAAGAGTCGACCATTAGGGATCCTTCTGAATTTGCCTATAACTTTTAGAAGGAAAACCATTTATCTGAACGTTATGGTAGTCCAAGGACCTCTAGATTATAATCTACTCCTTGGGCGTGACTACATTTATAGCATGGGAGCTATTGTTTTCTCACTCTTTCGAGTGATGTGTTTTCCACATGAAGGCAGAGTGGTCCAGCTCGTAGACCAGCTTTCATTCCCCAGTTCACACACATCTATTAGTCAAATTCCATCCCTAACTGGTCTTTTCACACAAGGAATGTATCATCAATCTCCAATCCATCCACCTAATGATTGCAAGTGATTCAGTAATTGTGACTGAAACCTAGGAAGCATGCGCCCTGGTCTGCTTCGGCAGGAAAACCCTAGGTATAAGATAGGTTTCTACGTAGGAATATGACTAGTCTGATACCCCTGTCTATTTAGAAAAATGGATTTGGACTAGAAAAAGATTCCCCCGTCAAAGGTTATGTGATTGGGACTGACAACATTCACCTTTGTCCATTTCGATGGACATCGCCAACGAAGGTTTTTTCTGCGACGCAGATGGAACAATCTCGCTAATGTGAGAACTTCCATATAGTGACCTGGAAACTCTACTTTATACCTGGGGGCATGCAAACTTTTTTGTACACAAGTGAAAAGCAGCCAACGTAACTCTAACCCCATAGTTTTACTAACTTCAACTGCTTAAGTTAGGTGATTGGTCTGATCCACCATTCACCTTTGCCAGGACCAATGGAAATGGCAAAGTAAAGGAGATGTTTCCCACCGAGAGACTATCCTACCTAACCTTAGTAGTTCTTTAACCCTTAGGACAGTAGTTGGTCATTCCTAGCTTGCGTGCAAAAAGGCTTCAGAGAAAAGTTGCGCATGGGGCAAGCTCCCTAAAAAATGAACCTACTGATGAGACATCCTTATTATATGACTGGCACGAGCAGTTTTACGCAAAGTTCAAGCTTGTTAAAAAATAAACCTCGCCACAATCAGTTTTACTCAAAGTTCAAGCTCATTAAAAAATAAACCTCGCCATGAGCAGTTTTATGCGAAGTTCAAGCTCGTCAAAAAATAAACCTATAAATGAGCAAGTGTTTCCATAGAGTTCAAGCTCATAAAAAAATGAACCCCACCTTCAGTAAATAATCTCTGCGATTGCATAATTATTAGATTTTGAGCCTTGGTCGTGTTCTTACCATCACCTCCACTCTTTTTTAGCCGATCATACACCTCCATTTGATTGTTTACCCTTTTGAGGAACAGCTGCAATGAGTGATTCTGTTAGCCACCTTCTTTACTCTGCCATGATTGAAAATATCCAAACCTTTCCTGGAACCAGTTTCTATCCAAAAACATCACCCGTTCCTCAAAAAATGAGTCTCCTTTAAGCTCTTTTCATCTTACTCGTAAAATATGAAAAGATTGCCGAGAAATTGGCCTTTCCAGCTCATTAAAGTGACCGGAAGTGCTATCCCTCCTCTAGATTTTAATCTTTTTGGACCTGAGGGATTATTACACAAAAAGATCGAGCGCTTGTCTTGTTTGGCTCGTTAAAACTATTGAAAAGTCATCCCTTTCATATTGTTTTACACTTTTTCGGACTTAAGGGATTATATTACGAAAAAGGACCACTGGAGTTGTCTTTACATCCCTTTTTAGACTCTCTAAATTTGAAAAGTACCGAGTTATCTTTGTTGTTAAACCTGTTAAAACAATAGCGACAAACTTGTCCATGCAAACAAGATCGAGTTTCACTGTCGCTAGGCTTGTTAAAACATAGCGATGGGTTTGCCCGAAGGGAAAATTATAGAACAAGCATATGTTATCCTCTTCAACCTTGACAAAAATAAAGAGGTACTGGTCAGCAATGACTAGGGAAAAAGGGAAGAAAACTTGAATAGCTTCATTGGTAGTAGGTCGCTCTTGAACATGACACTTTCACTCTGTCACCATGATTGAGTCGGGTTGGGTTATTCCATTCACCAGTCATATGACTATTGGTCCACCGTACCATCCACCTAGGGGTTAATGCTACCAATCCATTTCAGTGTCACTGGTATGTTCAAGAGAAGTCGCTCAAAGAATTCACCAACCTAGCCAACATCTCATCTACTGCAATACCTTCACTCTCCATTTTTCATGACCGCCACCCTGAACCTTGTATCATCAGATCGTTTTCACCTCTGCAAAATCATTTGCTCCGTTCCATGTCGTAGATGTGGGATTCATTAAGGACCTCCTATGACAGGTCACTTCTTGTTGACATCAGCTCATTATCCAAGAAGTTGACTTACGGACAACCCTTTTAGTACTTTGAAGCTTGCATGCCTCAATGGCAAGTTTCTCACTTCTGGCAACATGTTTACATCAATGGCCTTCGACTGAAAGATTTTACGTGGTGTTCGACATTAGCTCATGTATTCACACCACGTGAATTGTTCTACAGTACCTTGAGGGTAATCATCATTATCGGTGATTCCTCTCGCGCCCGTTAACAGCGTACATCATTCGATGGTAATCAGGCGATGTCTTTCCGTGTTCGACATCAAAACATCTTTTCACATGGATCGACTTGTACTTCAGGCGAAGATTGAATGAGTTTGAAGACCCGGGATCTAGTTTCATCCATCCGGGTTGTGATAGATTCAAGAAAATAAATACATCAAATGTACTTCACAGCTGCACAGATAATCATCCAAACTAAAGGATGATGGCTCTACCAGAATCATCAGTCTGCCACACAGACGATTGTCTGTGTTATGTACATGAATATGAATTTATAAAGCTGAGCATGGGAATGCCCACCTCAGCTAGATCATGAAAATATTGTGAAGATAACGTATTGTATTGTATCTTATTACAAGTCACCTTCCAATTCGAAACACCTCAGATCCTCATTATAAAGCATTTCACCCGACATCAAAAGGATTTACGACATCATGCTTTAGGGGGCAACTGTTATAGACATATTTGGGCACTGCAACCCCAATCACATATGTCCATAAACCAAGGGCTTCTAAACCCCTAAGAGTGTTGTTTCATACCCTAAGGGAACAATGTCAGCTCATTACATCATCTCCCATAAGTTCTCCATGAAAAACTACTCAAAACTGGTCAAAACAGGACCATACAGACTGCTCCATGCATAGGGTATGATTCATCTCACCTATTACACATGGGGGTTGCGATGCATACTGGAAAGCCCTTCTGTAGGGTGTGATGAGCGAGATCAGACAAATGGTAGAAGCAGTTTGCTAGGTGGAAACCTAGAGAATCTTCTAGAAACTGCTCATATGACACTTGCCTCTCTGAATTCACCCAGGGATGAGTAAGAGATCTGAAATATCCAAGTGGAACCAAGAACTATCAATGAAATGACACTAATCAAAATCCCAGAAGCTGACTCACTCTCCTATAAACATCTATATATGGATCCCTCATCCAAGAGATCCAAAGGCTGGAATTTTGTAATTTGCAAGGAAGTGTTGTTGGTTTCTCTTTGAAGACATTGTTGGGTGATCTTGCTTTGTATGAGGTGAAGAGGGCTTTCATGCTGGGAGGATGGTGCTGTGTCAGACCAATGGGTTGTAATCCTCTCTTTTACTACTTCTATCAATAAATCTATTTGAGTTTTCCTCCATATTCTTATATATCTCTGAATCTTGTATTGATATATGCATTTGTATGGTTAATATACATCTGATCCTATATTGTTTATGGTTATAGATCTCTATGCTTTGATGGTATTATGTTGCTTTGACTCTACAGGTGTTCTTTGAAGCAGGACAAGTAAGGAAGGAGTGGTGAATCTCTGTCAAAGGAGGGAGGAAACAAGCAAGGAGCCAAGTGAAAGACTGAGGTTGGTACTCTCTGCTTCTCTCTCATCTATCTCTCATAAAGGAAAACACAAGTAACTTTAATCTGTTTGTTTCTAAGATAGCTACCCGTCTTAGTGGGACTAGCAGCTCTGAATAGACACTAGTTTTCCTGATAACACAATGGACAATTCTCATGATATTCCCTCTTGAACCCCTCTCTGCCTATCCTGTAGACTGCCTCTGTATATCCTATAGACTGCTTATTCCTATAGGAATTCTTGTGCATGCTCTGTAGAAATTCTCTTGCAAACTGATGGATCCTTGCTTCCGGTGGGTGGCCAGAGCTATGAGAGTGACTTGAGTGAGGGATTTTTGAGGAGGTGGAATGCATGAATGCATGAAAAAGATGTTTTGTTTCCCTTTACAGCTTTTCAAGGTGAGGTTCCTCGTAATCAGCTCCCACCTCGTAGATCCGTAGTTAACCACTTCTTGTCCTACTCCTCCTCTGTCTTTGAGTTGACTACAACCACGTGTGAGAGGACACCTGGTTTTGTATGTGATGATGAACGAAGGTGGACAAGTTAACTGGCCAACTTTTCACTAACAAACCAACTACCTCGTAACCCTTACAACTTTTGATCAAATGATGCATATGAGTGAGTGAGCGGGATACTTACCTGTGGTCTCAATGCCATGCTGTATTTGTCAAAGATGAGCAGTGTTGCGTTGTTTATTTGTTGCATATTCATTCTTCTTCCTCCTCTGTTGTCTATTTTCTGCTATCTATTGTATGTTTTCTGTTGTCTGTTGTCTGGAGCTCCTGGATCATCCTAGTGAAGACCTGTTGCTGATGATTGATATTCTATGGGATAAACTGCTACAGGACTTCCTACAAGATGTCTTGTAGTTGCTTCTCCCTTAGAATTTCTTAATCATGTTGCTTCCTGGGGCTGTGAGTATGATGCAATGAATGGATAGAGGGAGTAGTATTATGTGTGGAGCAAGGGACATTCACATAATGCTTTTACTCTCCTCTGTTTTCCTTTTTTTTTTTTTTTTCATAACTGGCGAAAACTAATCTCTTTTTGTTTTGAATGGTGAGGGGTTAGATCATGTCTGGAATGAATTTTGGGGACCTAACCAACCTACCATTCACCCTCAGATTGCTTCCTGTAGATTTTTTGGGCCATTGTAATTCCTACAGGATCATCCTATAGGTTTTCAAGGGATCCTGTAGAAAACACAGTCTTCACCTAAATTGAATCAATGAAGTGAAAAAACAATGGAATTGATGGAGGGATGCATGGTAAGGAGTGGAGGGGATCAATATATGTGAGGAAGGGTTCCGTTTGGATCTTCTCTTTGCTCCTTGATTGTCTTTCTCGCCCACTTGCAAATAACAATTATGTCTTTTTTCTCTTCTTCTTCTTTTTTTTAAACACACCTAGGCTGCTGCCTCAAAGAGGTTTTCACCCTAGATGTTTTCCCTGGGCGCCTCAAGGAAGGTTTTCACCTAGGGATCTTCTTATTCTTTTTTCCATATTTTTTTCATCATTGGGCTGCCTCATGAGGTTTTCAACCCAAAGATGGGACTCAGGCGCCTCATGGAGGTTTTCACCTGAATCCTTATTCTTTTTTTCTCTTTTTCAGTGACCTGATGAGGGAGGAGCTGGAACTTGCTCCACCATCATCACTGTCTTATTGATATTGTCAATGAACTCTTGTTTTGATAAAGGCCTCTTGTACATTTTCAATCGGTGTCCATTAACAAGCAATGGAATGGCTTCTTCATCTATAGTTCTGATTTGCACTGAACCATTATCATGGCATCTTTCAACCAAATAAGGTCCGAGCCATCTTGTCCTTAGCTTGCCCTTGAAGTCTTTATACCTAGAATCATATAACAATGCCCAATCTCCCTCTTGAAATTGCTTCTCCTTAATATGTCTATCATGCCAGATCTTCCTCTGAAACTGAACTATCTCTGTATGTAGGAGGGCCTGCATTTTGAATTCATCCAATCCATTCAAATGGAACAATCTTTCTTTCCATGCATGACTGAGATCCAAATCTAGTTAGGCTACCATCCTCAATGTGTTATATTCAAACTCAATGGACAACAAAGACATTTTCCCATAGACCAGCTCATAGGATGTAAATCCAATGGTGGTCTTCCATGTTGTAATATAGGCCCAGGTGGCCTCAACTAGTCTCTTTGCCCAATCCTTCCTGCTATTTCTCACTACCCTGGTTAAGATGCTCTCCAATGCCCTGTTGGTCACCTCCACTTGCCCATTAGCTTGTGGATGACAAGGAGTGGAGGTCCTATGCTTGATTTTTTGATGGCTGAGTAGTTCTTCAATCATGTTGGAGGTAAACTAGCTTCCTTGGTCTGTGACTAGCTCTCTAGGGTACCCAAATTTGTAGAATAATTTCTCCCTTAGGAACTCAACCACCTTCTCTTTTGTTGCTGCCTTAATCACCTTGGTTTCAGCCCACTTAGTCAAATAATCAGTGCACACAATAATGTATTGTTTTTTCTTTGAAGGAGGGTTGATACGCCCAATGAAGTCCATGCCCTACTTGTCAAATGGCTCGAAAGACACTTGAGATTGTAGGGGCATTTCATCTCTTGCAGTGGGCTTTCCCACCCTCTGGCACTGATCACACTAACTAATGTACTTTTTCACATCCTAATTAAGGGTGGGCCAATAATAGACCGCTTGTAACACTTTGAATGTTGTCCTCTTTTCCGCAAAGTGACCTCCACAAGGCCCATCATGACAAGTCATAAGGATGTCAAAAACTTCCTCTTCCCATATGCACCTTCTCAAGATCTGATTTGGGCCAAGTTTGAAAAGATTGCCCCCAATTGAGGTGAAGGAGGCACCTTTCCTGACTATCTTGCTCTTTTCTTTGGAGGGCAAGTTTGGTGGGAACTGTGTTGATACCAAATAGTTTTCTATATCAGCAAACCATGTGGAGAGAACTGAAATAGCAAACAAATTCTCATCTAGTAACTAGTCATCCACCATCCCTTCTTCACCAGCAGGCATATTCATCCCAGATAGAAAGTATGCAACAACATTTTTGTTACCAGGCTTATCAACAATAGTTAGATCAAACTGTTGTAATAAAAGCAACCATTTTATAATTCTAGCATTCACATCTAGTTTTTTCATTAAATATTTGATTACAGCGTGGTCAGTATGCACAAATGTTTGGTAGCCTGTAATGCAATGCCTAAATTTGTTTAATGAATGCACAATATCCAAGAGTTCCTTTTTGGTCACAGTATAATTTAGCTCAGCCTTTGATAGGTTCTTACTGATAAAATAAATGGCATAGGGAAATTTCTCCTCTACCTGGCCTAAGGCTGCTCCTATGGCTTTGTGTGAGGCATCAGCATGAATATGAAAAGGGAGGGCACAGTTTGGGACTCGAACAATTGGTGTAGTGGTTAACTTACCCTTTAAAATGTCTAAGGTCTCTTAACAACTTTTTGACCATATAAACTCATAATCTTTGGCCAACAAACCAAATAAAGGAGAGGCCAACTTGTTGAAGTCCTTTATGAACCTTCGATAGTATCTAACTAACCCCAAGAAACTCCTGACCTCCATTTGCTTTTGTGGAGGTGGGACCCTTTGGATGATTGCTATTTTGTTCGGGTCCACCTGCAGTCCTTGCTGAGATATTGAATGACCTAGCACGGTCCCTTCAGTCATTAAGAATTCACATTTTTCCAGACTTAGAGACAGGTTCATTTCAATGCATTTGTGCAATACTTTTCCTAGGTTAGTCAGGGCTTCTTGAAAATCACATCCATAAGGTGTAAAATCATCCATATAAATTTCCACCGCATCATGTACTAATTCGGCAAAAATACTCAAGACTACTCTTTGGAAAGTGGTAGGAGCATTACGTAGGCCAAAAGGAAGGACCCTATAGGAAATAGTACCCCAAGGATAGGTGAATGTGGTCTTATCTTGGTCCTCCAGGAAGATTTGGATTTGGTTGTACCCACTGAATCCATCTAGGAAAGAAAAAAATTCTTCCCTGCTAGGCCAACTAGCACTTGGTCAATGAATGGTAGGGGAAAATGATCCTTCTTTGTGGCTTTTTTCAACTCCCTGTAATCAACACAAATCCTCCACTTACTATTTTTGTTGGGAACTAACACTAAAGGAGAGACCCACTCACTATTTGAGATAGGTTAAATGAATCCTGCATCTAGCGGTTTTTGCAGTTCTTCTTTGACTATATCTTTAAGAGTTGGATTCATCCTCCTTTATGGTTGTCGGACTAGCTTGTAGCCTTCTTTGATGTATATGTGGTGAGTACACACTAAGGGGTGTACTCCCTTCATTTCCTTATAACTCCAAGTGAAGGCTTCTAGGTTTTCTCTCAACATGTTGCATAGCTTTTCCTCTTTGAGAGAAGAAAGAGATGGATTAATTTTCAAAGTTTTCTCTGGGTTGAATTCTATGGTTTTGACACAGAGTGGGTTGGAATCAGCCAAGCATAAGTCAATTGGATGATTTTTCTGGGTTTCCCTTCTTCTTTTAATTGTAACAAACTAGGAGTTGGACTTTGGAGCAGGTGTTCAATTAAGTCATCCTCATCTTGTTGTCCTCCTCCTATGGTTGCTTCCAAAGCATAAAGTTGGGCTGAATAAACCTCATCTTCTTCCTCCTCCTCCAACCATAAAGGTAAGTCATGCTCTAGAGAAGGTTGAGCAGGAGGGTATAAGACTAACTGTTTAGACATATGCCCGTTCTTGATGGTCATATTCCCAGCTCTGCAGCTAATGTAAGCATCGGTTGTGGCCAACCATGGCCTCCCAAGGATGAGAGGGTAACCAGTAAGCTTAGCCTTAGGCTGGAGAACTGTTATGAAACCAGCTCAAGAGAAATATAGAAAAGATATATCAACGCCTTAAAATTCAGCCTCTTCAAGGGGGAAACCTCCTTTACATTACATAAATGAACAATTCTTCGATGATTCAAATAAAAAAACCTCCTTTCTATATATAGGAGTCTAAGGAGTCACAATATAACCCAGCCGACCTAACAATAATAATATAAAGCCACAAAAATAACAATAGATGGATTCTATGGGGCACAGTAATAACAATATGGGGATAATAGGAGCACAACAATATTAAGAAGGGGTACAACTACAATAGTAATGGGGTAATCACTAGTATTATAGGGACCCAACATGCCCCTCTCCTTCAAAAAAGAGTTGTCCTCAACGCTTGAGTAGTTCTGGATGCTTCTGTATAAAATTCTCATCCTCCCATGTGGAATCTTCAGCAGATAAGTTCTTCCACTTGATAAGATACTCTGAAATTGATCAATTTCGTAGCTGTCGAGTTCTTGTTTCTGTGACTGCTTCTAGTTCCAATATAATTTTTCCTTCCTCGTCAAGTTCTGGCAATATTGTTTGAACTAGGAGCTTATCGCCTATAACCTTCTTTAAACATGAAACATGGAAAACTGGGTGCAATCAAGAAGCTGCAGGAAGCTCCAATTTGTATGCCATAGTACCAATCTTTTGCAACACCTTGTACGAACCATAATACTTTGGTGATAATTTATTATCCTTCTTAGCTTGCTTGAGGGAAATTTGCTTATATGGTTGTAGCCGTAGGAATACCCAATCATCTACATCAAAACTTCTTTCACTGCGATGTTGATCTGCCTATTGTTTCATTCTATTCTGTGCCAACACGAGGTTATCCTTTAAGAGTTGGAGGACTTGTTGTTGATGTTCGATGTGATGTTCCACTGCTTGAACCTTAGAATTTTCTCTTAAACACGATGTGATGGATGGTGGCTGATACCCATAAAGTGCCATAAATGGGGTCATTTTTGTTGTTGTATGGAAGGAAGTGTTATACCACTATTCAGCCAAAGGCAACCATTTGACCCATTGTGTCTGTTTATCAGATACAAAGCAATGAAGATATCCTTCCAAACATTTGTTTACTAGCTCAGTTTTCCCATCAGATTGAGGATGATAAGATGAGCTATGAGCTAACTGAGTACCAAGACAAGAAAATAATTTTGTCCAAAAATTTCCAGTGAAAATGGGATCTCTGTCACTTACAATAATCTTTGGGTTTCCGTGTAGCTTTTGAATTGTTTCCATAAATGCAATAGAAACTGTATTGGCTTTAAATGGATGTGATAATGCACAAAAGTGTGCATACTTGGTAATTCTGTCAACTACCACCATGATGACACTCTTTCCCTCAGACTTGGGTAAACCTGTGATAAAATCCATTGAAACCTCCTCCCAACATTGGCTTGGAATAGATAAAGGTTGTAATAGACCCGGTGTCTTAATTGTTTCAACTTTATTTTGTTGGCAAACCAAAAATTATGCCACAAACTTTTGAATATCTGATTTAAGGCCATCCCAAAAAAATTCCTTCTTAACCATGTGGTAAATTTTTAAAAATCCCGAGTGCCCTCCTAAGGTAGAAGTGTGCAATTCCATAAGAATCTTTTGTTTTAGCTGGGAATTCTTACAAAGGTATAAGCGATCTTTGTACCATAACAAATCATTTTTCTAGCTAAATGTATCCGACGTACTGGAATCTTGTTGTAACTTTCAAATAAGTGCCCACACTTCTTCGTCATTCTTCTATTCCTCCCTTGCTTCGTTTATCCAATCTGGTTGGATAATAGAAATGGAGCACAACAATGTTTCCACATCCTCATCCTTTCTTGAGAGTGCATTTGCCACCACATTTTGCTTCCCTTTTTTGTAGATGATTTCAAAGTCATAACCCAACATCTTTGTGACCCACTTTTGTTGCTCTTCAGAGGATAATCTTTGTTCTAAAAATTATTTAAGGCTATCATGATCCGTTTTTACCTTGAAGTGTCTTCCCATTAGGTAGGGTCACCATTTCTTAAGTGCATGGAGTATTGCCAACATTTCCTTCTCATAAATAGCTTTGTGTAAAAACTTTCCCTTGATTGGACGAATTTCAAAAGCAATGGGTCTTTCATCTTGCAATAAAACAGCACCAATTCCATTTCCTTAAGCATCACATTCCACAATAAAGGTTTTTGTGAAGTCCGGTGTAGCTAAGACAGGTGCTTGGCACATTGCCTCTTTAAGATGTTCGAAGGCCTTTGTTGCTTTTGGAGTCCATGAAAATGCATCTTTCTTCAATAGTGTTGTTAGAGGTGCTGCTATTCTCCCATAATTCTTAACAAACTTGCGATAATACCTTATCAACCCGAGAAATACTCGCAGATGCTTTATGGATGTGGGGATTTTCCATTCCTTAATGGCTTTAATTTTGCTAGGGTCTACCTTAACTCCTTCATGAGATACAATATGACCCAGATATTCCACCTCTTGTACTTCAAAGAAACATTTGGATCTTTTTGCATATAATTGTTTCTCCTCTAATAGTTGTAGCACCCTGTCAACATGTTCAACATGATCCTTCCAAGACTTGTTGTAAATTAGTATATCATCAAAAAATACTAACACAAATTTTCTAAGGAATGGTTTGAAAATTGAATTCATCAAACCTTGAAATGTTGAGGGTGCATTGGTAAGGCCAAAAGGCATGACCAAAAATTCATAATGACCCTCATGAGTTCTAAATGCTATTTTCGGAATGTCTTTAGTCTTCATTCTGATTTGATGATATCCTGAACGAAGATCCAACTTGGTGAAGTAAATTGATCCATGCAATTCATCCAGTAATTCATCAATGATAGGAATGGGAAACTTATCTTTAATAGTGAGCTTGTTGAGCTCCCTATTGTTATAGACATTTTTGTGCCTTACAGCATTGAGCATGAAATGTACATAATCTAAGGGATCCAAAGTCCCTAAACATGTTGTTCCTACCCCTAGAGGAACAAGGCTAACAAACCACAGCAATTCACAGAAGTTCTCCACCCAAAACTGCTCAAAAACAAGTCAATTCAGGATCATGTCAATGGCTCCACTGGCTGTCTGCGCTGAATGTCAAAGCCAACACTGGCTACCTGTGCTGAATGTCAAAGCCAACACTGGCTACCTACGCTGAGCGAGAGTGGACATGTGGCAAGCTCATTTCTCAAGGTGTCAAAACCCAAGAAGCTTCCAAAATGACACTTGCCTCAGGGAATTCGACTATGATGAGTAAGAGGTTCCAAATCTCCAAGTGGAAGCAAGAACCTCCAAGTGGAATCAAGAACTGACAGAGGGAGAGGAAACTAGTCAGATCTCAAGCTGACTCATCCTCTCTCCAAACATCTATATATGGATCTCTCCTCCATGAGATCTGGGGGCTGGAATTTTGTTATTGCAAAGAATTGCTATTGGTTTGAGATTGGAATCATTGGGTGCTTAATGCTTTGAAGGGAGGTGAAGATAGGAATTCCATTTTGCTGGGAAGGAGATGCTGGATTGGAGCCCTCTGGGTTGTATCTCTTCTTGAACCTTGTTATTCATCAATAAAGCTATCTTGGTTTCTCCTATATACTGATGTATCTTTGATGTATGATTGCATTAGTATGTTTAGTTTACTTCTAATCCTGAACTAGTTATGATTATGAATCTATGTCTTTGTGTAGTGTTCTTCTCTTGTGATCTTGCAGAGACCTGTTGAAGCTGGGCGAGCGAGAAGACAAGTAGCTGTGAACTCCCAAAGAGAAGAGAAACCGGATCGAGGGACAAACGGAAGACACCGGTTAGTCCATCCATCTCTCTTCATTCTTAATTCATAAAGGAAGAATACTAGAATAGCTGTCTCTGTTTGTTGCTAAGGCACTGTCACACCTTAGGTGGATAGGATCGTCCTGCATAGGCATTTTTCCCCACAACAAATTGGCGACTCCACTGGGGAGATCTATTTAGTCATTTTATTTGTGTCTCTATCATTGTTTGTTTCATAGACTCAACAGCAACAATCGAACTGCTTCTGCTATTCTCAGATGAAAAGTAGACAGTTGCTGCCTTGATCCAATCACTGGATTTGTCTATGATCTGAACAATGGACTCACAAATGATTTGATGATCCTTTGTGATAGATCTTAGTATCCCCTCAAAGCATCCCTTTGATTGTACCTTGCTTGTGGTTTTGATTTGGCCTGAAACCGTTGATTAATCAGCAATCTGTGACCCAGAAACCAGTGAGAAACTCTCGTTTCTCATTCAGCGCGAACCCTGTGAAGAGGTTCTGCATTTCAACGCAGGTCCCGTGAAGGCCACCTGCACTGAATGTCAAAACCCCAGTGTTGAGGTTGCGCTGATCCAGTTTGGCCTTGTGCAGCTAGGGATCTCTGCTCTGTGTTGCCCTGTTTTGATCTCTGATTTTTGCAGCCTGAAACCAGCATAGGTACCAGTCTGATAACTCCTTTTCTCTGCTTAAATTCCTCCTCCTTTTGTACAAAAAGACTGTGAGTGTTTTTATGTGTTTGTGGCGTCATTTACAGTTTTCCTTTGCATGAGTGAAATAATCATCCTGTAGCCCTTGATTCAGATCTGTTGATTGTGATCTTAGGAGAGAGTTCATTGGCTGTTTACAGTTGATTATACATTTCCTTTTGCTTATTGGTTTGAGTTTGTCTCTTTTAAGTGTCGAAACAAGTGTTCATTTCGAAACTCGTAAAGTGTTGTATTCTCTTCTACCCTTTCTGATTTCGAAAAAGTAAACTTGTTTGTATTTGTCATTTAAAAGTGAATTCAAAGTTGTACAAAAAGCTTTCTTTGTAGGCATCAATACTAAGAAAGCGGAAAACAAACACCTGCATTGTGCATTTGCATCTTGATAGTTTGCATGCTTGAATTAGGAACAGTGCATTAGAGTGTGTTGATTGCTCTTTGATAAAAGATGGTGTCTTTCTTTTCCCTTAGTAGCTAGGATTTTCAAAGTTGAAAAGATATAAAGCTTGCTTATCATCTTTAGACTGCATTTAGGAATTGTATCATACATCTTGTGGTGATCCAGAAAGGCAAACTTCTAAAAAGATCAACTTAAAATAAACTGAATGAACTTAACAATGCTTTGCAACATAACGCACAACATAGAGGTCTAGGCTAGAGACGTGTTCCGGCATCGTAAAGCCTGGTGACTGTCGATCTCGTTGAAGGTGGGTGATTCCTCCTGAGGGACGATAGCGCCAGTACGGATTGTGCTCCCACGTACCGTCGCGTATATATTGGGAGACCCCTATAGGAATTTAACCTTTATCCTTAGGAAGCCGTGTCGGCCGCCCTACTGATTGCAATGCACTGAACACAGCATTCAGGAAGATCGACCGCCCGTACCTTAAAAAGTATTCTGTGGTTTTGCGAAAAGTTTGGCACACCCTCTGCCTAGAACTCCAGAGCAGTTCCTTTTGGCCTTTTTCAGATTCTATAACGGAAAAAGTCCATCCGAGCATTTGTCACTTCGGGCTCGTTAAAACATTGAAGGAGACTAGAGTCATCTTTAGCTTTTTCTCGACTCTTTAAAAGTGAAAAAGCAAGTTGTGTCTAAAGCGTCTAAAAAATTCATTCAATTCGGAAACACACTTTCCCCTTTTTGTATTTTGGTTGATCGAGTAATCCGCAATCGTGGAAGAAAGTCAATTGAAACCCCGTCGTTCACGGAGGCTTACGAGTCAACCGTCTTTGTCTCCGGAATCAAAAACAGTATGGACAAAGCGAACTCGTTTAACCGGTTCGAAATCTCCTATCAAAGTTAGAACAAGTGTTCCAACAACATCTGAGATTCCGGTTACTCCAAACATTTTTGGAAACCCTGCCTCTATTGAAGAAGCTCAACAGCCACAGAGGGACAATGACATTGATCCTAGTCTGAGAGCAAATACTTGCGTTACTGAACCAGTTCCATCTGTGACTGGTTCAGAGAGTCTTGCTCCTCAAACAACTGTCGCTGTCGAATCAACCCCTTCTTTGGCACCAGAAATATTTTACGGACCTGACGGTCTTCCTCTTCCACCTGGTTTGATTGCGATAGAGGAAATTGTAGAAGACCCGCAAGCAAGTACTCCAACACATTTTGGAGTAGGGGTCACTCTATTTCCTTCTACATCAGAAGTTAGTCTATCACCAGTGGAAGTTCCTGTAGAATCGCTAGGCAATCTATTGGATAGACTCGAAATGTCTGAACAACCGTCAACATCTAGAACTGTGTCGAACGACACAGCGACAGCAGAACTCCCTGCCGTCACTCCGACGATGTTTGTCGGCATACCATCTATCCCAACTAGCTCACAACCGCTAGAAGGAGTCCACCCAGGGACTATTTCAACAGTGTGGTCTATTCTAGTTTGTTCCTCCGGAATAATATCCAGCAACTCTTATGTTGAGACTCGACAAATTGATCCCTATGGAGGTCAATTTGGGCCATCCAGTCCCCAAGGGCAAACAATCCCCTTGAGTTCCGGATTGCTACCGTATGGGGGGCAGTATGCCCTATCATTACCCCCTCCGAGAGGATATCCATACGGTATTTCTCAACAGTATTCAGGTTATACTAGAGTTACGACAAGTGGTTGGGTACCTATGCTACCCCAACAACCAAGAGTTGTGTATTCTATGCAACAATGTGCACCTATGTCGAACATCCCGACAACACCAGCTATTGTAACAGTGTCACAAGTTCAAACAATGCCTGTTGTATGTCAGCCTCAGATTTCTCAGGTTGTAATGCAACAGCCCCTTGACCCTGTGACACAACCACAATCGCCAACTGGTGGGGCGACACAGGTCCAAACGGGTACAATTACCCCACATCTTGGTCTGCCAGTTAGTATAGCGCAATAGATCATGGCTTCACAACCGTGGCTGGTGCAATACCAACAACCACAATTCCAGCAAGTGTACCAAGGTTCTAAGCAGCAGATCTTTGCAAACAGTGGACAACCGTACATTCAAAACGGTCAAAACCAAGCGCTTTACAGTGGTCAAGTCCACCAATCGTATCAATCATACCAACATCAATTACATTATGCTGGTATGCAAAGGCCCACTGCTCAGGCAATTCCATCGTACCCTGGGTACGCTTCACCTAACCTGAATCAACAGTTACCATTCGTGGCAACTTTAGAGTTACCTGATTTACACCGGTTAACAAACGATCCAATTGCTTACGCCCCTTGGTGGCCAGCAATTCCTCACAAACTTCCATCGGACATTCCTAAATTTAATGGAAATCCAGGCGAAGATCCATTGAATCACGTGATGACATTTCATCTGTGGTGTTCATCAAACACCCTGAACGATGATTCGATAAGGCTTCGCCTTTTTCAGAGGACATTAACAGGTCCAGCGGCTAAATGGTATATTGAATTACCTAGAGCCTCGTTCGACAATTTCAGCTCCCTAGCCACAACTTTCTTAACCCATTTTCAATTACCGATAAGGTATGAAACGGGAACGAAAATCTTAACCAACTTCAAGCAAACAACGGCCACTCATATATCCGATCATATACATGAGTGGCGTCGTCGTCATAGGATGGTGAAGACTTATGTTCCCGACCAGCTATTAGCTGAATGGTTTATAAATTCATTGCTTCCTTCCATAACGGAAGATGTGGCCAAGGGGGGAGTCGTAACGAAGGAGCAAGTTATTGCTCGTGCACAATATCTAGACTTAGTTTACACTCAGTCTGGCACGCTCTACGACAAGATACCTGACGCCCCTAGACCGGAATTCTCAATTCCTCCTCCTCCTAAATCAAATAGTGACTCTCATGCCGGCGATGGTGTGATTGGCACGGCAAACGTGAAATCAACAAAGGCTTCGTCTAAGAAAGCCCGTAAGACTTCAGATCAAAATGCAAAAGAAGAAATTCTTGCTTCGGAAGTAAATGCCGTATCAGCAGATAAAGGCAAAGAAACCAATCAACCAGGAAGCAAGAAGAAGCAAAACAAAGGGAAGAAGAAGAAACAGGGTGAGTCATCCCCTCAAAAAACTTCTTCAAACCCTCCTGGGAAAGGGAAACCAAAAATTCCATGTTTGAAATGTGACGAGGATCATTGGACAGGCAATTGTCCATACAAAGCTGAGCTAAAAAGGTTCTTCAAAAGTTCGCAAACCTTAGCTGTGTTAACTGATCCATTTCCCAATCCAGGTCAAAATCTGGTTGATAGTGGAAATGCTTCCCCGTCGCAAGTACTAATGTTGTCGATCTCCAAGCAACAAAATGATGCTTTGATTTCGACAAGGAACAAAGATTACGGGAATCCGCAGCTGTCGAACGACAAAGGTAAAGATCAACCAAGTAGTTCGACAACAACTTCGACAGAAGTTGTACCACCCATCATTCCTGAATTAACCATAAAACCACCAAAGGGAGTAGTACACAAGTCGACATTTAATCCTCGCGCCAGAGCGGCGCAACATTATAACATAGTGGAAGATTTGGCCCAATCGCCATCCGCTATGTCGACTCTTGAAGTACTACAAAATTGCCCATCCCAAAGGCAGGCTTTGTTATCGGCTATTGGTGGGGTTGATCCTAAGGATTCCAATCTTGTATCCTTCGACCACAAGGGATACGATCCTCAGTTACCAGCACAACTAGCTTTCCTTATTCAAGTGAAAGCCCTCAACAAAACTGTTCACCGAACAATTATTGATGAGGGGGCATAAACATGTATTATGTCGATGAGTTGCTGGAAAACTTTAGGATCTCCAACCTTGTCGCGATCTTCGATGACATTAAAAGCATTCGACGGAAGGACGTACACCCCGTACGGTATCCTAAATAACTTGAAGATTGAATTAGGCGGAAAAACAGTAGAAATAGATGTTGAAGTCATCGATCGGAATCTTGACTACAACATCCTACTGGGAAGACCATGGATATATGCCATGGCAGCTGTAGTGTCGACTTATTTTAGGAAGATCGCATTCCCTTTTCAAGGAGGGATTACGATCGTCGACCAACAAAACTTCCTCCCTAATGGTTCACAAATTACAGGAAGCATTCCCATGATCCATGGAAGCGACCATTCACTTCAAGATATCGGAGTAGGCATACTGAAAGACCCCACATTGATGGGAACTTTCGCACTTCCACCTCCCATCTATATAGGAGAAATAGCATTGGTAGCAACCTGCAACATGATATCTTCTACGAACATCGCAGAAGACGATATCGACATGGATCATGCAATGGTTTTGCCCCCAAGCCCAATAGAAATATTGTAGCAATCAATGTTTCGGGCATGGGAGGTGAACCCAAATCAACGCTCATCAAGCGTTTGGGTAGATAGGTCTAGAGAATATGGTACCCCATTATATCCTTGGTCGAAAGTGCATGGAACTGACGAAGGAATCCTACAATCAATGTTGATTGAGGGGACACCATGGAATGATTGCCACCATCGTTCCCTTCTTCCAGATTATGAAGAAGATACTCAACATGACCTTTATCACCCTTCAGTTTTTGAATTCCTATCAAATACTGTAAATACGGTGGATTCCGAGTGAAACCTATCCAATATTGAAGAGACTATAGCCATAAATATCTCGACTAAAACAAATGTTGTAGAGAATATTTATGTCGGAAAAGGTTGTTCTCCTTCAGAACTGGAAATATATAACGCTCTTTTTCGCGAGTTCAGAGATGTCTTTGCTTGGTCATATGATGAAATGCTAGGCATTGACTCGAGTATAGTTGAACACGAAATTAAGATGTATCCTGATGTCAAACCAATAAGACAACGGCTTCGGCAGGTGCACCCCAAGAAAGCCGCTGCCATTAAAGCAGAAGTTGAAAAACTTCTCCATGCTGGTTTCATCTACCTGGTTCCTCTAACCGATTGGGTATCGAATATTGTCCCTATTATGAAGAAACAAGGGACAATTAGAGTGTGTGTCGATTATAGGGATGTAAACCAAGCTTGTCCGAAAGACAACTACCCCACACCCTTCATCGACCAGATAATTGATGAATGCGCCGGATGTGAAATCTTTTCATTCATGGATGGATTTTCTGGGTATAATCAAATAAATATCCACCCACAGGACCAGTCAAAGACTGCATTTATTTGTCCGTGGGGCACATTCGCTTATCGAAAATTACCCTTTGGTTTAAAGAACGCAGGGGCGACGTTTCAGAGGGCAATGAATTATGCCTTCCATGACATCAAGAACATCGTTCAACCATATCTCGACGACCTTCCGGCTCATTCGCGAAAGCGGACTGATCATCCGCAGCATTTAAGAGAAATATTTCTACGTTGCCGACACTACAAGATAAGACTCAATCCACACAAATGTGTGTTTTGCGTCGGTTCTGGTCGTTTACTTAGCTTTGTAGTCTCTAAGGATGGGATTCGTCTCGACCCTTGCAAGGTTCAGGCAATCATTAATTTGCCTCCACCTTCAAATTTGCTTCAGATTCAGAAACTCCAAGGGAAAGCAAACTTTCTGAGGAGGTTCATTCCAAATTACGCAGAACTTGCTAAAGGTTATACTCGTCTTTTGAAAAAGGATGTACCTTTTGTCTGGGATCAGGTGGCGCAAGCTTCCTTTGATGCTCTGAAAGATTCTCTAGTAAAAGCATCATTAATGTATGCCCCGGACTATCAAAGAGATTTTAACCTGTATATGGCTGCAGCAGATATGACCATTGCGATGGTTTTAGTTAAAGAGGTCGATGGAATTGAACATCCTATATATTATTTAAGTAAAAACTTGAATGATACAGAAAGTAAATATTCTTATGTTGAAAAACTAGCGCTTGCAGCTGTTCAAGCGATTCAAAGATTTCGACATTATGTCCTCTTTCGGAAAACTACCATTTTATCAGATTGCAACCCCATGACTTATATACTATCGCGACAGTTGCTGGGGGGCAAATATTCAAAATGGATAGCGATCCTTCAAGAGTTTGATCTGGAATTTGTAAAATCCAAATCAAAGAAAGCTCTAGTTTTCGCAGAATTATTGTGCGATCTCCCATCGTCGTCCAACGATGAAACATCCAAAGAATCAATCATGGACGAGAATTTGTTTCTGATATCTACAAGCAATGAATGGTATGGAGATATCATAATTTATCTCCAAACCCAAAAGTTCAGGCCTAACACCTCTCACTCTGAACAGAAACGTATACGATACCAAGCAAAGGACTACATGATCGTCGGTGATACGCTTTACCGTCGTGGTATCGATACAGTTCTGAGGAGGTGCCTCACCCATGAGGAGGCCGAAAAAGCCCTGAATGAGTGTCATTCAGGCGCGTGTGGGGGGCATCAATCTGGATATGCAATAGTACAAAAAATTTTACGAGCAGGATACTACTGGCCAACCATGTTCAAAGATTGCATAACCGCAGTCAGAAGTTGCCATGCTTGTCAAATTTTTGATAGCAAAACCAGAAGACCACCCGCACCTTTACAGCCAATAGTTGCTGTTGGGCCTTTCGCCAAATGGGGCATCGATTTCATGACATGTAACCCCACCTCGACCGGGAGGCATAGGTATATCATAGTTGCTGTTGACTATTTTACCAAATGGGCCGAGGCGATGCCTACATTAGATAACACTGGTGAAACAGCTGCCCTTTTCTTTTTCAATCATGTAGTCGCCAGGTTCGGCGTACCACAGGCTATAGTTACAGATCATGGATCGCATTTCCGCAATCACATGATGGTTGAATTAGCTGCCAAGCTAGGGCTATCTCACGATAGCTCTACCCCGTATTATCCGCAAGCCAACGAACAAGTTGAAGCGATCAACAAGGTCCTGAAGCGTATGTTGCAAAGGATGATCGGAGTTCACAAAAGAAGGTGGCACCTAATCCTATACTCAGCCTTGTGGGCTTACCGAACATCAATAAGAAATGCGACCGGGTTCACACCTTTCCAACTGGTGTATGGCCTGGAAGCAATCTTACCAGTCCAGTGTGAAATTTCGTCTCTTAAACTCGCAATCGATCTCCTCCCCAGAACTTCAGAAGAAGAGGCTCGTTTCTTGGAATTAATCCAATTGGATGAAACCCGTCGTGACGCCGCTTTGGCTAACGAAGCCCATAAGAAATGAGTCAAGGCGCAGTTCGACAAAAATGTCAAACCCCGTGTCTTCTCAGAAGGTGACTTGTTCTTGCTTTACGACCAAGAATCCGACAAATTGGGAGCAGGTAAATTTAATTCTTTATGGATGGGCCCCTATATTGTTAAACGAGTGTTAGCAAAAGGAGCCTACGAGTTAATGGATTATGATGGAATTCCACTGGCACAACCTTGCAATGGGTTGTACCTTAAGCGTTACTATGCTTAAATAGTAACCTGTGTGCTTTTGTTGTATTTTGTTTTCGCTAAAGTGTTTGTTTTGGTCGAGTAATCCACCTTTTTACATTTATTGCAGATGTCGAACCTTTCTAAGACATGTGTGGGATATGCTGACGGAGCGAGTCATAGTTCGCGGAACCTATCTTTCGCGGCCTGGGCCATTTTTGATCCAAGCGGCGAGTTAGTAAGTTTCAGAGGTGTGTGTATTGGGCAATCAACGAATAATATCGCTGAATATAGCGCGTTGATAGAACTACTCTCTGATGCCATCACCCATGGTATACGCCGACTAATCGTCAGGCTAGACTCACAACTCGTGATACTACAACTCAATGGTATATATTCCGTCCGCAACCCAGCTATTTATCGTATGTTTCTAAGGGTTAAGATTTTGGAAAGACAGTTTGATTTAATTCAATACCAGCATATTTCCAGAAACTTAAACACATTAACCGACTCATTAGCAAACTATGTGTTAGATAGACATTTGCGACATTTATAAAAAGAAATGCATCACCAATATTGTACAAGTGGATCATATAACTCAACCAGAATAAACCCCGAAAATCAAAATATATATATATATAAGTTGTTTATCGTTTACACATAATGTTCTGTAACCAAGACAAAAATTGGTCGCATGACCCGAAAACTCAAAAATGCTAGGGGGCGCCCTAGCCTAGTGACACTCATGATAGCACGTCACGCCCTGTGCAATCATACGCAAGAGACGAGTCCATCGTCTAGGCACGCCAGTAGTATGCCGCTGCAACTGTAAAGGTAACTCGTCGATCCGTACATCCGAAATGCCAAGAGTAAGGCTCTCAACCTACTCCTGCATAGCTGTAAGGGTCTCGGCCACGTCAAGGTCGCGAAGAATAACCCTCCCAGCAGTCTCCCCTGCCGGGGCAGCGACTGGCACTCTCAGGCGAACTGCTGGACGAACAGGACCAACATCTGCATGCACACATGAGTTTGATTAAAGTCTTGATAGAATAAAGCACAAGGACATTATAAACAAAAATAGTAAATAGTGATATGGTCGAAGATTTTACCAATAGCGCCCCACTGTTCGCCATCTAGCAATGCCAAATCCGGATCACCTCAGAAATCCATGCCAACATATGGATACTCGGAATAGACCATCTCCTGACGCTCGAACCACCTGAAGAAGGTATCAGTGAAAGAAATCTAAGATTGACCGGCATGCCTAGACATGTGATCAACCCATCTCTACATGCGTGGCTCGGTAGGAGAAGGCAAGTCGAGTGCAATATACTGAGGCTGCATCAGTGGTATCTTCTCCAAGGCAAAGGCAGTCAAAATAGAACCAAATCCAAAGTTCTTTAACTTCCCGTCCTTTACCTTGGTCAACTGACTTTTCATCTGAAGAAGTACTGCATCACACCAGTTGAATACTTTCAGTTGGAGACACTCCAAGGCGTGCTGCACATAGGATCTGTTGGCAACATGAAGAGATGCGCTACCAGCCATCCTACCAATAGTATACAGAATGGACCTGAGAGACCTGTCAGTAATCTCATGGATAACGACCTTGCCGTCTCTACTCGGCTGAGATCCTTCCCTGCAATACTGGCAAACATAATCTCTCACGGAGTCATTCCCTCGAGCCGAACCTGACAAAGAAATGGGGGTACCCCGCCTTGACAACCCAGTCAAGAAGTAAATGTCTACTATGGTCAAGGGGATGGATTTGCCCCTAATCTGGAATACTTGGTTGATAGGATCCCAAGCATCAAGCATATACTGCAGTAAGGAGATCTGTGCTCTCATACTAGAGATACGGAAGAACTTCAGCAGGCCACAGTTCCGCAGCGCGTTCACCGTGACAAGGTCATGGAGGGAAATCATGTCCTCTTCTTCATGTTCTCGTTCTCGCCATGTAAGGGTCATTTTGCTCCAATAATCTCTGAAAAACAAACAAGAGAAGGAGTAAGATCCTGGATTTGATGAGAAACTGGCAAAATTTTCATAAAAAACTGTGCAACAAAACCAATTTTCTGTGCCCAGCGCAACTAGCCAGTGTTCCACCTACGTTGAAGGTCAAACTGCCTTAAGGCAGCTTGACATTCAGCGCAGGTTTCGAGTGAACCAGCTGCGCTGATGGCAGAGCGCCCTAACAAAACCCTAGGGGCTCAAGGAGACAGGAAAACAGGCACAGAATGGAAAAAGGAAACCATGAAAAGAAAGAGCTAGGGTTTAGCTCCTACCTGGTCCAGACGGCGCCGAGAATCGTCCACAGAATCTTCCGAAATCAGCTGGTGAAGATCAAGGAGAAAGGGGCACCTCCAAAGCTCCAACAAACCAAGTGCAAATGAAATGGTAAAATGAGAGGTAAAAACACTTTTTAATTGCTTTTTACGTAGTTCAAAGCGAAATATTAGGGTTTTAATCTCATTTTCAAAACAAATGCTATTCATTTCTAACTAGTTTGATGCAGCAATTGAGGATACAGTACTATCTTTGAAAAGGGCAAAGCTAGTTATGGTAAAAAATCAAAATTTGACCATATATTCGAGCAGTTTTAGCACACAGTTCATGCTCCTTAAAAAATAAACGCAAGATCCGAGCAATTTTAGCGCATAGTTCATGCTCGTTAAAAAATAAACATAAGATCGAGCAAATGTTTCAATCCACGTTTAAGCTCGTTAAAAAATGAACTACCCGGTAAATAACCACTGCGAACGTAAATTATCAGCCATTAAAGCCTTGGTCTTGTCTGCACCATCACCTCCACTTTTCCATTGGCCGATCATTCACCTCCATTTGATTGTTTACCCATTTTTAGGAACAGCTGCGAAGAGTGATTACACTAGCCATCCTTGTGACACTGCCGCTATTGGAAAATTCCAACCTGTACCTGGAATCAGCTGCTAACCCTTTTTATCACTCGTTCCTCAAAAGACGAGTCTTCTTTAAGCTATTTTCATCTGACTCGTAAAATATGAAAAGATTGCCGAGTTTTGGCCTTCCAGCTCGTTAAAGCGACCGGAAGTGCTATCCCTCCTCTAGATTTTAATCTTTTTTGGACCTGAGGGATTATTACACAAAAAGATCGAGCGCTTGTTTTGTTCGGCTCGTTAAAACTATCGAAAACTCATCCCTTCTGTATTGTTTTATACTTTTTCGGACCTAAGGGATTAGATGATGAAAAAGGAATTTTGGAGTTAACTTTATGTACCTTTTCAGACTCTCTAAAAACGAAAAGGACCGAGTTATCCTTGTCGTTAGACTCGTTAAAATCATTAAATAGCAACAAACTTGTCTTTAGACGAGAACGAGTTTCACTATCGCTAGACTCGTTAAAACATAGCAATGGGCTTGCCCGAAGGGCAGGTTATAGAACAAGCATATGTTATCCTCCTCAAGCTTGACAAAAATAAAGAGGTACTGGTCAGCAATGACTGGGGAAAAATTGGGAGAAACTAAAGAAAACTTTGATGGTAGCAAGTCGCTCTTGAACATGACACTTTTCCTCCGTACCACAATTGGGTTGGGTTGTTTCAT
Source organism: Pinus tabuliformis (assembly GCA_031772625.1). NCBI lineage: Eukaryota > Viridiplantae > Streptophyta > Pinopsida > Pinales > Pinaceae > Pinus > Pinus tabuliformis. Next base: position 929,428,999 of record CM062811.1, on the reverse strand, counting down.
TCACCGGTCACATCACCATGGTCTCACCATACCATCCATATTTGGGGTAATGCTACCGATCCATCGCATCAGTGTCGCCATATGTTCAAGAGAAGTCGTTCAGAAAAGTCAACCGTGTCCCATCCACTGCCATACATTATCCTTCATCCTTTCATGACCGCCACCCTGAATCATATGTCACAGATCATTTTCACCTCCATCAAATTCATTAGCTCCGTTCCATGTCACTGATGTGGGATTCATTAAGGCCCTCCTTTGACGGATCGCTTCTTGTCGACATCAGCTCATTATCCAAGAAGTTGATCTAGGAACAACCCATTCAGTACTTTGAAGCTTGCATGCCTCAATGGCAAGTTTCTCACTTCCGGCGACAGGTATACATCAATGACCTTCGACCGAAAGATTTTGCATGGTGTTCGATGCCAAGTCCTTTATTCACACCACGTGAATTGTACTGCAGTACCTTGAGGGTCATTATCATTATCAGTGATTCCTCTCGCGCTTGCTAACGGTTTACCTCATTGACCGGTAATCAAGCAATGTCTTTCCATGTTCGACTTCAGAACATTTCTCACATGGATCGACTTGTACTTAGAGTGAAGATCGAACGAGTTTGAAGACCCCGGATCTAGTTTCATCCATCCGGGCTGCGATATATATTCAGGAAAAATAAAGACATTGACATATACATCATTGCAACAGATGATCATCCTACTCAAAGGATGATAATTTCATCAAAATTATCAGTCTACCATCAGATGATTGTCTACTCTATGTACAGAAAAATGAATTTATAAAGCTGAGCATGGGAATGCCTGCCTCAGCTAGATCATGAAAGCAGTATGAAAAATAATGTATTGTATTGTATCTTATTACAGGTCTCCTCCCAGCATTGGATGAACTTCGGATCCTCCTGGATAAAGCATTTCACCCGATAAACGGCCTCATACTTTAGGGGGCAACTGTTATAGACATTTTTGTGCCTTACAGCATTGAGCATGAAATTTCCATAATCTAAGGGATCCAAAGTCCCTAAACATGTTGTTCCTACCCCTAGAGGAACAAGGCTAACAAACCACAGCAATTCACAGAATTTCTCCACCAGAAACTGCTCAAAAACAAGTCAATTCAGGATCATGTCAATGGCTCCACTGGCTGTCTGCGCTGAATGTCAAAGCCAACACTGCCTACCTGCGTTGAATGTCAAAGCCAACACTGGCTACCTGCGCTGAGCGAGAGTGGACATGTGGCAAGCTCATTTCTCAAGGTTTCAAAACCCAAGAAGCTTCCAAAATGACACTTGCCTCAGGGAATTCGACTATGATGAGTAAGAGGTTCCAAATCTCCAAGTGGAAGCAAGAACCTCCAAGTGGAATCAAGAACTGACAGAGGGAGAGGACACTAGTCAGATCTCAAGCTGACTCATCCTCTCTCCAAACATCTATATATGGATCTCTCCTCCATGAGATTTGGGGGCTGGAATTTTGTTATTGCAAAGAATTGCTATTGGTTTGAGATTGGAATCATTGGGTGCTTAATGCTTTGAAGGGAGGTGAAGATAGGAATTCCATTTTGCTGTGAAGGAGATGCTGGATTGGAGCCCTCTGGGTTGTATCTCTTCCTGAACCTTGTTATTCATCAATAAAGCTATCTTGGTTTCTCCTATATACTGATGTATCTTTGATGTATGATTGCATTAGTATGTTTAGTTTACTTCTAATCCTGAACTAGTTATGATTATGAATCTATGTCTTTGTGTAGTGTTCTTCTCTTGTGATCTTGCAGAGACCTGTTGAAGTTGGGCGAGTGAGAAGACAAGTAGCTGTGAACTCCCAAAGAGAAGAGAAACCGGATCGAGGGACAAACGGAAGACACCGGTTAGTCCATCCATCTCTCTTCATTCTTAATTCATAAAGGAAGAATACTAGAATAGCTGTCTCTGTTTGTTGCTAAGGCACTGTCACACCTTAGGTGGATAGGATCGTCCTGCATAGGCATTTTTCCCCACAACACCTATAATCCGGACACATGTGCCATGATCCATCCTTCTTGTGCACCAATACTACTGGAGTAGAGAAATAACTTTGACTCGGTTGAATTATACCAGCCTCTAGCATTTCTGCAACCATACGTTCAATTTCACTCTTTTGGGCATAGGGATATCTGTACGGCCTGATGTTTGGAGGAACACTTCCTGGAATCAGATGAATAGCATGATCATGATCACAAATAGGTGGGAGACCTTTGGGACTCTCAAATACCTTGGAATGATTTTCCAAGACTTTTCGGAGATCTGGAGAAATAGATGATTCCAATGTGGAAACATTAGCGAACATAATTGTGCAATTACACCTTTTTGTTCCTTTTTTAGAAGCTTTGTCATACCGTTAGAGCTGATTATCTTTCCCGGTTTCCCTACAATACCCCTTAATTCAACTTCCTTTCGTTCCATAGAAAATTTCATGAAAAGTTCCTGTAAAATTAAAAGCTATTGTACCCAAGGATTGTAGCCATTGGACTCCTAATAGAACATTAGCACCTCCCATTGGAATGGAAAGCATTGGGCTAGTCAATACATAATCTCCCATGGATAGCTTGATATTATGGCACTTTCCAGAGAAATTTATTGTTCCTCCATTTGCAACCATCACTTGACACTCTGGTGTTGGATATAAGAAGCAATTCAATTCTTTTGCTACCTTACAATGAATAAAATTGTGGGTACTTCCTGAATCAATCAACACTATTACCTTTTTCTTCTTGATTTGTCCTTCTATCTTGATGGTTTGAGAAGCGGTAATTCCCGCCAATGCATTACAAGATATGGTTGGATTCATTTGTTCTTCATCTAGGCTTTTTTCTTGGAGTATATCCTCTTCTTTTGACCTTTCTTGATCCTTTTCTTCTTCCTCTTCACAATCTATGTAGAATAATTTCTTCTCAGCACACTTATGACCTTTAGTGTATTTTCTATCACAACTTTAACAAAGCCCTTTCGCTCTTTTTTCTTCCAATTGTTGTGGTGTCAACCTTATAGGTTGTGGAAGACTAGCAGCAACAACACTTCCGTCTTTATAGTTGTGAGGGTATGCTTCCTGGTTGCCATAATTTTGCTTTCCATTTTTCTTGCTAACCTGAATGCCTTCTCTAATGAATCAGGTTCCCAAAGGCAAACATCATGTTGGATATTATCCTTCAAAGACCCTATGAACACATCAATCCTATGCTCCTCTGGAATATTTTTTACCCTTATGTTCAATTTTTGGAACTCCTCAATGTGCTCCATTATTGAACCCTTTTGTTTGATACCAAATGTTAGCTTTGATACCAAATGTTATGAAACCAGCTCAAGAAAAAGATAGAAAAGATAGATCAACGCCTTAAAATTCAGCCTCTTTGAGGGGGAAACCTCCTTTACATTACATAAATGAAAAATTCTTCAATGATTCAAATGACAAAACCTCCTTTCTATATATAGGAGTCTAAGGAGTCACAATATAACCCAGCCGACCTAACAATAATAATATAAAGCCACAAAAATAACAATAGAGAGATTCTATGGGGCACAGTAATAATACTATGGGGACAATAGGGGCACAAAAATATTAATAAGGGGTACAACGACAATAGTAATGGGGTAATCACTAGTATTATAGGGACCCAACAAGAACTAGAAAATATGCAGGGTACTCCTAGGAGTCAATGGAGACCATCACATCCTCCACAATTCCCTCAGGGGTGACTGTGGAATAGTCTGCAAGTTGCAGAACTGTTGTGGTCTTCCTCAATGACCCTTGGAGGTCGAGCTTGTGCATGGTGTCCTTGGTCATCAAATTAATGGAAACCCCAAGATTGATCAGAGTGTGTGGGATGATGGTTCCATTGATGTGCACATCTACTACAAGGCTTCCAGGGTCCAAATATTTCGGACATATTACCTTCCCCAGCATTAAGTCAGATAGCTTCCCAATGACATTAATGGTAGGGGCATCCCTTTTTCTTCTTCCTGTATGCTTGAAGCATTTCTCCTTAATAAACTTATTGTAAATGGGAACATATTTTATTGCCTGGAGAAGGGGGATCTTTACACATAGATTTTTCAATTCTCCCAGAAGTTTAGTTTCTTCTGGGGTAGGCTGGAGTGGTTGGGCTAATCTCTCAAGAAAGGGTGGATTTACTTTAAGGTTTCTTTCCTCTCTTTCTTCCTCAACCTCCCTATGTGGATAGGGAGGTTAGTTATCTGGGAGAATTCTCCTAGATCTTAGGTTGATCTCCTGGATTTCTACAACATAAGCGGGGTATGATGTCTCTCCATTGTATACTTATTGAATCTGCCTATTGTTTGGGTTCAGATTTTTCTGGGCAGGCATTTGGGGTTTCTTGGGTGGAGCAGAGTGTAGGAGTTGTGCTTGGGTAGGTGGTGGAGGCAATATAGCTGGAGCATTGTTGTATTGGGGCCTCCACCCCTGAAGTGGGGTATTCCACTGAGGTTGTGGTAGAACATAAGGTTGAAATGACTGGCTGGCTGGCTAGGAATGATACTAAGATGCATAGGACCAAGGACGTGGTGTAGACCAAGAAGGATGAGCAAGGGGTCCCCAAGAAGGTATAGTTGTGGTTTGGTTGGGGTTGTAATAAGCATGGGATGACCCTTGCATACCTTGTTGGTATGGTCTAGGCACGGGAGGTCTCCCTTGGTTGATGTAGAAAAGATGCTTAGTGACCCCTTCAGCTCCTTGATATACAACTTTGAGTCCAGGTAAAGAAGGGCACTTGTCTGTGGAGTGGTTTTCTTCACAGACCGAGAAAATATCAATGCAGTTCAATGGACATTCGTTCCTGGGATGCCTCCTAGTGCATCTAGGACAAAATATGGCCAAGGCTCACTCTGCTTCCTCTTGCTTTCTTTTGATGTTCATGGTGTCCAATTGCAAGGCAAGGGTTTGCAACATCTCACTTTTGAAATCTTCCAGCATATTTCCAAGTTCACCCTTGATGGATGAGTTGGGAGATGATGTAGTGGCCATAGGGTGACTACTCCTCCCATTTTTCCTGGCTACCCTAGAATGGTTTCTAAAGACAGTCTTGATATCCTTATAGGGTAATTCGTAGATATCTCAACTGCTAACAAATGTAAGGTATCCAGAAGATCTTCCCTTACTCCTCTAAGCAGGACCAGCTTTAGTGACTCGGGGTCAAGTGTGCACCTAGCCCTTTTGTAACTGAGCTGGAATCTTTCTTCGTAGTCTTCTAAGGATTCATCCTGGCCCATGGTCATCCTGAAAATCTCTTCTTTAGTATCCTTTGACCTACAGTAGTCCCTATATTTGTTGTTAAAAGCCTGCTGCATCTGAGCCCAAGTTGTGATGCTATCTCCAGGTAAACCCATGAACCAACGCAATGCTGCATCCTTGAGGGTAGATGGAAACAATTTTAACTTTTTCTCATCATCTATATAGTCATAGGTTCGACATATAATAGCAAACTCAAATAGGAAAGTGTCAGGGTCCTCTGTGGTTAGGCCATGGAAATGAGGTAGAGCAGAGGGGCTTATATTCTTCATCTTAGTGTCCCCATTAGTTTCCCTGATGGGGAAGGCACCCTCAATTCTCTCTCTATTTCCTCTGTCATTTCGGTTTTCCGCCATTAGTTCAGTAGTAATGGGTTCTTCTTCTTCCTCTTCCCCTATAGGTTCTTCAAATATGTCAGGTTACTCACCTAAAGGTTCCTCCAGTTCACAACCACCGAAGAAGAGAGAAGGTTGGCTATTGGATGCAGTGGGGGTATTTGGCAAAAATTTCCCTAAATTGTCCCTATTCCTATGAGACATGAAAGGAAATTTTTTTTGGTTGGATTTTATAAGACTTTTTTTTTAAGCTGGAAAGTACTTTGCAGAAATGAAATTGTTGATTGAATGAAAACTACTAACAGAAAGAGAATTTACTTGATGAATTGAAATTCTACTTGCAAAATGGAAAGAAAAGCAGATAATGACAACTAAAAGAAAGGAAGCTACTAGATTAATTTTGCAGAAATAAACTAATGGCAGAAAATTGAAGAGTAGAAATAAAAGAAAAGAAAGTAGTAATCACATTCTACTCAGACACCTCCTTGGTAACGGCACCAAAAAGTGATGAGCGCTAGTATTACAGCAAGGATGCTACAACTCTTGGGCTACCAGCTTTACTTATCAACCCGGGGTTCGTACAAACTTGGAGGTGACAGTGCTATATGCACAAGTAGAAGTGAAGGTCTTGCCTGTTATCACTGTTCATCTAGCGAGAGACCCCAGGGTTCCAAGCTAGACTTCTATAGAGTAAGAAGAAGTTGTATTATTTGATGGAAGAAGAGAAAATCTATTCTAAGAGAGCTACTCTACTACAGTAATGAAAAAAACAAAATGTAATGCTAAATCACACCATATCCTAATTAACCATTTAAATAGCTATGTTAAGAAGAATTGATAAATCAACACTAACCTAATGTTGTTATCTAAGTTACAGAAGTAAAGAGCATCAAACCAAACTAATGTGTAAGCAAGGAAACTAAACTAAATCTATTTTCACTTTTATGGTTTTTTTGGTAAAATCAAGCATGCAATTTAATTGTTCTTGTAGATGTGACAGGTGGATGGAAGGTGGTTGAGGATGGCTAGAAGGTCTATGGAGTGTTTGGATAGTGTCTCAGGAGTGGCAGCATTTAAATAATATGTAGACAAATTTCGGGAAGGAGTCAAGCGGAAGAGTAATCAAAGATCGAAATCAGTGAAAGGAAGAAGTAATGAAGAAGCAGTGCATAGGAAGATGAGCGGCGGAGATCTTATCGCAGGAGATTACGTTAATAGATGGATGGATCAATGAATAGGATTAACAGAAGATGAGCGATGGAGGTCTTATCACAAGAGACTACGTTAATAGATGGATGTATCACATCAAGTCACGTGTCGAGAGATGGGTGGAAAACATGCGGAATGATGGAGCGGTCTTCGTAGGTGGTAAGCAGTATCTCGCGTGCCCTAAGAGTTGTAAGCGTAATTCCTAAATTTCATGCAATTAGCCTATGTGAGTGACACGTAGCATGGGAAAACCACTTTTATCACATGCTCTCAATCGAATATCGGTTGTGCAATAATTCATGCAAGATTGCGCGATAGTCATTGGATCATGCGGGATTGATCAATGGTGGAGATCAGCTAAGCTAGTTGGTGAGCAGGTGATGCGATAGTCGTTGGATCAAGCGAGGTAGATCGATGGTGGAGATCGGACAAGCTAGTTCGTGAGTGAGTGAAGCAATGGAGGCATCTTCATAGGTGGTAAGCAGTTTCTCGTGCGCCCTCAAAGCTGTAAGTGGAATTCCTCAATTTTATGCGATTACCTTAAGTGAGTGACACGTAGCATAGGAAACCCACTTTTCTCTCATGCTCTCGGTCAGGTATTGGTCGTGCAATAATTCACTCAAGATTGCACGATAGCCGTTGGATCATGCGGGATTAATCAATTGTGGAGATCAGCCAAGCTAGTTGGCGAGCGGGTGACGTGATAGTCGTTGGATCAAGTAAAACAGATTGACGGTGGATATTTGGAGCACATAAAGTCAAACGTTGAAATGAATATGTGACACGCATTTAATGGCGATTGGTCAAGTTTGTTATGGATCGAATGGTAGGGAGATCTACGGGTATAATCTAATTAAGACGTGATTTATTGCTTCCGCATATATTATGCATGAAGAAAGTGCTGAAGGAAATGAGAATATGAGTGAGATATTATTACAGAAAGAGGGTGATGGAAAATGATGATGATGAATAAGAATTTAAGATTGGGGGAAGATAGGTGAAGGCTCTAGAGAGAGGGATTTCGACACCAGAAATGAACCAAGTACTGAATCAAGATGTAAAACTCCAAAGCTCATGCAAGAACTAGAAATATGTGTTTTTGGGGTTGTTGAAGGGTCTCTTCCTCAAGACATGGTCCTAGAGGGAGGAGGTGAGGCTGAGACACCTACTCACAACCTTATGGTGATATTTTTCTCCTTGCTAACCTGATAATTGAAAGAAGGCACAAATGGAAGCAAACTAAAACATAACCAATCTACGCTACACTGCTGCAATGGAAATGCAGCTACTTAAGAAAATGAACGATTAAACCATGAATCTACGCTAGCATACATATACAATAAAGAGGAGCCTCAACTATTGGGCCCTAACCCAAGAGCTTCATCCCTCTGAGTTAACTCAGTGCTGGCTCAAAACAAAACTCATTCTTATTATCAAAACAATGGATTACATCAAAAACTGTCACAAGTCTTGCAGCTCAAAAATAGAGTAAAGTTTTACAATCAAAAATATGAATCCTACTAAGGTCCTAGGCCTCTCTACTTATATGTATGAAGTCTCCAATGACTTCCTTAAAATTAGGGAGGCTTGGCTCCCAAACTCGAGATAAACTAGTGCTTTGACTTTCACTTGCTCGGCTACCTTCTAGTCCTCATGATTTGGCTATTTGCACTCCGAGCTGATGGAGGAATATTTGAATGGGGGGGTAGTAAATGAGGAGGATTTACCTCCTATAATTCCTTTCCCTTGTCCCATTCAAGTTTTGACCAAGGTCTTTGCCAAAATTCCTTGCTTTTATTCTTTAATCCTGCATTAAATGCACATTAGACCACAAATCAAAATATCCAACTCTAACTCATCTCATAAACAAAATATAATCAAAAGTATGCAATAAGTTGTGAGAATAGTTGGTTTGACTAAGCTAGGAGGTGAATTAAGGCCCATATAATTGTAGGTTTTAACCCCGTACGGAAATTACCTACAAACGAATTCTAAAACACAAAAAATAAACAATGCGAGAACACAACACATAAAACACATAAACACAAAGATTTTCCCCTAGATCCCAAAACTGGGACTACCAGATTGATTTTTTCATTATGTTCCTTTCAATGTTACAATACATGTTTATACATGCCGAAGCATCCAATACCATGGACCGAAAACCATCGCGTCCAAAACCATGGACCGAAAACCATATGCGAAAACCATGCACAAAACCATAGGTAGGTCCGCCCAACCTAATATAGGGTCCAAAAACAATTTTCTTAGGGCGCTGCCCCGGACCCTATAGAAGGGGGCTAACCCCCCCCCCCCCCCTCAAACCCCCAGGATAGGGGGGGCTATCGCCACCCCTGTGACCCCCCCGCTGCGTAATCGACGCAACGAAGGGGGGGCTCCTCCCCCCCTCTAACCCCCCAGTTAACTACATGGGCTAGTCATGGAAAGAATATAACACAACCCAACATTCTCCCACTTGTTGTTTTCGTTCCATAGGGGGCCATAGGAGAGCTTAGTCATTTATCCAGCCTTGCAACACCCATTGTTTCTCTACACCAAGAGAACTTCTTAGAGCTCACAGATTTTGCCAATGCATCTACAGTATTCTTCAAAGTGTCCACCTTTACTAGCGACACCTTTTTTTCTTCTATCATATCCCTCAAAAGGTGATACTGAACATCAATTTGTTTTGTCTTTGAATGGTAAGTAGGGTTCTTTACCAAGAATATTATACTTTTGCTGTCATAGTCTATCCTTATAGCTCCCTGTACTAACCCCATACTTGAACAAAATATCTGCAACCAAACTGCTTCCTTGCTTGCATGAGTGGATGCCATGTATTCTGCCTCTGTAGTTGATAGTGCCACTACAGATTGTTTATTACTCATCCAACTGACTGCACCTTCAAATATGTTAAACACATACCCACTTGTAGATATTATCTCATCTAGATCTCCAGCCCATTCTGCATCAACAAAGCCACAAATATCCAACATTATGTCCAATCCTAGTCTTCCTTGGTAGCACAAGCCATAATCACTAGTGCCACGCAAATACCTGAAAACCCGCTTCACTGTTGTCCAGTGCTCCTTCTCTAGTTTTGATATAAACCTGTTCAATACTCCCACTACATGTGCAATGTCTGGTCTAGTATAGACCATCACATACATCAAAGTACCGACTGCACTTGCATATGAAACGCGGGACATGTCCTCTTCCTCTTCTTGTGTCTTGGGACACTGTTCGGTAGATAAATTTACACCTACAAGAATAGGAACCTTCACCGGTTTACTCTCATACATATTAAACCTCTGTAGTGTTGTCTCGACACACTTCCTCTGGTTTAACCAGAGCTTCCTCTTTGCCTGATCTCTTTTAATTTCCACACCCAGAATATAGTTTGCAGCACCAAGATCTTTCATGTCGAATTTGGAGGACAATTGGGTCTTCAAATCCTGGATAATTTCTTTGTCATTTCCAACTAGCAACATATCATCCACATACAAGACCAGATAAATAACACAGTCACCAATTAATTTAAAATACACACAGTGATCTGCTTTACTTCTGGTGAAGCCAAGTCCCTGTATAAATGTATCAAATTTCTAATATCACATCCTTGGTGACTATTTTAACCCGTACAAAGACTTGTTTAACTTGTATACCAATTATTTGTTACCCTTCACCACAAAGCCTTCAAGTTGCTTCATGTAGATCTCCTCTTCCAGATCCTCGTGAATAAATGTTGTCTTCGCATCCATCTGTTATACCTCAAAATCAAAAGCAGCAGCAACAGATAACTATAATCTAATAGAAGCTACCTTGGCAACAGGAGAAAAAATATCACCAAAATCAATTCCCAACACCTGGGAATAACCTATTGCTACCAACCGATCTTTGTATTTCTCCACCTTTCCTTCTGCATTTATCTTCTTCTTGAACACCCATTTGCTGCCAATGGGTTTCCTTCCAGCCAGAAACTCCACCAGATCCCAAGCCTCATTTTTGTGCAAAGATGCCATTTCATCAACCATGGCCTCTTTCCAGAGTTTGCCATCCTCTGAATCTACTGCTTCCTTCATAGTTCTAGGATCATCATCAGTAATAGATAAAGAAAAATTTGAACAGAAAGAAGATGGACTATACCTTTCCGGTTGCCTTCTTTCTCAAACTGATCTTCTCACACCCAGAGTTTGTGGCTCTTCATCTTTTAATTCCTCCTCTGTTGTAGAGTCTGATTCTTCCTCCTTAAGCTCAAACTCTATCTTCTCAAGTTCCTTTGGTTGGACTTCACATTTAATTACATCTTTCACCTCTCTAAACACCACATCTCGGCTGTACACAACCTTCCTTGTTACTGGGTTCCAAAGCTTATAACCCTTTAAACCATCCTTATACCCAATAAAGATGCAATTTTCAGATTTACTATCCAACTTGGTTCTTTACTCCTTTGGAACATGTACATATGCATCACATCCAAATACCCTCAAATGTGAAAGAGAGGGTTTCTTACCAATCCATACCTCTTGTGGAGTCTTATCCTCCAACACTGATGAAGGTGATCTGTTGACCAGTTAACATGTTGTCTCCACTGCCTCTGCCCAGAATTCCTGTCCTAACCCGGCACCACTGAGCATACTTCTTGCCCTTTCCATCAATGTCTTTTTCATTCTTTATGCAACTCCATTTTTCTCAGGTGTGCATGGAGTAGTCTTCTGTACTCGTAGAACCACTCTCTATGGGGAGTAAAGTGAAAGGATGCACCTGAGTCAATCAACCATGCCTCATGATCTACATGTGTACTTGAAGAAGCTAAGTACACATCCCCACCTTCATCTGAGGTGGTTTTCGCCTCTACAGAAGGAGAATCATCAGATCCATTTCCTTTGTTAGGAGCTTTAGATTTACAGTCTCTTTTGTAGTGCCCTTCCTTTCCGCATTTCCAGCAAACCACCTTTATAGGTTTTCCTAGAGATTTAGATCTCCCTATAGATTTAGATCTCCCACTCGATGACTTATTTTTGTTTTTGTTCTAGGACCGTCCTCGTACAAACAAGGCATCACTATTCTGGCTCTCCATATTTTTTTGTCTCATCTCCTCCATCAACAAGGATGAGACTATTTCATCAAATTGCAAGGCAACCAAACTATCCCACGAATCTGGTAGAGAACACAACAAACTGATGCACTTATCTTCATCTGAAATTTTAATATCAACAGATAATAACTGACTTACCACAGTATTAAATGTGTTCAAATTCTCTGTTACCGAGTCTCCATCTTTCATCCTCAGGTTATACAGCTTTTTTCATAGGAACAGCGTATTGACCAAAGACTTAGATTGGTACAAAGTCCCTAACTTGTCCCACAAAGCCTTCATCGTAGCTTCCCCTGATACTTTCAGCAACACTGAATCTGAGACACACAATTGTATTGTGCTCTTTGCCTTTAAATCCAACTTCTTCCATTCTTCATTGGATATTCCCGTTGGTTTAGTTCTCGAATCTACTTCGATCCACTAATCATTGTCCACCAACAAATCCTTCATCTTGAGTTTCCACAACTCAAAACTCTGACCATTAAATTTATCGATCTCCATCTTTCCACTGCTTGCCATCTTCTTTCACCATTAGAATCGATCCTGCAGATCTCCCACTGAACAGGGTCTACCACAGGCCTGAGGCAACCCCTCAGCAATAAAGGCGTCCCCTTGAAGCCAAAACAGCTCCGATACCAAATGTAGGTTTTAACACGTACATAAATTACCTGCAAACGAATTCTAAAACACAGAAAATAAACAATGCGAGAGCATAACACATAAAACACATATACACAAATATTTTCCCCTGGATCCCAAAACCGGGACTACCAGATTGATCTTTTCATTATGTTCCTTTCAATTTTACAATACATATTTATACATGTTGAAGCATCCAATACCATGGACCGAAAACCATCACGTCCAAAACCATGGACCAAAAGCCATCACGTCCAAAACCATGGACTGAAAACCATGTGCAAAAACCGTGCACAAAACCATAGGCAAGTCCACCCAACCTAATATAGGGTCCAAAAAAAAATTCCCAGGGTGCTGCCTCGGACCCCATAGAGGGGGCTACCCGCCCCCCTCAAACCCCCTGAAAAGGGGGGGCTGCTGCCTCCCCTGTAACCCCCCCACTGCGCAATCGGCGTAATGAAGGGGGGGCTCCGACCCCCCTCCAACCCCCCAATTAACTATGTGGGCTAGTTGTGGAAAGAATATAACACAACCCAACAATAATTACCCAATGATGAGGCTCATCAGTTACTCTAGTAGAGGATGACTTGGTAAGCCTAGCCCTTCTAGGCCTTCCTAAGAGCTGGCACGACTACCAAGATTCGTTGAATGGGAGGGAGAAACTACCAAATTATGAATGCCTATGGTCCGATTTGGTGCAGGAGGAAATTAGGCGGAATACCTGAGATAAAACTTTATCCATGGGCGAGGATGAAAAGAATTGTTCCTTGGCTAGAAATGAAAAGAAAGGGAAAGGGAAGAAATCCCAATCCAAAGCAGAATCTAGCCAAGGGGGCAAGAAGAAATACTTGCCCAGAATCAAGCGCTTTCACTGCCATTAATTTGGGAACTATACCACGAAGTGTCCATAGAAGAAGACAAGAAAGAAGACATCAGGAGGAGTGGTAGGTGAAGCTTTGGCTTCACAGTTTGAGCTTGACTTTACTCTCATTTCATGCATGGCCAACACATTGATGGGGAGTGTGTGGTCCCTAGACAATGGTGCCTCATTCCATATGCACATAGAGATGGGAGATGATGGAAGGTATAGCACGGCTAGGATTGGGATAGTCACCTTTTAGAGGGAGTCAGGGCCCCCTCTCAGACTCAAGGATGTGATGTTTGTTCTAGGTATAAAGAAGAATATTGTCTCCGTTGCAGTTTTGGAAGATAGTGGTTATGATGTGATATTCAACAAAGAAAAGGAATTCCGAAGACACATAGCCATCGGATAGGTGAAGAAGATTGAGGTTCGTGTGGAGAACCTCTACAAGTTAGATGTGGAGGATTGTGTTGCATTGATCACAAAGGCGGAGAAGGTGCAAAGCCGCGATGTTGGTGAACTTAGACATAGAAGACTTGTCCATTTGCATCATTGTGCTTTGAAGATCATGCAATAGATAGACACGGGTCTCCCATATGGAGCACTAGAGCAGGCGGATACATGCAAAGGGTGTACCTTAGGGAAGTACACAAGATCCACTTTCCATGATCGGGACAATAGAGAATATGAAGTCCTTGAAAGGATCCACTCTAATGTTTATGGACCTTTCTCAATAGCCTCAACTTTCAAGCACAAATATTTTGTCATCTTTATCGATGACTTCTCGTGGAAGTGTTGGATATTCTTCATGTGAAAGAAGGATGAGACCTTCTCTAAGTTCTTAGAGCTCAAGGCACTAGTGGAGAAAGAAACGACCAAGAAGGTGAAGGCTATCAGGAGTGATAATGGAGGTGAGTACGTGTCGAATGACTTTAAAAATTTATGTGCAAAAAGAAGGCATTCGACTAGAGTTGATAGAACGCCACAACCCACAACAGAATGGGGTGGCCGAGAGGAAGAATCGTAGCATTATGGGAGAAGCATGGGTGATGTTGCATGACCAAAGCCTACCTCTGCACTTGTGGGATGAAGCATGCAACACAACAGTCTATTTGTAGAACAAGATTCCTCATCGAATTCTTGGCATGATTAAACCAGAGGAGCAGTTCTCGAGGAGGAAGCCAGATGTGTTGCACTTTAGGATTTTTGGAGCCTCTATTTACTGCCATGTCTCCAAATAATCAAGGAAGAAGCTAAAGCTAACAATAGAGTTGGGGGTATTTGTGGGTTACACAAAAACTCCCTACAACTACCATATGTATTTTCCATCACTTAGAATGAGATTTGTGCAAAGGGGGTGTAAAATTTGATGATAAAAATGCCATACAGTTCTCTCTTGAGAGGGAGCTTAACATCCCACCACAAGAGGAGATTTTAGCTCTAAACGAGGAGCCTCATGATGTTTTTGAGCAACCACAAGTTGAGGAGCAGAGAGTGGAGACAACCACTCGAGTAGAACCATCTAGAGAAGACATGAAGAGAACCAGCGAAGCTGAGAGACTTTTGCTAGATGGGAGGGAGAATGTGGGCTTCAAATTAGTGCAGGAACAGAAGGTCACCATATCGGTACACTAGTGACATGGCTCTAATGACTGAGCTAGTAGAGACTAAGCCATCCTATTTCAAGGAAGAAGTAGAGAAACCAGTATGGGTTGATGAAATGATGGAAGAGTATGAATCCATTGTAAAGAAAAGTGTTTGGGAAGCGGTCCCAAGATCAGTAGACAAATCAATTATGGGTTCAAGATGGATCTTCAAGGTGAAGCATGTAGCAAACAAAAGCATAGAAAACTACAAGGCCAAGTTTGTGGATAAGGGATACTCTAAGGTTAAGGGGATTCACTATGAGGAAAAATTTTCTCATGTAGAAAGGCACTCATCCATTAGATAAATCCTTGCTCTAGTTGCATAGATGGGGTGGAAGATCCACCATATGGATGTGAAAACAACATTCCTCAATGGAGTTATTGAGGAGGAGGTGTATATCGAGAAACTAGAAGGATTCAATCATTTTGATCGAGAGTCTCATGTGTGTAGACTCAACCGAGCATTATATAGTAATAAGAAACCACCTCGTGCTTGGTACACTAGGATCGATAGCTTTCTCACCAATTTGGACTTCACAAAAGGTGAAGTGGATGCAAACCTCTATCATATTTTGGTAGAAGGCAAATTGTTGATTTTTTATATATGGTTATGACTTGATTTTGAATGGTGATGAGTAGTTGATCAGATATTGCAAGGAGGACCTTTAAAGAGAGTTTGAGATGAAGGGCATGGATTGGAAGTATGGAAAGGTGATGGGGAATTGTTGGTCTCTCAAGGCAAGTATGCCAACAATATACTTCAGAGGTTCCACATGGATAGGTGCAACCCATAGAGACTCCTCTAATAACCAACTGGAGTGAAGAGGATGCCACTTCATGGGAGGAACTGGATGCGACTATTTACTGCCAATTGGTGGGTTCACTCATGTATCTTGTGAACACATGACCAGACATATTCTTTGTAGTCAACCAGTTGAGTGAAGAAATGGTTAGGCCAACCAAACTATTTTGAAGGGCATCTACGCATGTTCTACGATACCTCAGAGGCACTACCCAGTTTGGAATATGGTACATATGGACAAAGGAAGTGAATCTATGTGGATTCACAAATGCAGATTAGGTGGGAAGTCCATCAGACTAGAAGAGTACATTAGGTGGAATTTCAATCTTGGGTTTGCCACAGTATCTTCGTACAACAAGAAGAAAAGATATGTGGCACTCAGCTCAGTATAAGCAAAATGCAATGATGAAATCAAGAATCATGTGAGGTGATCTAGATGAGAAAAATACTTGTTGGCTTGTTTGTTAAGATGATGGATCGAACTGTGATTTACTGTGATAATCAGAGTTGCATGAAACTCTCTGAAAAATCATATTTTTCATTATTGTTCCATGCATATTGATATATGGTATCACCATCAACAAGACTGTGTACAGAGTTGGATTATGTTGTTTTAGTATATTCTGGAAAAGGAATAAGATGTTGATATTTTGACAAAGGTCTTGTCAAGAGGGAAGTTCGAGTTACTTAGGTCCAGGATAGGGGTGACTGATAATCTCTTTCTTGCTAAGAGGGAGTGTTGGAAATGGAGCAAGAAAATCTCAATTTGACTTTTCCTTGGTAAAACTAGAGAAAATTCAAATTTCTATTTCAGCAAAAATCTTGGAGGTAGTTAAATGAGGTGACATTGCACTTGTTGCTCAGTTAACTCAGTTAATTTGAGTTGGGCAAGCATGATTTCAGTTCAGTGTGTTTGATTTCTAATTCGTAGCAATCTATTTCAGTTAATTTCAGTTATTGTCAATTAAACTAGTTCTAACTGTCAGAAGAACCAACGAAGGTCAAGTTGTGGAAGTGGAACTCCAACCACACTCAATGATCAAATAGTTAACTGTAAATCAACCCAAAATAATTTTTTCATGCAAAGAATTCGAGTTACCCAGTTGATATGGAGATTCCAAGGAAGTGTACTATCAGTTGTAGCATATTCACATGTGTACATGTGGTGCATGCAGTCAAAGGAAGGACCCATAGGAATTGAGCAATTCAATATTGGGAAATTCCTAAATAATAGGGGCCAATCCTTGGAGGAACAACGAAGGAAATAAGAGCTTGTAGGGCTTGAAAATTAGCTAAATTTTGGCCAGAGTTGGTCAGTCAGGCAGAGGGATAGACTATACACTTGCACGGTGTGCTCAAGCTTAAGAAAGCATATGTATTTCATCTCTATTCTCTGATTAATGTAATACATATAGGAAGAGGTTTTGAGAAGTTCCTTTCCCCTAAATAAATATTTTTTCATGTGTGATGTTTCCTGTTACATGTCTATGATTTCTATTCTAGATGGTGAATTAACTTCCATAAGTTAGTAGAGTAGCTTCAAGTCTTGTGATTTAGTAAATTTGATGAGCAATTTTGAATCTACACATTAATTTCTACATTTTTATTGAAAAAAATTAAATCATGTTAAATGAAACCTTGAAATGTGAGTTGTGTCACATCCATCAGGTCAAGGTTTACAATTAACTTACTTGCAGGTTTTCACCCAATATTTCTTGATTGTTGTTAATTCAATTAAGAATGGATAGTTCAATCTCATCAGGTTAGTAAAGGGGCATTAACCAACGTGCACCTTCCAACCAGAGACCAATGAAAAACATCATATTAGATCAGATCACAGTGTCAAGTGGTATCAATCCTGCAAGGCATGTTTAAAAACGTCTGGAGGATGTATTAGAATATATTTTGATTTTAATCAACTTTAGGACTAAACACTTGCACTAAGGAAAAATTAAATATTTCTAGTTTTAGCAGGAGGGATATCATTGGCTAAATATAGCAGGATGTTCGTGAATGGTGAAAATAGCGGGAAGTTTGAATGGAGGGAGATATGAATGCGAGAGAGTGGTTTGTGAGGGGGGTGGCATGGTAAGTGGTATTGAGTAGAGGGGGGCCACAATTGTTGCGGGGCTTCTAAGTAGGGAAGGTGAAATATATGGAATCTGCTATACGGACCCCCCCCTTCATTATTGTTCGGGAATGTGGGGGGTCCCACTATTAATTGGGGGTCATTGATTCAAGCGAAACCAATCTTAACCGTTGAGTATTGCGCCTTCATTATTATTGACAACAGACGACCACATCAAATTAATTTATTATATAAAGATATGAAATACAATAAACTATAATAAGCAACATTTAAACGTGTGTGCTATTATTGGGATTTTTTTTTCTAGCCCTTTAATTCTTCCTTTCGACTTTTTTATTCTCTTTTCTTTTCATTCTTTTATTTCTTTTCCTATTTTTGTATTTTTTCTATTTTTTTCATTTTCTCTATTTTTTTAATTTTTAATATAAGGGAAAAACTACAAAATATTAATAGGGTAAAAATAAGTTACAACATCAACTCCATGTGGGGAATGCTTCCCCTATGGGATGCAGAGAACTTGCAAATCCATGTGCCTTTTCCTCGGGCTATGGAGTCTTTGTTGTGAAAATAACACTTACTGTTGAAATTTAAATAACACCGGAAATTTACAATGATGGTGATTTCAAACATTTAATACCGAATATAATGCTTGAGGTATTTGCCATTGACTAGAAATGAGTAATACTTTGCTTCCATTTTTCATAAAATGAATGTATTGTTACCCTTCACTTATGCAATGTTCAAAGGTCCCAACCATAAATTATCAAACTTTCCATGCTTTCCTTTTTCCTCTCTTCTAGCATCCTGTCTCAGCATTAGATATCCCTCTCTAAATTCTCTTTCTCTAGCCTTCCTATCAAACAAACTCTTCATTTGGTCTTGATACTGTCATAGTGTATGTTGAACTTCATCTCTGTCTTGATTCAACTCGCTGATCTGCTTGATCCTTCTTGAAAAATCATGGCCTTCTTCGTATGAATCTTGTAAAAAATTCATAACTGGAAATAATTTCTTCAATTCCATATACAAGTTGAAAAGGATATTTACTAGTAGATATTTTAGGTGAAACTCTATTTGCCCATACTGCATATTTGAGATGACTGCCTCAACTCCTTTTGTGATCTGCTAACACTTTCTTAATGACTTTAATCTGACTTTTATTTGACGATTCTGCAACCCATTACCTTAATGATAATAAGGTGTAGAATGATGTAATGAAATCTGATATTTCTGACAGAATTCTATCGTTTTAATACTACTGAAATATTGAACATTATCTGTAACAATTTCTCTTGGGAAACCAAATATTAAAAAAAATGTTTTCTTCAATGAATTTTATCACCACTATATTGGTTTCATTCTTAACAAGAATTGCTTCTACCCACTTTGTGAAATAATCAGTTGTTGTTGATATCCATCTATGTTGATTGTAGGAAACCAGAACTATTTAACTTACAAAATATAATCCCCATTGTAAGAAAGGATCTTCAATTGAAACTGGAACAAGGGGAAGGGTTTCTAGCCTCTATTTTCCAACAAATATCTGACATGGGATACAACTCTTGACATTTTCTCCAACCTGTGCAAACAATTTGGGCCAATAGAAACTTGCTCTCAAAATTTTATATGTAGTTTCTTTCCAAGAATAATGTCCTCCACAAATGCCTTCATGAAATTGCTCAATTACTCCAGCTTCAATCTCAGTCAAACATAATAAGAGGATATTTAAAGGATCCTTCCAATACAAATTTGCATTTATTATACAATACTTCATGGCCTTAAGTCTAAGAGATCTACATTGCTTATTTGTTAATTCAAGAGGATACTCAACATCACGAAGAAAGTGCACTATGTCTTTATACCAATCTAAAAGTAAAATTTATCATCAATATATAAAGGAAGATGAATAGGAACCTCACTGGAAGAAGGTTCTTGTGGATTCTTCTCACCTAAAATCTGAGAAGGTTATTGTGGATTCTTCTTGTGGTAGTGTTTTCTTCTCAAAGATGTATGAAAAGAACCCACTTAAGATTGTGGATGACAAAAAATCTCAATAATATAAATGGCTGCTAAACATTGTAGATATACAGCAATTGATAGAAACAAAACCTGCCAAAGTCTGGATCTATGCCACAATCATAGTTAAACAACAAAAAGAAAGAGTAATAACTCCAATCATCCAATGGAAACCAGATATGTAAAGAATAATTTTATTATAACACTTGTGAAGAGAACAGATAAAAGTTACCAGTCCCCTTCTATGGGATGGGTTCTTTGCTATCCTCAAACGTATTTAGCTTGTGTAGAGTCTCTCTCCTCTATAATGCGAAAACCAGCAAAAATATGGTGTGCGACAATGAAAACAATCAGAGTTACAATAGTGAGTGCAACAAATAAAATAATCAAAAGTGAATAATGAATGGAAAACCCTTCTATTTATAACGAAATATTGAGTTATCCTCAAATAATGAGCAATAATAAAATATTGTTGATCCCATTTTGGAATAACCACTTGGAATATTTTATTATATTTGGTTAGGAGGGAAAAAGTATTTAAACTTTTATTTAGAAATAATAAAAAATTAATGATTTATTTATCATCTCAAGGAATTAGTTAAGGAATAATAAACAAATAAGGATTTGTTTAATTATTCCTAAGGGATTAGTCAAATTTAACAAAGAATAATAATTAATTAGTGATAAATTAATTCTTCTTAGAGAAAAATAAGAAAAATAATGATTTATCTATTTATTGTTCATGATTGGGTCAAATTTGATAAGGAATAATAATAAAAAATGGTTTAATTAATTATTCCTAGAAGAAAATCAAATAAATAGTGATTTATTTAATTATTCTTCATGGATTTAACTATAAATTACTTAACAAAGGTGGTTTACTAGGTAATTCCTCATAGTGAAAGAAATTTTACTATGGTAAAATTGGCTTTACATGGTGTACTTCATTCCATCTAGTAAATTAGGCTAGATAATCAATTTTTTGGTGATAACAGATTTCCCCCGAACGTACGAGTGTTAGGAAAAAAACATATGACCGAAGTACATTTTAAAGACACAGTTAGCTAGACAACACAGGGGAGTCAGATAGAGAGAGAGAGAGACCAATGAAGTTGAATTTGAAAGAGGATAGGGACAGAGGGGGCGAGAGTAGTGTAAGTCTCATTTAATGTTGTGCTACCGGACCTCAATGAGGTGGGGTAGGCATACCCATACGCACCGAGGTAAGTTAGTACAAAAATGATGGTTCGCCCAAAAATAAAAAAAATAAGCAATGAAGTACATGCTAAATGGTACATGATATGTTGGCATAACAGAGCTAGAAAATAATACTATGTGCCCCATATATATAATGCACCTAGAAAAACATAAGCCAGGACTGAATACAATAATATCTGAGTACATGAGATGCAAAGCCCCTTCCCTCAAAAATGGGTGGGAAGGAGGGTAGAACAACTAGAGAAGCCCTGCTGAACAAGGAAGGGCTCTGCAAAAATACATGGATCATCTAGAGGAGACGTGCATGATATGAACACTGTGATCAGTAGGAACCAAACCCATGAACTCTGCGGAACAACATCTGAGATTGTAGCATAGTAGGTATGCATCCGGACATGTGGGGGGCTACCTAAAGGGCCACCCCCTCATGAGGTCTGAAACATCTCACACACACCCAGGAATCACTAGTACAATTTGCTACATCACTGGACCATCAAGTATATGGATCACGAACATGAAATGACCAAGTCAAAGGGAAATAATGATACCCTCTACTCGATCCAAGGCACTGAACAAGAATGGAAGTTGGAACCAAGATACACCACCCTCTAGGCCATTCTTCTGAAATAAATGAGCTGATGTCGACAGAATAAGGCCCAAGATAGATGAGGCAATGAGGATCCTCAACTAAAGCATGAGGGAAAATAGTAATTTGACTGATGGACTGACACCAAGGATAATGGGGAAAAGGTGGGACTAAGGGACAAACAGACAACTATCCTTGTAAGAGCATAAAGTGCATGGTTGACCTGGCAGCAGCTAACTCAACTCCGGAGGGGATGGGGACAGTATGACTGGGGAAAAAATGGGAAACATAGGATGAATGGTATGAAAATATGGATGAAATATTGTGACGTGATATGATGGGACATGAAATAGACACAAAGAATGAAAGGGTGACTCATCGCAGATGCTTTGAACAAGGGTGGCTCAATGACACTGCCACACAAACTAGGCCTGGTGGGGACCATCAAAACATGAGTAAATGATGGTTACTCATGACGAAAGTTGACATATGGTCTGAAAAGTATTAAGAGGAGGTGGACCTTGAAGTACAAGTGTCGCTTTATGACGAAATTCGATTTTGAGAGGCGACGAAGTGACCTTTCTTGGAAAAATGACTTCCTAGTGAAGTGTCAAATCATTAAAAACCGAGGAAGACCCATTATAGAGCTCGGTGAGAGCATTCCAATGGTGATGATGGTTCGTTAAATGGAGCTATTGTCTCATCACAATGTGAGACCTAAAAACTATGGGTTTTCCTATAAAAGGGTGTTTTCCCTCCAATTTGAGAGGAGGAGGAAGCCCTAAATCTTATGGAGATCGTAGCGGAAAAAATGACCATCAGAATCAGGATCTGCGACTTTCAAGCAAGTGGTCTTACTTGTCTAAATATGGCCTTAATGCTTCTTGGAACGATGGTTCCTGCTAAAGAATTAAGGGAAGAGGAAAATGAGAATGAATTACTAGAGGAGCTCTAGAATCATCCTCACCCACTAAGTCAAACATGGGGACTCTGTGGAGATAGAGTAGAATATTTGAAGAGATGGTATCAAACGTCTATAATATGAGATGTGCATATGGCTCGTCGGAGAGGCCAGTAAGATAAACTATCCAAGGAATTGGAAGATAATCAACCATACCTAGATCCAGTGGGATGTAGGATGAGACTTATGTTAATCAATTGAGAAGATGGCTAGGGGAAAACCATCATGCCCCCAAGCATGGGAGGTTGATATGGTATGCAAAGGTGGGAATGATGCCCCCCAAGAAGGAGGAGTTTGTGGAGTTCCATTGTGTTCCAAGTGCTCAAAAAAGGGATTCAAGCATCTCAGCACAACTTGGCACGAAATCCTCCAAAGGAGATGTAGGGGCTTATGTGCCCCCCCAGTATGTTATGGGTGTACCAGATGTATTTAGAGCTACAGGCTCTAAACACTTATATGATACATAATATGATTATGCATTTTATATGACGATGATGGTTCATCATTTGTTTGGTTATCTTCTATGGTATACATGTGATAAATGCCAATCTAGAATGTTGTTTGCAATGGTATCTACATAGTGATTTTGGGCTCTAAGCACATGACTAAAAGTAATGCTTTCAAATTCACGTACGAATAGCTTTACTAGTAGATATTTTCTATATAGGACTTGGTTATGCACATGATACACACCATTCAATTGCATGACAAGTAGCAAGGAATCTAAATGAACATGAAGATGAAGGATGCGATGAGTGAGGGAATTGACTAAAAAACCTATCATGACATCATATTCGACCTAATTATTGGTGGAAGATCCAATGCATACATCATTTGAAAGGACTAATGTATGCAAGGGGGTAAAAATGGCCCAGGTTGCCGAAGCTATATTCTGGGAGAAGAAACTTGCACTATTGGCATGACCGATATACAGTGTGGATGATGGATCCATCTGAAAGGTGAAAAAGACAATGGATGAGATGATGCAATCTACCTATCTTCATGGCATAAATAAAGACATGAAAATCAAAGGATTGTTCTATGAGCGAAATTTCTTGAGGTAGATTCCATTGGGAGAATTAGGAAGGAAATAGCCTTCAAAGTCCTCTAAAGAAATGCCCCCTTACTTAAGGGTAGGGGTAATCAGGGGTAGATGTAGCTTCCATGGTGTCCTCATCAGCTTGAGAGATGGGTGAATTGGAGGAAGAATAACTACATTATGCGGCGGCATTACCTGGTGCATCAACCTAAGAAATAAGGTTCACATATGCATCATTTTGAATGGTAGACAACGAGATAGTAGATGAAGGATCTACGAATGTTAAGACTTGGGACTCTATCAAAAAAGGTTCAATAGAAGTGCACGCAGAAACCTCAGAAAGGTTTGCCTACGAGGAACTCAAGGATGACGACAGGTAAAGAATGGGGCCTATGGTGTCTATCATCTCAACATCAGGGGGAGGGATCACAACAGTGGATCCAGAGTCTCCCTGTTTTGGTTGACCTGTGATACCAAAATCCACAGGTAGAGGAGTAGAGGATCCACTATGAGTGGCCTCGTATTCGTGAATTTCCCCAAGGCAATCACAAAATTCATCAAGACAAGGGAAATAATGGGAATAGTGACCATGAAGATCACACAGGGAACAAGGGTGGTTTGTGTGCAACATTTTGAGTTTCTTAGGTGGGATCGGTAAGTTAATATGGACTTCCAGAATATTCGACTCAGGGAACGCTTCATGAACGAAAGGTTTAAGTTGAGGAAGTTTAGGACAATTGTTGGTGGCATGCCCAACAACTTGACACAAAGCGCACGGTGGTGTCGAATTTGGGGCCTTAGGGGTTGGAGGAGGTTGGGGAGCCTTTTCCTTGGGTTCTTTCCTTTTAGATTTTCCCCCCTGTCCGAATGCGTTCGCAACAAGAGTTGGTTCCTGTTGAGGTTGTCATGGACCTGAAGCAGTGGCAGGGGTCATGGGGACCAGCTGGACCAGGGTCAAAGAATGATATGGTCTTGGCTGACCAGGTGGAATGGTTGAAGGGGGATCGATGTACTATACTGGGATTCCCAGAGTCATGTTAGGAAGGACCAGTGAAGCCATGACAAGTACAAAAAAACTTCCCGGAGGGGGGAATAAGAAAGGTATCTGAACTGTAGGGTAATGTCCCGGTGGAATAGCTCCTAGATGGTTAAGACCTAGAGGAACGGTTCCTGGTGGGAACATAGGAGAGGCACCCACAAACGGAGGAGGTCTTGGGTGGGTGGATCTGGATGACTCGACTGAGATGGTAACAACAGAGTGCTAAGGAGCTAGCTGTTGATCAGAGGTATTAACCTCGTCAGAATCCATCATAAGGATCTGGTAGTCACCAGGACCAAAATGTTGGGGGAGATGGGTTGCTTGACCTAGATGAGGCTGAGCAACAACAAATCCTTGCTGAGGGAAAGGATTTTTTAGCACTGTTAATTGAGGTGGCATAGGATTCTAAGGTGATTGTTGATCTCTAGAAGCTGCTTGAGCTTCCCACATTTGGCGCATCTGAGGTAAAAGAGGACACTCATGTGTATAATGGCCATGTACACCACAACATGCGCAAGGCTTGTTTGTATGAATAACCTTGTTTTTCTTGGGCTGGCTGCCTTGTTACTGGTTGTTGGTGTTAGGCTAGTTCCTCTGAGGTTCACGAGGTTGGTTTCCTTGATTACCCTTGTTACCCTTCCCCTTATTCGTTTTCTTCAAATTTGGAGGATTGGTAGCACTCTGTTGTGGAAACACCTGGCCTTGAGGGGGTAGTGGATGCTAGGGATGAGGATGCATGGGAGGCTACGATGCTAATGCTTGGGGGGATGGAGCACTCAGTTGTGCATAAGGAGGAGCAATTGTTTGGTAGATGGGTTGGGGCATGTTGCTAGTAGGAGGGGCATAAGTGTTGGAGGAACGGGTGCCCCCCTGCAAGTAGCCATAACTTTTCTAAGTATATGGTGAAGAGTGTGGAAGGGATCCAATGATACCGTTGGCAGCATGAGATGCCCCCAGTGCATTGGCACTTCTAGGATGAGGGAGGTCCGGAATGACGATATAGACATAACTAGATTCTGCATAAATCGGATCATATCTGAGAGCCGTTTGGCAAGCTTCTTCCTCGGTCTAAGGAAAATGGGATGTGACATCTTTTCCAATGGGAGATAAAAGGCTCCTAAGAAATCAATATAGATAAACATGGTCTTTGAAAGGTGGGGCATGACATGTGCTCCTCCTTCGATGCCACTCGTGAACATGGTCAGAAAGTCGAGTGGCAGAGGAATGACAAAATGTGGTCAATAGCTCCATATCAGTGTCATACTGGAGAGGTAACTGGAAATATGAAAGGAACACTTTAGCAAGCATCGCGAAAATGGAATGAGATGTGGAGGGTTGGTCTACATACCATTTTACAGCATCTCCAGTGAGCATGCATTGGAAGAGCTGAAGACGAATGGAGTCATTGATTATGGAGTTGGACAAACACCACATGTGGAAGGATCGAACATGGTTGGTAGGATCCTCTCCAGCATTAACCTCAAACATTGGGATGTCTGAGGGAAGCTTAGTCGGAATAAAGGGCCAACCAGCATCATGGTGTATGGGGTCATTTATCAATTGGTTAAAATCTCGTAGACTTAACCTAGCCATAAAGGGGAGCATGGAGGCTACCAGAATGGTTTCTGATACTATTCTGCTTGATGTGATCGCCGAGATAGAAATGAAGCCGACACCAGGTTGATTTTTTGCACCATATGTGGGTCCAAACATGGTGATGATATGTGGTGAAGGAGGCTCAAAATCAGATGAGGAATCAGAGGGGCTAGGAGAAGAGTCGGTATGTGGACTTGGAGGGCTATGAACTCGAACCCAATGGGGAGGGGTAATATGCCCAAGTAGAAACTGGGGGTGAAGGCCTAATAGTCTCCGCGAAAAATAACTTGGTGGTGCAATGGTGGTAGGACACATGTGACATGGACATGGTCAAGGGAGATCAATAATATACCTTTGTCTCGATGCGAGGAGATAAATTTATTATGTTAAGTCTTGGCTCAACAGTGTAAACCAAGCACCCTTCGCTTAAGGTTTGCTTGTGTGTGCAAGTGTATTAATTGATTAAGCCTAGTTCATGTTTGTAAAAAAGAAAAAATCTTGCTGAAAATAAACTGAAATAAATAACAGAAAATGAATAGCAAAACAATTAACTAACCCCACCCAAACTAGGTTTGCAAACACTGTATTGCTTGGTGGCTAAACCGATGGAAAACACATTGAAATGATCAGGAGATCTAAATGTCGATGTGACTAGGATCAAGTGACACTAAGCTACTGGAAAGTGGTGCAGCAAAAACAAAAATCCAGAGGGGAAGATGGTTGTAAAACAATAGGGAGATGGGTGAAACACCTAAGGAAACCGATGGGACCCTAAGGAAAATGACCAAACAAGTTTGAATGTGAAACTATGGATGGTAGCAACCTATCTTAACAGATCTGAGATAGAAGGGTACAGATTTGGAAAAGGTGGCTTAAAGCGCTGTAGAAACTCAGACTACTCACTCAGCTAAACTCCTCGTAGAAATGTGGAAGCATACTAGAAGCCCTAGAGGAGGCTAAATTCAACTTCAACGAGTAAATCAGAGTGGATCAAGGCCTAAGCAGGATGAGATAGAGATCATATAACCTAGCAGACAGCTCTCTGCAAAACCCAGAAATCGATCTGAGAAAACCCTTAAAACCCAGAAATCGCGAGTACTGACCTTTTTCTTTGTAGGGATCGCACTTTTTTGGCTATTTAGTGAGTTCTGGCCTCTAGATTGCACTTTTTGGGCCAAAAAGAGTGATTTTTTCTCTGTGGATATCAGCCAAAAAATCTCAAAAAAAAGTGTCGCCTTTGTCGCGACTAGTTCCTTTGAGCTGCGGAAAAGACCAAAAAGCTTGTGGAAGTCAGAAATCTATCTGATCTAGGGTTAAAAAACTAGGAAACATTAATAGAGTTGAAAAAACAAGAAACCCTAAGCTGAAAACCGAAGGTCACCCAGGTTTCTGGATC
Organism: Pinus tabuliformis; assembly: GCA_031772625.1. Classification (NCBI taxonomy): domain Eukaryota; kingdom Viridiplantae; phylum Streptophyta; class Pinopsida; order Pinales; family Pinaceae; genus Pinus; species Pinus tabuliformis. The sequence continues at coordinate 929,401,177 of CM062811.1, read as the reverse complement.
TAAAGTATAAAACCCAGTGGAGTCACCAATTTTGTATTGGAGACCCAGGTTTCTAAATCAGAATTATTCCCCAGCGGAGTCACTAATTTTGTTGTAGTGTTTTCTTCTCAAAGATGTACGAAAAGAACTCACTTAAGATTGTGGATGAAAAACAATCTCAACAATATAAATGGTTGCTAAACATTGTAGATATGCAACAACTGATAGAAACAAAACCTGCCACAATAATAGTTAAACAACAAAAAGAAAGAGTAATAACTCCAATAATCCAATGGAAACCAGATATGTAAAGAATAATTTCATTATAACACCTGCGAAGAGAACAAATAAATGTTACCATTCCCCCTCTATGGGATGGGTTCTTGGCTATCCTCAAACGTCTTCAACTTGTGTAGAGCATCTCTCCTCTATAATGTGAAAACCTAGCAAAAATATGGTGTGCGACAATGAAAATAATCAAAGTTACAATAGTAAGTGCAACAATGAAAATAATAAAAAGTGAATAATGAATGGAAAACCCTTCTATTTATAACAAAATATTGAGTTAGCCTCGAATAATGAGAAATAATAAAATATTATTAATCCCATTCTTGGAATAACCACTTGGAATATTTTATTTTATTTGGTTAGGAGGGAAAAAGTATCTAAACTTTTATTTAGAAATAATAAATAAATAAATGATTTATTTATCATCTTAAGGAATTAGTTAAGGAATAATAAACAAATAAGGATTTATTTAATTATTCCTAAGGGATTTAGTCAAATTTAATAAAGAATAATAATTAATTAGTGATTAATTAATTATTCTTAGAGAAAAATAAGATAAATAATGATTTATCTGTTTATTTTTCATGATTGGGTCAAATTTGACAAGGAATAAGAATAAAACAATGGTTTAATTAATTATTCCTAGAAGAAAATCAAATAAACAGTGATTTATTTAATTATTCTTCATGGGTTTAACTATAAATTACTTAACAAAGGTTGTTTATTAGGTAATTTCTCACAATGAAAAAACATTTACTATGGTAAAATTGGCTTTACATGGTGTACTTCGGTCCATCTAGTAAATTAGTCTAGATGATCAATTTTTCGGTGATAACACTTCTCACCTGAAATCTGAGAAGGTTCTTGTGGATTCTTCTCACCTGAAATCTGAGAAGGTTCTTGTGGATTCTTCTCACCTGAAATATGCATGATAGTGTTAATACCAAGTATTTTACAATTTGATTCAACCAAAATTTTAGCTAAACCATGTCCTTTCACCAACTTGGTAGGTCTGATGTCTAGATCAAACTCAAGTATCTTAGCAATCCATCTTCCCCTCTTTCCATCTGTATCAGGTTGAGTTAGAATTGTTTTTACTGCATTGTTGGGAACATAAGCAATTATAGGAAAATCTAAGACATAATTCTCAAATTCTTTCAAATATTGTACCAAGGCATAAGTTTGTTTCTCTATGATGTCATATCTTAGTTCAACATCTCTCATAACCTTACTGAAAAAGGCAATTGGTTGCTCATATTGATCATCATTTCTTTGTAGTAAAACAACTGCTATGGTAGTATTTGAGGCAAAGGAGAAGATACTAAAAAGTTGTGTAATCTGGACTAGCTAGTACTGGGGCTTCTAAAATTTCCTTCTTGATTTATGAAAAAGAATATCTAGCCTATAATTTCCATTTAACTTCATGGTCCTTTTTAAGCATATTATTAATATCTTTCACAATCTCAGCATAATTAGGTATAAATCTTCTTACAAAAAATATTTTTCCTAAGAACAACTGAATTTCCTTTTCATTGCTAGGCAAACTGATTACCTGAATTGGTGAAACTCATTTTGCATCGATAACAACTCCTTCCTTTGAAATTATATGCCCCAATAGCTTTCCTTATTTCATTTCAAAAATTGAATTTTTAAGATTAAGATAATTTTAAGAGAAGTGTTTCATGTGTTTGTCATCAGAATCAGAAAACACAATTAGATCATCAAGATAAATGACAATAAATTTATTTATCTTACCAACAAATGCCAAATCCACTACTCTTTGAAATGTTTCTCCAACATTGATCAAACAAAATGGCATCTTGGCATACATAAATGTACCCCATGGAGTTGTAAATGTTGTATTTTCGCTATCTTCTTGACTAACCAAAATCTAGTTATATCTAGAAAAACCATCTATATCCTTATCCTTTAAAGGCAATTTGTTATGATTCATAAAGTCAACATAGAGTCTTATTTCTCCATTTTTCTTCCTAACAGGAACTAAGTTAGTTATCTATTCAAAATATCTTAAGGGAACAATTATTTTTGCATCCAATAGCTTCTTTACTTCTTTCTTAATCATTGGAAGCAAGACTGAATTTATTATTCTTAATTTCTGCTTAAATGGTTTAGCTCTTGGTTTGAGAGGAAATTTATGCTCAATAATGGTTGTGTCATAGGTTTTCAATTCTTCGTATGACCATGCAAATACATCTTTGTAATGTTTAAAAATATTGATATATTTGTCTTTCATTTCTTGAGGCAATGATGTTGAAATTTTAACATTTTTGATTTCTTCAAAAGTACCAATATTATAGTCCTGAGAATCTTCTTGTTGTTAATTTAGTAATGAAGTTTTTGAGACATCATTATGGTCAAAACGTTTTTCAAGGGGAACCAACCCCTTTGGGATGTAATTATTTGATAATTGAATTATATCATGATCGATAATTTTCTGTTTTAAATGTGAATCTGAATCATCCTCATTTGATTTGATTTCATCAATATTTTATTCTTCAACATGTAAAGTAGAAAATTCATTTATTTCTTGTAAAAAATAAAATTAACTACTCATCATCTTCAAAAACTTGCCAGTGTTTCAGATTGTCAAGAATGGAAGGTTTGTACTTTACTTCAATTTGATAATGTAATTGCAGAGGATCGGGAATTTTGAAAGAACTAGCAGAAATTGCCAAAGCATCAGCATGGATATTTTCTTCTCTTGGGATTGATGTGATATTGAAGGCTTGAAAATAATTATCTACACAATCAAAAACTTGATTTCTATAAACTTTGAGCCTAGGATGCTTAGTTTGACAAATATTTCTGATTTGTTTTACAATTAACTCTAAATCACCATATACTGCCAAGTTTTGAACTTTCAAACTCTTAGCTAACTCCAATCCTAAAATTAGGGATTCATATTCTGCCACATTGTTTGTGACTTCAAAATCTAATTTAAAAGATTGGGTTATATGTTTCTTACTAGAAGAAATGAGTACAAGTCCAGGCCCGACCCCATATTTAGAAAATTCCCCATCAAAATACATTTTCCAAATGTCAATGTTTAAAGAGTGAGGGGTATTGACAGTTTCTTCAATGCTGATTTGAGGATTTGGAAGATCATTAGCAGCCAGAGTAAAGCATCCAAAGTCTTGATCAATTGCATAAATGGGATGATTAATTGCTTGATTTTCTTTACAAATTGTATTGATGAATCTTACTTCTTTGTATAGTCTTAAATGTTCACCTCCATAGATTGGGATTGTAGCATAGGACATGTCCATTTGTAGACTTCCTCCCAACTTAGCACAACAAGATCTTGACAATAACATTCCAAATTTTGGGGGAATATTTGTAACAACTATGTCCAAGACTATACTTTTCATAGGGATTTGAGCAAGTGTTACAACTAAATCCTTAATTAATCCCAAGCAAGGTACTTTCTTGGAATCAAAAGTATATAGATCATGATATGGTTTAGTGATTTTCAATTGAAGTTGATCCATGATTAATTTAGGCATTAGATTATGGGAAGCACCAGAATCTAACATACAATTGTATAAAAGGTAATCATGAACTTTCAAAGTGACATAAAAAGGAGGTACACTTTCATCAATCATATCTGAACTAGGACAAAAAACAACTGAAGGTTTTTCATCTTGTAAACTAATGACATCCCCCTCTGCATCAACACTTGAAGATTGAATCCATTTAGAGACTTGATGTTTATAACCTGGATTTTTTGAGAGTTCAAATAATGGAATTGGAATTTTAACTCTTTCTAAATCTTTTTCAACATTAAAAACAGTTGGAATGGATTTTTCAAATGTAATATGTTCTTGTAATTGATTATATGGTTGAACTGATGATGTTTTTGTTTCAGTTGTTTTTACTTGAGGTTCATCAAAGGTAACTTTTTTGACTAGTCTACCAGGTCCTAGTCTCAGTCTTAAGTCATACCTTCTATTTAGTTCAGCAATGAGGAATTCAGAAAAAGCTTGATACTTGGAAATTTGGGAGTTTTCTTGATTTTGAATTAGAGATTGATCTTGATTGATTGGAACAATAGCATTCTGAGATGATGGATCTTCAAAATAATTGATATCATTTGTATTAATAGGAACAATTTCTTTAGGGTCTTGATCATCAATCATTAGGGGAGGTTGAATTTGCTGATCAGTATTTGGTCTTTGCAAAATTTGAGGTTGAAAAGGTCTTCTATATTGAACTTGTGGTCTATTTGCAACTTGTTGGGTTACTCTAGGTTGAGTTTCCATTCTTGAGATTCTGTTAGACATATTTCTAAGTAGACAAGTTATTTCATCAATTTTGTGTTCTTCATATTTAGTCATTTACGATGAGGTGTGTTCCTCTCTAGATTTCATTTTCTTTTCATCCTTTTCTACCTTTGATTTCAATTTACTAGATGTTGGACTATTAGCTTCAACTTAAATTGCATTAGTTTGAATGTCTACTAAAGTTTTTGATTTTCTTTCTTTAAGCATTACAGCAAGATCATCTTCAAATGCTTTGGAAAACCTAACTTTACCAGCAGTAACTAGTGGTTTACAATCTGGGGTAATCTTGTTATAAATTTTATTGAATCTCTTAATGAAATCAACAAAAAGTTCACCAGGATTCTTTCTTAAATCTTCAAATTCTATTAAATAGTAAACATGATCCTTTTTTATTCCTCACTAATTCTTGAAAATGTTTATTATTTCAGCCCATGACTTAATAGAATTAGCTTGTAGTTGTTTGAACCATATTCTAACATTTCCTTCCAATGATTGAACAAAAAGTCTTGTGTAAACATATTCATGCTCATTATTCGTGTTGTTAGCAAAATCTACAAATGCATCCAAGTGATCTCGAGTAGATGGCCCAATTTCTCCATTAAATCTAGGTAAATTTTTTAAATACCCATCAGGAAAAGCATGAAGTTAGGTTGTTGGTGGAAGAACTAATGTTGCATACTATGCTTCCACAATTGGTTGAAAACCATCCATTTGATGTTGTAATGGAGTTATCTTTTTCGGAGAAACAACTTTACTAGAAGATGGTTGTGATGAAAGTTTGGGTTTTTGGAAAAATTGAGGGTTAATAACCAATTTCTAAACTTCTGGAAAAACCTTTTCAGGATCCTCAAAAGCTAGAGGATTAGTATAAATACTAAGCTCCTCTTCAAGTTTAGCAGAAATAGAGGGATAAGTATGTACAATAGAAGATTTAAAATCAACTCGTTTAAATTCAGAAAGAGAGTGTTTAGGATCTTCTTCACTAAAAAAAAAAATTCAAATGGGAATAAGGAAGTTCAAAGGCCTCAAGTTGATGAACTAATAGTGTATTTCCAATATCTACTCCTCTAGAAAGGAGTTCTAAAATGTTTGGAGGAAGATCTCATAATTTAGCAGGTATTAGAGTTGATTGAGGAGGGTCAAATTAGGAGGGTAATTCATATAAAACAAAGGAAAAAGCAACAAAAGGGGCTTCTAACCTACATCTAATAGATGCAATTCTCACTAATATCTTCGGATCTGATAAAGGAAAGAAAATTTCTAGATATGACTGAGATCTGGTATGCTTGCATGAAGCCATATTTAATATGTAGAGCCTCCAGGTGAAGGATTTTAGCCTACTGACCTCTTAATCACCATTAAGATGAAATTTTGATCATTGTCCTATGGAAACGAACTTCAATCTCCATTCCTTATCAACAACGCCAATCTGATGTTGTATCTTTGTAGACAGATCTAGGCTAGGGAACTGTACTAAGGCATCTAAGTAAGGTTGTGATTTAAATGGATGACCAATGCATTAAACATTTAAACAAATGTAATTTCTAAGTAATTCTAAGAAAACTAAAGGGTTGGTTTTCATTCCTAACAGAATTAATCTTTGAATTGATTTGAAAAGAAGAAATTAAGAAGGTATATAATTGTTAAACATTCATATCGAACATTTAATTTATCATATATAGCAAATGCGTGTAGAAGTTTTCTACATCCAAACTATAAACATTCGAGAAATGGAAGAAGGCAACAATTAAAATATTTAGAGGAATTAACTAAGGCAAATTGTTCTGTTAATTAATCTCTTTTAATAATTATAACTTTGTAGGGTCTTTCAGGGAGATTGATATTCAATCTAGCCTTGCCCAAACTTCTATATTACCTTGAACATGTGCAGAAATAAATATGAAAAACATAACTGATAACAAGGAAAACTCACATAGATACATAGGTTGTTTAGAATGAATCCAGAATCCTTCAATTATCTTTGGAAATGGCTTTGAACATTACAAGCATGTTACTAGTTCATTACAAAGGTTCAACTCTGACTTCTTCAAATTACCAAATACTTATAGAATCTAATTCCAAAATATCTTAGATCTAAACTAAAATTTATTAAAAAATGAGATAATATCTTAAACTATTTTGGATTTACAAAAATGGAACTAGAAATTATCTATTCCAAAGTGATTCAAATAATAAACACACAATTTGAGGGTGTTATTTGATGATTGTTTCCTTTAACTAGATTTTATGCTTCTTACTCCTCCTTTTCGGCTTACTTCTTCTTTTCCTGTGACTGATCACTGAATTCCTTGCATTTTGTTTTACTCGATGATTTCAAGTAACTTATCCCATATTTTATCATATGGGATAGAAAATTTTGTTACTTTCCTATATGCCTCATCGACTTCTGTGTATTTTTCAAAAGTTGGCCTAGTGATGAACAAATGATTAACTTCATGTTGAATAAAAATATCATATTCTAGGCCTTCTAAGAATGCTTTCCCACTGATTATCCCTTTGACTTTGGCAAATTTCATTCTATTTGTTGCTATCTGGTGAAATTTGTATTGATAATCTTCTAGTGGAATCAATTGGCCAATAGAATATCATAAAATTGGAAGTCCCTTTTGCTGCAGAATATTGAATTTTCTATGAAACTTTTTAATCTGTGCTTCCAAGTTTTGACACTTTTTCTCTAACTGTAACATCAATTTTTTCTTTGTCAAAACTCTTCTTACCTCTAGGAAAGTATCAATTATATCCTCAATTCCAAATTCTTCTAGTTCTTCTTTAGTTTTAGAATTGAGTACTTTAATTATTTTATTATATTCTCTAGGTATATGCTCCAAATCTTATATGATTCCTGTGATGATTGTTTTTTATCTTTGCACTAACTCCTCCTGTTCAAAAATAATTTGAATAGATGTCCAAAGTTCAATCATGGTATAATTTATATCAATCCATATCTTCTTCCGTTAATCTCTGTGCAATCAATGCATCATTCTCATATTTCTCTATATGTCTGGTTAATCTAAAAAAATTCTCAACTTCGGCCAGATATGTATAATCAACCCTTATCTTGTCATTTTTAATTTTCTCCAATTAAGTTCTGATTTTTTCAATTTCAATATCTTTTAATGACAAGTCTCCCATAGCTTTTGACAACTACTCTGCCAAATTTTTTCCAGTGGGATCTATCTCTGTTGTGGACACTACTGTTGTAGAAATTCTTGTTGTTGAAGTCACTACTATATAAGTTGTTACTCGAGTACCGAGTTGTATCTCTCTTTCCTTGATTAACTTTTCCATGTCTGCATCTGTTATGAAACCAGCTCACAAAAAGATAGAAAAGAGAGATCCACGCCTTAGAATTCAGCCTCTTCGAGGGGGCAACCTCCTTTACATTACATAAATGAACAATTCTTGGATGATACAAATGACAAAACCTCCTTTCTATATATAGGAGTCTAAGGAGTCACAATATAATCCAGCCGACCTAACAATAATAATATAAAGCCACAAAAATAACAATAGAGGGATTCTATGGGGCACAGAAATAACAATATGGGGGTAATAGGGGCACAACAATATAAATAGGGGGTATAACTACAATAGTAATGGGGTAATCACTAGTATTATAGGGACCCAACATGCCCCTCTCCTTCAAAAAAGTGTTGTCCTCAACGCTTGAGTAGTTCTGGATACTTCTGCATAAAATTCTCATCCTCCCATGTGGAATCTTCAGCGGATAAGTTCTTCCACTTGATAAGATACTCTGAAATTGATCGATTTCGTAGCTGTCGAGTTCTTGTTTCTGTGATTGCTTCCGGTTCCAATATAATTTTTCCTTCCTCGTCAAGTTCTGGCAATATTGTTTGAATTGGGAGCTTGTCACCTATAACCTTCTTTAAACATGAAACATGGAAAACTGGGTGCAATCGAGAAGCTGCAGGAAGCTCCAATTTGTATGCCATAGTACCAATCTTTTCCAACACCTTGTACGGACCATAATACTTTGGTGATAATTTATTATCCTTCTTAGCTTGCTTTAGGGACATTTGCTTATATGGTTGTAGCCGTAGGAATACCCAATCACCTACATCAAAACTTCTTTCACTGCGATGTTGATCTGCCTGTTGTTTCATTCTATTTTGTGCCAACACGAGGTTATCCTTTAAGAGTTGGAGGACTTGTTGTTGATGTTCGATGTGATGTTCCACTGCCTGAACCTTAGAATTTTCTCTTAAATATGATGTGATGGATGGTGGTTGATACCCATAAAGTGCCATAAATGGGGTCATTTTTGTTGCTGTATGGAAGGAAGTGTTATACCACCATTCAGCCAGAGGCAACCATTTGACCCATTGTGTCTGTTTATCAGATACAAAGCAACGAAGATATCCTTCCAAACATTTGTTTACTATCTCAGTTTGCCCATCAGATTGAGGATGATAAGATGAGCTATGAGCTAACTGAGTACCAAGACAAGAAAATAATTCTGTCCAAAAATTTCCAGTGAAAATGGGATCTCTGTCACTTACAATAATCTTTGGGTTTCCATGTAGCTTTTGAACTGTTTCCATAAATGCAGTAGAAACTGTACTGGCTTTAAATGGATGTGATAATGCACAAAAGTGTGCATACTTGGTAAGTCTGTCAACTACCACCATGATGACACTCTTTCCCTCAGACTTGGGTAAACCTGTGATAAAATCCATTGAAACCTCCTCCCAACGTTGGCTTGGAATGGATAAAGGTTGTAATAGACCTGGTGTCTTAATTGTTTCAACTTTATTTTGCTGGCAAACCAAACATTCCGCCACAAACTTTTGAATATCTGATTTAAGGCCATCCCAAAAAAATTCCTTCTTAACCCTGTGGTAAGTTTTTAAAAATCCTGAGTGCCCTCCTAAGGGAGAAGTGTGCAATTCCATAAGAATCTTTTGTTTTAGCTGGGAATTCTTACAGAGGTATAAGCGATCTTTGTACCATAACGAATCATTTTTCCAGCTAAATGTATCAGAAGTACTGGAATCTTGTTGTAGCTTTCGAATAAGTGCCCACACTTCTTCGTCATTCTTCCATTCCTCCCTTGCTTCGTTTATCCAATCTGGTTGGATAATAGAAATGGCACACAACAATGCTTCCACATCCTCATCCTTTCTTGAGAGTGCATCTGCCACCACATTTTGCTTCCCTTTTTTGTAGATGATTTCAAAGTCATAACCCAACATCTTTGTGACCCACTTTTGTTGCTCTTCAGAGGATAATCTTTGTTCTAAAAAGTATTTAAGGCTATCATGATCCGTTTTTACCTTGAAGTGTCTTCCCATTAGGTAGGGTCGCCATTTCTTAAGTGCATGGAGTATTGCCAACATTTCCTTCTCATAAATAGCTTTGCTTAAAAACTTTCCCTTGATTGGACGACTTTCAAAAGCAATGGGTCTTTCATCTTGCATTAGAACAGCACCAATTCCATTTCCTGAAGCATCACATTCCACAATAAAGGTTTTTGTGAAGTCCGGTGTAGCTAAGACCGGTGCTTGGCACATTGCCTCTTTAAGATGTTCAAAGGCCTTTGTTGCTTCCGAAGTCCATGAAAATGAATCTTTCTTCAATAATGTTGTTAGAGGTGCTGCTATTCTCCCATAATTCTTAACAAACTTGCGATAATACCCTGTCAACCCAAGAAATCCTCGCAGATGCTTTATGGATGTGGGGATTTTCCATTCCTTAATGGCTTTAATTTTGCTAGGGTCTACCTTAACTCCTTCATGAGATACAATATGACCCAAATATTCCACCTCCTGGACTCCAAAGAAACATTTGGATCTTTTTGCATATAATTGTTTCTCCTCCAATAGTTGTAGCACCCTGTCAACATGTTCAACATGATCCTTCCAAGACTTGCTGTAGATTAGTATATCATCAAAAAATACTAACACAAATTTTCTAAGGAATGGTTTGAAAATTGAATTCATCAAACCTTGAAATGTTGAAGGTGCATTGGTAAGGCCAAAAGGCATGACCAAAAATTCATAATGACCCTCATGAGTTCTAAATGTCGTTTTCGGAATGTCTTCAATCTTCATTCTGATTTGATGATATCCCGAACGAAGATCCAACTTGGTGAAGTAAATTGATCCATGCAATTCATCCAGTAATTCATCAATAACAGGAATGGGGAACTTATCTTTAATAGTGAGCTTGTTGAGCTCCCTATAATCTGGACACATGCGCCATGATCCATCCTTCTTGTGCACCAATACTACTGGAGCTGAGAAAGAACTTTGACTCGGTTGAATTATACCAGCCTCTAGCATTTCTGCAACCATACGTTCAATTTCACTTTTTTGGACATATGGATATCTGTACGGCCTGATGTTTGGAGGAACACTTCCTGGAATCAGATGAATAGCATGATCATGATCACGCATAGGTGGGAGACCTTTGGGAGTCTCAAATACCTTGGAATGATTGTCCAGGACTTTTTGGAGATCTGGAGAAATAGATGATTCCAATGTGGAAACATCTAGCGAACATAATTGTGCAATTACACCTCTTTGCTCCTTTTTTAGAAGCTTTGTCATGCCATTAGAGCTGATTATCTTTCCTGGTTTCCCTGCAATACCCCTTAATTCAACTTCCTTTCCTTCCACAGAAAATTTCATGAAAAGTTCTTGAAAATTAAAAGCTATTGTACCCAAGGATTGTAGCCATTGGACTCCTAGTACAACATCAGCACCTCCCATTGGAATGGAAAGCATTGGGCTAGTCAATACATATTCTCCCATGGATAGCTTGATATTATGGCACTTTCCAGAACAATTTATTGTTCCTCCATTTGCAATCATCACTTGACACTCTGGTGCTGGATATAGGAAGCAATTCAATTCTTTTGCTACCCTACAATGAATAAAATTGTGGGTGCTTCCTGAATCAATCAACACTATTACCTTTTTCTTCTTGATTTGTCCTTCTATCTTGATGGTTTGAGGAGTGGTAATTCCCGCCAATGCATTACAAGATATGGTCGGATTTATTTGTTCTTCATCTAGGCTTTGTTCCTGGAATATATCCTCTTCTTTTGACCTTTCTTGCTCCTTTTCTTCTTCCTCTTCACAATCTATGTAGAATAATTTCTTCTCAGCACACTTATGACCTTTTGTGTATTTGCTATCACAATTGTAACAAAGCCCTTTTGCTCTTTTTTCTTCCAATTGTTGTGGTGTCAACCTTGTAGGTTGTGGAAGACTATGGGCAACAACACTTCCGTCTTTATAGTTGTGAATGGTATGCTTCCTAGTTGCCATAATTTTGCTTTCCATTTTTCTTGCTAACCTGAATGCCTTCTCTAATGAATCAGGTTCCCAAAGGCGCACATCATGTTGGATATTATCCTTTAAAGACCCTATGAACACATCAATCCTATGCTCCTCTGGAATATCTTTTACCCTTATGTTCAATTTTTGGAACTCCTCAATGTGCTCCATTATTGAACCCTTTTGTTTGAGACTTATCAATTGGCTAAAAAAAGTGTTGCTTTTTGTATCCTCATAATGTGCTATCAATTCTTCCGTAAAAATTGCCCAAGTGATAAATTGTTTACGAGAGCAAAGCCATTGATACCATACAAACTGATTTGGTTCCAAATATAAAGTTGCCATACGTACCTTTTGTGTGTTTTGCACATTATTGAGATCGAAGAATTGCTCCATCTGTAATATCCATGTGGCGGGATCCTTGCCATCAAACTTCCTCATATCGATTTTTGGAACATGGTGAGTCTTCGATCCAACATTAGAGTCTATGGAATCATGATTAACATTTCTTTTGTTCTCATCATGAGTTTCCTTTACTACCTTTTCACCATTAGTAAGTATTTCTTGTAGAAAATTTGTCAAATCTGTCTTCAAATCTGCCATGTCTGTCTTCAAATCTGTCTTCAAATTTGTCTTCAAATCTGCCATGTTTGTCTTCAAATCTGTCTTCAAATCATCCATCTTAGCTTCCATGCCCTTTATCTTAGATTCCACACCATTTATCTTAGATTCCACGCCATTTATCTTAGCTTCTGTTAGCTTTTGTGAGCGTGACATTTGTTGCACTTGTTCTTGTAATTTTGATATATCATGTAGCATTTCTTCCTCTTCTTCATGAGTCATGCTAGAGCTTTCAGGTTCCTTACTAGGTGTTTGCATTTTCTTTCCTCGGGGCATCAGTTACCGATAATAATGCTTTACTATGCCCTTTGAATTCCGTTAAACCAAGCTTACACAAAAATTAAAAAAAAAACTACACACCTTTTTTCACTTTATAGAAGCCTGATATTGAATCTGATGTATCTCTGTAATTTCAGATCATCCAATTCTAAAGTTGCAACCTGTAGTAGCCTTCTGTGTCCTCTTTCCAATGCCACAAGTCTGGGCCCAATTGGACTCTCCAAGGAAGAGTTATGTGAAATCTCCCACAGTGATTTGTTTTTAGACTGGTTCAGTAGAGCGAACTTGTACGACGTGCCACGAGTCACTGTTTCAACCTTTGAATCTGAAACCCATAGACAAGAGACTAAAGTCCGTCCTCTTTCTGTACCTTTTTACGAAATTTCAATCAGATCCTCAGAGAGAGAGTTATGACGATTTTCCCCAGGTCACCTGTTTTGAATGTAATTCAGGAGTCTGCAAAAAGGCCAACTTCCTCAGATCATATCTCCGAACATATCGTGCGAAAAGCTCTGAAATTCGGACCCAAGGTTCAGCGCCAATTCTTCTCAAATGGGTTTTTTTTGTGGCTTCTGAAACTTCACAGAAAAAAAGTTATAGCGAAAATGCCACGATGACCTGTTTGGAGCAGCGAAACCCTAGAATCCAAAGCTCTGATACCAAATGTTATGAAACCAGCTCACAAAAAGATAGAAAAGAGAGATCCACGCCTTAGAATTCAGCCTCTTCGAGGGGGCAACCTCCTTTACATTACATAAATGAACAATTCTTTGATGATACAAATGACAAAACCTCCTTTCTATATATAGGAGTCTAAGGAGTCACAATATAATCCAGCCGACCTAACAATAATAATATAAAGCCACAAAAATAACAATAGAGGGATTCTATGGGGCACAGAAATAACAATATGGGGGTAATAGGGGCACAACAATATAAATAGGGGGTATAACTACAATAGTAATGGGGTAATCACTAGTATTATAGGGACCCAACAGCATCCATCTTCTATATTTGTATATTCTGCTCGACAATCATTCAAATCATGTTCTCCTTCTCCTTCTCTAACTGGCAGACTTCTTAAGCTTGTGGATGTTCAGTTGTTGGTAGCTTAACTGTTTCCACAATGCTCAAATATCAACATTCCTACTTTTGACTATTTCCTTAGCTGCCTTTATATCTTTAGGATCTAATCTTAATTTTATTACTAAATCTTCAAGCCCTTTTATTTTAGTGTATTTTTCCAAGGAAGACATATTTTCCAATTTTCATTGGGAATGAATATTATTCAGAGAAATCTATAGCTTAGAAGTTGCCATGGAAGAACTTTTCAAAGATGAATATATCATTTCTCCTGCTTGCTTATGAAGGTCAATCTGATCAATAGGATGTATTTTCTTGGTGTCAAATGAAACACATAAGTTTTATAATATTCAACACTTTTAGGCACAGGGACCTTTGGTTCCAAAAATGCTAATTGGAACTGACCTTTTTCATTGTCAAGGGAAGAAAGTAATCTAGTCTGATTTGTGGAAGACTGCTTCCAGAACTCTGCATATGTGGAAGTCTTTAGGGCCTCATTTTTCTTCTTCATTTCTAAGAACTTTGCAAAAATATTTTTTTGTTTTGGAGAAGAAGGAGAATCCAATGTGGTTTCAGGAATTTGCTGTAATTAAAAAGGAGATTGTGTTGATAGTAAAACTGTAGTAAGCTCTTTGGAAGTTTGAGCTTCTGAAGATTCTTCATCAAGATTTATAGTTTTCCTCCTTTTGAATACTTTAAATGTTGATTTCTGTAACTCTGACCTTGTTGGAGATATACTTTCTCTTGGTCTCTTTAGCTCTTTTTCTGTCATCCTTGGAGTTTCCAATGTTGTTTGACTGAAACTAGTTCCTCAATCTCCTACAATGTATTCTCCGCCCATTCTTCCCTATTGGCATATTACTCAATTTCAAGTTTTTACACATGCATATAAGGTGCATATTTATGAGAAATTATCATTGATGAGATTACTCCTAATGGATCATATGACCAACTAAAACTCAACTTAAACTTCATCTGGCTCAATAAGTCATTGACCTCTTTTTCTGCAACTCTGGTGTTGACTATGAATGGACCAACCTGTGCTTTCAATTTAAAATGAGATTTTTGTTTTTTGGAAACAAAATGAACTTCATCCATGTTCAACATTTGTCTAATGTAAATCCTCATGGGGAGGAACACTGGAAATTTATATGGATGAAAATCGTAGCCATAAATCCTAAGTTCAGTGAAATTCTGGTATAAATACCAGTCTCCAACCTTAGTCTACTCACTCAGATGAAAAATTATCTTGATCTCTGTTGAAACCCTAGGGACTACATCATTGTTTAATAAACAAGTAGTTATATACAAGAATTGATTAACAAAATCACTAAAATAAAACTCTTCAAAGGTTTTTCTCACTAAAGATGTCTAATGGATCACTGACTGAGGTTTACCTTTAGCATCCAACTTTTGTAAAGGAAAGTTGAATATTTCTGACTGATTATATAAGAAAAAGTAAACTAAGACTTGCTGATGCTTAATTATCCTTCAATGTTGAACTTTAAAAATTGATCATGAATTACATTGGAAAGAAACTGACTGTAGTTGAACATAATTGAAGGTTTTTTACCAGAAGAAAACACTGATAGAAAGCCCAAAATGACTTCATCAACCCACTGATCACTGGGATATCCTAACAAACAAGACACTAAGGAAATAACCTACCTAGACATCTTAGGAAACATTGCAGAGGGATAAGGTGGGTTAGTTCTGGGTAATTCTGAGTTTTCTAGTAAAAATGACTCAAATATGTGAGCTCTTTGTGAGAAAGAAATTTTATGATAGATTTCCATTAGAGAATTAGAAGAAAAAGGGTGTAAAGAGTCTTGAGGATTTAACTGGAGGGCTTGGAAAATTGACTCAGTTGTTATATGGAAAAGAGTTTCATTGTTTTGAGCGATTACAACTCTTTGGCTAGGAAGATATCGGGCTCCACACTAGGCGACAAATTCTGGAAAATGATGGGTTTGAGGGAAACAAAACTGGGGTAGTAGGGATTCCCAAAAATAGAATTCATCATTAGCATCTTCGTACTTTTGAAATTCCCAATTTTGAAGTTTGTACAAATCAAACTCACAATTGGTCTCTACAATTTTAAACTAAGTGTCAACTAGTGGAAGTTCGTCCAAGTTAATGACAGGGGGCAGCAAAGGATTATCTACAAGGACTTTCATTTTTCCTTTATCAGAAGCCATTACGAAAAATAAAATTACTGAGAAAATTTAGATAGAGTTACCCAAAAACGATGATGATTAGAGGTCGTTGTCTACTGGGATTCTGCTTGCAATGTCGTTCTGAGAATTGCAATGACAGGAAGAATTGGAAAATGGTCGATTTGAATAGGATAACAATGTTTATTAGGAGTGAATAAAAAAAATTTAAACAAAGTCTTTCGGTAGAAATCACATGAGATAATTTTTTAGCCGACACGTCTCGAACCAACAAGTGTAGTTCATCATCAGGACCAGATAAAGAGGCAGACCATGGCAAAGGCTTAAATAGAGAGCAATGTAGAGACATAATTTCAAGTAATAGCTATATTTGAACAATAATGTTTAAATTATAACATTAATTTATTAATATATTAAAAACAAACATTATTAAGTAATGGCTATATTAAACGGCTAGTTTTTTAAAAATAATATTTAAATTAATTTATTAAAACCAAATATTACTAATTCTTGAAAAATAATATTTAAATAATGATATTAATTTATTAATTTATTAAAATATTAATATGTAACGGCTATATTAAACGGCTAGTTTTTGAAAAAATATTTAAATAATGATATTATTTCATTAATTTAATAAAAATATTAATAGGTAACGACTATATTTAACAACTAGTTTTTGAAAAATAATATTTAAATTAATTTATTAAAACCAAATATTACTAGTTCTTGAAAAATAATATTTAAATAATGATATTAGTTTATTAATTTATTAAAATATTAATATGTAACAACTATATTAAACAGCTAGTTTTTGAAAAATAATATTAAAATTAATTTATTAAAACCAAATATTACTAGTTTTTGAAAATTAATATTTAAACTGTGATATTAGTTTATTAAATTATTAAAAACAAATATTAATAAGTAACCGCTATATTCAACGACTAGTTTTTAAAATAAATAAATAAATAATCAAAGTCAAACTTTAAACGAGGGGAGTTGAAAATTATAAAAACGAGTGAAGACCCTAATCGAGACAAGATCATTTGATAAATAAAATAACTAATGGAAATAAAATAAATTAAATTAAAAATATTTAATGGAAAAGTAAATAAAATCAAACAAAAATATACACAAGTCAAAATAAAAATATATATAAATAAATAAATGGAAAACTCATACGGAACAATATCTTCATGCTAATTCTCATCATTTCCCAGCTCAAAAGCTTGGTGTTCTCAACACCTTAGCAACTAAAGCTTTAAGAGTTTCTGATGAGAACCATCTCAAGGAAGAGAAAGCACATCTCCTAAGTGTTTTATTTGATAGTGGGTATAGTAGACACCAATGTATTCAGGCTTTCCTCAGAGGTATGTGCTAAAAAAGATACCAAGGATCAATTTTCTGGTGTTCATCTTCCTTTTATCCAAGGGACCACTGACAAGATTGCAAGGATCCTAAGGAAGCATACGATGGCTTCAACCTTTCGGCCTTGAAATACCATATGGATCTCCCTTAGATCTATAAAAGACCCAGTGGACCCCAAGAATATGAAGGGTGTTTACATTGTCCCATGCTCTTGTGGGGCTCCCTACATTGGTGACACTGGTCGCTCGATTAATTAAAGGATTCGTGAGCATGCTGCTCACATCAAGCATGGCAGGACGCGCTCCTCTGCTTTGACGAAGCATGCAGATAAATCTAAGCATCACATCTGCATTGAAGTGGCCCAAGTCGTTGCTAAGGTTAGTCATTTTCATCATCGTAAATTGAGGGAAGCCCTAGAAATTGAAAAAAAAACCCAATAATTTGAATAAAGATGATAGTTAGAATATTAGTAGAAGTTGAGTCCCTGTCTTGTCCTCCTTCTTGTTGTTGTTGTTTTTGTTGTTGTTTTTTTAGGTATTGACATCCTTTTTATAGTATTTGTTGTTGATTTATTCTTCATTAGAGTTTATTTTCTTGATCCTTCATGTTGTTTATGTATTTTATCATCCTATTCGTTCTTAACTCCTTTTAGTATTTTTGTTATTTGTTTAATGGGCTTGAGCCCCATATTGTATTGTTGACCGCGTTTTATTTATTGATTTTTTTCTTGAGATATATATATATATATGTTTCTGTTTTTTTATTTATTTATTTCTAATTTTAATTTTATTTATATATTTATATATATATTTATTTTGACTTGTGTATATTTTTGTTTTGTTTTATTTATTTTTCCATTAATTATTTTTAATTTATTTTATTTTATTTTCATTAGTTATTTTATTTGTCAAATGATCTTGTCTCAATTAGGGTCTTCACTCGTTTTTATAATTTTTTACTCCCCTCTTTTAAAGTTTGACTTTGATTATTTATTTTAAAAACTAGTTGTTTTATATAGCGATTGCTTATTAATATTTGTTTTTAATAATTTAATAAACTAATATCACAGTTTAAATATTATTTTCCAAAAACAAGTAATATTTGGTTTTAATAAATTAATTTTAATATTATTTAGAAAAAACTAGCCATTTAATATAGTCATTACATATTAATATTTTAATAAATTAATAAACTAATATCATTATTTAAATATTAGTTTTCAAGAACTGGTAATATTTGGTTTTAATAAATTAATTTAAATATTATTTTCAAAAACTAGCCATTTAATATAGTCGTTACCTATTAATATTTTTATTAAATTAATGAAATAATATCATTATTTAAATATCTTTTCAAAAACTATTCGTTTAATATAGCAGTTACATATTAATATTTTAATAAATTAATAAACTAATATCATTATTTAAATATTATTTTTCAAGAAATAGTAATATTTAGTTTTAATAAATTAACTTAAATATTATTTTTCAAAAACTAGTCGTTTAATATAGCCATTACTTAATAATATTTGTTTTTAATATATTAATAAATTAATATTATAATTTAAACATTATTGTTCAAATATAATCATTACTTGAAATTATGTCTCTACATTGCTCTCTATTTAAGCCTTTGCCATGGTCTGCCTCTTCATCTGGTCTTGATGATGAACCACACTTGTTGGTCCGAAACGTGTCGGCCAAAAAATTTCTCATGTGATTTCTACCGAAAGACTTTGTTTAATTCATTATGGATCACATAAGCTTGAATACAAAAACAATATTTTTGTTAACTTAACCATTATTGGTGTGGGGGAGTAAATGCGAATGAAATTTGGCGGGAGATATGAATGAGAAGAGATCGTTTTCTAGTTTTAGTGGGAGGGATAGAAGTGGCTAAATATAGTGGGATGTTAGTTGGTCGTAAAAATAGTAGGAAGTGTGGATGGCAGGAGATATGAATGCGAGAGAGTGATTTGCGGCGGGGGTGTTTCCATGGTAAGTGGTATTGAGCAGAGGGGGCCATAATTATTGAGGGCCTACCACGTAGTGGAAGAAAAATATATGGAATCTGCTTTACGGACCCCCCCCCCCCCCCCTCCCTTCATTATCATTCAGGAATGCAGGGGGTCCCACTATTAATCAACAGCCTTTGAATCGGGTGGGCCCAATCTGAATCATTGAGTATTGTGCCTTCGTTAATTATTGGTGGGCGACAATCACATCAAATTGATTTATTATATAAAAATATGAAATAAAATAAACTATAATAAGCAACATTTAAACGTGTGCGCTATTATTGGGATTTTTTATTTTTTATTTCTTTTTCTATCCCTTTTATTCTTCCTTTTGACCTTTTTCTTTATTCTCTTTTATTTTCATTCTTTTATTTATTTTTCTATTTATTTTCTCTATTTATTTTATTTTTAATTTTGAACATAAGGGAAAAACTAAAAAATATTAATAAGGTAAAAATAAGTTACAACAGTCGATATACAATTTTCATATTCAGCAAATTATAGCTACAATGAACCTCTTTACAAAGGGAGACAAAAGCCTTCATTCAGCATTGATCAACTCTTTGCCCTTGATGTCAAATGGAGAGAGAAGCCTTCATTCAACATTGTTCAGCCCTTTTCCCTTGAATTCAAGGGGGGAGAGAAGCTTGGTGTTTGGAGAAGAATGCATAGTGAGAAGTCTTGGTATTTGCAGGTGTGTTTTCAGGTGATTACAGGTGGTGACCAAACACCAAAGTGGTTGCCATCCAGTCCAAAGGGGGAGATTGTTGGCATTATGGCTAATGTGTTTTCCTTGATGGAAACCTACTTGATAAAGATGTTGACTTGATGGTTATATAGATGCTATAGGTGATATGGACAAAAGAATATCAGTTCAAAGGCAAATGGATGGTAAAAGGTAAATTTTGAGAAAGTATACATGGGTTTTGAGAAGCAAGATCGCGTACATATGTAGGTATTGTGAAGAAAATTCGCGTACAGAATATGCACAATGGTAATTTGAATACCATGGGTCCTTACCCTAGTATTGGCCCACAGTAATTGGAGTGACAAAATTTATTTGATCCCGTCAAAATACGCTACCAAGGTATTTACCTTAGGTATTGGCTAAGGAAACTACTATATAAATAGATGGAGATGAAGGCTTTATGTGTGCAAGTAATGGGTTATACATGTGTGATCTTATTTAGAACAGGTATGCACTAAGGAGAATGGAGGAGGATCATATATGATAGATCTAAAAGTATAGTTGATGAACCTAGGTATTGCAACAATAATGCTGCAACTCCCAGGGCTACTAGCTTTACTTATCAACCTAGGGTTCGTACAAAATTGGAGGTGACAGTGCTATTTGCACAAGTAGAAGTGAAGGTCTTGCTTGTTGTCAATGTTTGTCTGGCAAGAGACTCCAGGGGTTCCAAGCCAAACTTCTATAGGGTTAGAAGAAGCTTAATTATTTGATGGAAGGAAAGAAAACCTATTCTAAGAGAGAGCTACTCTACAGCAGTAATGAAGAAAACAAAATGAAATGCTAAACTTACACCATAACCTAACTAACCAATTAAACAACTATGCTAAGCAAAATTGCTAAATTAACACTAACCTAATGCTAATTATCTAAGTTGTAGAAGTAAAGAGTATCAAAACTAGACTAAGGTGTAGCAAAGAAACTTAGGATAAATCGGGTTTCAAGTGAAAAAAGCAATCGGAGGTCAAAATCAGTGAAAGGAGGACATGAGGGAGCAACATTGCATAAGAACTGTTGGATCAATCGAGTGAAAGGAAAATGAACAGCAGAGATTGGATCGCAGGAGGTTACATAAGTAGATGGGCGAACAGGGCTAACTAACAGGATGAAAGGTATATATCTTATCACGAAGGCTTAAGTGAATGGATGGATGAACAATGGAACAAAGAAGATGAACGGCAGAGATCATGTCACGAGGGATTAGGTGAGTGGATGGACGAACAAGGTTAGCAGGAGATAAATAGTCGAGATCTAATCGCACGGGTGAGGTCAAGAGATGGGTGGATGAGGCTAACAGGAGCGATGAACAGCTGAGATCTTATCATGCAGGTGAATTCAAGAGATGGACGACCGAGATCATATCGCAGGGAAAAGAAACGTGCGAAAATGAGGGAGTGGTTTTCTAAGGAGGTAAGTAGTTTCTCATGTGGCCTTTAGGCTGTAAGCAGTATTTGGAAATTTCATGCGATCAACCTTATTGTGCGACACATAGCACGAGAAAACCACTTTTCTTTTGTACTCTCTGGTGGATAACGTTCGTGCACTAATCCATGCAAGATTGCATGATAGTCATTAGATCAGGCAGGGCTGATCAACGATGGAGATCAGTGAAGCTAGTTGGCGATCGGGTGAAGCGACAGTCGTTGGATCAGGCAAGGCAAATTGACAGTGGGGGTTTAAAGCTCCTAAAGGTGTGGAGGTGATGCGATGGTCCTCGGATCAGGCGAGACAGATCGACAGTGGGGACTTAAAGTTCATAAGGTGAGTGGTGGACTCCATGCAAGGAAGCATTGGAGAAATAGTGAATCAGACGGTGATTGTAAAGGTTTGTTGGTGATTGGACGGTGAGGAAGCAATGCATGAGGAACGTGCTGGAGGCGGTTTCAAATGAAAATGACAGAGAAAACCAATGTGGGCGAACAAACAACTGTATTAAACAGCAAACTACATAGCCCATGCGAGAACCAGAAATTGTGTTTTTGGGGTTACTGAAGGGTCTCTTCCTCAAGTCATGGTCCTAGAGGGAGGAGATGAGGCCGAGACACCTGTGCACAACCTGATAGTGATATTTTTCCTCTAACTAACCTGTGAACTAAAAAAAACACAAATGGAAGTAAAATTAAATCCAATGCAGCTACTGAAGAAAATGAGTAGAAACATGAAGCTATTCAAACAAATGAACAGAACCAGAAAGCTACTTAAAACAAATGAATCAGAACCAAAAAACTACTTGAGAAAATGAACAAAAAACCATGAAACTACTTAAGCAAATAAACAGAACAAAACTCTATGTTGGCATATATGTACAGTAAAGAGGAGCTTTGGCTGCTTGGGTCGGGCCCTAACCCAAGAGCTTCAGCCCTTGAAGTTAACTCAGAGTTGGCTTAAACATAACTCATTCTTATTGTAGAAACCATGGATTACAGAGAAAACTATCACAAGTCTTTGCAACTCAGAAATAAAATAGAGTTTTATAATAGAAGTCTGAATCCTAATGAGGTCCTAAGCCTCTCTATTTATACATCTGAAGTCTCTAATGACTTCCTTCCCATTAGGGAGGCTTGGCTCCCAACTTAAGATAAACTGTTTTTTGTCCTTTTCACATGCTCGGTTATCTTCTAGTCTTCAAAGTGATGGTTGTGTGCACTCCGAGTTGATGGTGGAATATTTGAATGGAGGGGTAGTAAATGAGGAGGATTTACCTCCTATAGTTACTCTCCCTTGTCCCATTCTAGTTTTACCCAAGGTCTTTGCCATAGTTCCTTGCATTTATCCTTTTATCCTTTATCTTTGCCATAGTTCCTTGCATTCATCCCTTATTCCTACATTACATGCACATTAGACCACAAAGACAAATATCCAACTCTAACTCATTTCATAAACAAAATATAATCAAAAGTATGCAATAAGTTGTGAGAATGGTTGATTTTACTAAGCTAGGAGGTGAATTAAGGCCAGTTAAGGCCCATATAATTACTCAATAATGAGGCTCATCATCACCCCCCTACTAAAATTGTTGCTCATCCTTTAAGCAAATTAGTCAATGTCCATGTCCTTCATGGCTCTGGTAGCCTCTCTATCATCCCATTCTTCTACTATGGTCTCTTCTTCTTGTTTATAGAAGCCTGCTTTCCTTTTTACTTCTTCCCATTGCCTCTTTTCTTTTTCTTCTATTCTCCCTTCTAGAATCCCTAGGAGTAGTGGTGGATTGAGTTTCAGGCCTATCCAATTGACCTTCAACCTTTGCATTGATTGCTTATACATAGGTGTTATGTTGAGTGCCTCTCTCAACCTTTGAGGGGAGTGATATTCTCTAATCTTCAAGTTGTGTGGTAGTGTTTTCCATCTCCTTCAGCAGGCATGTATATTATCATCTCTTAGCAGCCTAAACATATCCTCAAAATGTGAAATTTCTTGCTCTTGGGTAGCAAGATATCTAAGTGTTAGCTAAGGATTATTTGCAATTAGATTATGGGTGTTGATTAGGGCCATGGGATTTGATTGTTCAGCTCTGATGAAAAGAGGTTCATTTTTCTCTCTGGCCAATATTCTTTTTGTCTCTGCAGCCCTTGACTTCTCATGGTTCATCCATGATGCCAAAACCATTAATTGTAGATCTCCTAGCCCTGCATTAGGATCCCAAATATTCATATATGTGAGGGGCATGTTATGCAAGTAAAAATCAGCCATTTTGGATCCATCCTTTAGTGCACTTTGATCACAAAGGTCAATAAATTGTCTGCAATCCTGAAATGGCATGGTGCACCATAGAAGCCCACTATTGTTATTATTGTGCCCTTACGTTATTATTGTTATGTCAACTCTAATTATATTATAACCCCATAGACTCCTATATAATGAAAAGAGGTCTTTTCATTTGAATCATCGAAGAATTGTTCATTTATGTAATGTAAATGAGGTTTCCCCCTCAAAGAGGCTGAATTCTAAGGTGTTGATCTATCTTTTCTATCTTTTCTTGAGCTGGTTTCATAACATTTGGTATTAGAGCTTTGGATTCTAGGGTTTCGCTGCTCCAAACAGGTCATCGTGGAATTTTCACTATAACTTTTTTTCTGCGATGTTTCAGAAGCTAAAAAAAAAACCCATTTGAGATGAAATCGTGCTGAATCTCGAATCCAAATTTTAGATATTTTTGCACTATATTTGCGGAGATATGATCTGAGCAATTTGGTATTTTTGCAGACTCCTGAATTACATTCCAAACAGGTGACCTGGGGAAAATCATCATAACTTTCTCTCTGAGCATCGGATTGAAATTTTGTAAGAAGGTACAAAAAGAGGACAGACCTTAGTTTCTTGTAAATAATTTTTAGAGCCAAAGGTCGAAACAAGGACACGTGGCACGTCGTACAAGTTTTCTCTACTGAACTAGTCTATAATCAGGTCACTGTGGGGGATTTGACATAACTCTTCCTTGGAGAATCTAATTGGGATCAGACTGGTGGGATTGGAAAGAGGACACAGAGGGCTACCGCAGGTTACAATTTCAGAACTTAAAGATCCGAGAGTACATAGTTACAGTCATTTCAATATCAAGCTCCTAAAATCAAGAAAAAGCAAGATGAGGAAGTTTGATGGCAAGGATCCAATAAATTGGATACTTCAGATGGAGAAATATTTTGATCTACATGGTGTACCACTATTACAAAAGGTATGTATTGCATCTTCGTATTTAGAGCCAGATCAATTTTTATGGTATAAAGGGCTTTGTTCTCGTAAACAACTTGTTACGTGGTCAATTGTCACGGAGGAAATGATAGCACATTATGAGGATACAAAGAGCAACACCTTCTTTAGAGCAACACCACAACAATTGGAAAGAGTAAAAGGGCTTTGTTACAAAGTGGAAAGTATAATTACAGCAACAACGAAGTCTACCGCTCATAACTATAATAATGGAAGTGTTGTTTCTCCTAGCCTTCCACAGCCTACAAGGGTTACACCACAATAATTGGAAGAAAAAAGAGAAAAAGGGCTTTGTTACAATTGTGATAGCAAAAGCAGTAAAGGTCATAAGTGTGCTGAGAAGAAATTATTTTACATAGAGCATGAAGAGGAGGAATAAAATGATCAACAAAAATCAAAAGAAGAGGATATACACCAAGACCAAACTCCAGAGAAAGAAGAAATGAATCCGACCATATCTTGTAAAGCATTGGCAAGAATTACCACTCCTCAAACTCTTAAGATAGAAGGAAATATCAAGGAGAAAAGGGTTCAAGAAGTGAAAGATCACATCAAGAAAGAAGAAATGAATCCAACCATATCTTGTAATGAATTGGCTGGAATCACCACTCCTCAAACTATCAAGATAGAAGGACATACCAAGAAGAAAAATGTTCAAGAAGTGAAAGATCACATCGAGTGTCAAGAAATGAATCTGACCCTATCTTGTAAAGCATTGGAAGAAATTAACACTCCTCAAACTCTCAAGATAGAAGGACATACCAAGAAGAAAAAGGTTCAAGCAATGAAAGATCACATCGAGCATCAACAACAAGTTCTCCAACTTTTAAAGGATAACACCACTTTGGTGCAAAATCGAATGAAACAACATGTAGATCAACATCGCAGTGAAAAAATTTTTGATGTAGGTGATTAGGTATTTTTACGGCTACATCTCAAGAAAGCTATTTATGAGAAGAAAATGTTGGCAATACTACATGCACTTAAGAAATGGCGACCTTACCTAATGGGAAGACACTTCAAGAAAAATTTTGTTGCAGATGCACTCTCAAGAAAGGGTGAGGATGTGGAAGCATTGTTTTGTGCTATTTCTATTATCCAACCAGATTGGATAAACGAAGCAAGGGATAAATGGAATAAGGACGAAGAAGTATGGCCACTCATTCAAAAGTTGCAGAAGATCCCAATTCAAACAATATTGCCAGAACTTGAAGAGGAAGGAAAAATCATATTGGAACCTAGAGCAGTCACAGAAACAAGAACCCGATAGCTACAAAATCAATCAATTTCAAAGTATCTCATCAAGTGGAAGAACTTACCTGCTGAATATTCCACATGGGAGGACAAAAATTTTATACAAAAGCATCAAGAACTACTCAAGCATTGAGGACAACACTTTTTGAAGGAGAGGGGCATGTTAGGCCCATATACTACTAGTGTAACCCCTTATTGTTATTAGTACACCCCCCTTATTATATTGTTGTACCCATGTAATCCCCATATTGTTACTATTGTGCCCCATAGAAGCCCACTATTGTTATTATTGTGCCCTTATATTATTGTGATGTCGGCTCTAATTATATTATAACCCCATAGACTCCTATATATAGAAAGGAGGTCTTTTCATTTGAATCATCGAAGAATTGTTCATTTATGTAATGTAAAGGAGGTTGCCCCCTCGAAGAGGCTAAATTCTAAGGCATTGATCTATCTTTTCTATCTTTTCTTGAGCTGGTTTCATAACATGCTCCTTTGTGCTAGTGTTTTAATTTGAAATTGCAGCCATTGTTCTCTGAGGAAGAAAACATAGGATTTAGCTGCATCCTACACTGGATGGCCTCCATGGAGAGGTTGGCCATACATGCTACTTGGTTTTCCTTTTCCTGCAGTTGTCCCTCTTTTTTTCTTATCTTTTTAATTTTGTTGTTATTTCTCATATACATCAGTTTCTTCTTTTGTTTCATCATCATCCTCCTTGTGTTTCAGCATGTTCCTTTGTATTAGTTTCTTCTTTATTCATCTCATTCCATCTAGCTCTGTATCTTCTTCTTGTTTTTCCTCCTCCTCACTAACAAAAGGACTAACATCATAGATGAGGGTTTTGATGTCATCCTCTGCTAGTAAGTCTCTAAAGACTGACCATTTTATAGGGATCCTGAGGTTTTGGAGGGCATCCTCAATGAGGATCCTAATCAACCCATGGTGAACTAACTATTGGGAATTTCCTTCCTTTACTTTGTTGCTGGAGTCTATGAGTGATTGCATCAAGAAATAGGGTATGCTGAGTCTTTGGTGCACTGGTGTTTCTACCCCAAATCTTAGTTCTTCAAGCATTCTCAAATGGTTGCCATAACAATACTGTATCTATGGACTCTTGCATTCTCTTTTGCCTTATTAAAGAATTTCCTTTTTGCCACCTTTTCACTTATAAACCAACTACCTCTTAACCTTTACAACTTTTGATCAAATGATGCATATGAGTGAGTGAGTGGGATACTTACCTGTGGTCTTGATGCCATGTTGTAGTTGTCAAAGATCAAAGGTGTTGTTGATGGTCATTCTTCTTCCTGCTCTGCTGCATGCTGATGGTTTATTAGCTTTTACAGTGTCTATGACTGAAGATTTGATGTTGTTGTTGTTGTTGTGGAGATCTTGGATCTAATGTTGTCGTTGTTGTGGATCTCTTGGATTTAATACTGTTGCTATTGTGGAGCTCTTGGATTTGATGTTGCTACTGCTGTGGAGCTCCTGGATTACCACTTGGAAATGTTTGGTGTCTCCCTTAGAATTTCTTGATCATGTTGTTGGATGGTGCTGTGAGGATGCTGTAATGAATGGACATAGGGAGTAGGAGTGTATGTGGATGCAAGGATGATGGTAATGGTTGAGGTGATTCTATTAGAAAACACAATCTTCACCTGAATTGAAGCAATGAAGTGAAAAACAATGGAATTGATGGAGGGATGCATGGTAAGAAGTGGAGGAGATGAATATATATGAGGTAGGGTTCCATTTGGATCTTCTCTTTACTCCTTGCTTGTCTTTTTCACCCACCTACAAAAATCAATTATGTTTTTTTTTTCTTTTATTATTATTATTATTATTATGATTATATATTAAAGAAACACCTAGGCTGCCTCAGAGAGGTTTTCACCCTAGATATCTTCCCTGGGTGCCTCAAGGAAGGTTTTGACCCAGGGATATTCTTACTCTTTGTAATTTTTTCTCATCCTTGGGCCGCCTCGTGAGGTTTTCAACCCAAAGATGGGACTCAGGTGCCTCATGGAGGTTTTCACCAGAATCCTTATTCTTTTTTCTTTTTTCATTAACTTGATGAGGGAGGAGCTAGAACTTGCTCCACCATCATCACTGTCTTATTAATGTTGTCAATAAACTCTTGTCTTGATAAAGGTATCTTGTACATTTTCAATATATGTCCATTAACTAGAAATGGAATGGCTTCTTCATCAATAGTTCTGATTTGCATTGAACCATTTTCATGGCATCTTTGCACCACATAAGGTCCAAGCCATCTTGTCCTTAGATTGCCCTTGAAGTCTTTAAACCTAGAATCATATAACAATGCCCAGTCTCCTTCTTGAAATTGCTTCTCCTTGATGTGCTTGTCATGCCAAATCTTCCTTTGAAGTTGAACTATCTCTATATGTAGGAGGGCCTGCATTCTGAATTCATCCAATCCATTCAACTGGAACAACCTTTTTTCTATGCATTACTGAGATCCAAATCTAGTTGGGCTGCCATCGTCAATGTGTTATTCAAACTCAATGGACAGCAAAGCCTTTTTCCCATATACCAGCTCATAGGGTGTAAATCTAATGGTGGTCTTCCATGTTGTATTATAGACCCAGGTGGCCTCAACTAGTATTTTTTCCCAGTGCTTTCTATTGCTGCTCACCACCTTGGTTAAGATGTTCTCCAGTGCCCTATTGGTCACCTCCACTTGCCCATTAGCTTGTGGATGATAAGGAGTGGAGGGTCCTATGCTTGATTTGTGATGGATGAGCAGTTCTTCAATCATGCTAGAGTGTTATAGAAATTTTTGTGCCTTACAGCATTAAGCATGAAATGTCCATAATCAAAGGGATCCAAAGTCCCTAAATGAGTTCTTCCTACCCCTAAAGGAACAAGGTCAACAAAAAACAGCTTCTCCCAGAAGTTCTCCACCAAGAACAACTCAGAAATGGTCAAATTAGGATCAATTCAGTAGCTCCACTAGCTGTCTGCGCTGAAATGCAAAGTCTGCACTGGCTACTTGCACTGCAACACAGGTAGAAGCACTACCAGGGTGCGCTGAGTGGGAATTGACAAATGGCAAGTTCATTCAACGAGGTGTAAAGACCCTGGAAGTTTCCAGAATCTTCCTCAATGACACTTGCCTCAGTGAATTCGACCAAGTGATGAGTAAGAGGTTCACAACCTCCAAGTGGAAGCAAGAACTGACAGTGAGAAGCCACAAGTCAAAACATGAGCTGACTCATCCTCTCTGCTCACATCTATATATGGATCTCTCGCCCAGAGGTTCAGGAGGCTGGAATTTTGTACTTTGCAGAGAATTGTTGTTGGTTTGAGATTGAGATTAATAAATTGGGTGATTTATGCTTTGTTGGAGGAGAGGAAGGGATTCTTTTGCTGGGAGGTAGATGCTGGATCGGGACTCACTTGGTTGTATCTCCTCTTGAACCTTGTTATCATATCAATAAAGCTATTTTGAGTTTCTCCTATATGCTTATATTTCAATGATGTTTTGTTATATTTGCATATTTAGTTTATATCTGATCCTAAACTAGTTATGAAAGTGAATCTATATCTTTCGTGTAGTTTTCCTCTCTTGTGATCTTGCAGGAACTGGGTGAAGCTGGACCAGTGAAAGGGCAGGCAGCGGGAAGCGAACGAAAGAGAGAGAGTGATTGGATCGACAAACTAGCGGAAGACACCGGTTAGTTACATCCTCCTTTCTCTATTTGCATCTCATAAAGAAGAATACTCAGATAGCTTTCCTTGTTTGTTGCTAAGGCACTATCGCCTCTTAGAGTGGGATAGGGGCATTCCGAATTGGATACTTTTCCCAACAACAAATTGGCAACTCCGCTGGAGTACATCATCAATGTTGTACATATGGATCATATAACTCAACCAGAATAAAACCCCGAAAATCAAAATATATATATAAGCTGTTTATGGTTTACATATAATGTTCTGTAACCAAGACAAAATCGGTCGCATGACCCAAAAGCTCAAAAATGCTAGGGGGCACCCTAGTCTAGTGATGCTCATGATAGCACGTCACGGCCTGTGCAATCATGCATAAGAGACGAGTCCATCGTCTAGGCACACCAGTAGTATGTCGCTGCAACTATAGAGGTAACTCGTCGATCCTCACATCCGGAATGCCAAGAGTAAGGCTCTCAACCTGCTCCTGCACAACTGTGAGGGTCTCGGCCACATCAAGGTCACGAAGAATAACCCTCCCGGCAGTCTCCCCTGCTGGGGCAGCGGCTGGCGCTCTCGGGCGAACTGCTGGAAGAACAGGACCAACATCTACATGCACACATGAGTTTGATTAAAGTCTTGATAGAATAAAGCACAAGGAAATTATGAATAAAAACAGTAAACAGTGATATGGTCGAAGATTTTACCAATAGCGCCCCACTGCTCGCCGTCCGGCAGTACCAAATCCGGATCACCCCGGAAGTCCATGCCAACATATAGATACTCGAAATAGACCATCTCCTGACGCTCGAACCACCTAAAGAAGGTATCAGAGAAAGAAATCTGAGATTGACCAGCATGCCTAGACATGTGATCAACCCATCTCTGCATGCGTGGTTCAGTAGGAGAAAGCAAGTCGAGTGCAATGTATTGTGGCTGCATCAGTGGTATCTTCTCCAAAGCAAAGGCAGTCAAAATAGAACCAAACCCAAAGTTCTTCAACTTCCCGTCCTTTACCTTGGTCAACTGACTTTTCATCTGAAGAAGTACTGCATCACACCAGTTGAATATTTTCGGTTGGAGGCACTCCAAGGCATGCTGCACATAAGATCTGTTGGCGACATGAAGAGATGCACTACCGGCCATCCTACCAATAGTGTACAGAATAGACCTGAGGGACCTGTCAGCAATCTCACGGATAAGGATCTTGCCGTCTTTACTCGGTTGAGATCCTTCCCTGCAATACTGATGGATATAATCTCGCACAGAGTCACTCCCTCGAGCCGAACCTGACAAAGAAATGGGAGCACCCCGCCTTGACAAGCCAGTCAAGAAGTAAATGTCTACTGCGGTCAAGGGGATGGATTTGCCCCTAATCTGGAATACTTGGTTGATAAGATCCCAAGCGTCAAGCAAATACTGCAGTAGGGAGATCTGCTGTCTCATGCTAGAGATACGGAAGAACTTCAGCAGGCCACAGTTCCGCAGCGCGTTCACCGTGACAGGATCATGAAGGGCAATCATGTCCTCTTCTTCATGTTCTCGTTCTCGCCATGTAAGGGTCATTTTGCTCCAATATCTCTGAAAAACAAACATGAGATGAGTTAGATCCTGGATTTGATGAGAAACTGGCAAAATTTTCATCAAAAACTGTGCAACAAAACTATTTTTCTGTGTCCAGCGCAACTTCCAGTGTTCCACCTGCGTTGAAGGTCAAACTGCCTTCATGCTGCTTGACATTCAGCGCAGGTTCGAGTGCACTAGGTGCGCTGATGGCAAAGCGACCCCATCAAACCCTAGTGGCGCAGAAAAACAGGAAAACAAGCACAGAATGCAGAAAGGGAACCATGAAATGAAAGAGCTCAATTTTAGCTCCTACCTGGTCCAGACGGCGCCGAGAATCGTCCACAGAATATCCCGGAATCAGCTGATGAAAATCAAGGGGGAAGAGGCATCTCCAAAGCTCCAACAAACCAAGTTCAAATGAAATGGTAAAATGAGAGGTAAAAACACTTTTTAATTGCTTTTTACGTAGTTCAAAGCGAAATATTAGGGTTTTAATCTCATTTTCAAGCAAATGTTATTCATTTCTAACTAGTTTGATGCAATTGAGGGTACAGTACTATCTTTGAAAAGGGCAAAGCTAATTATGGTAAAAAATCAAAATTAGACCATGTTATCGAGCAGTTTTAGCGTATAGTTCATGCTCGTTAAAAAATAAACATAAAATTGAGCAGTTTTAACACATAGTTCATGCTCATTAAAAAATAAACATAAGATCGAGCAAGTGTTTCAATCCGTGTTTAAGCTCGTTAAAAAATGAACTACCCGGTAAATAACCACTGCGAATGTTAATTATCAGCCATTAAAGCCTTGGTCGTGTTTGCACCGTCACCTCCACTTTTCATTTGGCCGATCATTCACCTCCATTTGATTGTTTACCCATTTTCAAGAACAACTGCGAAGAGTGATCTCACTTGGCCATCCTTGTGACACTGCCGTGATTGGAAAATTCCAACCGTTACCTGGAATCAACTGCTACCCGTTTTATCACTCGTTCCTCAAAATATGAGTCCTCTTTAAGCTCTTTTCATCTGACTCGTAAAATATGAAAAGTTTGCCGAGTTTTGGCCTTCCAGCTCGTTAAAGCAACCGTAAGTGCTATCCCTCCTCTAGATTTTAATCGTTTTGGACCTAAGGGATTATTGCACAAAAAGATCGAGCGCTTGCTTTGTTCGGCTCGTTAAAACTATCGAAAATCCATCCCTTCTGTATTGTTTTATACTTTTTCAGACTTAAGGGATTAGATGATGAAAAAGGAACTTTGGAGTTATTTTTACGTACCTTTTTAGACTCTCTAAAAATGAAAAGGGACCGAGTTATCTTTGTCATTAAACTCGTTAAAAAACATTAATAGCGACAAACTTGTCTTTAGACGAGAACGAGTTTCACTATCGCTAGGCTCGTTAAAACATAGCGATGGGTTTGCCCGAAGGGCAAATTATAGAACAAGCATATGTTATCCTCCTCAAGCTTGACAAAAATAAAGAGGTACTGGTCAGAAATTACTGGGGAAAAATTGGGAGAAACTCAAAGAACTTTTATTGGTAGCAAGTCGCTCTTGAACATGACACTTCCACTCTGTGCCTGAGTCGGGTTGGGTTGTTTCATTCACCAGTCACATCGCCATGGTCTCGCCATACCATCCACCTTTGGGGTAAATGCTACCAATCCATCACACAAGTGTCGCCGATATGTTCAAGAGAAGTCATCCAGAAGAGTCGACCATGTCCCATCCACTACCATACATTGTCCTTCATCCTTTCATGACCGCCACCCTAAACCATATATCATCAAATCGTTTTCACCTCCATCAAAATCATTTGCTCCGTTCCGTGTCACTGATGTGGGATACATTAAGGCCCTCCTTTGACGGATCGCTTCTTGTCGACATCAGCTCATTATCCAAGAAGTTGATCTAGGAACACCCCCTTCAGTACTTTGAAGCTTGCATGCCTCAATGGCAAATTTCTCACTTTCGGTGACAGGTATACATCAATGACCTTCGACCAAAAGATTTTGTGTGGTGTTCGACGCCAAGTCCTTTATTCACACCACGTGAATTGTACTGCAGTACCTTGAGGGTCATTATCATTATCGGTGATTCCTCTCGCGCTTGTTAACAGTTTACATCATTGACTGGTAATCAAGCGATGTCTTTCCATGTTCGACTTCAGAACATTTCTCACATGGATCGACTTGTACTTAGAGCGAAGATTGAACGAGACTGAAGACCCTGCATCTAGTTTCATCCATCCAGGCTGCGATATATATTCAGGAAAAATAAAGACATTGACATGTACAGCATTGCAGCAGATAATCATCCTACCAAAAGGATGATGATTTCATCAAAATCATCAGTCTTCCATCAGACGATTGTCTGTTCTATGTACAGAAAAATGAATTTATAAAGCTGAGCATGGGAATGCCCGCCTCAGCTAGATTATGAAAGCAGTATGAAAAATAATGTATCGTATTGTATCTTATTACAGGTCTCCTCCCAGCATTAGAAAAACTTCGGATCCTCCTAATAAAGCATTTCACCCGATAAACGGCCTCATACTTTAGGGGACAACTGTTATAGACATTTTTGTGCCTTACAGCATTAAGCATGAAATGTCCATAATCCAAGGGATCCAAAGTCCCTAAATGAGTTGTTCCTACCCCTAAAGGAACAAGGTCAACAAAAGACAGCTTCTCCCATAAGTTCTCCACCAAGAACAACTCAGAAATCGTCAAATCAGGATCAATTCAGTAGCTCCACTAGCTGTCTGCGCTGAAATGCAAAGTCTGCACTGGCTACTTGCACTGCAACACAGGTAGAAGCACTACCAGGGTGCGCTGAGCGGGAATTGACAAATGGCAAGTTCATTCAACGAGGTGTAAAGACCCTGGAAGCTTCCAGAATCTTCCTCAATGACACTTGCCTCAGTGAATTCGACCAAGTGATGAGTAAGAGGTTCACAACCTCCAAGTGGAAGCAAGAACTGACAGTGAGAAGCCACAAGTCAAAACATGAGCTGACTCATCCTCTCTGCTCACATCTATATATGGATCTCTCACCCAGAGGTTCAGGAGGCTGGAATTTTGGACTTTGCAGAGAATTGTTGTTGGTTTGAGATTGAGATTAATACATTGGGTGATTTATGCTTTGTTGGAGGAGAGGAAGGGATTCTTTTGCTGGGACGTAGATGTTGGATCGGGACTCACTTGGTTGTATCTCCTCTTTAACCTTGTTATCATATCAATAAAGCTATTTTGAGTTTCTCCTATATGCTTATATTTCAATGATGTTTTGTTATATTTGCATATTTAGTTTATATCTGATCCTAAACTAGTTATGAGTGTGAATCTATATCTTTTGTGTAGTTTTCCTCTCTTGTGATCTTGCAGGAACTGGGTGAAGCTGGACCAGTGAAAGGGCAGGCAGCGGGAAGCGAACGAAAGAGAGAGAGTGATTGGATCGAAAAACTAGCTGAAGACACCGGTTAGTTACATCCTCCTTTCTCTATTTGCATCTCATAAAGAAGAATACGCAGATAGCTTTCCTTGTTTGTTGCTAAGGCACTATCACCTCTTAGAGTGGGATAGGGGCATTCCGAATTGGATACTTTTCCCAACAACATAGAGGTAAACTAGCTGCCTTAGTCTGTGATTAGCTCTCTAGGGTACCCAAATTTGTAGAATATATACTCCCTTAGGAACTCAGCAACCTCTTCTTCTGTTGTTGCCTTAATTGCCATGGTTTTAGCCCACTTAGTCAAATAATCAGTCCACACAATGATGTGTTGTTTTTGCTTTGAAGGAGGGTTGATAGGCCCAATGAAGCCCATGCCCCACTTGTTAAATGGTTCGAAAGTCACTTGAGGTTGTAGGGGCATTTCATCTCTTGGGGGAGGCTTTCCCATCCTCTAGCACCGATCACACTAACTAATATATTTTTTCACATCATGATGAAGAGTAGGCCAATAATAACCTACTTGCAACACTTTGAATGTTGTCCTATTTGCTGCAAAGTGACCTCCACAAGGCCCATCATGATAGGTCAAAAGGATGTCAAAGACTTCCACTTCCCTTACACACTTTCTTAAGATTTGATCTGGGCCAAGTTTGAACAGATTACCCCCAATCCAAGTGAAGGGGGCACTCTTTCTGACTATCTTGCTCTTTTCTTTGGAGGGAATTGGTCGAAACTGTGATGATACCAAATAGTTTGCTATATCAGCAAACCATGGGGAGAGATCTGAAATAGCAAACAAATGCTCATCTAGTAACTAGTCATCCACCATTCCTTCTTCACCTACAAGTATATTCATTCTAGATAGAAAGTCAACAACAACATTTTCCTTACCAAGCTTATCAACAATAGTTAGATCAAACTATTGTAATAGAAGCAACCATCTTATAATTCTAGCATTTACATCTAGTTTGTTCATTAAATATTTGATTGCAACATGATCAGTATGCACAAATGTTTGATAGCCTGTAATGTAATGCCTAAATTTGTTCAATGAATGCACAACAGCCAGGAGTTCCTTTTTGGTCATAGTATAGTTTAGCTCAGCCTTTGATAGGTTCTTACTGATAAAATAGATGGAATAGGGCAATTTCTCCTCTTCCTAACCTAAGGTTGCTCCTATGGCTTTGTGTGAGGCATCAGCATGAATATGAAAAGGGAGGGCCCAGTTTGGGCCTCTAAGGATTGGTGTAGTGGTTAACTTACCCTTTAAAATGTCTAAGGTCTATTGACAACTCTTTGACCATATAAACTCAAAATCTTTGGCCAACAATGCAAACAAAGGAGAGGCCAACTTGTTGAAGTCCTTTATGAACCTTCGGTAGTATCCAGCTAACCCTAAGAAACTTTTGACATCTCTCTGCTTTTGTGGAGGTGGGACCCTTTGGATGATTTCTATCTTGTTTGGGTCCACCTGCAATCCTTGCTGAGATATTGAATGACCTAGCACAACACCTTCAGTCATTAAGAATTCATTTTTTTTTGGACTGAGAGATGAATTAATTTCAATGAATTTGTGTAACACTTTGCCTAGGTTAGTCAGGGCGTCTTGGAAATCACAGCCATAAGGTGTAAAATCATCCATAGAGATTTCTATTACATCATGTACTAAATCAGCAAAAATACTCAAGAATGCTCTCTGGAAAGTGGCAGGAGCATTTCATAGGCCAAAAGAAAGGACCCTATAGGAAAAAGTACCCCAAGGATAGGTGAATGTGGTCTTATCCTGGTCTTCTGGGCAGATTTGGATTTGGTTGTACCCACTGAATCCATCTAGGAAAGAAAATAACTTCTTCCCTGCCAGGCCATCTAGCACTTGGTCAATGAAGGGTAGGGGGAAATGATCCTTCTTTGTGGCTTTGTTCAACTCCCTATAATCAACACAAATCCTCCACTTACCATTTTTATTGGGAACTAACACTAAAGGAGAGACCCACTCACTGTCTGAGATAGGGTAAATGAATCATGCATCTAGCAGTTTTTGCAGTTCCTCTTTGACTATGTCTTTAAGGGCTGGGTTCATCCTCCTTTGTGGTTGCTTGGCTCACTTGCAACCTTCCTTGATGTATATGTGGTGAGTACACACTGAGGGGTGTACTCCCTTCATTTCCTTATAACTCCAAGTGAAGGCTTCTAGGTTCTCTCTCAACATGTTGCATAGCTTTTCCTCTTCTAAAGCAGAAAGAGATGGATTAATGTTCAAATTTTTCTCTGGGCCAAATTCTATGGTTTTGACACGGAGTGGGTTGGAATTGGCCAAGCATAAGTCAATTGGATGATTTTTTTGGGTTTCCCTTACTTCTTCTTCTAATGGTAGTGAACTAGGAGTTGGACTTTGGAGCAGGTGTTCAATTAAATCATCCTCATCTTGTTGTCCTCCTCCTATGGTTGCTTCCAAAGTATAAAGATGGGTATAATAACCCTCATCTTCTTCCTCCTCCTCCAACCATAAAGGTAAATCATGCTCTAGAGAAGGTTGAGCAGGAGGGTATAGGACTAATTGTTTGGACATATGCCCATTCTTGATGGTCATATTCCCAGCTCTGCAGCTAATGTAAGCATCATTTGTGGCCAACCATGGCCTCCCAAGGATGAGAGGGTAACTAGTAAGATTAGCCTTAGGCTGGAGAACTAGGAAATCTGCAGGGTACTCCCAGGAGTCAATGGAGACCATTATATCCTCCACAATTCCCTCAAGGGTGACTATGGAATGGTCTACAAGTTGCAACACTATTGTGGTCTTCCTTAATGACTGTTGGAGGTTGAGTTTGAGCATGGTGTCATTGGTCATCACATTAATGGAAGCCCCAAGATCAATTAGAGTGTGTGGGACAATGGTGCCATTGATGTGGACATCTACTACAAGGCTTCTAGGGTCTAAATATTTTGGACATATTACCTGCCCTAGCATTAAGTTAGACAACTGCCTAATGACATTAATGGTAGGGGCATCCCTTTTTCTTCTTCCTGGATGTTTGAAGCACTTCTCCTTAATTAGCTTATTGTAAATAGTAACACCTTTGATTGCCTGGAGAAGGGGGATTTTTACACATATATTTTTCAATTCTCCCAAAAGTTCAGTTTCTTCTGGGGTAGGCTGGAGTGGTTGGGTTAATATTTGAGTAAAGGGTGGATTTTCTTTAAGGTTGCTTTCCTCTCTTTCTTCCTCAGCCTCCCTATGTGGAGAAGGAGGTTGGTTTTCTAGGAGAATTCTCCCAGATCTTAGGTTGATCTCTCAGATTTCTACAACATAAGCTGGGTATGATGTCTCTCCATTGTATGCGTGTTGAGCCTGCCTATTGTTTGGGTTCACATTTGGATGGACAGGCATCTAGGGTTGCTTAGGTGGAGCGGAGTGCAGGATTTGTGGTTGGGTAGGTGGTGGAGGCAATAGGGCTTGAACATTGTTGAATTGGGGCCTCCACCCCTGGGGTGGGGTATTCCACTGATGTTGTGGCTGAACATAAGGTTGAAATGATTGGCTGGGATTGATACTGAGATGCATAGGACCAAGGAGGGGGTGTAGACCATGAAGGATTAATAAGGGGTCCCCAAGAAGGTATAGTTGTGGTTTGGTTGGGGTTGTAATATGCATTGGATGGCCCTTGAACACCCTGCTGGTATGGTCTAGGCCTAGGAGGTCTCCTTTGGTTGATGTAGCAAAGTTGCTCAGTGACCCCTTTAGCTCCTTGATATACAAATTTGAGTCGAGGTAAAGAAGGGCACTTGTCTGTGGAGTGGTTTTCTTCACATACTGGGCAAATCTTAACACAATTCAATGGACATTCGTTCCTAGGATGCCTCCTGGTGCATCTAGGACAAAAGATGGCCAAGGCTCTCTCTGCTTCCTCTTGCTTCTTTTTGATGTTCATAGTGTCCAATTGCAAGGCAAGGGTTTGCATCATGTCACTTTTGAAATCTTCCATCATATTTCCAATTTCACCCTCGATGGATAAGCTAGAGGATGACGTACTAGCCATAGGTTAACTACCCCTACCCTTTTTCCTAGCTTCCCTAGAATGGTTTCTAAAGATAGTATTAATATCCTCATAGGGTAATTAGTAGACATCTCCTCCTGCTATCATATTTAAGGTATCCATAAGATCTTCCCTTACTCCTTTAAGCAAGACCAGCTTCAGTGACTCAGGGTCAAGTGTGCACCTGGCCCTTTTGTAACTAAGATGGAATCCTTCTTCATAGTCTTCTAGGGATTCATCTCGGTGTATGGTCATCCTAAGAATCTCTTCTTTAGTGTCCTTTGACCTACAGTAGTCCCTATATTTGTTGTTAAAAGTCTGCTGCATCTGAGCCCAAGTTGTGATGCTATCTCCAGGTAAACCCATGAACTAGTGCAATGCTACATCCTTGAGGTTAGATGGGAATAGTTTTAACTTTTGCTTATCATCTGTATAGTCATAGGTTTGGAATATAACAACAAATTCAAATAGGAAAGTGTCAGGGTCCTCTGTGGTCAGGCCATGGAAATGATG
Organism: Pinus tabuliformis; assembly: GCA_031772625.1. NCBI lineage: Eukaryota > Viridiplantae > Streptophyta > Pinopsida > Pinales > Pinaceae > Pinus > Pinus tabuliformis. Next base: position 929,361,770 of record CM062811.1, on the reverse strand, counting down.
TAGAGCAGAGGGGCTTATATTCTTCATCTTAGTGTCCCCATTGGTTTCCCTAATAAGGAAGGCACTCTCAATTCTCTCTCTATCTCTCTTGTGTTTTTGGTTTCCATCCATTGGTTCAGTAGGAATGGTTTCTTCCTCTTCTTCTTCTTCTGTAGGTTCCTCAAATAGGTAAGGTTTCTCACCTAAAGGGTCTTCCAATTCACCGTCACTAAAGAAGAGAGAAGGTTGCCTGTTGGATGCAGTGGGGGTATTTGACAAGAATTTCCCTGAATTGTCCCTAATCCTATGAGGCATGAAAGGAAATGTTTTTGGGTTGGTTTTTTGTAGGATTTTGTTAAATCTAGAAAGTACTTGCAGAATGGAAAGGAAAACAGATAATGACAACTGAAAGAAAGAAAGAAACTAGATTACTTTTGCAGAAATAAACTAATGGAAGGAAGTTGAAGACTAGAAGTAGAAGAAAAGAAAGTTTGGAGACAAGAAATATAAGAAAGCAGTAATTACCTCTACTTAGACACCTCCCTAGCAACGGCACCAAAAAGTGATGAGCCTAGGTATTGCAACAATAATGTTGCAACTCCCAGGGCTACCAACTTTACTTATCAACCTGAGGTTCGTACAAACTTGAAGGTGACAGTGTTATATGCACAAGTAGAAGTGAAGGTCCTGCCTATTTTCATTGTTTTTCTTGAAAGAGACCTCTGTTGAGAATGCAACAAGATGATGGAGCTTAGTGGAAAGAAGTCGCCTTCACTAAGTGGCAAATTATGGCGCAAAGTCTATTTTTAGACATATGGATCATGGTCTATGAGTTGCAGGATGATGTTTATGGATGATTTGTCATGTTGGGAAAAATAGATGGACTTCTATTTCTGGTTCACAACGGAGTGATCAAAGTCTATTTTTAGACTGCCAGGCTAAAAATAGAAAAGTCAAATATTATTGTCTCATAATAATATTTAGACTATAAACATTATCTTATCCTCTTGGAGCACTTCCGTTTCAGCTGCAAATGTGGCACATGCAACTGTCAGAAGGAAATATGCATTTCTTGTGAGTTAGTTGAGCTATTGCATGCAGGACATCAGTTAGAACTCATGCATGTGAGTTCTGTGGAGTTGGATGTGGAGTTGATGGAGTTGTGTTAAATTTGACTTGGTTAAACTAGTTGTAATTAGTCTAACTGCAAATAGACTAGTGATGAGTGATGTGAATTAATTGATTGAATTAATTCACTAATTATTAACTCATAATGCAACTGAAGAATACATCAGTTAACTCAGTGCATGTACAGTTCAGTGGAGACAGGTGTTAGAGGTTGAGATTTCTATCAGTTGTGACTATAGTTGTGCATGAGATCTTGCACAATCAATAGATTGAGTATGCCCATGAGGAGTGCTCAGCATATGCCCAGTGAAATAGCCTGTGCTCACGTGATTTCCAGGGTGAGTGATTTTCACTTGGTATTGTGCAATAGAGGCAGGCAAAGAAGTGGAGAAGATTTGAACCTGTGACTTGTTCGGATCTGAGCTAGTTTTGTGTGTAACAGGTGGAGATAGTGCTGGATACTTGAGAGGAGTATTGTACTATGTATTGTTACATGTTCTCAATCATTACTATACAGATAGTGTGGGGTTTTCAGCTGTAAGATTTCCCTGGGTTACATACTGGGTTAATGTGTGCATGCGATTGATGTTTCATTGTTTTTGATGCTGCTAAATTGATGATCAACGTAGAGGAGATTATGTATTGTGCATGTATTCCACAATAGTGTATAATCAGGATAATATCTGTGAATAAGTGTTTATTATTCAAAATTTCTATATGGTATCAGAGTTGTTGATCATCAGATCTATTATTCAGAAAGTGTTTACATCTTATTTCTTCAGGCAGAGTCTGTAATCGGGCCAGGTAGCCTCTAGATTCATCCTTCCTTTGGAAGGTGAGATATCCGATAAAAGCCCATACAGTCAATCTCTGTACGAGAAATACCTTGTTCTCAAAAATTCTAGATCAAAGGTGGTTGAGTTTGGAGCTGGTGGAATTCGAATTTGCAGCAGTGTTTTCTTGGTATCAACGTGGCAATGTCTTTCAATGGATTGCGATTGGAGTATGCTCTTGAGGGCAGCTCGAACTATATTGCATAGAAGGACAGGATGGAGGCAGTGTTGGATGATAACGGGCTGAAGGATTTCATAGAGGCTGATGTCCCAAAGCCTACTGATGCTACTCAAGTTGGTGCTTAGCAAAAGAAGACAGCAAAATGTCGAAGGATTCTATTGGAGGCGTGAAGGATCACATTATGTCCAGCCTGCATGGTAAGGCTTCTCCATACTTGATGTGGAAAGCGTTGACAGATATATTCCAAAGCAAGAGTGATCAGAGGAAGCTGGCGCTCAACGATAAACTCAGAAACATCAAATGTGAGAAGGGAGACAGTATGCCCAAGTATCTCACAAAGTTCACTCAGTGCAGAGATGCGCTGGGAAGTGTGGGGGTGACTATCGATGATGAGGACTTGGTGAGCTTGGCTCTCCTTAGTCTTCCGAAGAGTTGGCATTCCTATCAGGACTATGTCAATGGTCGGGAGAAATTGCCAGGATGGGAGAGACTTTGGTCAGATCTTGTGCAAGAGGAGATCAGGCGGAATACCAGGGACGGATCTTCATCAAAGGGACCTGATGAAGAAAATTGCGCTTTGGCTGCCAAAGCAAAGAAGGGGAGGAGTAAGAAAGCTTCCCAGTCTGGTGTGAAAGGCAAGAAGTAGGACATGTCCAAGGTGAAGTGTTTTCACTGTCACCAGCACGGACACTATGCCACTAATTGTCCACAGAAGAAGAAGAACAAGCAAGCTGTTGGACCTGCAGCAGGAGAGGCTCTAGCCTCGCAGTTTGAGCTTGATTTTTCATTGATTTCATGCTTGGTTTCAAGTGTGATGGGATCGGTGTGGTTCTTGGACAGTGGTGTGTCTTTTCACATAACAGGAGATCGAGATTTGTTTTCTGATCTGGAGGACAAAGATCTTGGAGTGCACATCGAGATGGGCGTGATGGTAGATATAGTGCGACCGGTATCAGTACCATTTCCTTTGAGAGGGAGTCTGGTAAACCCTTCGTATTGAAGGAAGTGATGCATGTTCCAGGATTGAAGAAGAATCTTATCTCTGTGGCGATGTTAGAAGACAAGGGATATGATGTTGTTTTCAACGAGGGAAAGGCCTTCCTGCGCAGTAAGACAACTGGAGAAACCCGGAAGATAGGGGTTAGAGTGAGGAACCTTTATCAGTTGCATGTAGATGGATGCGCAGCAATGGCATGCAAGGTAGAAGGATTGGTGAGATGGGATGATGGCGAGCTGTGGCATAGGAGATTGGATCACCTTCACCATGGAGCCTTGAAGATACTGCAGCAGATCACTACAGGGCTTCCTAAAGGCACTCTTGCGCAGTCAGATCAGTGCAAGGGGTGTACTTTGGGAAAGTTTGTGAAATCCCCCTTTCACGAGAAGGATAGCCGCGCCACGACGATCCTTGAGAGAATTCACACAGACATGTGTGGACCTTTCTCAGTGTTATCGGGAAAAGTGTCTATTTAGAATGACTCTATCCCACTAAGGTGTGATAGCTACCTTAGAAACAAACAGAGAAAACTACTTTTGTATTCTTCTTTATGAACTATAAACAAAGAGGAATAGGATGAACCAACTTGTGTCTTGCGCTAGTCCTTCGATCCAATCTCTCTCCTCTTTGACAGCTTCCAGCTACCTGCTCCCTTACTTGCCCAGCTTCACCAAGTACCTGTAAGATCACAGAAGAAAGAAACTATACAAAGACATGGGTTTATGTTCATAAATAACTTAGGATCAGATTTAAGTTAACCATACAAATGTAACGAGCATCAATGATACAAAAGCATGGAGAAGAAACTCAAATAGTTTTTATTGATATACAAGAAGATCCAAGAGGAGTTACAACCGATGATTCCTGACCCAGCATCAACCTCCTAGCAAAGAAGTCCCTTCTTCACCCCCAACAAAGCATAGATCACCCAATTCTCTGATATGTATCTCAAAACCAACAGCAATTCCTTACAATGTGCAAAATTCCAGCCTCTGGATCTCTGGGATGAGGGATCCATATATAGATGTATGCAAGGAGGATGAGTCAGCTCATGATTTGATTAGTGGCTTCTCTCTGTCAGTTCTTGCTTCCACTTGGAGACTGAAAGCCTCTTACTCATCCTTGGTCGAAATCAGTGAGGCAAGTGTCATTGGAGAAGATTCTGGAAGCTTCCATTGTCTCTCCACCTCGTCGAATGACACTGCCATTTGTCATTTCCCGCTCAACGCACCCTGGTAGTGCATTTAGGTGCGTTGCAACGCACCTAGCTAGTGGATTTAGGTGCTATGCAACGCACTTGGCTAGTGGAGCAGCTGAAATGATCTTGATTTGACTTATTCTGAGTAGTTTCTGGTGGAGAACTTCTGGGAGAAGCTGTAATTTGTTGACCTTGTTCCTTTAGGGGTTGGAACAACACTTTTAGGGACTTAGGAGCCCTTGGTTTATGGACATTTCATGCTTAGAGCTGTAAGGCACAAAAATGTCTATAACAGTTGCCCCCTAAAGTATGAGGCCGTTTATCGGGTGAAATGCTTTATTAGGAGGATCTGAAGTTCTTTCAATGCTGGGAGGAGACCTGTAATAAGATACAATACAATACATTATCTTCATATTGTTTTCATGATCTAGCTGAGGTGGGCATTCCCATGCTTAGCTTTATAAATTCATTTTCATGTACATAGGACAGACAATCGTCTGATGGTAGACTGATGATTCTGATAAAGCCATCATCCTTTTGGTGGGATGATTATCTGTGCTGCAATGCTGTACATTTCAACGTCTTTATTTTCCTTAATATATATCACAGCCCGGATGGATGAAACTAGATCCGGGGTCTTCAATCTCGTCCGATCTTCACTCGAAGTACAAGTCGATCCATGTGAGAAATGTTTTGAAGTCGAACATGGAAAGACATCGCTTGATTACCAGTCAATGATGTAAACTGTTAACAAGCGCGAGAGGAATCACCGATAATGATAATGACCCTCAAGGTACTGCAGTACAATTCACGTGGTGTGAATAAAGGACTTGGCGTCGAACACCACGCAAAATCTTTTGGTCAAAGGTCATTGATGTAAACCTATCGCCGGAAGTGAGAAACTTGCCATTGAGGCATGCAAGCTTCAAAGTACTTAATGGGGTGTTCCTAGATCAACTTCTTGGATAATGAGCTGATGTCGACAAGAAGTGATCCGTCATAGGAGGGCCTTAATGAATCCCACATCAATGACACGGAATGGAGCAAATGATTTTGATGGAAGTGAAAACGATCTGATGATATATGGTTCAGGGTGGCGGTCATGAAAGAATGGAGTATAATGTATGGTAGTGGGCGGGACACAGGTGGCCTTTCTGGATGACTTCTCTTGAACATGTCGGTGACACTTATGTGATGGATTGGTAGCATTAACCCCAAATGTGGATGGTATGGTGAGACCATGGTGATCTGACCGGTGAATGAAACAACCCAACCCGACTCGGGCACGGAGTGGAAGTGTCATGTTCAAGAGTGACTTGCTACCAATAAAGATTCTTTGAGTTTTCTTCCCAATTTTTCCCCAGTCATTGCTGACCAGTACCTCTTTATTTTTGTCAAGCTTGAGGAGGATAACATATGCTTGTTCTATAATTTTCCCTTCGGGAAAACCCATCGCTATGTTTTAACAAGCCTAGCGATAGTGAAACTCGTTCTCGTCTAAAGACAAGTTTGTCGCTATTAATATTTTTAACGAGTCTAACGACAAAGATAACTTGGTCCTTTTCATTTTTAGAGAGTCTGAAAAGTTACGTAAAGGTAACTCCAAAATTCCTTTTTCGTCATCTAATCCCTTAAGTCCGAAAAAGTATAAAACAATACAGAAGGGATGAATTTTCGATTAGCTTTAACGAGCCGAACAAAACAAGCGCTCGATCTTTTTGTGCAATAATCCCTCAGGTCCAAAAATATTAAAATCTAGAGGAGGGATAGCACTTCCCGTCGCTTTAACGAGCTGGAAGGCCAGAACTCGGCAATCTTTTCATATTTTACGAGTCAGAAAAGAGCTTAAATAAGACTCGTCTTTTGAGGGACGAGTGATAAAATGGGTAGCAGCTGATTCCAGGTAAGGTTTGGAATTTTCCAATCACGGCAGTGTCACAAGGATGGCTAGTGAAATCACTCTTCGCAGCTGTTCCTCAAAATGGGTAAACAATCAAATGGAGGTGAATGATCGTCCAATGGAAAAGTGGAGGTGACGGTGCAAACACGACCAAGGCTTTAATGGCTGAAGTGCTACATTCACAGTGGTTATTTACCAGGGGAATAGTTCATTTTTTAACGAGCTTAAACGCGGGTGGAAACATTTGCTCATGTCTTATGTTTATTTTTTAAGGAGCTTGAACTATGTGCTAAAACTGCTCGAGGTGGGTTTATTTTTTAACGAGCTTGAACCCTGCAGTAACACTGCTCATGGCGGGTTTATTTTTTAACGAGCTTGAACCCTACTGCTCGTGATAAGTTTGCATGCCCCCAGCATAATAACGCAAGTCGAGGTGCATGCCCCCCAAGCTTCATTGCATTCAACTCGGTGGTTGGAATGAAGGTTTACCTTTGAGATTTGGAAAGGGGATTTGTTTCATTTTTTAATGAGGTTGACACAGATAAGAACCATACTCGGAATCCAAATCCATTAGATATAGAAGATTTCATATTCCACTGTGGCCACTTCCGCCAGATTACTCAGAGGCAGTAGGGAAAAAGTACCCATTAAGGCAGGGTCTTTTAGGAGACCTACTCCGATATTTTGGAGTGAATGATTGCTTCCATGGATCATTGGAATGCTTCCCGTAACTTGTGAACTATTGGGGAGAAATATTTGTTGGTCGACGATTGTAATTCCTCCTTGGAAGGGAAATGCAATCTTCCTGAAGTAGGTCGACACAACTGCAGCCATGGCATATATCCAGGGTCTTCCCAGTAGGATGTTGTAATCGAGGTTTCCGTTGATTACTTCAACATCAATTTCTACCAACCTGTGTCTTGCGCTAGTTCTTTGATCCAATCTCTCTCCTCTTTGACAGCTTCCAGCTACCTGCTCCCTTACTCGCCCAGCTTCACCAAGTACCTGTAAGATCACAGAAGAAAGAAACTATACAAAGACATGGGTTTATGTTCATAAATAACTTAGGATCAGATTTAAGTTAACCATACAAATGTAACGAGCATCAATGATACAAAAGCATGGAGAAGAAACTCAAATAGTTTTTATTGATATACAAGAAGATCCAGGAGGCGTTACAACCGATGATTCCTGACCCAGCATCAACCTCCTAGCAAAGAAGTCCCTTCTTCACCCCCAACAAAGCATAGATCACCCAATTCTCTGATATGTATCTCAAAACCAACAGCAATTCCTTACAATGTGCAAAATTCCAGCCTCTGGATCTCTGGGATGAGGGATCCATATATAGATGTATGCAAGGAGGATGAGTCAGCTCATGATTTGATTAGTGGCTTCTCTCTGTCAGTTCTTGCTTCCACTTGGAGACTGAAAGCCTCTTACTCATCCTTGGTCGAAATCAGTGAGGCAAGTGTCATTGGAGAAGATTCTGGAAGCTTCCATTGTCTCTCCACCTCGCGGAATGACACTGCCATTTGTCATTTCCCGCTCAACGCACCCTGGTAGTGCATTTAGGTGCGTTGCAACGTGTTAACACCCAGGTTGTTCCCTTTGACTCCTGAGGGAATACGGCCGGGGTAACCACTAACCAATCTTTGGATTACAGGTTCTAGCCTACCTGTAATCAGAGAGGGCTCTCTCTTTTAGTTTTAACTTTGTTTTTTGAAGATCTTAGGCTAGTTATGAGATGGGATTTTTGTTTGAATTTTGGTTGCAGGCTATTGTTCAAGGAAGGACATGCAAATATCAAAGAGTGTTCAACCCATTGGGCATGTGGAGTCCAGAAATGAAAGTGTTTGATATATGTGATAAAGAGAGGTTCACTGCAGGGCCAGATGGGTATTCATGATACAAACTTTGATTTTAGACAATAAACAGTATAGATTACACCAGTAAAAGGCAGTTAAGAGTTCTTTTACAGTGTAACAGAGAATAACAGACAAATCATAATCAGCAGCAAGTGAGAATTGCTGAATAAAGACTTATCATATGATTAGAGCAAACAGGAGCATTTAAGAATTCCATAGTTGCAGCTAACCCTGAAGAAAACATATTTAGTAGCAAGGATTGAGTTTAGGGTGTCTTTAATGGACAAATCCTGAACTAGTCTTTTACCTTTCTACCAAGATTAATCACCATACATCACAGACAGATTAAGTAAGAAGTGAAAAACAAATACGGTTAGAAAACACTTATTGTATCACGCCATAACATAAGAATCCTGCAGCAGTCAATAGTTTCATCACATCATTTCCAGGCCAAAATCATTCCTTTGGAAACCAACAGCTCCTTTGTATTATATCTGTCAGAGTAGATACAGCCGAGTTCTCTTGAACAAATGAGTAACAACAACCCCCAATAAGCTGTGCGGGGGTGCATATATACAAAATATCATAGAAATATCTCAACATCGAGTTATTGCATAATAACTGCTCTTACCAACTTTCAAAGATATTTCTTACAAAATTAAAAGCTACTTTAATGAATATACAACAGCTGCTTGCTGTTTGTCAGAAGTTCTTGACTTTTGAGGGCAACTGGGTCTGCTGGGTGCTTTGTATTGATTTCGAGTAATACGCCCTTTATTGCTTTGTCATGCTGCATCTATCTCAGCCCCGTCATCTGCATCTGTCGGTGTTGCTTTAGTGGCCAAATTTGTTTGCTGAGTTGGCTCTGTCCACTCCTCTCCAGTCATAGTGAATATATCAATTTTCTGAACATGATGACTTATATTTGATGTACAAAAGTTTGGTGAAAAAATATGTTTCTTCACAGCAATGTCTGTATCATGCTTGTCCACCATTCCTGAGTAGGCAACTGATGTCTCAAAATTATGCCTAAGGTTTCATCTGCCTCAGTATATTTTTAGTAATTTGGAGGCACTTCAAATAGATGTCTAATCTCATTCATGATAAAAATCAAATCCTCTATTTTTTCATAGAGACACTGCCCAGATGCAGGCCCTGTTTCCTCTGGGGCACTTGATGTTGCAGTGATATGATTGGTGGCATATGTATTTACCCTCTTGGCATAATTTTCATGAGATAGTAGCCTACCTACACTGGTTAGTAGGCTGGGAAGGCCTCTGTTATGCAATGCTGTAAATTTCTCCATGAATTTGTTCACCTCTGTCTGCATTTCCTGGCACCTTCTATCCAATGTTTGCACATGATTTCTCAAAGTGAGCACCCTCTTTACTAGTAAAATGGTATCAGTTTTGTTAGAGATACCCATTGCTACCAGCTGGGGGCCTGTGCGATTGTTAAGGACATTGATCATCCTATTGGCTATCTCAGGAATATTGCCTAGAGATGCCCTTTCTCTTTGGCTTTCTTTTTAGGCCCTGCCTATGAGATCTATATGCTCATGGATGGTTTCAATATATTGCCATTGATCTGTTATAGACTGTCCAATATTGGCCCACAGTACTTTCCTGATTTTAGCTACAACTTTATCAAGAGAGAGCTCTTTCTCCAGTTCTTTTATTTTCTTCTCAAGAGCCCTTACCTCTCTTGTTTTTTCAGCTACACTTTGCTTTGATTTATCATATTTTTCATCAAGTGTAGTCAATTTTTCCTTGGCCTCATTTAGTTCTGCCATCTGGGCCTCCAGAGCTTGAAGTTCTTTCATCATATTTTGCATATCAAGGCTGGGTGTCTGTCCTAATGCTGTTGCTGGTGCTGCTGCTGAAGGGCCTGCCTCTGGTGTTTGTCCTGTGGGAGGACTTATAGTTTGAGGAGGCTCCTCAAGGTTAATTACTGGCTGAGAGGGCTGAGATATCTGCTCTCCTTGTTTTTGTTTTAGGGTTGCCTGTAATGCACCCTCTGTTGCTATCAATCGTCCTTCTGTTTCTACCAATTGTTTGTGTAGTGTCAACAACATGGCCACTACATCTTGATCCTTTCTCTGTTGAGCAACATCTTCTGTTTGGGGGTGAAGGGTTGCTGGAAGTTTGACCATCTTCCTTAGAGCTGATATATCTTCATCTTTTTTCTTCATGAGCGCCTGCACAGCTTTAGGATCACTTGGGTCATGCCCAAGCTCTATAATGATATCCTCCAAAGACCTAATCCTGTTGTCTTTGGCTTGAGAAGAAGCTTTCTCCAATTCTAGTTGGGCAGTAGTATTATGGAGAGAGTTTTGCAGTTTGTTTGCTAAAAATGTTTTATCTGCAAGATTGGAGTAGACCATCTCACCCGTTTACTTATGTAGCTCTATTTGGTCCATTGGGTGGATGTCTTTTGCAAATACTTCCAGGTTGGTTCTGATGTAATCTGCAGTTGACTATGGCTGCAGCATGGTAGGCATGAAATGGCTCATAGTCATCTTCCCCTCTGCAATGTCATATGCAGACATGAGCCTCTGTTGATTGGTGGGAGCCATTTTAAGCAAGTGATTGTAAAGCTGGATTCTGACAGGCTCATTCCTAGCTTTTATATCCATAAATTGCTTTTTGATTCTGGACTCTGCTCTTCTTTGCTTGCTTGAGGAGCTGACCTCTCCTCCAATTGGTCTTTCTTGTTCCTGTTGGAAGGAACTGGCTGATGCTTCCATGCTAAGGGGGCCCATACCCATGGATGGTCCAATAGGCATCTCTTCTTCAGAAAAAGGATTTAATCTTTGCCTTTTCTCCCCTTGTTGACTTGCTGATGTAGTGAGGGGAGTTTCTTGCTGTCTGTCCCTCTTCCTGGTTCTCTCTTCATTCAACGGGGTTTGGAGCACCGAGGTATCCACTGTTGTTTCCTGCCTTGGGGGCACACTTTCTTGAGCCTGTTGCTCTGTAGATACAGGGGCCTCAACCATTTATTCTTGCTGTTTGGTCTGCTCTTTCTGCTGTTCTGCTATTGGGAGCGGCTGATCCTGCTCTATTTCTTTCCCCTTGCCTGTACTAGCTGCTTGAGGAGTAGTTTGAGCTGCTTGCGGGGGGCTGTAGAGGATGAGGCAGCTGCTCCAAGTTGAGTATGATAAGAAGAAGAAACCTGTCCACAATTTTCCAAGTCAGCTTCCTTCTCAAGTTTCTTTGCTTCTTTTTGTGCTATTTCCTCTTTAGTACTTGCCTCTTCTAAGGTGCCCTCTTTCCATCTTAATAGGTTTGCATATTTTTCAATATGAGGCAACCTGACATGATCATAGCTAGCCAACTTATATTTGACCCTTCTAAGGCTAATGAAGTGATTGGGATCATAGGGTATCCAGAGGAAACTGGTTTGCAACCCAAGGCACTTTAGGATCTTGTATGCTTCTTGCCATGCCTCTTCTCTTCTATTATAAATAAATGGGCCTAGTTGGTTTTTGACTTTGAGTTGAGCCTTTTTATTCTTACTGTGGAAATGAATCATGTCTGCATTTCCAAATTGTCTGAAATATTCTAAAGAAAAAAGTCTCATAGGGACATATCTTGGTAGCCTATATGGGGCTAACTCACAACCACATATTCTGATTACTGTATGGTGTTGGTAAAAGTACCAATCCCCAATGCTGTAGGCCTTTGAGAGCTGGAGGATCCTTTGCATCTCATCTATCAATCTTGGAGGAGGAGAGATCAACAGCAAGGACATGGCTGGATGGATAAAAAGGTCTATGAACTCACAGTAGCTGTATGGTGAAAAAGATATGTGATGAAAGATTGAAGACCAAAATACCACAGACCTTTGGTTTCCCTGAGCATCAAACTTCTTGAGAGTAATAGGGAAGCTATCAGGCTGATAGAATAGGAACAAGTGATAGATGTAAGAAGTGTATCTAAATATCCTTTCCCTCTCTAGATTCATCAATTGCTCGTGGATTTTATTGGCAATGTATGCAGCATAATCATAGTGAACAGAAGGAGGCTTTCCAGGGGAGAAGATAGACATCATTGCCAGAATGGTTTCATCAACATCCTCAGATGATCTGTATCCCAGGACATAACTGATCATATCCACAAGCATTTTTCCCAACTCATTGAGATATACATTTCCAATAGGAGGAGTCCTCACAGTTTGAGAGCCTGATTGAATGAATAATTGATTGATCTTTATAATTTGGGCACTGGACAGCTTGCCTCCTTGCTTTATCAAATCCATCATGGATAGAGGAGTCAATGGCTTTGTAGTATGAAAGTGCAGCATTTGATTTATGGCCTCAGGGGTGACATGGAACAAAACTGAGCTTAAGGGACTGAGGACAGCTCTCTAACATGGGTCATAGTTGGCACTGCATCGATGTATCAAATCTGGGAGGATATTGACTTGAGGGAGATTGAAAATTGGCAAATTGGAGTCCCAAATCCCTAGAATATCATTTCCACTGAGATGTTTGGCTTTGAGATCATTGAGTACATGAATGTGGTATTTGCTGTAATCTGGGATTCCCTCTGCCATTTGGTAGTCTCTGTCAGCCAGGGGCAACCATTCTAGCTCTCTTTGTGGGGCATTTAAAGGTGCAATGTTCAATGCTACTGGAGTTTCCATGGTCAATTGATACTTTGAATTATATTTGAACTTGTTTTTCTGGGCACAGCAACACAGAGCAATGAATTTTGCAGGAGCAGGGCAATTTGCAGAGGGGAAGAAGTAAACTAGGGTAAAACTGAGTCCAAATGCACTTAGGATAGATTCAGAGAGCAAATGCCAGGATTTGGGACTTGCTTTCCCGGTGAATTCGTCTAGCAGAGGTTCGGATTTGCGAATGCACAAACAAAACGGTGAATTTGTGGAAATTGGACACAATGGAGACTTCTGTGAGTGAAATTGGGCTTACAGTGTGGAAGAGGAGCACTGGTTCCTGAGGATTTCTTGAATTTACTGTGTTTTTTCCTCTCTTAGCTTGTTGAGTGAATTATGTGAAAAACCAGGCACGGAGGGGAGATTTTGATAAATACCTAGTATACTCGAGCAATGGTGGAAGAGCAGGTGAATTCGTGGCGCTGGCAACACGGGAGCAGTCCTCGAAGTTGGCAGGTGAACGACGTTCTAACTCATGCAAAAGCACAATGCATGAATATTGCAAATAATGCGAAAAAACGGGTTTTTTGGGAAAAATAGTGAAAATTTGGCTTTTTGGCGCCTTTTGTAGGATGACGTTAGCATGACGTCATGGGTGGGGTCAGGTACGGAGTGATGACATGGTGATCTGCGAGTGGTCCGCGTGGATGGGGGACGTGGCGGACAACTTAGGGCGATGGCGGATGGAGCGGTGATGTGACGCTGAGGTGGCAGTGACGTATGCGTGACATGGACGTGACGTATGGCGGAGAAACAAAGGCGGTAAGTGGTAATTTCAGACTGCTTATTGTACGGGAGCGGTTTTGGCAGGCAGCCTCCCGATACAATCTCGGAACGACACGCGTCCGAGCCCTGACGTCATGGTCTGACAAATTTCGGGCGCTATCGTCCGGGCATCGGAGGCGGTCCGATATTGATGTGAGCCGTCGGATGGGAGGGCCCAGATCCGACGGACGACGGGAGAGCAAATTGCCAACATGATACGGCGGGACCCGGCGGCATTTAAATAATATTTCCTTTTGTTTTTTGTGGTGAGCGCGCCGAGAGGTAAAACTTAGGATATATGACATTTGTGGGTTTTATGGAACAAGCGGGTAGATGACATATTTCTTTATAAAAGGTGTTGAGGCTATTAAACCAACCGGTTGTTAGTTTAATTCCCAAAACAAGATATGAACACAAATTCGCACTATTGCCCGACCTTTTTTTTTTAAAGCTATAAGGCTATATTGCCTAGGGAAGGGGGAATATATACTTTGGGGCTTTTTATATACAATAGTGATATAATGATAGGGAAAAGGGGAATATAGGGAGTTAAGTAATAATAGAGTTAGTAGTTAGTATTGGATGGGAGATATGGAAGAGAGGAGGCAAACACTAAGTTTTTAGGGAACAAACTTAGTTAGGAGAGTAGATCAAAATGAAAAGATTTTTACACCAGCAATGTGGCTCTTCTATACAACAAGGATCAATAAATGAGTTTGATTTCTCTCATGAACCAAGGTGATAGTGGGATGTTAGCAAGGAGTTTGATGGGGAATGATTGGGAAGTTAGACATGCTTCACTTTGTTGCTACAAAACTGCTGAATAGGAAGATCTGCACTGGCCACCATGTGTTTCCTTTGCTTAGGCCAGTGATATGAAAGAAATCATGCTTTTGCAACCCCATCTACCTACCCATTCTATTGCCTAGCATTTTTTGTTACTTCAAGGAGGGTGCACTTAGACTAGCAAACCCTCAATTGCTCTTTTTCTTTTCTTTTTCCATTTTCTTTTGATTTTCTATCTAAGGCTAGCCTTATTACTTCCAAGGCCCCAGATTAAGCAATTGGGAACCTTCATTCTCTACCTAACTACTTATCTGCCAAGATTGAACAGTTTGGACAGATTTCTTTCTCTAGTCTACAACAAAAAATTGAAATATGGCATGACCCAGCTTAGACTGTTGGATCACCCATTCAGAAGTAGGACAGCATCAAACAATTGTAGATATGTGTTTTCCACAAAATATGAGATCTTTGCATCACCAAAGTAGAGCATATTTGGCACTTCCCCTGCCAATCATGAAAAATGAAACCTATTGGTATAGGTAGCTAACAGTGGCTCCACTTGGGGATGGTTTTTCTACTTGAAAGACCAAGAACAGCAGGTCAGACTGCCTTGGCTTTTGACTTCTTATCAAAACTTGAAAGCTTTCTCTTTGGATTTCAAAACTGGAATCTGTCACCATTGTGGAACTTCTGAAATAAAAAGCCTTTTCCTGCTTATTTACAAAACTTCTGAAGCTGAACTATCTATATGCTGAAAGAAAATACTATATACAACTGATAATGTACAGGGCAAAGCCATGCTATATACATGGAAAGTAGTCAAAATAATGCTTTAACATCCGGCCATTCACAGGGCCCTCTTCAGCTTCAGTGTCATCTAAATTCTTCAAGAAATAAGTGTTATTTCCTTGTACTGCTTGAATAACAAAGGGTCCCCTCCAAAGGGAGTCAAATTTGCCATGCTTTCCCTTGTCTTCTCTTCTTGAATCCCATTTAAGCACTTTATCACCAATAAAGAAATCTTCAGCCTTGGTTCTTCTGTTAAAGGCTTTCTTCAGCTTCTCTTGTAGGACTTGAACTCTGTTGTACACTTGATCTCTGGTTTGCTGTAAACAAATTATCTGGTTGATTCTTCTTTGCATGTCATTTGGTTCAGCCTGACTTTCTTGAAGTAGCTTCATGACAGGGGCCCCTAATGAAGAAGGGAATTTGGCTTCCATTCCATAAACCAACTCATATGGGCTGACTCCAATAGATCTTTTAGTTGTTAACCTGTCTGCCCATAAGGCATTTACAAGCTTCTTATGCCAATTTTTCTTATTCTCCTCCAATATCTTCTTAATGATGTTGATAAGACTTTTATTAGATGATTCAGCTAAACCATTGCCTTGAGGGTAGTATGCAGTAGAATGGCCCAAAGTAATATGGAATTTGTGGCAAAAGTTCACCATCTTCTTGGATCTGAAAGCAGCAGCATTGTCTGTTATAATCTTGTCAGGACAACCAAATCTGGAGAGAATATTAGTTTCAAGGAACTGAATGATAGTAGAATCATTTGCTTGTCTGCATGGAACAACCTCAATCCATTTAGTAAAATAATATGTGGCTGTTAGGATCCATTTATGTTGGCCTGAAGATGAAGGATGAATTTCCCCAATGAAGTCCAAGCCCCATTGCTGAAAGGGCCTTTCTGTTGCAATAGGCTTTAAGGGGAGTGGTAGTAACTTTCTTTTTCCCTCAAACACTTGACACTTGTGACATGAAGTGGTAAAATTTTTAACATCAGAGAACAGAGTGGGCCAATAGTAACCTGCCCTTAATATCTTATCCACAGTGGACTTCCAATACAAATGTCCACCACAATCACCTGCATGAAATTCTTTCATAACATTGTTTGTCTCATCCATATTCAAACAATTCAGCAATATGCCTTCATGATTTTTCCATAGTAAATTACCATCTATAACACAAAATCTTGAAGCTTTCATTTTTAGAAATCTAGATTTGGTTCTGGACAATCCTGGGGGAGCACACAGGTTTTGCAATATATAACAGATATCAGAATACCACAGGGATTGTTCAAAGGCTGCATTGATCTTTGGAGTCGCCAGCTCCGGTTCATTGTCCAGTTGGTTAATATCCAAGGCTTGGAAGTTTGCTTCAGACATCAATTTAGCCAAACCTTGCCCTTTTATCAGTTTTGTAGGTCTGATTTCAATGTCAAATTCTAAAATGTTAGCAATCCATTTTCCTCTTCTGCCCTCTAAACTTTCTTGAGTCAATATGTCTTTCACAATGGCATTTGGTACATAAGCAATAACATGGGAGTATAGGATGTAGATCCTAAAGTCTTTGATGGCCTTGACCAAAGCATAAGCTTGCTTTTCCATGATCTGATATTTCAGAGGTGCATCTCTAAGGGCTCTACTAAAGAAAGCAATAGGTTTTTCATTCCCTTGATCATCTTTCTGCAATAAGACAGCAGCAATGGTATGCTGGGAGGCAAAAGAGAAAATGATAAATTCTCTGTCAAATTGAGGATTTGTTAAGACTGGGGTTTGGGTAAGGGCCAATTTAATACCTTCAAAAGCTTGATTTGCTTCTACTGTCCACTTCACTTTTGAATCCTTTTTTAGCATGTTGTTTAGCAATCTGATTAATTCTGCTAAGTTTGGGATAAATCTCCTTAAAAAGTTGATCTTTCCCAAGAAGGCTTGTAATTCTTTAATATTTCTTGGATGGGGCATTTGCAAGATGGCCTGTATTCTGTCTGGGTCAATTCTAATGCCATCCTTTGAAATGATATGACCCAATAGCTTACCTTCTTCCAAACCAAATAGAGACTTCTTGGGATTTAAGGAAATTCCATATTTCCTACATGTTATGAATATTTGTCTCAAGTGTTTCAGATGTTCTTGGTCAGACTTTGAGAAAGGTGTGAGGTCATCTAAGTAAATAACAAGGAAGTCATGAATCTCTTTAGCAAAAGCAATATCCATTGCTCTCTGAAATGTAGCTCCTGCATTTTTCAACCCAAAAGGCATTTTGACATACTTGAAAGTTCCCCATGGGGTTGTGAATGCTGTTTTATCCTGATCATCAGGGTGGACTAGGATCTGATTAAAACCTGAAAATCCATCAAGTAATGAGATTCTTGAAGCCCCCACCACTCTTTGGAGAATGTGATCCATTTTAGGTAAGGGATAATTGTCTTTGAGGGACACTTGATTCAAATTCCTTAGATCAACACAAAGCCTAATCTCACCAGTTTTCTTTCTTGTGGGGACCAAATTTGAAATCCAGTCTGAAAACCTAATTGGTGCTATGATACCAGCTTTAAATATTTTTTGTACCTCTTTCTCAATTGAAGGGAGAAGCATAGGATTGATTCTTCTTAATTTTTGCTTGAATGGTTTTTGATTAGGCTTGAGAGGGATGGTGTGTTGAATAACAAAGGTGTCATAGGATTTCAAATCCTCATAACTCCATGCAAACACATCTTGGAACTCTTTAAAGAGGTCAATGTATTTGGGCTTCTGGTCAGGAGGTAAAGATGCAGACAATTTTATTATCTTGGGTTTTTCAATAGTTCCAATGTTGCATTCTTCAATGGCAGCATTAAGGGGTTGCATTTTTGGTTTTCTAGGAACATCATTTGAGTCAAAAATGTCCTCCAACGGAGTCAGGCCTGTTGGTAGAAAATTGTCTTTTAGTTGTATGACTTCAGCCTCTGCGCCAGCTATTTCATCAAAATGCAATTGTTTGAGTTCTTGTATATTTTCCTTGTCAAAGGTTGTTGGACAAAGTATATGATTTGCTATCTTGGGTGATATAGTTGTTTGATCCTGTTCACTTAGTGGTTGTGTGTCTTTTACAGAATCAACATCAATGTTCAAACCTGAAAATTCATGTTGCAAGGTCAAGAAACTATTTATATGTATGTCATCTTCAAATACTTGCCAATCTTTCACATTGTTTGGGATGGAAGGTCTGTGTTTAATCTCAGCTGTAAAACAATGGTTGGGTTCAAAAGGCAATTTGCATGTACTGGCAAATGTAGCTAAACTATGTGCATGAAGGTTGTGGGTCCTAGGTATCTTGGTCATTTGAAATTCAGTGAAGGCCTTGAGTATTTCAATAGCAGCAGACCTGTATGATCTTAGTCTTTTGTCATTGGTGACAAAATTGCCTTTCACTTGTTGAATAATGAGGTCTGAGTCTCCCAGGATTGAAACTTTTGTGGCCTGTAAGGATTTTACCAGTTTGAGGCCTAGCAGAAGAGCCTCATACTCTGCCATATTATTAGTACATCTGAAATTAAGCCTATAGGCTCGACCTTCTGCATGATTGCTTTGTTTGTTATGAATCCACACTCCAGCTCCTGCCCCTAATTTGTTGACTGATCCATCAAACTCAAGAAACCAAAGGATTTCTTGATTTAGGGGAGAATTAACAGCTTCTCTATGACTTGGGATTATAAGCTGGAGATCTTGTTTTTCATCTGGTTTGTCTTCTAGGACAGTCTCATCAATTGATTGCCCAGCCTGGATTTCTTGGGAACTTGATTGCTCATTCATATGTAGATCTTGTTCAAGTAGGACAGATTTGTCTCCACATATTGGACTTATATCATCATTGAACAGAATGAAGGAATCCATGTCAGAATGGACTGCATAAATAGGGAAATTTTGAGGTTTTTCTTCACTGCTCACCATGTATTTCATGAGTGATTCTCTGTATAGCCTCTTTGGTTGCCCAAAGACAGAGATGGTGGCATATGACATGTCCAATTATAGGGAACCTTGGAGTTTGGCTCCCCATGATCTTGATAACAGCATTCCATATTTAAGTGGGATATCAGCAACTACAACATCCATTAAGATTGTTTTATTAGGGTACTCGACAAGGGACACACATAGATCTTTTATCAAGCCTAAACACTTAACTTGGCTGGAGTCAAATGAAAATAGATCCTTATATGGTCTTGTGATGTCTAGATTCAATCTCTCCATTACTGACTTAGGCATAAGGTTATGAGAAGCGCCTGAATTAAACATTGCATTGTGTAATATCTTATCATGAATATGTAAGCTGACATAAAAAGGTAAGATTCCAGTACCTCCTGTCTTTCCATCAACTTCTGGACCGAAAAGCAATTCTGGGGTATCATCCAACACATTGACATCATCCTTATTATGGGTCAATTGAAGGGATTTCTTGATTTGTTGTTTGTAGATGTTATGTTTGGCTAGCTCTGAAAGAGGAATGGCTATCTTTAATTTACCAATTTCAGCTTCTAAGTCAAAAGGTTTTTCAGACTGAATCTTGGTGTTCTGATTAACAACTCTTTCTTTGTCAATTGACTTTTTAGAGGTTTCTTCTTGACTTTCAATCTGATCTTGAGGTTGGTCCTTTTTGCTCATCTTTTGGAAAATGTTGCTTGGATTGCGCTGTGAAGGAGGGGTATTCAGTGGTTGTTGATTTGAGGGAAATGCTTCGGTTATCTCTTCAACTGTTACTTCATTTGTAATTGAATCAGTTTTGTCAATAGGCTTTGTGATAATAGCCTTCCTAGGATGCTGGCTATCCTTTGTTTTTTCAGGTTGTGTTACATTTATAGTTCTGCTTCTCAATTTATATTGTTTATGAACTTCAAAAACAGCTGTGTCATAGCCTTGTTTGAAATCAAATGATTCACCTGATTTAGTTTGGAACTGATTGATGTCATCATTCTTATGATCTTCTTGACTCAGAAAAACTTGCTGATCATCATTCAGGCCCATCAAATTGATGTGGGTATCATCTATCTGCTCATTAGAAGTGGATGCTTCAGCATAGTTTTCTTGGAATGGAGGTCTAATCTCTGGTTCAGGGCTGGCCTTGCCAACATTAGGATTTTGATTTCTTCTAAAATTGGGATTACCGATAGGATTATTCTGTGGTGCCTCCCATGATGATTTCCTCTCAACTGATTCTACTCTGTCACCTAATCTATGCATACCAGTGATTATTGCATCTAATTTCTAATCCCAGCTTGAAGGTTCTTCTTTGAAGGTAGTTTTTCTTTCAGTTCTGGTCCTATTTCTCTTAGCTATCAGGTTGGCTTCTACACTAACTGCTATATCTTGCATCTCAGCTAAAGTTCGGGGAGCTCTTTCTCTCAATTGGTATGCCATATCTGAATCAAACCCATCAGGAAAGGTATATAGAGCCAGATCAGGTGGGGGTCTGAGATTTTGGGGAATAGCATTGTAGACATTGTTGAATTGAGCACAATAGTCCAAGACAGTTTCTTGGGGACCTCTTTTGATAGCATTGTATTCAGATAAAATATGGAGTGGATCCTTTTTCTTCTCCCATCTGTTGATAAAGGTTTGATACAGGGCTTCGGGGGCAGCTATGGAGTTTGTTGGGAGTGACCTAAACCATGTTCTTACATCTCCTGTTAGGCTTTGCACAAAAATTTTCATTCTAACCCCATCATCATCTATCTCATAATTTTCAAAATAATCCTGCATTTTCTTAGTATGTTGAAGGGCTGAATGAGAGGCAGTACCATCAAAATATGATATCTTGGTTTGATAATCTTGAGGCATAGGCCCTGGATTGGCAGGTAACTGCAGTGGAGCATATCTATTAGCCATGTTTGGTGGGACAATAGGGATAACAGGAACGAATGGGATAAGAGGAGGAAAGGGGATGAGAAGGGTATGTGTAGTTGATGGAGGGGTTGAAAGGACACCTTGTGAAGTGGATGAAGAACTAGGAGAGTGTGGAACGGTGGTATGAGGATGTAGAGAAACCTTAGCAGGGGTTGGGATATTAGTTTGAAATCCTGCTTCAGAACTTGAATCTGATAAAGTCCCTTCTGATTTGTGTTTCTTAAGGATTCTTGAAATCAAGTTTGGATTTTGGAACTCAGGTGATGGATCTGGATCCAGGTTAGATCTTGTATGACGAGTTTTCTTCTTAGGAGCCAGCTTCTATGATTTTCTTTGGGAAAATTTCTAAGAGATATTGATGTTTGACAAGGACTGATCAAGTATAGCACAACTGTATGGAACTTAAGACTGAATAAAGATTGACTGAGGCAGCTTTTATATACTCCTGCAAATGCAAAGCAGAGGCAGTTTCTAAGGCTGTCTGGCTATCACTCAGGCTTTATCTACAGTATTAAGAATCAGACAGGGGTTTATGAATTTCATTCAGCTCCCCAGCGGAGTCGCCATTTATGTTAACACCCAGGTTGTTCCATTTGACTCCTGAGGGAATACGGCCGGGGTAACCACTAACCAATCTTTGGATTACAGGTTCTAGCCTACCTGTAATCAGAGAGGGCTCTCTCTTTTAGTTTTAACTTTGTTTTTTGAAGATCTTAGGCTAGTTATGAGATGGGATTTTTGTTTGAATTTTGGTTGCAGGCTATTGTTCAAGGAAGGACATGCAAATATCAAAGAGAGTTCAATCCATTGGGCATGTGGAGTCCAGAAATGAAAGTGTTTGATATATGTGATAAAGAGAGGTTCACTGCAGGGCCAGATGGGTATTCATGATACAAACTTTGATTTTAGACAATAAACAGTATAGATTACACCAGTAAAAGGCAGTTAAGAGTTCTTTTACAGTGTAACAGAGAACAACACACAAATCATAATTAGCAGCAAGTGAGAATTGCTGAATAAAGACTTATCATATGATTAGAGCAAACAGGAGCATTTAAGAATTCCATAGTTGCAGCTAACCCTGAAGAAAACATATTTAGTAGCAAGGATTGAGTTTAGGGTGTCTTTAATGGACAAATCCTGAACTAGTCTTTTACCTTTCTACCAAGATTAATCACCATACATCACAGACAGATTAAGTAAGAAGTGAAAAACAAATACGGTTAGAAAACACTTATTGTATCACGCCATAACACGAGAATCCTGCAGCAGTCAATAGTTTCATCACATCATTTCCAAGCCAAAATCATTCCTTTGGAAACCAACAACTCCTTTGTATTATATCTTTCAGAGTAGATACAGTCGAGTTCTCTTGAACAAATGAGTAACAACAACCCCCAATAAGCTGTGCGGGGGTGCATATATACAAAATATCATAGAAATATCTCAACAGCGAGTTATTGCATAATAACTGCTCTTACCAACTTTCAAAGATATTTCTTACAAAATTAAAAGCTACTTTAATGAATATACAACAACTGCTTGCTGTTTGTCAAAAGTTCTTGACTTTTGAGGGCAACTGGGTCTGCTGGGTGCTTTGTATTGATTCTGAGTAATACACCCTTTATTGCTTTGTCATGCTGCATCTATCTCAGCCCCATCATCTGCATCTGTCAATGTTTCTTTAGTGGCCAAATTTGTTTGCTGAGATGGCTCTGTCCACTCCTCTCCAGTCATAGTGAATATATCAATTTTCTGAACATGATGACTTATATTTGATGTACAAAAGTTTGGTGAAAAAATCTGTTTCTTCACAGCAATGTCTGTATCATGCTTGTCCACCATTCCTGAGTAGGCAACTAATGTCTCAAAATTATGCCTAAGGTTTCATCTGCCTCAGTATATTTGTAGTAATTTGGAGGCACTTCAAATAGATGTCTAATCTCATTCATGATAAAAAACAAATTCTCTATTTTGTCATAGAGACTCTGCCCAGATGCAGGCCCTGTTTCCTCTGGGGCACTTGATGCTGCAGTGATCTGATTGGTGGCATATGTATTTACCCTCTTGGCATAATTTTCATGAGATAGTAGCCTACCTGCACTGGTTAGTAGGCTGGGAAGGCCTCTGTTATGCAATGCTGTAAATTTCTCCATGAATTTTTTCACCTCTGTCTGCATTTCCTGGCACCTTCTATCCAATGTTTGCACATGATTTCTCAAAGTGAGCACCCTCTTTACTAGTAAAATGGTATCAGTTCTGTTAGAGATACCCATTGCTGCCAGCTGGGGGCCTGTGCGATTGTTAAGGACATTGATCATCCTATTGGCTATCTCAGGCATATTGCCTAGAGATGCCCTTGCTCTTTGGCTTTCTTTTTGGGCCCTGCCTATGAGATCTATATGCTCATGGATGGTTTCAATATATTGCCATTGATCTGTTATAGACTGTCCAATATTGGCCCACAGGACTTTCCTGATTTCAGCTACAACTTTATCAAGAGAGAGCTCTTTCTCCAGTTCTTTTATTTTCTTCTCAAGAGCCCTTACCTCTCTTGTTTTTTCAGCTACACTTTGCTTTGATTTATCATATTTTTCATTAAGTGTAGCCAATTTTTCCTTGGCCTCATTTAGTTCTGCCATCTGGGCCTCCAGAGCTTGAAGTTCTTTCATCATATTTTGCATATCAAGGCTGGGTGTCTGTCCTGATGTTGTTGCTGGTGTTGTTGCTGAAGGGCCTGCCTCTGGTGTTTGTCCTGTGGGAGGACTTATAGTTTGAGGAGGCTCCTCAAGGTTAATTACTGGCTGAGAGGGCTGAGATATCTGCTCTCCTTGTTTTTGTTTTAGGGCTGCCTGTAATGCACCCTCTGTTGCTATCAATCGTCCTTCTGTTTCTACCAATTGTTTGTGTAGTGTCAACAGCATGGCCACTACATCTTGATCCTTTCTCTGCTGAGCAACATCTTCTGTTTGGGGGTGAAGGGTTGCTGGAAGTTTGACCATCTTCCTTAAAGCTGATATATCTTCATCTTTTTTCTTCATGAGCGCCTGCACAGCTTTAGGATCACTTGGGTCATGCCCAAGCTCTATAATGATATCTTCCAAAGACCTAATCCTGTTGTCTTTGGCTTGAGAAGAAGCTTTCTCCAATTCTAGTTGGGCAGTAGTAATATGGAGAGAGTTTTGCAGTTTGTTTGCTAAAAATGTTTTATCTGCAAGAGTGGAGTAGACCATCTCACCCGTTTGCTTATGTAGCTCTATTTGGTCCATTGGGTGGATGTCTTTTGCAAATACTTCCAGGTTGGTTCTGATGTAATCTGCAGCTGACTGTGGCTGCAGCATGGTAGGCATGAAATGGCTCATAGTCATCTTCCCCTCTGCAATGTCATATGCGGACATGAGCCTCTGTTGATTGGTGGGAGCCATTTTAAGCAAGTGATTGTAAAGCTGGATTCTGACTGGCTCATTCCTAGCTTTTATATCCATAAATTGCTTTTTGATTCCGGACTCTGCTCTTCTTTGCTGGCTTGAGGAGCTGACCTCTCCTCCAATTGGTCTTTCTTGTTCCTGTTGGAAGGAACTGGCTGATGCTTCCATGCTAGGGGGGCCCATACCCATGGATGGTCCAATAGGCATCTCTTCTTCAGAAAAAGGATTTAATCTTTGCCTTTTCTCCCCTTGTTGACTTGTTGATGTAGTGAGGGGAGTTTATTGCTGTCTGTCCCTCTTCCTGGTTCTCTCTTCATTCAACGGGGTTTGGAGCACCGAGGTATCCACTACTGTTTCCTGCCTTGGGGGCACACTTTCTTGAGCCTGTTGCTCTGTAGATACAGGGGCCTCAGCCATTTCTTCTTGCTGTTTGGTCTGCTCTTTCTGCTGTTCTGCTGTTGGGAGCGGCTGATCCTGCTCCATTTCTTTCCCTTTGTCTGTACTAGCTGCTTGAGGAGTAGTTTGAGCTGCTTGTTGGGGGGCTGTAGAGGATGAGGCAGCTGCTCCAAGTTGAGTATGATAAGAAGAAGAAACCTATCCACAATTTTCCAGGTCAGCTTCCTTCTCAAGTTTCTTTGCTTCTTTTTGTGCTATTTCCTCTTTAGTACTTGCCTCTTCTAGGGTGCCCTCTTTCCATCTTAATAGATTTGCATATTTTTCAATATGAGGCAACCTGACATGATCATAGCTAGCCAACTTATATTTGACCCTTCTAAGACTAATGAAGTGATTGGGATCATAGGGTATCCAGAGGAAACTGGTTTGCAACCCAAGGCACTTTAGGATCTTGTCTGCTTCTTGCCATGCCTCTTCTCTTTTATTATAAATAAATGGGCCTAGCTGGTTTTTGACTTTGAGTTGAGCCTTTTTATTCTTACTGTGGAAATGAATCATGTCTGCATTTCCAAATTGTCTGAAATATTCTAAAGAAAAAAGTCTCATAGGGACATATCTTGGTAGCCTATATGGGGCTAACTCACAACCATATATTCTGATTACTGTATGGGGTTGGTAAAAGTACCAATCCCCAATGTTGTAGGCCTTTGAGAGCTGGAGGATCCTTTGCATCTCATCTGTCAATCTTGGAGGAGGAGAGCTCAACAGCAAGGACATGGCTGGATGGATAAAAAGGTCTATGAACTCACAGTAGCTGTATGGTGAAAAAGATATGTGATGAAAGATTGAAGACCAAAATACCACAGACCTTTGGTTTCCCTGAGCATCAAACTTCTTGATAGTAATAGGGAAGCTATCAGGCTGATAGAATAGGAACAAGTGATAGATATAAGAAGTGTATCTAAATATCCTTTCCCTCTCTAGATTCATCAATTGCTCGTGGATTTTATTGGCAATGTATGCAGCATAATCATAGTGAACAGAAGGAGGCTTTCCAGGGGAGAAGATAGACATCATTGCCAAAATGGTTTCATCAACATCCTCAGATGATCTGTATCCCAGGACATAACTGATCATATCCACAAAAATTTTGCCCAACTCATTGAGATATACATTTCCAATAGGAGGTGTCCTCACAGTTTGAGAGCCTGATTGAATGAATAATTGATTGATCTTTATAATTTGGGCACTGGACAACTTGCCTCCTTGCTTTATCAAATCCATCATGGATAGAGGAGTCAATGGCTTTGTAGTATGAAAGTGTAGCATTTTATTTATGGCCTCAGGGGTGACATGGAACAAAACAGAGCCTGAGGGACTGAGAACAGCTCTCTGACATGGGTCATAGTTGGCACTGCATCGATGTATCAAATCTGGGAGGATATTGACTTGAGGGAGATTGAAAATGGGCAAACTGGAGTCCCAAATCCCTAGAATATCATTTCCACTGAGATGTTTGGCTTTGAGATCATTGAGTACATGAATGTGGTATTTGCTGTAATCTGGGATTCCCTCTGCCATTTGGTAGTCTCTGTCAACCATTCTAGCTCTCTTTGTGGGGCATTTAAAGGTGCAATGTTCAATGCTACTGGAGTTTCCATGGTCAATTGATACTTTGAATTATATTTGAACTTGTTTTTCTGGGCATAGCAACACAGAGCAATGAATTTTGCAGGAGCAGGGCAATTTGCAGAGGGGAAGAAGTAAACTGGGGTAAAACTGAGTCCAAATGCACTTAGGATAGACTCAGAGAGCAAATGCCAGGATTTGGGACTTGATTTCCCGGTGAATTCATCTAGCAAAGGTTCGGATTTGCGAATGCGCAAACAAAACGGTGAATTTGTGGAAATTGGACACAATGGAGACTTCTGTGAGTGAAATTGGGCTTACAGTGTGGAAGAGGAGCACTGGTTCCTGAGGATTTCTTGAACTTACTGTGTTTTTTCCTCTCTTAGCTTGTTCAGTGAATTATGTGAAAAACCAGGCGCGGAGGGGAGATTTTAATAAATACCTGGTATACTCCGGCAATGGTGGAAGAGCAGGTGAATTCGGGGCGCTGGCAACATGGGAGCAGTCCTCGAAGTTGGCAGGTGAACGACGTTCTAACTCATGCAAAAGCACAATGCATGAATATTGCAAATAATGCGAAAAAACAGGTTTTTTGGGGAAAATAGTGAAAATTTGGCTTTTTGGTGCCTTTTGTAGGATGACGTCAGCATGACGTCATGGGTGGGGTTAGGTACGGAGTGATGACGTGGTGATCTACGAGTGGTCCGCGTGGATGGGGGACGTGGCGGACAACTCAGGGCGATGGCGGATGGAGCGGTGATGTGACGCTGAGGTGGCAGTGACGTATGCGTGACATGGATGTGACGTATGGCGGAGAAACAAAGGCGGTAAGTGGTAATTTCGGACCGCTTATTGTACGGGAGCGGTTTTGGCAGGCGGCCTCCCGATACAATCTGGGAACGACACGCTTCCGAGCCCTGACGTCATGGTCTAACAAATTTCAGGCGCTATCATCCGGGCATCGGAGGCGGTCCGATATTGATGTGAGCTGTCGGATGGGAGGGCCCAGATCCGACGGACGACGGGAGAGAAAATTGCCAACATGATACGGCGGGACCCAGCGGCATTTAAATAATATTTCCTTTTGTTTTTTGTGGTGAGCGCGCCGAGAGGTAAAACTTAGGATATATGACATTTGTGGGTTTTATGGAACAAGTGGGTAGATGACATATTTCTTTATAAAAGGCGCTAAGGCTATTAAACCAACCGGTTGTTAGTTTAATTCCCAAAACAAGATATGAACACAAATTCGCACTATTGCCCGACCTTTTTTTTTTAAAGCTATAAGGCTATATTGCCTAGGGAAGGGGGAATATGTACTTTAGGGCTTTTTATATACAATAGCGATATAATGATAGGGAAAAGGGGAATATAGGGAGTTAAGTAATAATAGAGTTAGTAGTTTGTATTGGATGGGAGATATGGAAGAGAGGAGGCAAACACTAAGTTTTTAGGGAACAAACTTAGTTAGGAGAGTAGATCAAAATGAAAAGATTTTTACACCAGCAATGTGGCTCTTCTATACAACAAGGATCAATAAATGAGTTTGATTTCTCTCATGAACCAAGGTGATAGTGGGATGTTAGCAAGGAGTTTGATGGGGAATGATTGGGAAGTTAGACATGCTTCACTTTGTTGCTACAAAATTGCTGAATAGGAAGATCTGCACTGGCCACCATGTGTTTCCCTTGCTTAGGCCAGTGATATGAAAGAAATCATGCTTCTACAACCCCATCTACTTGCCCATTCTATTGCCTAGCATTTTTTTTACTTCAAGGAGGGTGCACTTAGACTAGCAAACCCTCAATTGCTCTTTTTCTTTTCTTTTTCCATTTTCTTTTGATTTTCTATCTAAGGCTAGCCTTATTACTTCCAAGGCCCCAAATTAAGCAGTTGGGAACCTTCATTCTCTACCTAACTACTTATCTGCCAAGATTGAACAGTTTGGACAGATTTCTTTCTCTAGTCTACAACAAAAAGTTGAAATATGGCATGACCCAGCTTAGACTGTTGGATCACCCATTCAGAAGTAGGACAGCATCAAACAACTGTAGATATGTGTTTTCCACAAAATATGAGATCTTTGCATCACCAAAATAGAGCATATTTGGCACTTCCCCTGCCAATCATGAAAAATGAAACCTATTGGTATAGGTAGCTAACACAACGCACCTAGCTAGTGGATTTAGGTGCTATGCAACGCACTTGGCTAGTGGAGCAGCTGAAATGATCTTGATTTGACTTATTCTGAGCAGTTTCTGGTGGAGAACTTCTGGGAGAAGCTGTAATTTGTTGACCTTGTTCCTTTAGGGGTTGGAACAACACTTTTAGGGACTTAGGAGCCCTTGGTTTATGGACATTTCATGCTTAGAGCTCTAAGGCACAAAAATGTCTATAACACTCAGTAGCTTCGACAGCAAAACACAGGTATTATGTGATTTTTGTTGATGATTTCTCTCGTAAGTGCTGGATCTTTTTCATGCAGAAGAAGAGCGAGACATACTCAAAGTTCTGTGAGTTCAAAGCACTGGCCGAGAAGGAGTCGGGGAAGAAGGTGAAGGCTCTTAGGAGCAATAATGGTTGTGAATACATCTCTAGCGAGTTCAAGGATTTCTGCAGTGCAGAAGGGATTCGAAGAGAGCTCATAGCTCCCCATAACCCATAGCAGAACGGGGTTGCTGAGCGGAAGAACAGAACGATCATGGGTGCTGCACGGGCGATGTTGCATGATCAGGGCCTACCCCTTCACTTGTGGGCGGAAGCATGCAATACAGCAGTTTATGTGCAGAGCCAATGTCCTCAGAGGATACTTGGCATAAGTACACCCGAGGAGGCTTATTCTGGTAAGAAGCCTGATCTTTCTCATTTGAGGATTTTTGGTGCTAACATTTACATGCATGTGACGAAGGATGCCAGGAAGAAGTTGGAGCCGACTGCAGAGGTTGGGATATTTGTGGGGTACACTGATATGCCCCACAACTATCATGTGTATTTTCCAGACAGTGGTAAGACTGTTGTGCAACAGGATATAAAATTTCAGGAGGAGAAAGCCATGAAGTGTTCGCTTGAAAGGGAGCCACACTTGCATGCAGATGAGGAGCTATCAGTTCCTAAGGATGAGCTTCAGGACATGGATCAGCCACAGGACGAGGTTCATGGAGTGGAAGAGACCACTCATGCAACACCAACCATCAGAGGGCGAAAGCGCTTGATAGAAGCTGAGCGACTGGCTCAAGATGCAGAGAAAGTTGTAGGACCACCTACAGCCCAATACAGGCAGAGACAGTCACCTAATCGATACACTAGATACATGGCTCTTGTGAGCAAATGTGTTGTGACTGAGCCATCCTCTTTCGAGGAAGCTGTGGAGGATCCAACATGGGTAGATGCCATGGTGGAAGAGTATGATTCGATTGTCAGAAACAGTGCCTGGGAGATTGTTCCTAGACCAGAAGGGAAATCAGTGGTGGGTTTGAGATGGATCTACAAAGTTAAGCAGGCAGCTGACGGGAGTGTGGAGAAGTACAAGGCAAGATTTGTTGCCCGAGGCTTTTCACAGATAGAGGGGATCGATTATGAGGAGACCTTTGCACCTGTCGCAAGGTATTCTTCCATACAGACGATTCTTGCTCTCTCAGCGCAGATGGGATGGCACATTCATTAGATGGATGTGAAGACTGCATTCCTCAACGGAGTCATTGAGGAGGAGGTGTACATAGAACAGCCCGAAGGTTTTGAGATCTTCAGCAGCGAGTCGCATGTGTGCAGGCTCAAGAGAGCGCTGTATGGGTTGAAACAAGCACCACGTGCTTGGTACACACAGATAGACAGCTATTTCACTGGACTTGGATTCTCCAAGAGTGAGGCAGATCCTAACCTATACCAGATTGTGGTGGAGGGTAAGTTTCTTATCATAGTACTTTATGTAGATGATTTGATTCTAACGGGTGATGAGTTGTTGATACTTTCATGCAAGGATGATCTTGCTAAGGAATTTGAGATGAAGGACTTGGGCCTCCTTTATTATTTCCTGGGATTGGAAATCTGGCAGCGCAGTGATGGACTATTTGTTTCTCAGGGTAAGTATGCTCAGGAGATACTGGAGAAGTTCAACATGCATGGCTGCAAGCCTGTTGATACTCCTCTTCCTGGAGTTTGGAGGAAGGAGGATGCCACTTCGGTAGAAGAAGTGGATGCCATTGTTTATCGACAGGTGGTGGGGTCGCTTGTGTATCTGGTCAATACATGACCCGATATATGCTATACTGTTAACCAGCTTTCACAAGCTATGGTTAAGCCAACCAAGCTCTTCTGGAAGGCAGGCAAGCATGTATTGCGTTATTTGAGAGGCACATCGGGATATGGTTTGTGGTACAGACAGGAGGATGAGGTGAAGCTATGTGGCTTCACGGATGCAGATTGGGTAGGGATCCCAACGGACAGAAAGAGCACATCAGGAGGGGTCTTCAGTATCAGGTCGACAGCAGTTTCTTGGTACAGTAGGAAGTAGAGATCTGTGGCACTCAGTTCAGCAGAGGCCGAGTATATGGCAGCAAGTTTGGCTGCATGCGAGGCTATATGGATGAGGAAGATTCTAGTCGGTTTGTTCGGTTCTTACTTGGAGCCTACTGTGATTTACTGTGATAACCAGAGTTGCATTAAACTCTTGGCTAATCCTATATTTCATGATAGATCTAAGCACATTGACATCAGGTACCATCATATCAGAGATTGTGTGCAGCGGAGAATCATGTTACTTTCATACATTCCAATGGAGGATCAGGATGCTGATATCTTAATGAAGGCGCTCACCAGGAGAAAATTCGAATACTGCCGAGGAGACATAGGGGTTGCTGATCATCCATATCTTGTTGAGAGGGAGTGTTGATAATGCAACAAGATGATGGAGCTTAGTGGAAAGAAGTCACCTTCACTAAGTGGGCCCGCAGGCAAATTATGGCGCAAAGTCTATTTTTAGACTATGTCTATTTTTAGACATATGGATCATGGTCTATGAGTTGCAGGATGTTGTTTATGGATGATTGGTCATGTTGGGAAAAATAGATGGACTTCTATTTCTGGTTCACAGCGGAGTGATCAGAGTCTATTTTTAGACTGCCAGGCTAAAAATAGAAAAGTCAAATATTATTGTCTCATAATAATATTTAGACTATAAACATTATCTTATCCTCTTGGAGCACTTCAGTTTGAGCTACAGATGTGGCACATGCAACTGTCAGAAGGAAATACACTTTTCTTGTGAGTCAGTTGAGCTATTGCATGCAGGACATCAGTTAGAACTCATGCATGTGAGTTCTGTGGAGTTGGATGTGGAGTTGATGGAGTTGTGTTCAGTTTGACTTGGTTAAACTAGTTGTAATTAGTCTAACTACAAATAGACTAGTGATGAGTGATGTGAATTAATTGATTAAATTAATTCACTAATTATTAACTCATAATGCAACTGAAGAATACATCAGTTAACTCAGTGCATGTACAGTTCAGTGGAGATAGGTGTTAGAGGTTGAGATTGCTATCAGTTGTGACTATAGTTGTGCATGAGATCTTGTACAATCAATAGATTGAGTATGCCCATGAGGATTTCTCAGTATATGCCCAGTGAAATAGCCTGTGATCACGTGATTTCCAGGGTGAGTGATTTTCACTTGGTATTGTGCAATAGAGGTAGGCAAAGCAGTGGAGAATATTTGAACCTATGACTTGTTCAGATCTGAGCTAGTTTTGTGTGTAACATGTGGAGATAGTGCTGGATACTTGAGAGGAGTATTTTACTATGTATTGTTACATGTTCTCAATCATTAATATACAGATAGTGTGGGGTTTTTAGCTGTAAGATTTCCTTGGGTTACATACTGTGTTAATGTGTGCATTCGATTGATGTTTCATTGTTTTTGATGCTGCTAAATTGATGATCAACATAGAGGAGATTATGTATTGTGCATGTATTCCACAATAGTGTATAATCGGGATAATCTATGTGAATAAGTGTTTATTATTCAAAATTTCTACAACCTCAGGGGTTCTAAGCCAAACATCTATAGGGTTAAAAGAAGCTTAATTCTTTGATGGAAGGAGAGCAAACCTATTCTAAGAGAGAGATACTCTACTGTAGTAATGAAGAAAACAACATGAAATGCTAAACTTACACCATAACCTAACTAACCAATTAAACAACTATGCTAAGAAGGATTGCTAAATTAACACTAACCTAATGCTAATTATCTAAGTTGCAGAAGTAAAGAGTATCAAAACTAGACTAAGGTATAACAAAGAAACTTAGGCTAAATTAGGGTTCAAGCAGAAAAATCAATTGGAGGTCGAAATCAGTGAAAGGAGGATGTGAGGGAGCGACAATACATAAGAACTGTTGGATCAGTCGGGTGAAAGGAAAATGAACAACGGAGATTTGATTGCAGGAGGTTACATAGGTAGATGGGCGAACAGGGTTAACTAATAAGATGAACGGTGTAGATCTTATCGCGAAGGCTTAAGTGAATGGATGGACGAAAAAGGGAACAAAGCAGATGAACAATGTAGATCATGTTGCAAGGGATTAGGTGAGTTGATGGACGAACGAGGTTAGCAGGAGATGAATGGTCGAGATCTAATCATGCGGGTGAGGTCAAGAGATGGGCGGAAAAGGCTAACAGGAGCCATGAACAGCTAAGATCTTATCACACGGGTGAATTCAAGAGATGGACTACAGAGATCATATCGCGGCGAAAAGAAACGTGTGGAAATGAGGGAGCGGGTTTCTAAGGCGGTAAGTGTTTTCTCGCGCGCCCTTCAGGCTATAAGCAGTATTTGGAAATTTCACGTGATTAGCCTTACTGCGTGACAAGTAGCACAAGAAAACCACTTTTCTCACGTTCTCTCAAGCGGATAACGTTCGTGCACTAATCCGCGCGAGATTGCGCGATAATCATTGGATCATGCAGGTTTGATCAATGGTGGAGATCAACCAAGATAGTTGGCGATCAGGTGAAGCGACAGCCGTTAGATCAGGAAAGGCAGATCAATGGTGGGGGTTTAAAGCACCTAAAGGTGTGGAGGTGATGTGATGGCCATCAGATCAGGCAAGACAGACTGACGATGGGGATTTAAAGTTCATAAAGTCAGTGGTGGACTCCACGTGAGGCCGCAGTTGGAGAAAATAGTGAATCGGATGGTGATTGTGAAGGTTTGTTGGTGATTGGATGACAAGGAAGTGATGCATGAGGAACGTGTTGGAGGCGGTTTCAAATGAAAATGACAGAGAAAACCAGTGTGGGTGAACAAACAACTGTATTAAACAGCGAACTCCATAGCCCATGCGAGAACCAGAAACTGTGTTTTTGGGGTTGCTGAAGGGTCTCTTCCTCAAGTCATGGTCCGAGAGGGAGAAAATGAGGCCGAGACACCTACGCACAACCTGATAATGATATTTTTCCCCTAACTAACGTGCGAACTGAAAAAAAAAAACACAAATGGAAGTAAACTTAAAGCCAATGCAGCTACTAAAGCAAATGAGTAGAAACAGGAAGCTATTCAAACAAATGAACAGAACCAGAAAGCTACTTAAAACAAATGAATCAGAACCAGAAAACTACTTGAGCAAATGAACAGAAAACCATGAAACTACTTAAGCAAATAAACAGAACAGAACTCTATGCTAGCATATATGTACAGTAAAGAGGAGCTTTGGTTGCTTGGGTTGGGCCCTAACCCAAGAGCTTTAGCCCTCGAAGTTAACTCAGAGTTGGCTTAAACAGAACTCATTCTTATTGTAGAAACCATGGATTACAGAGCAAACTGTCACAAGTCTTTGCAACTCAGAAATAAAACAGAGTTTTACAATAGAAGTTTGAATCCTAATGAGGTCCTAAGCCTCTCTATTTATACATCTGAAGTCTCTAACGACTTCCTTCCCATTAGGGAGGCTTGGCTCCCAACTTAAGATAAAAAAAATTCTATCCTTTTCACATGCTCGGTTGTCTTCTAGTCTTCAAAGTGATGGTTGTGTGCACTCTAAGCTGATGGTGGAATATCTGAATGGAGGGGTAGTAAATGAGGAGGATTTACCTCCTATAGTTACTCTCCCTTGTCCCATTCTAGTTTTACCCAAGGTCTTTGCCATAGTTCCTTGCATTTATCCTTTTATCCTTTATCTTTGCCATAGTTCCTTGCATTCATCCCTTATTCCTGCATTACATGCACATTAGACCACAAAGCCAAATATCCAACTCTAACTCATTTCATAAACAAAATATAATCAAAAGTATGCAATAAGTTGTGAGAATAGTTGGTTTGACTAAGCTAGGAGGTGAATTAAGGCCAATTAAGGCCCATATAATTACTCAATAATGAGGCTCATCAATAGTGAAAACTAATGATAATACTTGCTTGATCTATTTATGCTTGTAATGGTACATCTATAGCTATAATGATGAATTGATCCAAATTTAGTGATGCATTTCGAGATCTAGGTTTGACATATGTTTTGTTATGAAGCGAAAGTATGATTAAGTGATTTCATATCTATATGTTAGTTTTCCTCTGAATGGTCACGTACATACGTAGATCTTTCTCTGCATGGTCATGTATAAATTATGTGAATTTATACTGTATGTTGAGATCTATACATGTGTTATGCATTATTGTCACATACATACACTGATATGCTTCATAGAGGTCGCATATATATTCTATGGTTTTACAATATGACTTGACGATGACATTTGATGTATTCTTTTTTGTTTGTTGTTGTCTGTCATTGATGTCTCTATCACAATAATATGTGTTTGATAGTACTTATTGGGTTGAATTGGTTATGGAATGGAATGTTGATTAGTGATGATGCTATTGTGTGGTGATCTGCAATTGGTTCAGTGATCTATGGTTGACTCAATACATGATTTAGTGGTTTTTTAAGTAATACAGTGATTCAGTTTCATTTGTCAGTGATTTGATATATGTATGCAGGTATGCTACAGAGGAAGAGGGTATATAGGTGGGTGTGCTTAAGAGAAGTAGTGTAAACATTCTAATGTATGTATGATCAAGGTTTGCATGAATAACAATGTGTTTTTGTGATGGCGAATGGTGTATGGTTTGGTATATTGATGAATGTTTGTGCATTGGTATGATCTGATAGGTTATATCTATTATGGATTGGTTCTGAGTTTCAGTGATTAGTTTGTTGATGGTACAATGATTTAGTTATTTCAGTGATTGTCTTTCATAAGTAGTATTCAATTTTGTATTGAGCTTAATGATGGGTGTGGGTCCAGTATGAAAATATGATGAAAGGTGGCCTACAGGTTTGATGTTATGAGTCAGGTGGATCCACTATGAAATATTATGACACATGGTCCACAATATAAGGTGTTGAGTTTTGGAGCCTTTAGTAAGGGAGTCGAAGCTTTCTTCCAATAGTAGCTGGTAAATTTGTTCAGGGGGTAGGAGCTTTGTTTCGTTACGAGTGGGTAAACAAGATTAGGGGGTTGGAGCTCCCTTCGATTGGGTGTCAGAGAACAAGAGAAGGTGGTTTTCTCCCACATTGGGTTTCCACCTAAAATTATTGGTGTCCTCATGTGTTGTTGTGTTGCTTCTTTGTGATGATTTGTTATCCTCTTTACTGCATACTTGTGTCTGATGAAATTAATAATTCATTGGTTAAAGATAAATATCAGATGGAACTTATGAAGAATTGATTAACTAGATATACACAATTTTCTCTCACTGAAGTTGCATACATACATTGTTTGCTTAAATAACAGTAGAGTACATAATTCAGAATAAGAAATTGAAAATTTAAAGTGAGTTTAAATATTGATTCACCACTGCGCCCCCTCTTAATATTTTTCCCAACTTTCATCCTGGAAGTATTGTTCTCCAACTAGCCAACCTTTATTTCCCCATAAAGAATGGATACCAAACCTTCCCAAATAATTCCATTCTACTCTACAATCATCGATAGTCTTTATGGATTTTTGAAATTCATCTTTCATTTCTAGGTTACATTTTTGTTTCTCTTTGACCATGGGGAGAACTAAAATACATTCATCTCTAGAGGGAAAGTTCATATCTTTGATTGTTTCTTCTTCTAATGAGTTCAAATAGTCTACAAGTTGATCAATGTCTTTCAACCTTTACTCAAGTAGAGGAGTAAGATTTTTAATTTCAATGTTAGCATTTTTTATTATTATTTTCTCACACTCTGATAAGATCTTAACATATTACTTGATTTGTGAGATTTTCTAATTGATCTGCTCCCATATCTTACCCTTAGCTTCTATTAGAACCTATTTACCTGCTAAAGTAATCTTTATATTTTCCTAGAGATATTTAATCACATCTTGATTTCGTTTAAGTGTGTTATGTATTTCCTTAATAGCTTCAATATCTATATCCACCTGGCATGACCAACTCTTTTCAGCTTGTTCCTTTTCCAATTCTAGATCTTTAAGTTTTTCTTGCAGTTGTGAGATGTTGAGTTCATAAATCTTTAAGTTGTCCAAATCATTTGTTTCAGCTACAATTTTCTTTCCATAGTAACTTTATATTCTTCAATTGTATTGATGTTCCTTTTCTCTCTGTCTTCAAATTATTTGCTCAACATCTTTGTCCTTTCTTCTTATTCTTTGAGTCAAGAATCCTTCATGTCAATGGCCTTTTTCATTTCTTGTCATTTATTTCCATTTCCTCCTTATTTTTGAAGGCTTCTATCAAACTAGTCACATCATAATCAAGGATCTTCACAACCACTTTTAGGATTTTTATTTCCCTATCCTTCTCCTCCAATAGTTTTTGGTAGTGCTTCCATCCTTAAGTTAGCCTGATTGGCTTATTAGCTTATCTTCCAACTCTTTGATTTGATTAACTCTTTCTCAATGTCACTTTGGGATTGTTGAGTTATTCTCCAACTTTAGTGAGAATTTCTTGTAGCTTCATATTATTATCAATTGAGTCGAACAACTGCCTGGCCACAACTTCTTTAGTTTATGTGTGCTAAATGACGATGTCAAAATCAGTTACCTTACTTAAATTGATACCTAACAAGATTACTCTGTAGCCCAAAAACTTTTTATTATCAAATGTTTCTAGTTGTACCACAGTAAGCTTAAACATTCTATTATCAAAGTTAGTGAAGGATATAAATCTAGGACCTGCAGTAGGGTTCATTTCCAAAAGTGAAATCTCCTCTACAATCTATGCTTGTTGAGGTATTAACATTGTCTCCCTCCTGATACTTTCTACAACCATATCTTTGATAAATTTGTTTTTGACTGGGAATGCTTGTTCACCTAAATCTTTTGGCTAATATTCTTCATGTGTTCATTGGACTTTTTTAGATAACTCTTCTACATTTCTCTAAAATACCTCAACTTCATCTTATTCATATTTTCTTGCCTTGATTGCATGTGTTACTTCCCCTACTATAATTGATATGTCTTTCTCTTGAAGGAATTATCAGTTGGTGTGGTTATGGATTGATTTCGATTTGGACCCTTAACCTGAATAGTCATGAAAGCACTGTCTATACTCGACTGTGCCTTTGTTTTAGCTCCATGATTTTTATTGCTCCTAGGCTACTTGCATATATACTTGCTTTTTGCTATTTTGAGGGAAAGAAAACACGTTATCCAATTATTCAATCTGTATTCTGGATTCATGAACATAAGAAGACAAACAAACTTATTTCCTAAGATTAGAAATTATAACATGCGGATCATATTTCTAGCAATTTTTTTTTTCAAAAGCAAAGGATAGCAATTCTTTTTAAATTATGTCAATCATAAGCAATTACAGAGAAAACTCCATAAGGAAAACTAAAAAGTTCCTTTTTATTTTTAGAAACAAAATTAGAGTCATTTACATAATTTCATTGTGTTAACACCTAATATGCAAAGATATATGGAGTGATAATTTTAGGAGATGATAAGGCTCCTTCCCGAAACCATAGGTTTTAATCAATGAGTAATACAGAAAGAGGAACCAGTCACCAATTATATCTTCTTTAGTCAACCACAAAAATATTATAACCCTCTGTGATATTATATGAAATGTTTCCCCCAACAACTTGACCCAGAGGTAAAAAGAAAAATGATTGATATATTGGACATAATTTCTTGGGGTCTGTCTTGGATATAGAGTTTCAGTCCACATGTCAATATTCTTTTTTCTCCCTTCATTATCTTGGTTTTCTTCCATTAATCGTGTTGAAGTGAAATATGCGTGATAATTGAATATATAAAAAATCACAAAGTAAGAACAATGTATGCTATTAGAAATTTATTAACAGAGCAATGAAATACATCAAACATTTTGGAAACAAAAATACATAAACACATAAAACAAGAGAGACACAGATACATGTGGTTCACCCAATTTGGGCTACGTCCACGGAGAAACAACCAATCCTTCTTTTTATATTATCCAGCAAAATGAAGAGATACAGCCTACAACAGATTTGTTGTAATTTCCTCTTCACTCTCACACAATATCCTCTCTCTTTCTTGCTCAGAATAATAATACGGAGTCGCAATACAATTGCCTCATATAAACTGAGGGTTGTGTTCTAGGGAAAAAAAAACCATCAATTAACATAAATTCAACCATCAGATCATCTGCCTAATGAATGATCTAGATTGAGTACGAAATTACAATATTTTACAAGGAAAGTTTTCATCTATTTTTAGCTTCGGGGGCACTATCCCCAGACCCCCCAGCCACAGGGGGATGGTCCCCTCTGAACCCTTGCAGGGGGGACAAGCTGCCCCTCGTAACCCCTTGCGTGGAGGGGTGTACAGTCTTACTGGGGTATACATCTAGTTTAAACAAATATCGTTGAATCGGGAAGATAATCAGGCTCCACACTCAACATCTGCAAACCTTGAAGGGGCAACCATACTAAAATATAAAA
Organism: Pinus tabuliformis; assembly: GCA_031772625.1. Lineage (NCBI taxonomy): Eukaryota > Viridiplantae > Streptophyta > Pinopsida > Pinales > Pinaceae > Pinus > Pinus tabuliformis. The sequence continues at coordinate 929,322,418 of CM062811.1, read as the reverse complement.
TTCCGCTACGAGCCAAATACCTTGGGAAGTTAATAATGACTTCATGAGGGTTTGAAATTATTAGTCTAAGAATCATAAACATCGTCTCATACATATCTGAATCATTTGAGAGCCCTAAAATTACTACGAGGAAGGATTTCATTGTCTGAAAGAAGGGTTTCGATAGCCTAGTTGGTGGGGGTGATTCCACTGCTTGTTTTTTAGAGGGATTTTTAAATAAATTATGAAAAAACTTCATCTTTTCGTCATCGACCTAGGTCATAAAATCTTCATCAATTGTTTTTCTAAAATATTTGCACCTTTAGAGGGTAAGTTCAACATTTTATCAATTTTTTGCTCAGACACTTCTAGAAATAATTTGTTGGTTACAAGATGATGTCTCTAATTTTAGTATATAAAAAAAAAATTATCTAGAAATAGGATGGTACTTGGGTCAAAGTAATTAGCGAGTAGGGTGTCTCTAAGGACCCCTAGAGGTATTATAGAGGTGGGTTCTATGCTTTTCTTCAAGGTAAGGATATCTGTGTTTTGAACTAGGGTATGTATTATCTAAGCTAGGTCATCCATAAAATCTTCTTTAGATTATTCATCCACCATCTTTACAACTAATTCTCTAAAATTGCTTCAAAAAGAGAAGAATTTGATGGGTTGACATCCTAAGGTACTTACTTGGCTTTCTACGATGGAATCAATCGAGTTCCTAGTCCTAGTTCACCCTGCTATTGAGAATGGTAGTTGTTGATCCTGGTTCGACTGCATGCAGGTGAAAATGGGGCTTCTGGTCGCGAATGTAGCTACTAAAGTTGGAAAAGTGTGTTTATGGTACGTTATTAAGTGTGGCATTAAGACACCATTATAACACATTATTTTTTATCGAAAACAAATCAAATCATGTTAAATGCAGCCACGAAATGTGTGCCCTATCACATCCATCAGGTCAAAATTTATGATTAAATTGCATTATTTGTTTTTTGTCGAAAACAACTCAAATTATGTTAAATGCAACCACGAAATGCGTGCATTTATGATTAACTTACTCGCATGTTTGCACTTGATATTGTGTGATTTCCATCAATTCGTATAAAAACAGACGGTCTAATCTCATCATGTTAGTGAAGAGGCATTAATCGAATCACACCTTCCGACCTGATATGAATAAGGGAGAATCCTATTTCCACCTCTATAGCAAAGTTATTGCACTCTGACATGCAAGGGGAATAGTGGGTGCCTTGCATTTCTTTTTCCCTCAAAGTTGACTTTGGCATGTTAGCACCAAGACACCCACTATTCCCCTTGCATGTCAGAGTGCATTAACTTCGCTATGGAGGTGGAAATAGGAGTTTCCATGAATAAGAATCATCATATTAGATCAAACCACACCATTCAGTGGTATCAGGTTTGGGAGGCATGTTTAAAAATGGTTTAATTTTGGACCTGATGAGCTATTATAGTTGTCCGATTGGATTTTCAACAGCCATCGGATTATTATAGGAAAACGTTTTATAAAATTTCAAATTTCCAATCTGGAGGGTTTATTAGAATATATTTTGATTTTAATGAACTTAAGGCTTAAGCAAATCCACTAAGAAAAAAAATCAAGCTTTATAGTACAAGGGAGAGGTTGAGTTATAACAATACCCAAATATATTCTTGTAAAATAAAAATATTGCATTTTAATTTCATGTGGAAAGGGATCGATGATTATAAAGGGAATCATCTAGTTAAGTGGTAGAGGATTTCAACTCCAAAAGGTCTATGGATTTGGGGATTAAGGAAAATAATTTTTCTTAGAAAAATTGTTATGGAATGTCATCACAAATGAGAGCCTATGGAAAAGTATTTTTATACAGAAATACATTTCTCCAAGAACTCTCCTGGCCTGGATTAGACAGGAAAGGAAGAATATGTGAATGTATGGAACTAGCGAAATGAATGACAATAGATTTCATCGTCATGGGATCTTATTTGGCATGGAAAGTGGGATATGGATCACAAGTAAGAGTGGGAAAAATAGAATAATAGGGTGTGGAAACAACATATTCCTCCATAACAAAATCATACAAAACCTATAGGTAATTAGAAAATGTATACGAAATTTGATTGATAACCTAGACAATGCATTCCTATGGTCTTAAGGCTGGAAAAACATAAACAATATTGGTTGAGATGGAAATTTGACCCAACGATGGGGTCACCTTTTAATAGAACTCGAGAAGACACCTATAATATTGAACAATTCCATGAAGGTATTAATGGATGCTTTGAATGCAGGAAGGGATAGTTATACCTCTAGTCTTGAATACTCATCTCTTTTTGGACCAGGACTAGGTGATGACAAATGGTGGTTGCATAAGCTTTGGAAATTTAAGGCCCCTCCTAAGTGTAAGTTGTTTATGTGGGTCATATTGAAATAAAGTTTTAACAGTGGGAATCCCTCTAGAAAATAAATCGAGAAAGTCTAAGTATTTATTTTACTTTGGAAGTGTAGTGAAAAAAACACTTCACATATATTCCTGCATTGTAATTTTTCTTAGAAAGTTTGGGTTGGGGTTGAAGATTTTATGGGTATCCAAAACCTTTGGTAGTGTGAATCCATATATATATGCTTAATGTTTAGCTCACTTGTCAAGGTCTAAAGTGATTAAGGGCAATCCCATTCCTAGTTATGTGGGGAATTTGGACAACTTGAAACATTATTTTGTTTGAAGAGAAGATGATTCCTAATTTTCAAGTAGTTTCCTAGGTTTATGCTTCATTTATATATTATAAGGTTAATCCAAAGGTTAGTCCATAGAGAATTCTAACAGAAATTCGGTGGAAAAGTCTTTAGCTTTGGGTATTTTGATGGGACTTGTCAAGTTCTATGTTCTATTGGTGGTATTTGCTTCATTCTATATTTCAAAGACACACAAATTTCTGGTCAAATGTGATATAGGAGGAGGAAAAAATAACCAACGAGGATATAATGCCTTATACTTCTTACTAAAATATTCATTGGACAAAAGGATTGATACAATTCAGGTCATGGGTGATTTAATTATAGTCATTAATGGTTTGAAAGGAAGCCTCCAAGTACAAATTAAATATCCCCTTCCATTGGTACATTAATTAAAATCAACATCTAATCAGATCCTTTAGGTCATCTTTAGGAAATCCTTCATCTACCTAAGCTTTATGGTTCCTTGGAAGAAGTACAAGATGGCCATATTATGGAATTACAACAATTTTAATTGGATTATTTGTAAGTCTTTTTTAACCTGTAATTTGTCAATACATTGGATTGTTAAGTCCATACTTTGTTTTCAATTACTTGGTAGATAGCATACTTAATATTTTGAAGATTGTGGATCATCTGGGATCTATATTGAAAGATTCTAAAGAGATCTATTTCTTGATGATATTTTTTGGATAGTTCCTGGAGCACTTGAGTAATGTATTTTTATTTTTCTCATACATGTATGTATGTATATATGTATTTTGGAATCTCTCTCTCTCACTCACTCACTCACACACACTGTGTATGTGTGTGTGTCTTAGGAGTTTAATGTTATTATAACAATTGATATGGTAATGTCAATCAAGATTACATATAATAAATAATAAAATAGTAGATATTACAAATATGGAAAATAAACAATTGTATCACCTTCATATGTCATTTTATCTATAAGAGATATGATATTCGTTTAGTCACTTTTTAAATTCGATTTAATCAACAAATATAGTGAAATTTATTTAATGTTGAGTACTTTGCTTACCATGTCTACAATACTAAGGCTAATAAATAGTGCAAACAATTGCACTAACAATAAACACATTGACTTAGTTGCATTAACTTGATTTCTTTCCTTTGGGAAATTTCATTTACTCTTGTGAACCTTTTTCTTGACTTTGAGGTTCTCTTCTTATAGAATAACTTTAAGATTTTCTTTTTATAAAATCAATCTCTTGGACTTCTATATTTTTCTCTAAGGAAAAAACCATTTTGAAAGGAAATCTCTCTTCCTTTAAGCCATGCTTAATTCCTTTGAGCCAACTCAATGCCATTATTTCTTACTCTCCTCTCATGAACTAACCTAAATTCCTTCTCCTTTTCCCCTTTAACCATCACAACTTTCGAAATTTGTTCAACTTTCAGTCCTCCAACCATCTAAGCTATGACCTCATAATAGTCCATCTTCTTTGTTTATTGACTTGACATGTTTTCCTCCTCAACTTCCCACTTCAAAAGGACACCCTTCCTTCAATAGAAAATCTTATTTTGATAACTAATTAGCCATGAATTGAACTCTCTATAAAAAAATTTAAAAAAAGGATAAAACTTCAAATATCCCCTTCACCTCTAGAAATTGATTCATCATAAGTTCTAACATTAAGTTATTAATGTTACATTTAATATTTTTCCAAACCATTATTAATTTTAAATCCCCAAAATATCCTAACTTAAGTATTCCATGACATTATTAAGAAATTAGGAATTAGCTACCAATAATAACTCATTCTTCCTCTAATATAAAATGGGTGAATATAACATATCATCCATCTAATAAATAGATATCCTATTTTTTTTTTTTTGCATGTGGTTCACGAGCACCCTGGTCAGTGAGTGATCGCTATGTCCACGGAAAAATCTGGGTGATAGCTGGGCTAAATCGCCCCTCGACCTATTGGCAAGACCTGACCCCAAGGGCTTCGGGTGGATTCGACCCTGTGACCTCCCGATGGCGAGGCACGGTTTTTGACCAACTGAGCTAACCCCTGGGGCTCTATAAATAGATATCTTATTTGGATGAAACTCCATTAAACTGGCTATTTGAATTCTTATTATATTTACCAATGAACAACTTGTTAATTTACCTTAGACAATACTCAGATATGTCATAAGAATTATTTTGATTATACACCAAATGTCATTAAATTTATAGTGAATATAAGCTAATACTCACACCAAATACACATTAAATTAAAATTTTGAAGAATATATTTCCAAACTACTCATTGAATTTCATCTTGTAAACCTCCTTCTTAGAGTTCTTCAAATGTAGTTAAACTTTTTTCACAATCCAAAACTCTCTTAGAAGCATAGAGAAAAATCACCAAGTTCTTTTGTTTTGACTTATATTTAAGATTTTACTTCTTAAAATCATGTTCATTTAAAATTAGTTGATAATTATTTTGATAATTCTTAGTTTATGAGCACCCAAGTATTGTATTTTCGTTTGTTTCATGTATGTATGTATGTATTTTGGGCTCTCTCTCTCTCTCTCTCTCTCTCTCTCTCTCTCATGTGCAAACAAACACTGTGTGTGTGTGTGTGTCTTAGGAGTTTAATGCTATTATACCAATATATATGGTGATGTTAATCAAAATTACAGATAACAAATAATAAAATAGTAGATACTACAAATATGGAAAATAAAAAATTGTATCACCTTCAATTGTCATTTTATTTATAGGAGATATGTTATTAATTTAGTCACTTATTAAATTTGATTGAATCAACAAATATAGTGAAATTTATTTAATGTTGAGAAGTAGTCTACTTACCATGGCTATAATACTAGGGCTGATAAATGTTGCAAGCAATTGCACTAACAATAAACCCATTGACTTAGTTGCATTCACTTGATTGCTCGCCCTTGTAACATATCATTTACTCTTGTGAACCTTTTTCTCCACTTTGAGATCCTCTTCTTATACAATCACTTTAAGATTTTATTTTTATAAAATCAATTTCTTGGACTTCTATATTATTTTCTAAGGGAAAAACCCTTTTGAAAGAAATTTTGTCTTCCTTTGAGCCACCCTTACTTCCTTTAAGCCAACCCAACACCCTTCTTTCTTACTCTCCTCACATGAACCAACCTAAATTCATTCTCTCTTTCCCCTTTTAACTATAGGTTTTAACCCTGTACAGAAATTGCATGCATACGAATTCTAAAAACATAAAATAAACAATGGCAAGAGCATAAAACATAAAACAAATATACACATATATTTTCCCCTGGATCCCAAAACTGGGACTACTAGCTTGATTTTTTCTTGTAGAAATTCCCACTGTAGATCAAAAAATTATGCAATATACTAAAGCAAAATACAAGATCTACTTTTAACAAACTTGTGAAAGCTTAATCGAATTTTAGCAAGATCAAATAGAACACATATAACTGAGAATGAGAAATCAATCACACATGAACACAAAAGAATACTCTGGGGAAAGCCTCAGCTAAAAACCCCGATCTTTGTATTATCATACAAGTGGAAATATGTCCAGATTACATAAAGCTTTAGCTCACATGCTATCCAGCTCTCAGTACAATCCCTCTACTACTCATAGACAATCAAAGGCTTTTCACAAACCTTCTCCTCTGCCCTCCAAGCCTCCTATTTCCTTGTGCAGTTTCTCCTCGGTCCTTAAGCTGCCACCTGCGTGTAATAATCCATCACACATTGCTCTGACCTCTGAAATAACTGCACAAACCTGAAGGAGATAATTCCTTCTGCATGGATGATTTTCCTTTATAGGGAAAATCCTCCAACTCTATTGTCCCTTCCTTTGATCTCAACTGGGTCTCTGACTGAACTGGCATGCATTGGTTATTTATGAGAGAATATTCAGTTATCTGGAGAACACTAGTTGCATGCATGCATGCATTAACTGACTGAACTCGCAATTAATTCCACAAAATGTTGGAACTAATCTAACTCGACTTAACTCAGTTAAATGAGCTAACTAATTACAACTCATCCTTATCTCCTTAATTGATGGATAAATTCCTCAATCAATGGAGAAACTGTTGCATGTCCCCACATAGACTTCATGTTTGATTTTCTACAACTAATTAACTCAAGATGAATTAATTAATTATTTTAAAAATAGCTGCTAAGATCAAATTCGAATTTTACTTCTCAATTTTAGTTTAGGGACTAACTAAAATTGGAATCTATCCCAAATTGCTATTTATAGCAATGCTATTTGTAGCACTTCCATTTTCCATTCCTTGTTGCTATGTCCAACACTGGTACCCGAACTGCTATTTATAGCAATGTTATTTTTAGCATTTCTATTTTTAGCATTTCTTGTTGCCATTTTCAACATTTCTCATTATGTTCCTTTCAATGTTACAATACATATATATAGACATGTCAAAGCATCCATAAACCCAATCCATTAACCCTGCATTAGAACATAATCGTAGTTCCCTTGACCAAATCTACAAAATACCATGGAAAGAAAACCACCATGCCCAAAACCATATGCGAAATCCATGTACAAAACCATAGGTAGGTCCACCCCCTAATATAAGGTCCCAAAAAAAATCCTGGGGTGCTTCCACGGACCCCGTGAAGGGGGGCTACCAACCCCCTACTTACCCCTTGGCGTGGGGTAGTCATGGAAAGAATATAACACAACCCAACATTCTCCCACTTATTGTTTTCTTTCCACAGGGGACCATAAGAGAGCTTAGTCATTGATCCATCCTTGCAACACCCATTTTTTCTCTACACCAAGAGAAATTCTCAGTGCTCATAGACTTTGTCAATGCATCTGCAATATTATTCAAAGTGTCCACCTTTACCAGCAACACCTTTTTGTCCTCAACCATATCCCTCACAAAGTGATACTGAACATCAATGTGCTTTGTCTTTGAATGATAAACAAGGTTCTTTTCCAATAAAATTTCACTTTGGCTGTCATAGTCTATCCTTATAGCTCATTGTACTAACCCCATACTTGAACACAATCTCTGCAACCAAATTGCTTCCTTTCTTGCATGAGTGGCTACCATGTATTCTGCCTCTATAGTTGAAAGTGCCACTACAAATTGTCTCTTACTCATCCAACTGACTGCACCTCCAAATAGGTTAAACACATACCCACTTGTAGATCTTCTATGATCCAGATCTCCAGCCCAGTCTGCATCAACAAAGCCACGGATGTCCAAAACTCTTTCCAATCTTGGTCTTTGTTGGTAGCACAAACTATAATCACTAGTGCCACGCAAATTCCTGAAAACCCGCTTCACTGTTGTCCAATGCTCCTTCCCTATTTTTTACATAAACCTGCTCAATACTCCCACTGCATGTGCAATGTCTGGTCTAGTACAGACCATTACATACATAAAGCTACTGACGACACTTGCATATGGAACAGGGGACATGTCCTCTTCCTCTTCTTGTGTCTTGGGACACTGTTCAATAGATAAATTAACACCTACAGGAATAGGAACCTTCACCGGTTTACTATCCTGCATATTAAACCTTTGCAGTATTGTCTCGACATACTTCCTCTGGTTTAACCAGAGCCTCCTCTTTGCCTGATCTCCTTTAATTTCCATTCCCAAAATATAGTTTGCAGCACCAAGATATTTCATGTTGAATTTGGAGGACAATTGGGTCTTCAAATCCTGGATAATTTCTTTGTCATTTCCAACCGACAACATATCATCCACATACAAGACCAGATAAATAACACAGTCACCAATTAATATAAAATACACACAGTGATCTGCTTCGCTCCTGGTGAAGCCAAGTCCCCATATAAATGTATCAAATTTCTGATACCACATCCTTGGTGAATGTTTTAACCCATACAGAGAATTTTTTAACTTGCATACCAATTCTTTCTTACCCTTCACCATAAAGCCTTCAGGTTGCTTCATGTAGATCTCTTCTTCCAGATCCCTGTGAAGAAATGTTGACTTCACATCCATCTGTTCTACCTCAAAATCAAAAGCAGCAGCAACAAATAAAAGTAATCTAATAGAAGCTACCTAGGCAATAGGAGAAAAAATATCACCAAATTCAATTCCCGACACCTAGGAATAACCTTTTTCTACCAACCGAGCTTTGTATTTCTCCACCTTTCCTTCCGCATTCATCTTCTTCTTAAACACCCATTTGCTGCCAATGTGCTTCCTTCCAGCCCGCAACTCCACCAGATCCCAAGCCTTATTTTTATGCAAAGATGCCATTTCATCAACCATGGCCTCTTTCTAGAGTTTTCCATCCTCTGAATCTACTGCTTTCCTCACAGTTTTGGGATCATCATCAGTAATAGATAAAGAAAAATTTTAACAGAAAGCAAATGGACTATACCTTTCTGGTTGCCTTCTTTCTCGAACTGATCTTCTCATAGCTGGAGTTTGTGGCTCTTCATCTTCTGATTCCTCTTCTATTGTAGAGTCTGATTCTTCCTCCTTTAGCTCAAACTCTATCTTCTCAGGTTCCTTTGGTAGGAATTCATGTTTAATAACATATTTCACCTCTCTAAACACCATATCTTGGTTGTACACAACCTTCCTTGTTTCTGGGTTCCAAAGCTTATAACCTTTTAAACCATCCTTATACCCAATAAAGATGCACCTTTCAGATTTACTATCCAACTTTGTTCTTTTCTCCTTTGGAACATGTACATATGCATCACATCCAAATACCCTCATATGTGAAAGAGAAGGTTTCTTACCAATTCATACCTCTTGTGGAGTCTTATCTTCCAACACTGATGAAGGTGATCTATTAACCAGGTAGCATGGAGTCTTCACCGCATCTGCCGAGAATTCTTGTCCTAACACGACACCACTAAGAATGCTTCTTTCCCTTTCCATCAACGTCTTGTACATTCTTTTTGCAACTCCATTTTTCTGAGGTGTGTATGGAGTAGTATTTTTTCGTGCTATACGACACTTCTTACAGAACTCTTCAAATTCCTTGTTGCAAAAATCTCCACCGATATCTGTTCTCAGCACCTTTATCTTCTTCTCTGTCTAGTTTTCCACCAGAGCCTTAAATTTTTTAAACCTGTCAAAGAATTTCGATTTCTTCCTGAGGAAATATAGCCATGTATTCCTTCAGAAGTCATCTATAAATGATAAATAGTACACAGAATTTCCCAGTCATGGAACTAATATAGGTCCAAACACATCACTGCGCACAAGCTCTAATATCTATTTCACCCTCTTACCACAAGAGGGGAAACTCACCCGATTTTGCATCCCATATACACAATTTTCACATAAATCAAAATCCAGAAGAAATTAGACATACCTTGATCTGAAAATGGGGCACTTAGGCTTCTTTTCTAACTTACAAGAACCTCTCCCACTTCCAAAGCTTTAAATTTTCCCAAGTCTTATTGATTAACCAATGCGGAATTAAAAATGCGCTTGAAATAGGTGTATGTTTGTGTTTATTTTTTACTGTTAAGTGTTGCAATTACTATTGTTTATGGTGAAATTTTAAATACAAAGAACATTAAATAATGCAGCAAGTAAAGCACACACATAACAACAAGTTAATTAGGAGTTCACCCACAACTCTTGGGCTACATCTTTGTGATCTCTAGTTAACTCAACGAGGCTCTCTCGGATTATGGCAGCAGTTCTTTTACAAGTCTTTGACTCAAATCCATTGGTTTACACAGAACACGATGGGCTTACTTTACCATCTCATCCTTGGCTTTGAAGCTCTCAGCTTTCTGGCTCTGGCTCTCACTCTATCTCTTGGCTCTAGCTCTTGGCTCTGACTCTTTGGCTCTAGCTCCGATTCTAGCTCTCAGCTCTCGCTCTAGCTCTTCGGCTCTGGTTGTGGCTCGTGGCTCTCTGCTCTGGCTTCTCTGAGCTCTTTCTCTTGGCCTCTGCATGCCTCTGTGAGTCACTCGACCTCCAAGCAACTCCAGCAACCTTCAGCAACAATATGTTGCTGTCAATTGAGCTCTCTGGCTTTTCACTCGACCTCCGAGTGACTCCAAAGACTCTCTACACACTCAGCTCTTGCTCGTTGTTCGCTTAGCCTGCTCTCTCTCAATTTACAGCTCTCTGGGCTTTTCACTTGAACTCCAAGTGACTCCCTTGGCTGCGTTTTTGCTTCTGCGCTACCTCCTTTGCCTAAGCCTCCTGCTTTGGCTTCACTTTCAACAACAAAAACAATCAACAACAACAACCAACCAAAGAGCACTCTCATTCAGTTATTCTGTGGCTTTTTAAGCCAAATCAGTGCTGCCTGTTCATTTTCCTTTTCGAGCTTCCTGTCTTCCAGCCTTTGTCTACTCAAATCCCTTCTCTGAGTGTTAGAAATCATTGCTAAATGCCCTCAAGGATGGCGCCCACCTGTGCTGTAACGAAAGGGGCAATCGGCACTTGAAATCCTTCAAAAACAGTCATGCTTTGTTTACACAGAGAACGTTGTAAAACACGGGAAAATCCACAGAGAACACTGTTCACCAGACTTAATCCCTATGAATTCCACCCTAAACTCCTATCGGGTCCACCCATAATCACTATCGCAAGTCGCTTTGGCCCGGTTCCAAGGTTTCCCTTTGTATTTCAAAAATACATTAAAACATGGAAAATATCGCAAAATTGGCTTAGTGCAGACTTGAAATAATATTCATTTGCATTTCAAAACTCCATCGGGTCCAACTAATTGCATCGCGCATATATATTTCTATAGCCGCTCCTCTGTGTAGCTCCGATTTCGATCCACCGATATCAGCGATCGCGATATTGCATTGCCTGGGGTCTCGCCTTTGCCTTGTGGTATCGCCGATTGCGATCCGCCGATTTCGACGATCGCACCATCGCATCGGCCCGGGACCTTTGCCTTGGATATACCCTGCCTACCTCCAATTTGACCCATTGATCCAATCATTGGAGGTTGCTGATCGAGGTTGCCTTCCGCTCGACTTTAAGCCTTGGCCTCATGCGATGCAATTTTCCCTTATAAGGGTCTTTTTCCCATTTTTAAAGGATTTTTACCTCTTTTCCCAAATAATGAGATGAGCTTCTATAACTTCTTCATCTGAAGTTCGTTTTCGCCCATACAAGTTGCGTTGGATTCAGAATGAAGGGGTCTCTGCAATGAGACTATTTCTAAGAGTAGCTTGCAACTTTAATTTTCCTCTGATTTACAAAGGATGTGTGCCATTTGGCACCTTTCACCTCTTATATGAAGTCTTTTAGACTTAGAGGTTTATCCAGGATCCATTTTTGGATCACGCCTTCCCACTAAAAGAACTTTTGGTCTCCAAAAGACTGATATACTGATCTGAACAGTAAATGAGAGTGACTCACCCTCTTCTTTCAGCCTCCCTACACTTGCCTTTGCATAGTGCCTCTGAACCAAAGTTTCTGACCACTTCCCTTCTTGGATGGGCTAGTCTTCCTGGGAAGAACTATCTTCCTCCTTGCCTTCCTGCAGAACTTCTGCTGAACTGGTCATAGAAGGTGGTTTGAACTTCTTTGCCTTGATCATTGATCCAAGGTGGCTCAAACAAATGTGAAGTTCATCTGCTCCACAAAACTTTCATTTGTATCTGTTAGACAAGATGTTAACAACAATTGTTAACAACAACAAAAATATAGACAACAACTGGATGGCATAAACTCCTGCTTCAACAAAAGAAAAAGATTTCACATCTTGTGAACACCTCCAGGTCTTATGCCTGCATACAAATGATGGACTAGATAACAAGCCCACAAAACATGCCTTTAAAAAAATGACCCCTCAAGTCAAGCATGTAGAAAAAGACCATTAGGACTCTTTTTCAAAAGATGAAACACTTCATCATTATCTCCATTTGGAGACCAAGTTAACTTCTTCCAAGTCAACATGGCATCACATGCATGTCAAAGCAATCAACTCTGTAAGTTAATTACACATACATGTTCAAAAACAAGGAAATCATTGACATCCCTGTGTTCATGCATCTCAAGCTCATGCATGCATTTCATCCCTCAACTTTCTCTTAAGCACACTGTACTTTCAAGCTGAAATGAAATATAATGTTTCATCCTTCAACTTTCACTTAAGTACACTATAATTTCGAAGCTGAAATGAACATAATGTTGCAGCAACAAAGTAAGTCTTCTACTCAACCTTTTTCCATTCACCAACTTGGTAAAATCCGGCATATGATGTTTCAAGCAATTGCATTCTCCATGAATACAACCCTTACACTTCTGTGATAGAGGACCTGAAATGAAACTCCTTCTATGGACTGTTTCAATGGCCTTCATGGCAGCTTTGGAACTTCCTCCATAAGACTGTCCATACATCTGCAGACTCAAACAACAGTCAGTCTACAAACAAGCATACAATCAACCTTTAACTATTTAAACACCTTTCAGACAAGCAATCTTTGCTCTGTCAATCAAGCATTTTGCTATAACCTTCTTTGAAGGTGAGGTCAATCAAATATCAGGCTCTGATACCACCTGATTTGAAAATGGGTCACTTAGGCTTCTTATCTAACTTACAAGAACCTCTCCCACTTCCAAAGCTTTAAATTTTCCCAAGTCTTATTGATTAACCAATTCGGAATTAAAAATGTGCTTGAAATAGGTGTATGCTTGTGTTTATTTTTTACTATTAAGTGTTTTAATTACTATTTCTTATGCTGATATTTTAAATACAAAGAACAATAAATAATGCAGCAAGTAAATCACACACATAACAACAAGTTAATTAGGAGTTCACCCACAAATCTTGGGCTACATCTCCGTGAGCTCTAGTCAACTCAACTAGGCTCTCTAGGATTATGGCAGCAGTTCTTTTACAAGTCTTTGAATCAACTCCATTGGTTTACACAGAGCACGATGGGCTTACTTTACCATCTCTTCCCTGGCTCTGAAGCTCTCGGCTTTTTGGCTTTGGCTCTAGCTCTGGCTCTCGGCTCTGAATCTGGCTCTGGCTCTGTCTCTGGCTCCGATTCTAGATCTTGGCTCTCGCTCTGGCTCTTTGACTCTGGCTGTGGCTTGTGGCTCTCTGCTCTAGCTTCTCTGAGCTCTTTCTCTCAGCCTCTATGTGCCTCTATGAGTTGCTCGGCCTCGAAGCAACTCCAACAACCTTTAGCAACATTACGTTGCTGTCAATTGAGCTCTTTGGCTTTTCACTCAACCTCCGAGTGACTCCAAAGACTCTCTACGCGCTTAGCTCTTGCTCGTTGTTCACTCAGCCTGCTCTCTCTCAGTTTACAACTCTCTGGGCTTTTCACTTGAACTCCAAGTGACTCCCTTGGCTGCGTTTTTGGTTCTTGTCAGCTCTACTGCATTTTGTGACATTTGATGGATTGAAAATAGGTGTGGCAACATTGTTTCGTGCTTTAACAAGGCTTGTAGTGGTCTGTTTCCTTTTCTCCTTCATTCTCCTTATAACTCCATAGCCCCTGCTTTCCCTGTTCTCCTTTGAAACTCTGCGTAATCCCGTGTTCCTCTAAGCACCGAGCGCTAAGCTTTACCCACCATATGACCCAAACATGTGACTCAACACTTTCATAACCCTCCGCCTTAATCCCCACCATCGATCGTCCTGATCCAACGGTCCCCACCACCACAGTCCTGTCTTCCCGCGCATTAAACCCTGCTCGTTTCCCCACCGTCGATCGTATTCACTGTAAGATCTGACGGTGATCGCGCCTCCCGCTCACGCAAGCTGCGCACGCAATAACCCGCGGGAAAAGTGGTTTATACCTTGTCACATCCACCATGCGTCACAATTTTATTGCATCGCACCCCCGCATACGGATACCACCTGCCTCCTGTGAGCGGTGCGGGGAAATCGCTTACCGCCCACACGTACGGCCTCCCACTCGCTAATCATCACGCAAATTCATTGCCCGATGACCGTTGGATCTCCCCACTCGAGATCCAATGGCCTACAATCTCCCCGCGCATATACCTCCCGATAGCCTTCATAAACTAATCTCCACCATTCAATTACGCGATCAGATGGCTGATGTCATCCCGGTCTTACCTATGCCTCTACCATGAAGTCTACGTCACCCTTGAATGCGTTGCACTGCCAAAGGATGAAGGCGATCATCTAACAGCTCTCTGCACAGTTAAGCCTCAACTACTACTTTCAACGCATTGTACACCCGAAGGATGAGAAGGACAGCCTTGAGCAGATAAACGCATTTATTAGTTATGGAACTTTTTCCATACGACATTCCACCTGCTCGAGGAGTACACCTAAGTACAAGAGAATGTCAAATTTTGTTCATGAAAGCAGCAGATTGTATCAGAGACCCATATCAAATAGTTAATGTGGTTGGTGGTCTATTACGACCCCTCCACACATAGGATAGCAGATATTTTTGTAATCAACCTCCATATATACCCAAAAACAAGATGGAATGAGGGTTGATGGATATTGTTTTGATGTAAAGTTCAACCTCTGGATACTGTAACTATTGTGATACCTGCAGCATCTAGTCTTCATTTTGAGCTAATGCAAGCTTCTTTTGCTGTTAATTTTTCACTTTCTACTTCTTCTTTATTCCAAGTTGTGCCTGTTATGCATTTTTCATGTGCTCTTGATGTTTAGCAGTAGAGGGGCTGTCATCCCACCTCTATGTTAAGATATAGTATGTATCATTGAGTGTGTATGCAGGTTTCTGTTATTTTAATGCCAAAGAGCTGTCATTCTATCTATGCATTAGGACAGATTTACAGACCTTTTAACTGGTTGCAGCCGGCCATCACAAGGTCCTGTGCATCTGCTGGTGTGGTTAGTATTCTCCATGTTCACCTATTCCCTAAACTATGAGTAATTGGTGGTCTAAAGCCTTGTAGTCTGGGGGTGTTCACCCATGTCTGGGGTTAAGCATAGTAGAAGTGGTTATCTAGCTTGAATATGCATCATACCTTCCATTCATCCACTTGTTTCCAACATTCGTGTTGAGTTTGTAATGTTCCCGAGCATCTCTGGGATACAACCTAGGAGAGTTTCTTGGGGTGATAACATTAATTGGCGCCATTGCCGGGGAGAGGAAGTTGAAGCTCAGCTTC
Organism: Pinus tabuliformis; assembly: GCA_031772625.1. NCBI lineage: Eukaryota > Viridiplantae > Streptophyta > Pinopsida > Pinales > Pinaceae > Pinus > Pinus tabuliformis. The sequence goes on along the minus strand of CM062811.1, from coordinate 929,306,630 downwards.
CCTGGGAGAATGACACAGTTCCAGATTTTGATGATAGACAAGGTCTGGGCACAGTGCTAGTTGTAATCATCTATCTGGCGACTCCACTGGAGGAAGACCAACCTTTGGTGACTCCACATTAAAGTTCTGGCTCAGTTTGTGAGACATACTCGAAGAAATCCTCAGAAATCACCAGCTGAACTAGTGCCTGACCCTGAGAGGACTGTCAAATCAAAGAAAGCATCACAGAAAGGGGCATCAGGATCAGGTAAGCCTAAGAAATCTCATGCATCTCTAAAAGATAAAGTTATAGTTGAAGATATACAGTTCAAAGATTTAGAGCCCAGCACTGTTAATAAGGAAATTCCTTCAGAGATTAATATAACCCCTTGTCCATCTAATTCCCCTTTGAATCTCAGTCCAAAGAAAGCTTCTGATTCAGTCCAAAACATCCCTTTGTCTCTGTCATCCATCACATTACTTCCTAGCATTCGATCTACCAGTATCCTTCCACATATCCCAATCATGGCAAGCCAGTAAGCACCCACGAAGATAGAAAGAATTGTAGCTACCAGATATGGACCTTTGGTCTTGCCTGTCCCTTTAAATCCTATGCTTGTGGGAGAATATCAAAAATATATGCCTAAGTTCACTGGCACAGAGGGAGTAACAGCAGAAGAACACCTTGAAGCTTTTTACAGTTATGCTGATAACTTAGATATAAGTGAAAATGATGTGTGGATGAGATTTTTTGTCCAGAGCCTTGATGGAGAGGCCAGGAAGTGGTTCAGAGAACTAACCCCTAGATCTATTGTTGATATTGAAGCCTTAGATGATGCATTTTTGAAGCACTATGGAGATAAAAAAGACTTTTTGTATTACCATATTGAGTTTGGTAACCTGAAGAGGGAAAATGGTGAATCATTGCCTGATTTTAATAAAAGATTCAACTGTATGTATAGCAAGATACCAGCTGAGGTAAAGCTTACCCCCACCTCTGCCAAACTCACTTATGCTAATGCTTTTGACTATGATTTCTTCCTATTGTTGAGAGAAAGGAGATGTGCTACTCTGGCAGACATGCAGGATGCAGCCCTAGAAGTAGAATCCAATATTATGGCTGCAGAAAAGCTCAAAAGTCAAGCTGACAGAAGGAGGCTAAGAGGTCAGGCTTCTACCTCCTCTACATCATCTTCAGAACCTAAATTAGACAAAATGAATAAGATGATAGAGTCATTGGCTGCTAAAATTTCTAAGCTGAAGGCTGAGCAAAATTCAGAAAAACAAGGCAGCAGAACACATTTGCTCCAAGAAATCCCAATCCATTCGAAAGAGCAAATGAGCAGTTACAAATAATTCAGAGGGGTGAAGAATCAAAAGAAGAATAGAAAGTTAAAGCTCCTTTCAAAAATGTAGTCATGGAGGAGGAACAGTTTGAAGATGAAGATGAAATTCACTGCATGGAGGATAAAGGCAACGCTGCATTTTTTACTTTGGTTGCTTATGAAGAATCATTGTTGCAGGAGCAAGACAGTCAATAATGGGATAGAGAAGTTTTCCTACAAGTGGAGTAGTAGCGAAGATATAACCTGAGGTCAAATGCAAAAAATGTCAAAGAGATATCTGCCCAAAGAGCTGTTGTCCAAACAGAGTCACCGAATATCAGACAGAGAAGACCAGCAGCTGATCCAGTCATCCTCAAAGCTCCAGTTTAGGAGGTAAAAGGTTCTGATAAGTTATCTTCTTCTTTCAACTTTGAGTCAGAAGTTCATAAATTGAAAATATCTGTGCCCCTGATAGAGTTGGTAAAGAGTGAAGTATTTAGAAAGCCTATCATTGAAGCTCTTGAGCTGGAAACCACACAAACCTCCACTGACTCTGTCAATTTGCAAGATTATAAGCCTGGTGTTGTGCTTAGCCCCATGATTGAACCTGCTAACAATAATTCTCTGTCTTTTTATGTCTCCTTGACCATTCATGACAAAATCCTCCACAATTGCCTGCTAGACACAGGGGCCAGCCACAATTTGATGCCTAAAGTTGTCATGGAAGGGTTAGGCCTTGATTTCACTAGACCCTATCATGATTTATTCTCTTTTGATTTAAGGAAAGTGAAATGCCTAGGATTGATTAAAGATTTAGCCATTACCTTAACTCAGCTGCCCATGAAGAGTATGATGATGGATATTATGGTCGCAGATGTTCCTCCTAAGTTTGGCATGCTGCTATCTAGATGATGGATTAAGAGATTAGGTGGGACATTACAGAATGATCTATCTTATGCCACTCTCCCAGTTTTTGGAGGGGAAAGTAGGAGATTGTACAGAGAAGCACAGTTGGCATACATCATCAGTGATGAGAAGAATCCCACTAATCATCCCATATATGCTGTGGACACTTATTTTGGAGCATGTATCCTCCAAATAGAAGAATCTCATAAGGCCTCAATGCAGATCAGAAAACCAACAGTTCAGGCTAAAGAAGAGCAAGGAAGTCAGGTTTGGGAGATGTTCTTTGATGGAGCATGTTCCAGGGAGACTGCAGGAGCAGGGGTGGTGTTGATATCTCCAGAACAAAAGGGCAAACATCTGTCTTTCAAGTTGGCTTTCCAAGTCACAAACAATATAGCAGAGTATGAGGCTTTGTTATTGTGCCTTAATGCAACAAGAGACAGAGGAATCAAGAATTTGAAGGTATTTGGAGATGCTGATTTGATCATTCAGCAAGTAAATAAAACATTTCAAGCAAAGCACCCAAGGCTGAAAGCATACAGAGATGAGGTATGGAGACTCAAAGATTCCTTTGAAAACTTCTGTATTTCATATATCCCTAGAGCCAAAAATCAGCTTGCTGATTCCCTTGCTATGTCTGCTAGTCTATTTATCCCTCCCATGCCTCCCAAACTGATTTATGAAGTCCAAATGAAATACAGACCATCCTTGCCTGATAATGTCCAACATTGGAAAGCTTTTGATGATGACGATGAGATAAATAGGTTCCTACAAGTCATTGATGATTTTTCCGAAATGCAAATTGACCAAGAAAATGAAGCCTTGGAGGAAAACCCCCAGTCCCGGCTTAGAAATAAAATTGACAAAAATAGCATTGTACAACTTCCTACTAATCATATTCCTAAGGGTTTAATTCCCCTAGAAAGATTGTTTGACCACAATGATGTGCCTTACAAGGCTGCCCAAAAAGAAGATCAATCTGCAGTCTGTAAGCATGATATAGGGAGTCCAGGTCAGCCTAGATACATAAATTTGTCCACCCATCTATCTGCTGACCAAAGTTCTGAATACTGCAAATTAATGAAGCAATTTGCTGATGTGTTTGCCTAGGAATATAGTGACCTAAAAACCTATGATAAAAAGATTATTCAGCATAAAATCCCTCTGGAGAAAGACACCATTCCTTTCAAACAAAAGCTGAGACCAATAAATCCCATGCTTCTTCCTCTGATTGAAAAAGAAATTAAAAAGTTGTTGGCCGCCAAAATCATAGTCCCTCTCAGATATTCAAAATGAGTAGCCAACTTCGTGGTAGTGAGGAAGAAAAGTGGAGAAATCAGACTCTGTGTTGATTTCAGAAACTTGAACAAGTGCTCAAAGAAAGACAATTATCCCCTACCGAAGATGGAGCATTTGTTGCAGAAGGTCTCAGGAGCCAAAGTGATGTCTTTCCTGGACGGATTTTCAGGTTTTAATCAGATTGTTGTGCACCCAGATGACCAAGAGAAGACTGCATTTACCACTCCTTGGGGCACTTTTATGTATGCCAAGATGCCTTTTGGATTGATGAATGTTGGAGCAACCTTTCAGAGAGCTATGGATATAGCATTTGTGGGAGAGAAGGATAAATTTGTCCTTATCTACCTTGATGACATAACAGTATACTCCAGTAGCCATCAAAACCATTTGCAGCATTTGAAAAAAGTGTTTCTAAAGTGCAGAAGGTTTGGGATTTCAGTCAATCCTAAAAAATCACAATTTGCTTTAGAAGAAGGCAAGCTGTTGGGACATATTGTTTCTGCTGCAGGTGTTCAAATTGACCCAGAAAGAGTAAAAGCAATACAAACTTTGTCTGTCCCAAGATTGAAGAAAGATATCCAATCCTTTTTGGGCAAAATTAATTTTTTCAGGAGGCTTATACCAAATTTTGCAGAGCTGGTGAAGCATGTTATCTCCATGTTAAAGAAAGGTTCAGAGGTCAGATGGACTGATGCAGCAAGAGAATCTTTTGAGTCCATTAAAAAAGCTATTATGGAGGCTACCACTTTAATAAGTCTGGACTACAACAAGGAGTTCCATGTATTCTCATTTGCCTCTGAAGACACTATTGCAGCAGTTTTATTGCAGGCAAACGAAGAAGGTTCAGAGCATCCAGTAGCATTTTTCAGCAAGAACTTGAGGGATGCTAAACTGAAGTATGATATTACTGAAAAACAAGCATATGCTCTTATCAAATCCTTGAAAGCTTTCAAAGTTTACATTCTGCATTCCAAGATAATTGCATATGTACCTTCTGCTGCAATAAAAGATGTCTTGACACAACCTGATGCTGATGGAAGAAGGGCTAAATGGATTGCAAAATTGATTGAATTTAATATAGAACTGAAGCCCACCAAGCTGGTCAGAGGTCAGGGTCTTGCCAAGTTGCTAGCTGAAGAAAATTGCATATCATTGGATATTGATTTCCTGTGCACAATTGCAGAAATTGGTCAGACAGATAAAGAAGAGGAAGCAGCTGAACCAGAGAGAAAGCAATTAGTGGGCGAAAATCTAGCTTCTTGTGATTGGTATTCTACAATAGTTGATTTTTTGCTGAAGCCAGAAATCCCTTCAGGATTTACTCAAAGTCAATCCAGAACTATTAAGCTTAGGGCAGCTAAATATTGCATTAATGAAAATCTGCTCTACTGGAGGGATCCATCTGGAGTGTTTTTGAGATGTCTGGACAAAGAACAATCAATAAAAGTTATGCAGCAGTTTCATTCCAGCATGTGTGGAGGGCACCATTATTGGAAAACCACTGTCCACAAAATCCTTAGAGCTGGATACTATTGGCCCACTTTCTTTTTTGATGTATTTTCTTTTGTTAAAACTTGTGACAGGTGCCAAAGATTTGAAGGAAAGTAACAGTTGAAGTCCCTGCCCTTAAAACCAACACTTGCAAAAGGACTGTTTCAGCAATGGGGCTTGGATTTCATTGGAGAAATCAATCCACATTCCAGTGGCCAGCACAGATGGATATTAGTAGCTACCAATTATTTCACTAAGTGGATTGAAGCAGTCCCTACCAAGAAGGCTGATCATAATGTGGTCATGAAGTTTTTAATTGAAAATATCTTTACCAGATTTGGTTGTCCATATAAATTAGTCACAGACAATGCAGCAACCTTCAGGGCAAAAGAATTGGTGGAAATGTGTGATTCAATGCACTGACAGAGTAACCATTAAGAAATCCACAGGAAATTCTCCATTTAGGCTGGTATATGGCACTGAAGTTGTATTCCCAATTCAGTTAACTCTCCCTGTGGCAAAATTCCTTCAAGAAGAGCAGAATGAGGAAGAAGAAATGGCAAAGAGGATCACTGATTTAGCAGAGGTACATCAGATTAGAGAACAGCTGGTGGAAAAGGTTGCAGTACATCAGAAAAAGATAAAGGAAGCTTTTGACAAGAAGGCAAAAATAGATCATTTTCAAGTTGGTGACTTGGTTTTGAAGTGGGATGCATTGAAAGAAAAGAAAGGCAATCATGGGAAGTTTGATGCTTTCTGGACAGGCCCTTTTATTATTTCACAGATTCAAGGGAACAACACCTTCATACTGAAAAGTATGGGAGGAGAAGTAGTTTTTGATGGCCCAGTTAATGGGCATTTTCTGAAGAATTATGTTGTTTAAGGTCTTTGGCCTTAAAAGTTGTAAATATTTTGTTTTTATCAGTTTTGTGTAGGCAAAGTAGACTCCATGCCCAATGGAACACTAGGAATTTTGGCTAATTTGTTTTCAACTGGAAAGGCATTGATCTGCAGGTTCTTGAGACCTCACAGGGAGGATCTCATCCCCAGAAGGAGCCAGTGTTAGCTCTGCTGCATTTTGTGACATTTGATGGATTGAAAACAGGTGTGGCAGCGTTGTTTCGTGCTTTAAGAAGGCTCGCAGCGGTCGGTTTCCTTTTCTCCTTCATTCTCCTTATAACTCCATAGCCCTTGCTTTCCCTGTTCTCCTTTGAAACTCTATGTAATCTCGTGTTCCTCTAAGCACCGAGCGCTAAGCTTTACCCACCATATGACCCAAACATGTGACTCGGTGCTTTCATAACCCTCTGCCTTAATCCCCACTGTCGATTGTCCTGATCCAACGGTCCCCGCCACCACAGTCCTATCTTCCCATGCATTAAACCCTGCTCGTTTCCCCACCGTCGATCGTGTTCACTATAAGATCTGACAGTGATCGCACCTCTCGCTCACACAAGCCGCGCACACAATAACCCACGGTAAAAGTGGTTTATACCTTGTCACATCCACCACGAGTCGCAATTTTATTGCATCGCGCCCCTGCATATGGATACCACCTACCTCCTATGAGCGGTGAGGGGAAATCGCTTACAGCCCACACGTATGGCCTCCCGCTCACTAATCATTACGCAACTTCATCACCTGATGACCGTTGGATCTCCCTACGCATATACCTCCCGATAGCCTCCGTAAACTAATCTCCACCATTCAATTACGCGATCAGACGGCTGATGTCGTCTTGGTCTTGCCTATGCCTCCTCCATGAAGTCTATGTCACCCTTGAATGCACTGCGCTGCCAAAGGATGAAGGCGATCATCTAATAGCTCTCTGCACAGTTAAGCCTCAACTACTGCATTCAACGCATTGTACACCCGAAGGACGAGAAGGATAGCCTTGAGCAGATAAACGCATTTATCAGTTATGGAAATTTTTCCATACGGCATTCCACCTGCTCGAGGAGTACACCTAAGTAAAAGAGAATGTCAAATTTTGTTCATGAAAGCAGCAGATTGTATCAGAGACCCATATCAAATAATGAATGTGGTTGGTGGTCTATTATGACCCCTCCACGCATAGGATAGCAGATATTTTTGTAATCAACCTCCATATATACCCAGAAACAAGATGGAATGAGGGTTGATGGATTTTTTTTGATGTAAAGTTCAACCTCTGGAGACTATAATCACTATGATACCTGTAGCATCTGGTCTTCATTTTCAGCTAATGCAAGCTTTTTTTGTTGTTAATTTCTCACTTTCCACTTCTTCTTTGTTCCTGGTTGTGCCTGTTATGCATTTTTCATGTGCTCTTGATGTTTAGCAGTAGAGGGGCTGTCATCCCACCTCTGTGTTAAGATCTAGTATGTATCATTGAGTGTGTATGCAGGTTTTTGTTATTTTAATGCCGGAGAGCTATCATCCTGTCCATGCATTAGGAAATAGATTTACAAACCTTTTAACTGGTTGCAGCCGGCCATCACAGGGTCCTGTGCATCTGCTGGTGTGGTCAATATTCTCCATGTTCACCTATTCCCTAAACTGTGAGTAATTGGTGGTTTAAAGCCTTGTAGTCTGGGGGTGTTCACCCATGTCTGGGGTTAAGCATAATAGAAGTGGTTATCTGGCTTGAATATGCATCATACCTTCCATTCATCCACCTGTTTCCAACATTCTTGTTGAGTTTGTAATGTTCCCGAGCATCTCTAAGATACAACCTCGGAGAGTTTCTTGGGGTGATAACAGTTCTGCGCTACCTCCTTCGCCGCAGCCTCTTACTTTGGCTTCACTTCTAGCAACAAAAACAATCAACAACAGCAACCAACCAAAGAGCACTCTCGTTCTGTTGTTCTATGGCTTTTTAAGCCAAATCGGTGCTGCCTGTTCATTTTCCCTTTCAGGCTTTCTGTCTTCTAGCCTTTGTCTGCTCAAATCCTTTCTTTGAGCATTAGCAATCATTGCTAAACACCCTCAGGGATGGCACCCACCTATGTTGTAATGGAAGGGGAAATCGGTGCTTGAAATCCTTCAAAAACAGTCGTTCTCTATTTACACAGAGAACACTGTAAAACATGGGAAAATCCACAGAGAACAATGTTCACCAGACTTAATCCCTATGAATTCCGACCTAAACTCCTATCGGGTTCGCCCATAATCGCTATCGCAAGTGGCTTTGGCCCAGATCCAAGGTTTCTCTTTGTATTTCAAAAATACATTAAAACATGGAAAATATCACAAAATTGGCTTAGTCTTTTGCCCATTTTTAAAGGATTTTTGCCTCTTTTCCCTAAGAACGAGGGGAGCTTCTCTTTGTGATAACTTCTTCATCTGAAGTCCGTTTTCACCCATTCAAGTTGTGTTGGATTCAGAATGAAGGAGTCTCTGCAATGAGACTATTTCTGAGAGCAACCTACAAATTTCATTTTCCTCTGATTTACAAAGGATGTGTGCCATTTGGCACCTTTCACCTCTTATATGAAGTCTTTTAGACTTAGAGGTTTATCCAGGATCCATTTTTGGATCATACCTTCTACCATACCATTACCATGAAGTATTCGAAGGCCCTTCTCTCCACCATGTCCAAGCCTTTAATGCCATAACATGGGCTTTTCTCCAGAGATCACTAGATTTTCTGCTCCACTTTCAGGAACCATAGAACTCTTGCACTCATCAATAATAGTGCTACCTTGAAGCTTCTACAGAGTTCCAATCTGAACTCCCTGCATCAATACCAATGCTCCCCGAATCTTCTTATAGGTATATTTCTCGAACACTGTTTTTACACTTGCATCATCCAAATTTCTTACAAAAATTAGATTTCTAGCCAGCAAGAATATGCAAAACACCTGGAAGTGTTCTAATCCTTCCACCTTGAAAATTCAACTTGAATTTTCCGTGACCAATAATTCTAACCTTCCTGTCATCCCCCAAGGAGACATCACCACCATCATATTTCTCATACTCGCAGAACCACTCTCTATGGGGAGTGAAGTGAAAGGATGCACCTGAGTCAATCAACCATGCCTCATGATCTACATGTGTACTTAAAGAAGAATCCATGTACACATCCCCACCTTCATCTGAGGTGGTTTTCACCTTTGCAAAAGGAGCATCATTAGATCCCTTTCCTTTTTCAGGAGCTTTAGATTTACAGTCCCTTTTGAAGTGCCCTTCCTTTTCACATTTCCAGCACACCTTTATAGGTTTTCCTGGATATTTAGATCTCCCTCTAGATTTAGATATCCCACTCGAGGAATTATTTTTGTTTTTGTTTTGGGACCATCCCCATACAGATAAGGTATCACCATTCTAGCTCTCCATATTTTTCCATCCCATCTCCTCCGATAGCAAGGATGAGAGTGTTTCATCAAACTGCAAGGCAATTGCATTGATAATTATTGCAACAACTAGACTATCCCACAAATCTGGTAGAGAACACAACAAATTGATGCACTTATCTTCATCTAAAATTTTAATATCAACAGATAATAACTAGCTTACCACAGTATTAAATGTGTTCAAATTCTCTATCACCGAGTCTCCATCTTTCATCCTCAGGTTATACAGTTTTTTCCGTAGGAATAGTTTATTCACCAAAGACTTAGATTGGTACAAAGTCCCTAACTTGTCCCACAAAGTCTTTGCCGAAGCTTCCCCTGATACATTCAACAATACTAAATCTAAGACACACAATCGTATTGTGCTCTTTGCCTTCTGATCCAACTTCGCCCAATCTTCAGCTGACATTGTTGTTGGTTTAGTACCCAGATCTACCGTGATCCACTGATCTTTATCCACCAGCAGATCTTCCATATTGAGTTTCCACAACTCAAAACTCTGACCATTAAATTTCTCAATCTATATCTTTCCACTACTCACCATCTTCTTTCACCATAAGAATCAATCCCACTAATCTCCAACTGAATAGAGTCTACCCTAGGCCCGAGCAAAAAGCCACTCAGCAGCAAAGGCATCCCCTTGAAGCCAAAACAACTTCGATACCAAATGTAGGTTTTAACCATGTATATAAATTACCTACATATGAATTCTAAAAGTAGAAAATAAACGATGGCAAGAGCATAAAACATAAAATAGATATACACAGAGATTTTTCCCTAGATCCCAAAACCGGGACTACCAGATTGATTTTTTTCATTATGTTCCTTTCAATGTTACAATACATATATATACATGTCGAAGCATCCATAAACCCCAATCCATTAACCCTGGATTAGAACATAACCATAGTTCCCTTGACCGGATCTACAAAATACCATGAACAGAAAACCATCATGCCCAAAACCATAGGTAGGTCTGCCCACCTAATATAGGGTCTAAAAAAAAAATCCGGGCCACTGCCCCGAACCCCTTGTAGGGGATCTACAACCCCCCTACTTACCCCCCAACAGAGGAGGCAGTCGCCCCCCCATGACCCCCCAACGTGTGGTAGTTGTGGAAATAATATAATGCAACCCAACGTTAACCTTCCCAACTTTCTAATTTTCTTCAACTTTCAATCCTCTAACCATCTCACTTATGACCTCATAACAATCCATCTTCTATGCTTATTGGCTCAATAGATTCTCAACTTCCCACTTCAAAAAGACACTCTTCCTATAATAGAAAAGCTTATTTTGATAACTAATGAATTAGACTCTCTAAAAACATAAACAAAGGATAAAACTTCAAATCTCCCTTTGACCTCTAGAAATTAATTCATCATAAATTCTAACATTAAATTATTAATGTTACATTTAATATTTTTCCAAATAGTTAGTAATTTTAAATCCACAAAAACTCCTAACTTAAATATTCCATGACATTATTAAGAAATTAAGAATTACAAACCAATAATAACACATCCTTTAAACTAAAAATGAGTTAATATAAGATATCATCCATCATTAATCCCTACTAAATAAATATCTTATTTATCTTATTTTGAATAAAAATCCATTAAAATAATTATTTGAATTCTTATTAGATTTACTAATAAATAACTAGTTAATTATACATCATAAAACCTATTTTAATTATACACCAAAAAACATTAAATTTATAATATACCTATAAGCTAATAATCACACCAAATTCACATTAAATTAAAATTTTGAAAAATATTTTTCCAAACTACTTATTGAATTTCATCTCATAAACCACTTGCTTAGATTTATTCAAATGTATTTAAAACTTTTTTCACAATCCAAAACTCTCGTACACATATTGCTTAGAATTCTTATTAGATTTACTAATAAATAACTAGTTATCCTATTTTAATTATAGACCAAATAACATTAAATTTATAATATACATATAAGCTAATGCTCACACCAAATTCACATTAAATTAAAATTTTGAAAAATATTTGTCCGAATTTCATCTCATAAACCACTTGCTTGGATTTATTCAAATGTATTTAAAACTTTTTTTACAATCCAAAACTCTCTTAGACATATTGCTTAGAGTTATTCAAATGTAGTTAAACTTTTTTCACAATCCAAAACTCTCTTAGAAGCATATAGAAAAATCAAGAAGTTCTTTTCTTTTCGTTTATATTTAAGATTTTACTTATTAAAAATCATTTTCATAAACCTATTTCTTAGAGTTGTTCAAATGTGGTTAAACTTTTTCACAATCCAAAACTCTCTTAGAAGCATAGAGAAAATTCACCAAGTTCTTTTCTTTTGACTTATATTTCAGATTTTAGTTATTAAAATCATTTTCATTTAAAATGAGTGGGTAATTATTTAAAATGAGTGGGTAATTATTTGGATAATTTTTAATTTATGATGTCAATTGACATATTTTTTCATAAACCTATTTCCTAGAATTCTAGAGTTCTTCAAATGTAGTTAAACTTTTTCCACAATCCAAAACTCTCTTAGAAGCATAGAGAAAAATGACCGAGTTGCTTTCTTTTGACTTATGTTACAGATTTTAGTTATTAAAATCACTTTCATTTAAAATGAGATGATAATTATTTGGAAAATAAAAAAGTTAGTTGACATATTTTTTCATAAACCTATTTCCTAGAATTCTTCAAATGTGGTTAAACTTTGTCCGCAATCCAAAACTCTCTTAGAAGCATTGAGAAAATTCACCAAGGTCTTTTCTTTTGACTTATATTTCATATTTTAGTTATTAAAATCATTTTCATTTAAAATGAGTTGGTAATTATTTGTATAATTCTTAATTTATGATGTCAATAGAAAGGTTAGTTGACATATTTTGTCAATATTATAAGAACTTTAGATGCTTCCTTCTCTAGTGGGACCGATTCAAATCAGTTAAGGGCTACTATCGCACCATTCTTGATTTGCCAAGTCTGCTTTAAATTATTAAATTATTGAGATTGTTGCTAGGAAAGGCTTGGTGTCATCCACAGGCTTTTTATTCCTACATACGGAAACAAATTTGATACCATTCTCAAAATCCCTTCCCTCCTTTTGCGTTGTTATTCCCTACGCTGGATGGTGATGGATGCAGTGAACGATGGAGTGACGCAGTTGCCTCTTGGCACAGCTCAGCTTTCTTGCGAAGCCACCAATCTCACAATTCAAGACTTGCAGGATTCCATTCGTATCTGTGGCGCCCACACCATTGTGAGGGATAACGTGCAAACGTGGGAGGTCCAGATTCCATCTCCATATTTTAATTTTTTGGAAGAAAATTCATGTGCGCGGATGAACTTCCAACCTGAATAATATATTTCACCAATGATGGCGTGAACCGAATGTTATCTATTAACGAATCATAGCATGTAAGTTGGTTTATACGCTACTAATGATGTCACTGGATTCCGTGCGCCTTACACTGAGTCCGAGTTTCTATATAACAGGACGCTCTTCTGGTTTTTCTCCACCAATTCACATTATTTCTCGGCATATTTCTGTGAACTTTTTAGTTATGGCGATCAGTATTTCAAGGGCGGTCCTGTTTCTGTTCCTCGCAGCGTTGTGGGCATTATCAGTGAATGCTTCTCCTGGATTCACAGACAAAGACCTCGAGTCTGAAGAAGGTCTGCGACTCCTTTATGATAAGTGGGTACTTCGGCATGGCTCAACCAGAAATATGGATTCGAATGAGCATGCCAAGCGCTTCGCAATATTCAAAGAGAATGTGAAATACATCGACTCTGTGAATAAGAAGGATGGTCTGTACAAACTTAAATTGAATAAGTTTGCAGATCTGAGTAATGAAGAATTCAAAGCCATGCACATGAAAACGAAGATGGAGAAACACAAGAGCCTGCGCGGAGACAGAGGTGTGAAGAGTGGATCATTCATGTACCAGCACTCGAAGCGCTTGCCAGCGTCTATTGATTGGAGGAAAAAGGGAGCGGTAACTCCTGTGAAGAACCAAGGCCAATGCGGTACGTATGATCATAAAAATAATTTTGATTTTAATTTTGGAATTTTGGTGTTTGGAATCGATTTTTAAAGAGATAAATATGATTAATGATTTTTAAAATATAATCTAAATCATTTGTCAGATTCTGAAATTTTCTAATATATAAAATACATTATTCCTTAAATTCTGAAATATTCCAAACATCATTAATCGAATTAAGCCCATAAATAATAGCTAATTGAAAAATAAAACAAAAATTTATAACAATTTACTGTGACAAATCTGTTAGGTGGCTTTTCATAACAATTTACTATACCAAATCTGTTGTGCTGTCTCCTTATCTCTGTTTTTCCTTATTATATCTGATATGGGATTTTTTTGGAATTTTGCAGGAAGTTGTTGGGCATTTTCAACGGTTGCTGCTGTTGAGGGAATCAACTATATCACAACAGGCAAGTTGGTTTCCCTCTCAGAGCAACAACTGGTAGACTGCAGTAAAGAAAACTCAGGTTGCAATGGAGGGCTTATGGACTATGCCTTCCAATATATAGTTGAAAATGGAGGGATGCTTACTGAAGATGACTATCCATACACCGGTGAAGACGGAGAGTGCACGGCCACAAAGGTACAATAATTAGTTGGATTTGTGCATTAAGATAGTTAAATCCCATTAAAGATGGAATTTAAGCATATTATAATTTGGAAACTCCTTTAATTAATTTTAAAATATTAATCGTTAAAAAAAATTGAAAAAAAAAAAGGTTGAAATTGAAAATATTAATCTTGAAAATTGTAAAATATATTTGTAATGGGTTTTTCCAAGATTCTTCAAGTAACGTCTTTAAAAAAATTGGCATTCATAAATTATGATATTAATCGAGATTAACAATTAAAAAAAAAACTAAATTATTTAACATTTAAACTTATTATGTCAATACTTTTATTGGTTAAAAAATTATTTATATGTAAAAAATTATATAAAAACAAAATATGTAACCTATTTAACTAAAGGTTTCAAAAAGACATTGTCTTGGTAAGTCTAAAGTTATATATTTCAATTCTCAAGTTATCCATTTGTATGAAAAATCAAAGATTTACAACCTCCAGTTAATTGAGATATGTATATTTAAAACTATAAGGGAATCCATCACATAAACAATAAAAAACTACTTATAAGCTAATACCTAATGTGCATTTATATGATTCTTCTTTATTATATCAAGAACTTTTTCCACGATACATGTTCAATTAAAATAAGGATGTACCCATAAATAGATAATTATATAAGTCTAATCAGTGGAACTAAAACCCCTCTATTACCCAATTTCAATCTTTAATTTTCAAGATAGTATTTTGTCACCACATGGACTATGCCCTTTTTCCAATTGTGCCACAATGTTAATAGTGAAAGATCCTAAGTATGTGTATAGGATTCTTTTATAAATATTTTTTTTCCTAAAAGTTTTTCATAAATCTTTTTTTAATTAGTATATCATATTAATGTTAGATGGAACATATTTAATTATGTGTATAGGATTCTTTTATAAATATTTTTTTTCTAAGATTTTTTCATAAGTCTTTTTTTTTTTTAATTAGTATATCATATTACTTTTAGATGGAACATATTTAATTGTAAGACGTTTTCATTAAGATTTTATGAAGTTTGGTTAATTTTGTACATCCCATGGGATATTTTTTATCCCCCATAGCTAGCTCTTACCTTCAACCCCTCCCCACGATATGTAAACCTGTGACTCAATAGAGAATAAACCATACACAAACCAATTAGTATATGTGTCATGGGTTTCATAAATCATAGGATATGTGCTAGACATAATTTCAATAATAATTGTCATTTGGATTATGGTTCAATGCTCAATCATGACAACTTTTCACAATGAGGTATATTTGATGCTAAAAGCATTATTTTATGGCATTCACTTGTGAATTCCCAAAGAACATATTCTGGGAGTTTGGTTGTAACATTCCTCAAAAATTAAATAGTATCTATCAACAACAAAAACAATAACATCATCTAATTTGTAAAACAATTGAGTCATTGTTTTGTTTTGTTTTGATATAGATTGAATCAGAAGAAGCAGCTGCAATTATTGATGGCTTTGAAGATGTCCCTGCTAATGATGAAGGGGCTCTCAAAAAGGCGGTAGCTCATCAACCTGTCTCTGTAGCCATCGAAGCAAGTAGTCTAAGTTTCCAGTTTTATGGGGAGGTAAGTGGTTACGATCCTTTGCTTTGTCCTTGAGAATGAATAAATAAGAGATGAATAATTTAGCAAGTGTAACTAACCAAATTATTTTTGTTAAGCAGGGAGTATTTACTGGTCAATGTGGCACTGAACTTGACCATGGAGTTGTAGCTGTTGGATATGGCAAGTCATCTGAGGGAGTTAATTACTGGATAGTCAGGAACTCTTGGGGACCTGAATGGGGAGAAGAAGGATACATTAAAATGCAACGAGGCATTGAAGCACCAGAAGGGTTGTGTGGTATTGCTATGCAAGCTTCATATCCAATCAAAAACACTGCAGATACTGATATTGAATTAGAGGTTGATCACATTAGCGATGAATTGTAGCAATTGCCATAAAGAAAATTTGGCCCAAAATAATTAGGATGCAATATTGTATTGTATTATGTTATTCCATTAAAAATAGATGTTTTATAGAAGTTTAGTAGGTAAAATACATTATTAATTTATTTTGTAGAAGTTTGATACCAAACCTATTATTATATTGCATTATTATTGGTAATATATTAAAATAATTTTGGTTGAAAATTTCATTGTTATTTTGTGATTTGTGAATGATATTGTGAAAAGAGTAAACTAGTAAAAAAATGTTTTATGTTAATTTTAAATTTGGAATCATTTTCAAAAATCAATTAATTTAGTTGTGTATTTCATTTATGTATTTTTTTTTTATTTGATTTTATTTTCAATTCATTTCAAAAATTATATGTGTGTGTGTGTGTGAGAGAGAGAGAGATAAATCATTTTTTTTTGTAATAAAAAAATCTTAAAATTTATTTCTACTGGGCATTGTTTCGTTAAGGCACTCCATGGTGTGTAAAGGTCACCGATTAAAAACTTCATTGCCAAAAATATAGTCATGCTAAGGACTGATCCCAAGTAATTTTGACAACTTACATACCCATGGGTCGTAATTGCCAATCATCTTAAAACTCACATAATCTCACCAATAAAAAGCTAAGAAAATAATTCTTTATTTTTAATCATTTTGCATTTTTCTCATAAAAATGCATCTCATCATTTACATTTACACAGATGTAAAATAAAATTTTGTTATCCTAAACAATGAGAGTTTTCACTCATCCAACACTAAGTAGAATTTCTCACTCATCTTTGTTCAATAGAATCCTTCATCATTATCATTGATTGTGTGTAGTATATATTTCATGAAAAAAGATGTCATTGTGAATTGATTATAAACATACTGATTAAGATGGTGATTGAAATTATTCTTTATTATTCATATACTATTTTATTATAATATTAAAAAATAATTTTTAAATAAAATTTATCATATTGAAATATAAATTTAATATTATTTTTAAAGATATATTTATATTTTTTAATAAAATTTAAATATTTTGAATTATCAAATATTAAAATATATTAAGTTCTTAAAAAAAAAAAATTCTCGTAGAAAAAGTCGTAATTTCTATTATGAAAAAGAGAAATTACATTCTGTAGATGCTGTGCATATGCATACTGAGGCTGTTTGCCTCTCAAGTAACTTCAAAACAAAATACTGTTCTTTGTTTCAGACAACTAAAAACCAGATAAGCTAGACAGTAGTCACTCCTCTCACCAAACTGTTTGTCCACGCAGGGAGTTTGTGAGGTATATATCCAAAAATAAATATAACCAGCAAAAAAGATTTGCACAAGTTTTCCATAGTTTCGGTTATCACTATGCAGCTGTTGCTTGCTGCCCGAATAAAAACATAAAATAGCTGTGTTTTACCACCATAGTCCATAACAGAAGTATATATAAAGCATGTAAACAAAAAAACCAGTAAAAACTGAGCATGTTGGGACCCCTTTCAGATGAGAGCATCCCTTTGAGCCTGAAAGTCATCAAAGGGTCTGTGATAGTGCTGAAAGTAGGTGCCATCCAAATCTTCTTGAATTAACCAGTCCTCTTCTTGCCTTTGCGCTGCTTGCTTGGATAGGTAGTCCGCCCGAGTGTTGCGCTCCCTGTATATATGGCGACAATCAAATTTTTCAAATGCAACTGTTAGTCTGAGTGCCTCATCCAGGATGTGTCTCAAAGAGAAAGCAGTGCAAGATGATTTTCTGGTGAGCCAATTGCATACAATCATTGAATCTCCAAACAGTTGTAATTTAGTACAGCCTTTCTCAAGTGCAAAAAATATGAGGTGTTTGGCAGTAGAGAGCTCCGCAAAATTATTTGTGCCTCTGCCCAGGGGAATTTGGAGGGAGAAAGAGTGATTTTCTCGCAAGTAAAGGAGGCCCCCCCCCCCCCCACAGCCTTCCTCTTGGGCTGAGCCATCGAAATATGCCCAGGGGAAAGATTTGTCTATGAATTCTGGGGTGACGGACCGAGGGGGAGCAGATGGAGGGTCATCAGGAATGAGAGGCAGGTCTGCAATAATGTGGGCAATGGTGATAGGCCAGTGGGGAAGCTTTTGGTCGAAAATTGCTCTGTTCCTTGCAATCCAGATAGACCAACACATGAGGAGAGGAACAGGGAAAATTTTAAGAACCCCCCCTAAATTTATAATAAATGGGCGAATCTCCATGGTATATAGGAAAAATGGAAGGCGATTTTATCAATAATATAATATGTATATATAATTTTTTGGCGAATCTCTCACCAGGCATGGCGAATATTTTACTCAATTATAAAATCTTGCAAGATCTTGGTGAGTCTTTCACTAAATAATAAAACTTTGTAAAGTCCTAGTGAATCTTAGCATAGGCTACATGCTGGTTTAATTCCCCCATTTAAATAGGCTGCATTCCAGGTGAATACCATGGGTCAATACCATGTGTCATTTTTATTTTTATTAATTCTAATATTAGGGTTAATAATGGTTTTTTGCATGGTATTAATAACAATCTAGTCCATGGTATTTGTCCCATAGTATTTTGGCCATAGGTTTCACCTAAATATAACCCATTTTTTGAGTGTTCTTAAATATAAGGTGACTTATGGAGTAAATATAAAAAAATGTTTTATTTGTTTACCATACCTCTCGTTTATTTATATTTTTATTAATTTACCATACCTCTTTTACAAATATGGTATTTGGCCCATAGGATTCACTTAAATAAAACCTCTTTCTCGAGCCTTCATAAATAGAACGAGGGTTATGGACTAAATATAAAAAGAGATTTTATTTATTTACGATACGTCTAGTTTATTTATATTTTTATTTATTTACCATACCTTTTGAGTAAGTATAAAAAGACGTTTTATTTATTTACCATACCTCTCATTTATTTATATTTTTATTAATTTACCATACCTCTTTTATAAATATGGTATTTTGCCCATAGGATTCACCTTAATAAAACCTATTCTTGAAAATGGGCGAATGGATTCACTTAAATAAAACCTATTCTTGAAAATGGGCGAATGGAAGGTTGTAAGTCCTAATTTCAAGGGCTAAATTTACCTTTTTAACCCTCTCCCTTAAAATAAGGTGGGCTATTTGAGGTGATTTATAAAAATGTACTATGATACAAAATATTCGCCCACTAAAAATTTAAAACCCCTTAATTTCGCCAAAGGGCGAACATTCGCCCCTAAAATTATCCTTGGAGAGGAATATTCTTGTCTTTTCCAGAGTGCTGAGCCAGCCAGGTGCTCCATGCCTCAGAGATAGATTGCCTATGCCACTGGTGGAGGGAAGGGGAGCGAACAGAGAGGGGTGACCATAGATCTTTAATTGCCAGGTAGGTAAGAAAAAGGTGTACCGTATCTTCCTCATTACTTCTACAAAGATGGCACCAGAAGGGTCCATGGAAGGATCTTTTTTTCAAATTTGCCCCAGTGGGAATCTTGTTGGAGAGAATAGCCCACATAAGAAGCCTCGTTCTAGGGGCAGCTTTTAGGTGCCAAATAGTTTTCCACCACTGTTGTGAGTTGTCTGGCTGGTGATTTTGCATAAGATGCATGTAACCCTCCTTTGGGGAGTATGTACCAGATTTTGCTAGGGCCCAGACTATCTCATCTTCTCCCTCCGATATTCTGATGTGAGCTTGTGAGAGAGCCTCAGTGTATGATGCCCATTCTTGTCTCCATTGTTCCGGAATGTGGAGGTCTAGTGAGGTCCTCCAGGCCTGGTGGAGGAAACTGGAGTTTCTTTGGTCAGCAATGTGGGCAATATGCGTGGCGCCTTGATCCCTTAGGTGTGTTAGGAGCTGCTCTGATAGTCTTTGCATGTTTCCACAACCTATCCAGGGGTCAACACCAATGCGGACAGAGTTCCCCTGTTTTATTCTCCATGTCAGTCCCTCTCGGATAAGGGGAAGGGAGTTTAGGACAGCTTTCCAAATGATGGAGTGACTACCACTTCCCCTGTGTTCCCTTCGGATCCAGCTGAAGATACTTTTCGGAGCAATATATTTTTCCATAACTACTTTCTGCCAGAGACTGTTTGATGTAAGGAGTTGCCATCCCATTTTTGCTGCAAGAGCAGATGCAAATAAATCTAATCTTTTAATTCCCCATCCTCCCCATTTTTTTGGTTTTGCGATGGTGTCCCATTTGACCCAGGCAAAAAGATTTCCTTGTTTTGATCCCTTCCATAAGAATCTGCAGCATATTTTTTGAAGCCTAGATAAGATTCCTCTTGGTATCCACGCCAGGGACATCCAGTATACTGGCATTGCTTCCAGCACAGCTTTGATAAGAGTGAGTCTGCCTGCCCTTGTGAGGTATCTGTTATACCAGACATTGATCCTTTTCTCCACTTTAGATATTAACCAAATCCAATCTGCAATTCTGTAACCTCCATGTTTTACTCTGAAGCCCAGATACTTCAGCCCTTCCTCCATGCGGTGTATCTGAAATGGGAAGCGATTGTTTGTGAAGATGACTTCTTGTGGGGAGCAGTTAATCGCTGTAAGGGTGGATTTTTGTACATTTATTACCATTCTAGTTGCTTTCTGAAAGAGTTCAAAAACTTGATGTAATGCCGATGAGTTTGCCATACTGCCATTTAAGAAGATCAAAACATCATCCACAAAGAGTAGATGTGTAAGGAAGCAGTTGTCCGTGATCTTGATTCCTCTTATTCGCCCTCTTCGGTGTTCAGCTGCAATCAATCTACTTAGCCCTTCCATAATAAGTAAGAATAGAAGGGGAGATAGAGGACAGCCTTGCCGGAGGCCTCTTTCGGCAGTAAAAAAAGGGGTGGGGGAACCATTCAGGAGGACACTGTAAGGAACATCGGAGATGCAGGTCATGATTCTTTTGATGAAAAGGAAAGGGAAACCCAGATGAGTGAGGAGCATTCTGATGTACAGCAAGTTTACCCTATCAAAAGCTTTTGAGAGGTCCACTTTGAGGATATTTCCTTTCAGATTTTTGCTTTTCATAGAGTGAAGGAGCTCTTGTGCAGTACCAATAGCCTCATGAATCTGGCGCTTATGGAGGAAGGAAAATTGTTCAGAGGATATGTTGGCCGATAGGATGGGCTTGATCCTGTTTGCTAGGATTTTGGCCAGGATCTTATAGAGACAGTTGCAGAGCGAGATGGGCCTGAAATCGTTAAACGATACAGGTTTATCAGATTTGGGGATGAGAGCAATGAAGGTGGCTTTGATACTAGAGGGGATAGATCCATTTAGGCAGCAGTGGTTTATGGCTTTGAGAATATCATTTCCTATTAGTTCAAAAAAGTCTGAAAAGAACTCAATTGTCCAGCCATCTGGACCCGGGCTCTTGTCCTTTTGGAAGCATTTGATAGTGGCTTCCAGTTCCTCCAACGAGATATCTTTAATAAGCTCCTCCGCCTCATCCTCATCCACAAATCTCGGGAAAAGTTCTGCAACCCTCATTATTTCTAAGAGATTTGCTTGACCTGGAGCTTTGTATATATTCTTAAAATGAGAAGAGGCAAGATAGGCAAGTTCCCCTGGGCTGCTGATCTGATGTCCTAGCTCATCTTGCAACTCCCAAATAGTGTTGATCGCTTTTCTCCCATTTGCAAAACGGTGGAAAAATTTAGAGTTCTCATCCCCCTCCTTGAGCCATATGGCTCTGCTTCTTAGTCTCCAGGAGTCCTCTCTGTCTCTGAGAATCTGGGTTCTCTTTTTGATTAGATCTTCATACAAGGTCTTCTGTTCTGGGGATATATAAGTTCCATCTGAAGATGCTTCAAGTGCCTCTATAACTTGTTCCGCCCCAGATATGGTCTGATCATCATGTTTTCTCTTTGCTTTGGCCCATTCTCTTGATTTGCCTTTAATTTCAGAGAGGTTTCTAACCAAACCTTTGGCTGGGTCCATATTCTCTGAGATCGGATGTGAATGCCAGAAATCCGATATCAATTTTATGTAAGAGGGATCCCGGAGCCAAGTTGCATTGAATTTTAAAGGGGCATTTTGGGCTCGTTGTCTAGCTTCTAGTTCCAGAAAAATGGGCATGTGGTTCGAGATCCCTCCACTTCCCACCCATTGACGAGACCTAGGATATTGGGAGCAGAGCCCTTCCTTCATGATGAATCGATCCAGTCTTCTCGCTAGGCTTTGATCCCCAGTTCTATTATTCTTCCAAGTGTATTGGAGTTTTGCAGAAGGGAGATCTATCCAATGGCGATCTTCAAGCAGTTGCCCAAAAAAATCAGAGAGGGGGTCAATTTGGCCCAGATGTCCCCAAGATTCGGAGAAGCCTAATGAGAAATTTAAATCTCCTCCCAAGATAGTATTCTCAGCTTGTAGGAGTGGGGAATCTAGGAGATTTTTCCAGAACAGCTCTCTATTTTGACAGGGGCCATAAACATTTATAACTTTGAGATTTTCCTCCAGATCTCTCGAGTATATATCTTCCCCCAGAAAACCCCCTCCACCCCAAATGTTATTTAGCATAATAGAGTTGTTCTTTGATCCCATAGCAATGCCTCCCGACCGGCCAGATACATCAATGGCTGTAAAGGTCCACCCGGGTAACCATGAGCCAAGTATGGAAGATGCGGTGTCCGCTTTGCATAATGTTTCTTGTAAGAAGATAATGTCCACAGGGTTTGTGAGTAAGAGTCGCTTCAGGGCCGCTTTTTTCTCCGGGCTGGCCAACCCTCGACAGTTGAAGGATAAAATTATCATGGAGGGGGATGGGGGAGGGTATCTTGTGCTCTAAGGGCCCTGGGAAGAGTTTGCTGCTTGCCGAGGAGGATGTCTTCCTCCGTTTGTTTTTGTGCTATCGACTTTGAGGAAGGTCGACCACGCCCCGGCTTGGGCGAAAGGATATGTGATTCCAACGGCAGCCCTATGGAGTCCGAGACTTTTAGCTTAGTGGTCGAATGGGTAGGGTATCTCGGGGACGAGTTTACAGAGGGAGACGGCGAGGGAAAAGAGGGGAGGGGGAAGGAGGGGACAGAGGATAATGATGGGAGGCCCGTAGGTCGAGGGATGGGGCAAGATACATATAACGAGCCGAAAGGGGGGAGGGATGTGCAGGCCACCTTTACCAGGTCCTGGGCTGACGGGGATGAGGGGGGGGAGCATGATGGGGGGGGATGCCAGCAGTAGATAAACTCAAAGATGTAAAATGTAAAACAGAGGCAGACGAAGAAGTGGACATACCTGAGGAGAAGACCGCTCCCTTTGCAGCTTTGGAGCGCGTCAGAGGAGGAGATGGGGGCCGGGGCGCATTTGATGCTTGCTTCCTGCGTCAAGGTGCCGAGGGCACTTCCACCGTATCTGAAGTGATGATACGATCCATTCTCGGTGCCATAGCAGCCTGAGGGTCTAGCATCCCCTCAGAGGAGGGTAAATCCTGGCCTGTGGCTGTCTGCTGAGTCTTCTGGAGGAGGGGGCAGTCCTTATATAGATGTCCCACCTGGTGACACCTTCTGCATCTGTAGGGTATGCCCTCATAATCCAGCTTCTGCTTCCTAGAAGTGGCTTTCCATTGAATGGTAATGTGTTCAGGCACTCCCCCTCTGGTATCCATATGTACTAGGATCCTTGCAAAAGCCATAGAGCCCGTCGAGATATAGGATTTATCTGTTTCCATGAAGGTTCCAAGGGCATTTCCAATTCTTTTGAAAATATCTTCCGACCAGTACTGCAAGGGCAAGCCCGGAAGCCTAACCCAAACTGGCCCAATGCCCAAAAGCTCTGTCTCTGGGTCAAAGAGGGGCATCCACCGTTTGAGGAGGACCGGGGCCTTCTCAAAGTGCCAGAACGAGGAAAGAACCCAGCTCGTGTGGTCCGCCCTTGCAAATCTGAGCGCGAACCATCCTCGAACGAACGTCTGTACCGATGGGATCTCCACAAGATATTGCCCCCAAATCTCAGTCGCCCATTGCTTGATTTTTACAGCCGTTGCATGTCTGCCTCTAATCCGTCCCACAAGGACACAGTCTGCCAGATCCATGGCTTCTCCCCACTGAATATCCTCTTCCAGCCGCAGGAAAACGTCCTCCGCAGTGGATTTGAAACAACGTTGCTTCTTGGCAGGTCGGGAGGACATGCGGCCCGGGTTAGCAGTGGCCTGAGAGCCCACAGGGGGGGAAACAGGGGGGGGGGGGGGGTAAAGGGTTTGCCCCACAAGAGGGAATGGCTTCGGGGAGGGGAGGGACCGCGTGGTAACTACCCGAGGGAGCGGAAGGGCCCGAGGGGGGGTTTGAAATCGAGATGGTAGGGTTTGCTGCCGAAAGGGAAGGGAGCCCCAATGTGGTTTCCGGGGGCAGGGGAAGGGAGGGGATAACCGGCGCTTGGGGGGATATTCCAACCGGGGAGGAGTGTAAGCAGTTCTCCAGGAAACCCAGAGAAGCCGGCGAGGGGACCGCAAAGGAATTCCAGGAGGAGGGCTCGCCAGGGTAAAGGGAGGAGGGGAGCGACGGGTCGATAGTGGGCGACAGATGCTCAAAACTAGCAGATAAGTTCCCGCTGTGCAAACCCTCTGATGAAGTAAACGTGGAGCGCCAGATGGAGCTTTCCGCCAGCGGGGACTCCGAATAATCAACTAGCTCAGTGTCCATGTCGACAACTGCAAGATGCCCTCCTCGAGATACTGGTAACCGCCCGATAGAGAAATCCTCGAAACCAGGTAACCGTATGGCGTCGGCACCGACAGCGGGGGGACCGTTTAGGGCAGATCCTGAAGAATAAACTTGCTGTGGGTCACGTTCTCCTTTGGCGATGAAAACGACACCTTCAAGCTGTCGGCCAAGCTGTGGGTCGCCGTTCCGATGCAGAGAGGAGCGCGGGGGGAGCCAGGGTAAAAAGGGAGGGGAATAACCAGGGTGAAAGTGCGGGGAGCGCGGGAGGAGCTAGGGTAAAAAGGGAGGGGAAGAACAGGACGCGGGGGACCCAAGAAACCGCTCGTGGGCCAATGAAAAAACCGGAGGATGACGGGGGGAGAGTACAGGGGTTTACAGGGCCGTGGGCCGGCCTGCAAACCCCGTCAGAGGGGAATCATGGGAGTTCATGCAGCATCCGGTTCAGTCCGCCATCGTTCTTCTCCAGTCTCTCATTAAGTTCTTAAAAATATATTATATAAAATTTAATTATTTTAAATTTTAAAATATGTTAATAATAATAAAATATTTTTTGGAAAATTTTATAATTTTTTTAACTCAAATATATTAATATAAAATTAAATATTAATAACAATTAATTAAATTAACTTTTCCAAAATTAATGCTTATTTAACCAATTTAAATATAATAATATGTTTTACAATTGGTTACTCTTATCTCATGAAAACAAATTTAAAAAGGATAACAAGTTCTATAATTCTTTTATGGTATCCGATTAAAATTATAATAACATCCAGTAGCGTTAACATTAACTTTCCATTATAATTTATTTATCTTTATAATATTAAAATATTTCATGTTTTTTTATTTCAATTATAAATATTTTTTTCAATATATAAACGTTTTTTATTTTCATTTTCTATAAATAATAAAAAGATATATTATTTCATTAATATGTGATATATTATTTTATTAATATGTTATTCAATCATTTTATAGGATTTTGGTTGAGTGATTGAGGAGTATCCTCATATAAATAATGCATATTAAATATATGTAAATACAAAATCATTATAGGTATATAAGTAAAGTTGATTTTTTTAAATTGAAATAATATATTTATCATTTATATATATAATATTAAATATGTTTTAATAAATATATTTTATATAAATAAATGTTATAAATTAGTTGATAAAGTTTAGAATATATGGTGACAAGGTGTTTTATTAAGATATTTTATAGTGAAAAGGTTATAATTTGGTTTAAAATTTTATGGGGAAAAAATCAATATATGCTAAGGGTTAGTGTGGTTGAAGTTGGGCATAATTCCAAGGTGATTTTGATGACTTAGATGTTCTTAAATGACGATTGAAACTGCAAATTAAACTAGTCAATCATCTCAAAACTCACATTTCTTAATAAACCAATATATTTTTATAATAAATTAATAATCTAATATTTAAATATACCACTCATCCCTCATTTTATTATTAATTACAAATTAAATTATAATAAAATTTATTATTTAAAAACTTAAAAATAAATTAAATATTTGACAAAATGAAAATCTATCTATCTATCAATAAAATTAGAAATCTCCCCCCAACAAAAAAAAACATCTAGAATGAAAATCAACCCCTCATTATTTATAACAATTAAATCTTTTATTTTATATATATATATATATATATATTATTACCATATATATATATAAACAATTAAATTCTAATAAATTTATCGTTAAACCATTAAAAAAAATTCCAAATAAATATATACACTTCCGAAATAAAAATAAACGATTAATATTTACAAAATTACAATTACAGCACTATACATCATCAACTCCCTCATTATTTATAACAATTAAATCTTTTATTACTTTATATATGTATATAACTCAAATCAAAAAATAAAAATAAATAAATAAATAATCTACTCTCTCATTATCCCTTAAGAATTAAATTCTAATAAATTTACTATTAAACCATTAAAAAACTCCAAAATAAGTGTATACACCATTAAAATAAAAATAAACGTTTAACATTTACAAAATTATATTATATTTTTTAAAGGAAAGAAATGTGTGATGTTTGTTCGAAGTTTCTTTAAAAATATATTATATCTTAAAATGCTTCTTTTAGATGTATTTTCAATTTAAAATCGTACCGTGTTTTGAGATACGGATTTCATGATTAACTAATCGTACATTGTCAGCACTTTTAATTCCTCCAAGGGACTACGTACATCATTGTTAACTAGGTTCTAAGATCACTCTATAGTTAAGATGCATTAGTTTTTCTTTTCAATTTTATTGTTAATGTCCAACAAAAATGTATTTATTAATTTTGTTATGGTTATCAAAGCCATTATAAAGTGCATGATAATACAAAATCACTTAGTTAAGATGCTTATAAGTTTTATTTTTTATTTTAAATTTAATTTGGTTAATGATGTTAAATTATGATGTTACCATTACAATTATGAAATTTTAAAGTGTATGTTAATATTGAAATCAATAAAAATATGTACTCAGTTTTATTAGAATGATTGATATTGGTATGCTATGAATAAGTATCAGTAAGTATCAGTAATAATAGATTTGTAATGATGTCAATTAATTTGAGTGGTTTGGTTGCTAAAAAGTTGTTACAATGTATTTTGAATTATTGCGGAAAGAATAAGGTTTTTTTTTTTTAGTGAACTATTTGTTTATAAGTCATAAATGATTGATGGTTAAGTTTGTTATCATATCTATTAACTAAAAAAACATATTGTGTTTATAGTTTTTAAGATCCAAAATAATCTTTAGTATCTTAACATTGTGTTTATGGTTTTTATTACTTGGACAAAATTATATGATTTTGTGGAAATTATAATTTTAAGATCAAAATCATAGTTTAAAGATTAATATTGACTTTAAATTTTTTGAGGGGCAATAGCTTTAATGGTCATGAGGTAGGTCTCACATTTTTCCCACCAAGATTCAAATCTTTGATGAGAAATTTGGTCCATTATGATAAGGGTAGAAGGGAAGACACTCCCTAGGAGTGGGACACCTCACCCACCACCACCACGAAAATGGGTGTCTCTAAACATGTTCACCCTTAATAATTCATAATTTATTCACAAATCAACCTTGA
Organism: Pinus tabuliformis; assembly: GCA_031772625.1. Classification (NCBI taxonomy): domain Eukaryota; kingdom Viridiplantae; phylum Streptophyta; class Pinopsida; order Pinales; family Pinaceae; genus Pinus; species Pinus tabuliformis. Next base: position 929,278,923 of record CM062811.1, on the reverse strand, counting down.
GGGTCACTCGAAATAATCTTTGCTTATGATGGCAATCAATTGGTTTGATTTTGAACATAACTCAACCCACTTTAATGAATTATTGATTTCTCATGATTAAAAAAATAATTACCTTAGATTTTCTAGTAGGTTATCGTAGGGAAAGAACGAAGATTGACGTGAGAGCCCTCTGGCATTGGCGACCCGACCCTGGTGACACCCTCCACCTCCTGTCATCCTGTGGACCCCAATCCATCCCCCCTCTGCCATCCTCTGCCACCCTCCTCCTCTCGTCACGCGATGGGCCCCACTCCATGCCCCCACCTCCTCCGCCACACTCTGCCACCCTCTTGCCCTGCTCACACCCTCCTCTCTTCCCCTTCCCTCTTCTGCATTAATTGTCACCCATTCAAACATCACAACAACTATTTTGCGTGCGCAGGTGACCAAAATTACCTTTTCAACTCCTTCATTATTCACAGGTGATCAAAAACCCCAGCAGAATTGCTCTCCGTCAGCTCCAAGAATCTCCCATGCTCTCCTACTCCAAACAACTCCCCAACGCCCCTACTCTCTAATAGCTCCCCAGCTCCCCTTCTCTCCAATAGCTCCCCAGACGTTGTGCGCTCAAAACTAGTAAGAACCATCAGAGCTCAGAAGTTCGCAACAAACTGTATTTTGATTTTGTTTTAGAAAGGAAGGGATGATGTCATTAAACGTGTGCATCCATGCATGAGATGTGTTTAACAGACAGAGGACCAAGATATTTTTGTAGTTTAACTCCAATCTCTGCAAATGTAAGTCGTAAATTTTCTTTCTAAACATTGGTGTTAAAGCACGATATTACTGATATTAAATTATTGTGACTGTTAATGAAAAATATCTCTCATGTTTCCCAACTCTAATCAATGACTCCAAAGCTCTTTTATTGTACTGCCATGTATTTAGAGAACTGGACAATAGTGGTTTGAGGGTGTTTATGACTATCTCATCTCCTTGTATTTCTTACACCAAAATTGGTCCCAATTTGCTTCTATTTTGGAGAACATTGATGTCAAAACCACCTAATAATTAGCTTCCATTACCAGTGACAACAATGGCTTTCACATAATTTCTCCTCATTGCCTCGTCACATTTTCTTTTAAGCTTGCAAGAACTATTACTGCCAAAGCATTGACCGTGCTCACCAACTCAACTATATGGTCGTGCTTTGAGATCATTGAAACATGAGCTAAAAATTCAGAATCTGTGTCTCATTGGCTGTTGACATCCATTTTTGTAATTGTTGCAGGTAGACCCTCACTTAATCATGCATAGTAAACTCTTCCATAAGAGCCTTCCTAAATAATGAAATGTATTGTAGGTCTGCTTGAGCCTTTTCATAAAAAATGATCATATGTTCCAACTCTGCTCCCTTTACCTCATGCAAATTTCTTTTTCATTAGATAAACTGCATGCCTTCCATTGTCTTAGGTTAGATGTTTCACATGACCATACATTGAAGGGTGTCCTCAAATATCCTAAACCAAAAAATGTGTAACATCTGGCTCCTACTTGGGGACAAGTGCTCCCTTGAGCCCTTGAGAGTCCTAGAATCTCACTCAATTAAACTCTCCCATTTAGAGGTCGCAATTCTAAAAATCAATTTATCTAAAGCTTATGATTAGATCAGACGGTCCTTCTAATGTTGGCTTCTCCTAGGAATATGCATGAATCTTAATTTAGTTAATTAGATAATGGGGTGCATACAATCAGTCTCTTTCAAAGTTTTCATCAATAAAGGACCCTCCAATTTTTTCCAAGCATCCCATGGCTTGAGATAGGGGTGCACCTTATCACCTTTTCTCTTTATTTTGGTTGTGGATGGTCTTAGTAAGCTAATTACAGATGCAAAGGGAAAATGATGCTATGTGGTATAAAAATGTACCAACCAAAGATCCTATATCATTCTTTATTTGTTGATGACATCACACTTTTTGGCTCAGGGTCTCTTAATTATCTTGAGACTTTAAGCACATTTTGTCTATGTATGAGTAGGCCATGGGTTTACTAATTAGTGATTAAAGTTCTTATTTAATATCTAATTTTATTCCTAAGGAGTTGATGAATGAGTTAAGAATTCTCTTTCCTCTCCCTAGAAAGGATTTGGATTTAGGTTTTAAATATTTCAGGTTTCATCTTGAACCTAACTATTATAAATTATTTGATTGGATCTAGATTTACAAAAAAATCGAAGCCCACATCTCACTATGGGTGTATAGATTGATATCTAAGGGTGGTCTTCTGGTACTCATTAATTATGCTCTAGAAATTATTCATACGTATTGGACTTATATTTCTTGTTCCCTATCAAAGTGCTATTTTGAACAGGGCCCCTGTTGGATCGTCCTTTCCTCAATCAACAAGAAGTTGTCAAAGTGTTATTAAACATTATTATATATTTACTGCATTAACTAGCATAATTTCCAACATACAATATCCACCAATCACTCTTTAGCTTATAACTTTGTGTTGTTGCCTCCAAAATCAAGGGTTGTGCTTGTGCCTGGTTGACTAGTTTCATCCATAGTTATAGAATCAAGAGTTTTTCACATCATTTGGGTTTAATGGAACAACTGTATAGTTAATTCACCTTTCTTTGCGCAAATCCATTTCACCTAGCCTCACCCAAAGAAGGACTTAAACATTTACAAACTCAGTCAACTTCAAGGTCATCCTATATACATACGACAGACTAGGAAGCATCATGGAAAGTAGAGTTTTATAGACTTTACTTAAGCTTGGTTGACTAGTTGCAGACCCTTGTTCATCTACTGCTTGCTTGATAGTCTTTGACAACATCAATACCCAATTTGGGCTTCTTCTCAATTGTGAGTTACATAGAAGTTTGAAACCTTTTCTCAAAATCCCCATCCTTCTCTCAACCATTTCTCTTCCCTTTCCATCCTTGTGTCTATAACTGTGATCTTACCTTGTTGTCCTTGCTTATACCTGCCAATTCCTAGTGTGAATTCACCTCAAGAATAAGATCTCATTCTCCTCATTCTACATAAATTTTTGAAAAGGGTTCCATTTCCTTAAATAAAGAAACTTCGAACCCTGAAATAGTATCATTTAGTTCGAGACTCATCGGTAAGACTAAAACCAATACGCCCAAAACAAGTAAATTCTGCTATAAGAGTGATCAGGTGCTCAAAATTAGGCTCAAAACTCAAAGTGTCAAAATCTTTATACACTTAGCTTCAGATTGAATAACTCGTCATTCTGATTCCAATGGTGTGAACGACACTCGAATCTGAGCTCGTACGAAGAAGTTAGAGCAAGTCAAAGTTCAGGTTTGACTTGGACATGTGGCAGGAAAAGATGATGTGGCAAGACCTTGCAGTGAATATGGAAGCGCCAAGTGGCAGGACACCATTGGCCCTCGCATTTCACAAATCACATATCGTAGGCGGGTCGGGTTAAAGAATCGTCCCCAAGCAAGGTCACGGTTGTGATGCGATAAATTGCAATCACACTTTGCAACAAGGAAGGCATTGCAAAAATCTGCCCCCAGTGTACCCAGGTTGCAATGCGATAATCGCAATCGCAGATCACAATCACACACCACAGAAGGTAGAGTCCCACATTATGTTACCCATCGGTTCTCTACCGATTGCAATTGGCAAAAGGATCCCGGATGTGATGCGACTAAGGGTTATAGTTAATAGTACCGCCGGTTCCGCCATATCGCAATCGTAAATCGCCCCGCCACACTCACTAGACCATAAGACCATTAGTTTTCCGTCGATTGCGATTTTTGATGGGACAGTCGATGCTGACAGATTATGGACCACCGCGCGGTGAAATTTTCGCTCATTTAGTGCTTCTGGGAGCTAATTTGTAGGATCATGCCGGAAATGGGGCAATTTATGGAGCGAATATTGGGAAAGCAAGGAGAAGTCATAACTTCTTTAGTTTTCCACTAAATTGGATGCAAAAAGAGGTTGGATAGCTATTTTTGGACATTTTGGACTCATTGGAGCAGGTTGCAGAAGCATTTGAGCATTGTAAACATATATTTTTACACTTTTGAGCATAATAGAGAGGCCCAAGCCATTGGACGCTGGACCAAGGAGACGTAGCCCAGGAGGGGTGAACTCCTTTATCATTTTCCTATTGTAATGTGTTTTTAATGTTGTTCTATACATGTTTATGTTGTTGTTCAGTCTCTTATTTATGTTTAATTTCTCATAAAAATTAACATAAAAAAACTCATTTTTCACTAGCAAAAATTCATGAATCCTTAAGCACAATGAAAGCATTTTTTTTTCTAATATGAGGAGGATATTAGCACAATATTATAATATTCTAAATTAGATCATTATGGTATAAGAGCACTAGATTTTCTTTGTGAAAGAAGGATTTAATTGTTTGCAAGTTTATTTCATGCTTACAAGGTTGAAACTCAAAAGAGGTGAAGGAAATCTGGTTGGAATCCCTGAAGTTGGGTTAAGGGGAAGGAGAGCAAGGTTGCCAAAATCTCCAACACCAGTTCAGCCTAAAGTTGCAGTTAAGACTCCAATGATCATGTCTCATGAAAGAGAACCTACAAACATGAAAAAAGATGAGAAGACCTTCAGAAAGGCTTTCTTTGACATCACAGAGATGGTGAAGGTCCTCTATGAAGAGAGGAATACCAAGTTGCAACGGCAAAGCTAAAAACCTCCCAAAGGAGAAGGCTCTTTAGGAGAAGTAATGGAAATGGAGACAAACCTCCACCCTCTCCACCATCTTCTTCATCTTCTTCTTCACAAGCATCATCACCCTTTTCCACTAACAAAACCCTTACTCATACTCATCATCATACATCAAAAGGAACTGGAAAATCACCTTTTTTAAAACTTGATGTTTAATTTGAGCTGCCCATGTATTATGGTGAATTAAATGCAGAGAAGTTTGATAATTGGATTCGTCAGTTGGAGGTCTATTATAGGATTCAAAACCTTCAAGAGGATGACATAAAGATTCAGTTAGCTTCCTTAAGAATGGAAGGTGCAACACTAGTATGGTGGGAATCAAAGACCCAAGAGGAGATTAAAAAACACGATATGATCTCAATTTCTTGGAATGATTTCATTGCTACAATCAAAAGACAATTCTACCCTCTATCTTATATGAAGAAAGCCATCATGAATTGGTAGAACTTTAGACATCTTAAAGGTCAAAATGTGCAATATTACACCTAAGAATTCAGAAAAAGGTCTTTGATGTTGGGTGTAGATTTGCAATCACAAGACACGTTGTTGAAGTACATAGGGGGTTTACAAAATTACATTAGGAATACTTTATGAATGCTTAATCCCAATAATCTAGATGATGTGTGTGTGCAAGCCACTCATATTGAGGAAAGAGGGAAAAAAAACTCTATAAGAAGGTAGTAAAAATCCATTTAATAGTAAAGGAAAGGAAAAGAAAAGAAAAATGTGTCTATCAAAAAAGAAGGAGAGAAAATGACATCCAAACATTTCTCCATAGAGGGTCACGATGAAGCTCATTGTTGGAAACTTCATCCTAAAATGAGACCAAAGAAAAACAACAACAAGGGAAAACAAAAACAACTACAACCACTCAATAGGATTTGGGATCCGATTCGGGTGATGAAACTAAAATCACAGCCATGGGATTAAAAGGAAAAGTATTCATTGCCAACACTAGTTATTCATACTCGTAAAATGAAACTCCAAACAAAAAGAGGAGAATAAAACTTTTTCACATAACGGTGATATGAAAACACAACAAGATTGATACATTTTTCGGTAGTGGCTCTCAAGACAATCTTATCTCTGAAAACATTGTCAAAAGTTTAAATTTGGAAACCGTTCCACATCATAAACCATATCCACTTGGATGGATGTGTGACAATGCTGAATTGCAGGTTACGAGAAAGTGTAAACTGAAATTTTCCATTACTGCAAATTTCATAGATGAAGTGGAGCTTGACGTTGTGTCGTTAGATATATGTGGCATAGTTTTGGGCAGCCCGTACCTTTATGACAGAAAATCTACCTTCCATAGACATGAAAATAAATATCATTTATTCAAAGATGGAGTAGAATATATTGTGAGGGCTCATAGCAAGAAAACAAATGTTTCGCATGTTAATGCAGGGCAGATGAAAAGACTAGTGAATTTGAGTAATAATTTTGTGCTTCTAATGATCAAACCCAAGAATGATGTTGATAATGAAGCTTTTAAAGGTTGTGATTCAAATCTGAAATTTGAATTGGTTGACGTAGTTAACCAATATGATGAGATGTTTCAGGAACCAAAGGGATTGCCTCCCAAGAGAGGAATCCAACATGAGATACAGTTGTAGCAAGGTTGTCCTCTTCCTAACATTGGCATGTACAGGATGTCAATGATGGAAAACGTAGAAATTAAGAAACAAATTCAAGAGTTGTTGAATAAAGGGATCATCAGAGAATCTTCCTCGCCGTGTGGTTCACCTATTGACTTGGTGCCAAAGAAGGATGGAACATGGCGCATGTGTGTGGACTTTCATTCATTGAACAAAATTACGGTAAAGAACCGTTACCCACTGCCAAAAATAGATGAATTACTTGATCAATTGAAATATGAAAAGTATTTTACTAAGTTGGAATTAAGAAGTGGATACCATCAAATTAGAATATCTGAAGGAGACATTTGGAAGACAACATTCAAAATAAAACAAGGTTTGTTTGAATGGATAGTTATGCGGTTTGGTTTATGTAATGCTCTAGCTACATTCATGCCTGTGATGAATGACGTATTGAGGCCATTTCTTGATGAGTTTGGCATAGTCTACTTAGATGACATCTTAATTTTTAGTGAATCTCATAATGAACATGTCATGTAAGAAAAGTACTTGATGTCTTGAAAAAGGAACAGTTGTATCTTAAGATGTCAAAGTGCAAGTTTGGAAAAAATTCTTTATTTTACTTGTGTCATATTGTTGGAGGAGGTGAGTTGAAAATAGATCCCTCCAAGGTTGATGTCATTGTGAATTGGCTAAGGCCCAAGATAGTTACAGAGGTAAGAATTTTTTGGGAGCAGCCCAATATTGGAGGAAATTCATTGCTAATTTTTCTCTTATAGAGCTCCTTTGCATGTGTTGACAAGCGTAAAAAATGTTTTTCAATGGGGAGGAAAACAACAAATGTCCTTTGATGCATTGAAGGAAAAGATTAGTACATCTCCAGTACTTTCACTTCCAGACTTGAGACAATCGTTTGAGATTCAAACTGATGCTAGTGACTATGCTATGGGTGCAGTCCTCATGCAGCATGGTAAGCCTATTTGTTTTCATTCACAAACTTTTAATGGTGCAGTGATTAAATATCCTACATATGACAAGGAATTGTATGCATTGGTGCAAAGTGCGAAAAAATGGAAACACTACTTCATGGGTAAGGAAACAATCATTCACACTGATCATCAACCGTTGCAATACCTACAATCACAATCAAAGTTGCATCAATCAAGGCACTTCTGATGGATTGGTTTTCTTCAACAATTCCACTTGGTAATCAGGTATAAGAAAGGCATCTAAAATAATGTTGTTGATATTCTTCCTAGGCCTATTGTTAGTGCAACTACTTTACTCAAGCATAATTATGTTTTACATGAAATTTACATCAAGAAATATGCATCAAATAATGACTTTCAAGATGTTTATGCAAGCTTGAGTCAAGGTAACCAAGTAGAGGAATTGGATTATAATTTGCATGATAATTTAATGTACCATCTTGGCAAGATTTGTATTCCACGGGGAGAAAGAGTTAACATCATAAGAGAGGCACATACTTCTCTTATTGTTGGTCATTTTGGTGTAAGCAAGATGGTGGCACGTCTACAGAGGTATTGTTATTGGCCTCGTATGCTTGAAAGTGTGTCTCGTTTTATTAAAGGATGTTCATTATGTGTAATCAGTGAGCCTAGAAATAGGAAGTTAGGGTTGTACACACCACTTTCGGTTCCTACATGAGTGGGAGAGTGTTTCTATGGATTTTGTAGGAGGCCTTCCATTATCAAAATGTGGCCATGATTATTTGTATGTAGTTGTGGATAGGTTCAGCAAAATGTGTATTTTGATGCCATGTAAAAAGCAAGTTAAAGTTGAACAAACTACTCAGTTATTTTTTCAGAATGTTTGGGTGAATTTTGGATTTCCCACATCCATTGTTAGTGATCGAGATTCTAACTTTGTTGGGAATTTTCGTCAAGCTTGTGGGGATTCATGGACACCAAATTGAAAAAGAGTACAACCTTTCATCCACAAACAAATGGTCAAACAAAAGTGGTGAACAAAATAGTGATACATCTTCTTCGTGGGTATTTGCACTATATTCATCATGCTTACAATCGAGCCAAGCACTCTTCAACTCAAACTTCACCATTTGAGGCATGCTTGGGATGCTTGCCTAAATCTCCTTTGGATTTTACTTTTGGAAAATATGTTGCTATTGAAGTTCATAACGACATAGACAAAGAAAGAAAGTTCATTGAACAAATCCAATTAGTACACAAAAAGGTTTAAGAACAACTTGAGAAAATCCAAGGCAAGTACAAAGCAAGGCATGACAAGCATCGCCAAGATCACAAGATCCAAGTTGGTGATGAATTTTGGCTTCACATTAAAAAAGAGAGGCTCTAAGGAGAAGGTAAAAATATAAAACCAATTAGATATTTCTATTCATAATTTTGCAAAAGATTGGTAACAATGCCTTCAGGTTGGATTTGCCTTCATATATGCAAATTTATGTTGTTGTTAATGTTGAGAATTTAGGGTTGTATGAACCTCCTTTGATAGAAGATTAAGGAGAGAATAAGAAAATTCAATCTATTGAAGACTTTTCTCCAGAATTACCTGATGAGCTTTAGCAAGACACTATACATGATAGAAGAACAAGGACATCAAAAAGAGTAAGTATCGATTATTTTTTAGTGGGGCTCAAGGGTACAAATCCTTTAAAATCCAAATGGATAAAGGTTGTAAAGGTGAGGGAACTATACCCACACCTACTGGACAACTGAGAGTGATCCATTTGGGGTCCAAAAGGCTTCCAATGGGGAGGAGTGATTAGGTGCTCAAAATTAGGCTCAAAGTTCAAATTGTCATAATCTTGATAAACCTAGCTTCAGATCGAATAGCTCATCATTTTGATTCCAACAGTGCAAACGACACTCGAATCTGAGCTCGTATGAAGAAGCTAGAGCAAGTCAAAGTTTAGGTTTGACTTGGACAGATGGGAGGAAAAGATGATGTAGCAAGGCCCTTCAGCGAATGGGGAAGCGCCAAGTGGTAGGCTATCATTTTCCCATGCATTTCACAAATCGCATATCGCAGGTTGGTCATGTTAAAGAATTGGCCCCAAGCAAGGTCAGGGTTGCGATGCGATAAATCCCAATTGCACTTGGCAATAGGGAAGGAATTGTAGAAATCGGTCCCTAGTGTACTCGGGTTCCGATGTGATAATCGAAATCGCAAGTCACAATCGCTCACCAAAGAAATAAGAGACATGAATTATGTTACCCTCCAGTTCTCTACCAATTGCGATTTACGAAAGGATCACGGATACGATGTGACCAAGGGTTATAGTTAATAGAATCGTTTGCTCTACCATATCGCAATCGCACATCACCCCGATGCATTCACAAGACCATAAGACCGTCAGCTTTCCGCCGATTGCGGTCTTCAATGGGATAGTTGGTGCTGACATATTATGGATCACTGCGTGGTGAAATTTTCACTCGGTTAGCACTTTTGGAAGCTAATTTGTAGGATCATGCCGGAAATGGGGCAATTTGTGGAGCGAATATTGGGAAAACAATGAGAAGTCATAACTTCTCCAGTTTTCCACCAAATTGGATCTAAAAAGAGGTTGGATAGCCATTTTTGGACATTCTGGACTCATTGGAGTAGGTTCCAAAAGAATTTGAGCATTGCAAACAAATATTCTTACACTTTTGATCATAATATAGAGGCCCAAGCGATTGGAAGCTAGACCAAGGAGACGTAGAGGGGTGAACTCCTTTATCATGTTCCTATTGTAATGTGTGTTTGATGTTGTTTTGTACATGTTTATGCTACTATTCAGTCTCTTATTTATGTTTAATTTCTCATAAAAGTTAACATAAAAACTCATTTTTCACTTTCAAAACTTCATGAATCCTTAAGCACAATGAAAGCATTTTGTTTTTCTAATCTGAGGAGGATCTTAGCACAGTAATATGATATTCTAAATCAAATCAAAGGGAAATAACTTTGGACCCAACCCTAGATCCATTTTTCCATCTGGAATTCACATCAGCCATAGAGAGAAAAAAAATATGCACCCCTTATGGATGCAGTTTATGGTTTTATGAATTGCTTCAACTGGTAGAATTTTCTTCTATGTTAGGGGATTTTCTTGACTTTACAACCTCTAATAAGAAAATGAATTTGAACTTGTGCAATGTCGAAATGTTAGAGCAAAGAAATTGCAATTCATTACCATTTGTGTTCTTTTTTAAGTAGCTAGCTCTTCAATAACTCTGGAAAATGATTTTTGTAGGTGTTGGAAAATGATTTTTCGACGCTCCTGTAGGTGCTGGAAAACTGTTAGGGTCCAACCCGAACCCCTTTATTTATGTAATAGGGTTGAGTCATAGTTATAGTTAGTTAAAGAGTCAATAAAGCCTGTATTAATAATTGTAAGTCATTGACCCGCATTTAAGAAAGGGACCATAGTTAATTGCAAATGCGCCATGGTATTAGATAGATGGTATTGAGAGAACCATGGTACTGACCCATGGTATTGTATGTATGAATCCTATATAAAGGATAGAGACTCCCCATTGAGGAATTTCGTGTCTTATTTTGTAATCGAGCTCTGCTCTGCTGGAGGTTGCCCCCTCGAAGAGGCAAGTGAACATTGCTTTCATCTCTGAATAATAAAAATACTTGTTGTTTTTCTCATTTTGTTCTATGTTCTGGGTTGTATTTCTTCGCATATTTGGTATTCTGGAATCTTCTCACAGGTCAAGAGCATAACAAGTGGTATCAAAGCGCTTTCTAGGGCTAGTTGTATCTCCATTTTTGGCGCAAAATATTTTTAGGCTAGAGACATGTTTCAGCGTATGTAAACCACGGGATCTGTCGTTGAGCGCATAAACCTGCAGATTTGGGGAGGCATGCACGCGGGAAATACAAGAGGTGGTCACGCTTGTTGGACTCCCTTGTAACCCTTGTGGGTACCCCTCTGAGTAGTAGCGCATTAGACAAAACTGTGCATAGACTGCCTTCCATGTACCCTCTGGGTATATTGGAAGCCCCCTAGGCTCACCTAAAACCTTGCCTTAGATAAATCGTCAGACGTCTTGCTGCTACAGTACACCGAGAACAAAATTCGAGGAGATTACTCACGTGTATGATAGGGTAGTCGGGTAGTGATCCGGGTCCGGGTGTGACAAAGGACCCTTCCAAGACCTTTTACTTCCGTGATGTGTTAAATTGCATTTTTAAAAGAACATAAATGAATACATCTGCATGTTGTAAAGAAGAAGGAACATGACAATCATCAACACATGAAATAACAAGACATTGATAACGGAGTTCGTCCAGGAGGGACTACGTCTCCGGGCCCCGGTGTCAAGATGGTGTAGGCGTTGCATTAAGTGTTGTCAATAGTGATGATGTACATAAGTGGTGGCGTTGCTATCACACAAGGAAAATTCCCTCATGTAGGAGTGGCTCCAAGAGATGTTCTCTACAGGAACTCTCTGTCAAAAAGGACTCCTATCAATATGACATAAATTCATCCATGATGATAATGAACATCCCACCAACATGGCATAACAGGGATCTCAATGCAAACATACATGGCAACACCTAAGTATCCCATCAACATAACGACGAAGGGATCTCAAACAAAACGTGATGAATCATGACAACAAGTACATCCCACAAATGATTCCGCATCACATCAAGCAAGAATCATGAGACAAGTAAGAAACAAGATCCCACATCAAATAACAAACAGGGATTTATGCAGCACAATGCATAGCAAAAGAAGTACATGAACGCACTGCATATACCTCACATCCTAGGGCCATCTGAAGAAAAGGATGTCAAAACGCTGAAGTTGGTCGTACCATCAATCTCCCTGTGTTGAATCTCATGGAATGACTGCTCGCACGTTGAATGTTGACACCTGCACTCCACTTTGAAAAGTGGCCGAAAAATGAAATGAGAAAAAGGAAAATCTGAACACACCATCAAATTTGTGGGGTCAAATAGTGCAAAATCAACTGTCAAATTTTTGAATTCTGAGAAAGTGGAAATCTAGGGCTTAAGGAATATTCTAGATTCCCTCTAGATTCCTCAAAGATTCCCTCCTCTAAGTCCTCTAAAAACTTGTTTCTTAGATCAAAATTCTGACTGCGCCATCGGGTTCGTGTCGCTGAGAGGTGTAGGATCAACATAAAGTTTGTCCAATTTGGACACTGCAAAAATTTCACCCTCGTGAGAATTTCGGCCAATCATGGTTCCGCTTGTGTTTTTCTCAGGTTCATGGTTCCACCCTGCATTAAAAATTAATTAAAAAATGCCTTGATTTCCATGCACACTAGTTCCTCCCTGCTTATCCTGCTTACTGACAAAAATGAGTTTATTTATAAATTTTCAGGCAGAGTTTACAAAAAGGGTCCACTGGCCCACTGGTAAAAGAGGTAATTAGTTAAGGGGAGGTCAGGGGATCAAATCCCGCCTCCCAAAAATCCACCTATATTTATTTTTTTGGGGGTCTGGTCTGCATTAGGTGGCCCGCCCCTTAAATCCTGCAACATATGTATTATCCATAAAGGTTGTTGCATTTATGTTTTGGGTTGATCGTTCCATTGCATGGCTTATTGGTTGGTTTGTTTGACATGGGGCCGCCACATGGTAGCGGGCCATCTCACATGGCTAGCACGGGTTCAATACCCATCAGCCTGCATAATGTGGCATATGGTACTGTTTGGTGGGGTGTGAGCCCGGTCCACCGAAGGTGGCCCACACACCGCCCTTACATTAATATGGTATGGTGTTCATTGGAGGGTTGGAGGGCTCGGTGGGGTAATGGCCGCTGAGCCATATTAAATTGATATTTTGTTATGTGGTTGCGGGAGGGCCAATGGGGGTCATGGCCCGTCGACCCATAAAATTTTGATTTTAATGAAATATCGTTTTGGGGTGGCAGGGGTGGTGGCCCGCCACCTCACTTATATATATATATATATATATATATATATGTTATTATTTTTTTAATTCAAAATAGGGGTATTTTTTTCAAATATTTAGAAAATAAGGGATATTGGGCAATTTAACAAGGCCATAATTTCGATCGCTTTCGGGAGCTAGGTTTCATGCCACGGGGTCGGTCAAATTGTAGGACACTTAAACATGGCCCACAATCCAACTTTGACCAAAACTTTGATTGGATCGTTCTCCCCTATACGAGCTCGAATTGCCAAACTGTTCGTACCACTACGATCAAGACGACGAGATCTACGCTTTGGTCCTGGTTCGAAAACATTCTGATCACTTTGATTTTCGAGCTTCCATAATCCCTCTTTTTCCTATGTGTGTCTCTGGAGCCACCTGGATCAATCCTCCCCATTGAGGAGCTTTTGGTCCTCCAAAAGCATGAAAAATAATCTGCAACTTCTTTGTACCTTGTCTGCATCACAAGTGTCCTGAAAAGGTCTCGCTTCCATCTCCTTCACCTTTGTTCTTCGGAGCCTTAAGTGATGAGCTGACACCTGCAACCTCTGCAACCTGTAGTACATTGTTTTTACAAATTACATGCTTGAATTTCATGACCAACTAATGACCCAATCATCCCATACTTGCCACGAGTTTATAACACATACTCGATGGTCAAGTTTACATCGAGATGGGCACAATACCCTAGCTATGAAAACAAGGCCAACATATCATTGTTGCTCCAAAAAGTGATGGAAAACACATCATCACTGCAACACATGATTTACAAAGATAAGGCCAAACACTATTTGTAGAAATTTCTCTATAGATCAGCTAGCTCTGATATCATGTAGAAATTCTAACTGTAGATTAAACTGATAATGCAATATAACTAAAGCAAAATACTTTAATCTACTTCTACAATCAAACTTGTGGAAGCTTAATAGATTTGAGTAATATCAAGTAGAACACATATAACCAGAAGAAGAATCAATGCACATGAAACACAGAAGAATACTCTGGGGAAAGCCTCAGCTAAAAACCTCGCTATCTGTATCATCATACAAGGTGGAAATACATCAGAATTACACAAAGCTTTAGCTCTCATAGCTAGCCAGCTCTCAGTAAAATCCTCCTGGATGCTCACAGGCAAACAAAGCTTCTCACAAAACTTATCCTCTACCCTCCAAGCCTCCTATTTCCTTGCATAGTTTCTCCTGGGTGATCCTGCTGTTACCAAGTGTAACACTGATCTCACACCCTGTAAAACTACGCAATCCTCAAGGAACCTTTTTCTTCTGCATGGATGAGTTTCCTTTATAGGCAAACTCATGCAACTGATGGTACAATGTCCATGTCTTTAATCTCAACTGGGTCTTTCTCTGAATAGACATGCATGAGTTATTTATGAAAGAATCCTCAGTTATCTGGAGTACACTAGTTTGATGTATGCATGCATAAACTGACTGAATTCACAATTAGTTTCTCAAACTGTTGGGAACTAATTTAATTGAATATAACTCAGTTAACTGAGCTAAGTAATTACAACTAAAATACAACTCATCCTTATCTCCTTAATTCAGGAATAATCCCCTTAATTTAAGGGATAATTGTTGCATGAGTTCACAAAGACTTCTAGCTTGAATTTCTCCAACTAATTAATCCATAATGAATTCATTAATTATTTTTCAAGTAGTTGGTGAGACTAAATTCAAATTTTAATTCTCAATTTTAATTCAACGACAAATTAAAATTGGAATATTCTATTTTTGGAATTTCTATTTTTAACATTTCGTGTTGCTATTTTCAACACTTCCTCTCAACAAGAAAGGAATTCAACTCGATCCCGATCTTGAACCTTTGGAATGTTCTGCATGCAACACTTCTCTCTAGTGTTGTTTCTCCAGCAACTCCAAAAACAAAAAAACATCCAACCTGAATCAGAATGATGCCTCTGTCATCAAAGTCTCTAACTGCTATTGCCTCTGTCGACTGAAAACTCTGCGCTTCTATTGACTCAGCTTGTTTGCACTATTGTCAATCCTTCTCTACGCTCTTCAGTATCTAACTGCTCTATCCTCTGTCACTTTGATCTTTGACTGCATCAATCCCACTAATTCCTCCCGCTACTATGTATTTTGTGCTCCTGTAGCAAGGTACGATCCATGAGATAAAACCTCTCAATGGACCCTACCCAATTTCATCCTTCTTGAGACTATCACTTCACATCTCCCCACCTCACACTTGGAGGTATGGATGCATGTGATCCCTCTGTTGACTCTAATTGTGGCTCCTGGACAATTGTC
The DNA here is from genome assembly GCA_031772625.1 of Pinus tabuliformis. Lineage (NCBI taxonomy): Eukaryota > Viridiplantae > Streptophyta > Pinopsida > Pinales > Pinaceae > Pinus > Pinus tabuliformis. Next base: position 929,263,392 of record CM062811.1, on the reverse strand, counting down.
TAAGACTTCTTTTGGGACTGCATGTTGAGAGGTAATTTACTCTCCCTCTCAACCACTAAGTCTCTAACATTTGCCTTGCTTCTCAAGGCTTTGCATGCATCTTGAATCTCAAGAGCATATAGGTTCTTAACTAGCACACCAATCTATTTCATCTTTCCCGCCGTCACGAAATTTTCTAGAAAAAGAGCTGATTTTAAATCAACAATATCTCCCTCATTTGAACTCTGATTCAGCCGATCTTTTTTTTGAATATGGGTTTTTTTTTGCAAGGAATCCAGAACTACTATTTGTTTCTGAAAATTGTGCACAAAAAATTTCATATCTGCTCTGCAAACTCGCGGCCCAATTTTTTTTTTTTACTTCGAATTCTCTTCTTCGTACACTGTTCACTGCTCCAATAAACTTGGCTCTGATACCATGTAGAAATTTCTCTATAGATAAGCTAGCTCTGATACCATGTAGAAATTATGACTGTAGATTAACCTGATAATGCAATATAACTAAAGAAAAATACTTTGATCTACTTCTACAATCAAACTTGCGGAAGCTTAATAGATTTGAGCAAGATCAAGCAGAACACATATAACCAGAAGAAGAGTCAATGCACATGAAACACAGAAGAATACTCTAGGGAAAGCCTCAACTATTATCATACAACGTGGAAATACATCAGAATTACACAAAGCTTTAGCTCTCACAACTAGCCTGCTCTTAGTACAATCCTCCTGGATGCTCACAAGCAAACAAAGCTTCTCACAAACCTTCTCCTCTAACCTCCAAGCCTCCTATTTCCTTGTGTAGTTTCTCCTGGGTGATCCTACTGTTACCAAGTGTAACACTGATCATTCACATTGATCTCACACCCTGTAAAACTATGCAATCTTCAAGGAACCTTTTTCCTTCTACATGGATGAGTTTCCTTTATAGGAAAACTCATGTAACCGATAGTACAATGTCCCTATCTTTAATCTCAACTAGGTCTTTATCTGAATAGACATGAATGAGTTATTTATAAGAGAATCCTCAGTTATATGGAGTATGCTAGTTTGATGCATGCATGCATTAACTGACTGAACTCACAATTAGTTCCTCAAACTGTTTGGAACTAATTTAACTGGATATAACTCAGTTAACTGAGCTAACTAATTACAACTCATCCTTATCTCCTTAATTAAGGGATAATCTCCTTAATTTAAGGGATAACTGTTGCATGACTTCACAAAGACTTCTAGCTTGAATTTCTCCAACTAATTAATCCATGATGAATTAATTAATTATTTTTCAAGCAGCTGGTGAGACTAAATTCGAATTTTAATTCTCAATTTTAATTCAGGGACAAATTAAAATTGGAATATTATATTTTTGGCATTTCTATTTTTAGCATTTCTTGTTGCTATTCTCAACACTATTATTTCTTTGACAAGTGATGGAAACACAACATCACTTTCAGAGTTTAAAATGTAACTCAAAATAAGACCAGAAATCATTGTTGCTGAACAAGTGATGTAAACATGTCATCACTTTTACATTTTCAAATGTAACAAATGATTTACAAAAGCACGACCATGACAAGCTAAGATATCTAGAAACCATTTCTCACTTATTGATGTGAATGGATCACCTCCTTGTGGTGGTTTTGCTTGTCAAACAACTACTTCACTTGGTTCATGCACTGACACTTTGTCTTTAAGGCGCTGCTCTAGATGGAGCCTCTAATAAGTGGCTCTTTGATGGTCATTCCTATCGCAATGACAACAATAGGTCTTCTTCCTCCAGATCTTCTTAACATGTTTCTTTATCTGCTGTTGAGAGGGTCTTTCACGCCTCGTCTTTGCTTGTGTTGCTATTCTTTTCCAACACTTAGAAAATGTATGGTTATGTAATCCACAAAAGGTACATGTTTTTCGATGCCATGTTTTACGTTCATCATTAACAACATGATTATAATCAAAATGAACATTCGAGTATTGAAAGTGGTTATACCTTTCCTTGTTGTCTTTGGTATAAGTATGGCGATGAGAGCTTGCCTCAGCTCTTTTCCTACAATGGGCATTGCCATGGGATGATGGGGATGTTTTCCCATCATTTTCTTTCCTCGATGATGTCTCGGAAGAATCTGACACCTTCGAGCATTCTCCTTCGGTGTATCTCAAGCCTGCAAATTGAGGTCTCTGCACAACCTCCAATGGTTGAGTTATGCCTTGGTTATTATTACCAAGTTCTTTTTCCTCCTTGCACCTCATCCTGGTAAGGAGCCTCATGTTTGTCCCGGTACTTGGTATCTCCACATCTCCAACAAAAATCATACTATGTGAAAACAAAACCGAAAGGAAATCAACGTCTTTTACCTCCTCTGTCGATTTGGAAAGAACTAACGAGGACTTCTCAACATCTGTTGTTGGTGGTTCACTAGTTGTCTCGGCGTATTCCCCAACTTCCTTTTTGACATACCCAAGTCCTGCTTGACGGGGTAATTCTTCTACTTTGATGGGGTTGACAATGTCTTGGCCATTAATGCCCAAGCCTTTTCCTTCATACCCCATTTTCTTCAACAGTTTGGAGCCAATTCCCGTGGTATGATTTTCAAGAATAACAAAATCATCATCAGGAAACATACATGAAGATGGAGAACTACTTTTTACCTCACATGGGTCACGTTGCAGCTTTTCCAAGGCCTTCTTCTTAGCTTGCAACTGTCGTAGCAAACTATGTTTCTCCTCTTTCTCTTCATGTAGAAGCATCTTCAATTCAACGTTATTTGTTTGAAGACTTTAGTTGTTGTGCTTCAGTTCTGCCAGGGCCTCTTCTATGGCTTGCAACTGGAGTTTCAATTGTTCCTTTTCCTCTGTCTCTTTCTGTAGAGTTTCATACATTATTTCCACCCTTTGGGAAATTTTGAGCATGGTCTCGTACATCATTTTTTCATCCTCTGTCACTGCAGATTCCATTATTCACGCTTACAATTCGCATCCATGCAAAGACCGCTCTGATACCACTTGATCCAGGTTCGAATGTGACAAATGACCCTTCCAAGACCTTTTACTTTCGTGATGGGTTAAAATGCATTTTTAGAAGAACATAAATGAATACATCTACATGTTGTAAATAAGAAGGAACATGACAATCATCAGCACATGAAATAACAAGATGTTGATAACGGAGTTCGTCTAGGAGGGACTACATCTCCGAGCCCCGGTGTCAAGATGGTGTAGGCCGCTACATTAAGTGTTGTCAATAGTGATGATGTACATAAGTGGTGATGTCGCTATCATACAAGGAAAATTTCCTCACGTAGGAGTGGATCCAAGAGATGTTCTCTACAGGAACTCTCAATAAAAAAGGACTCCTATCAGTATGATGTAAACTCATGCATGATGATAATGAACATCCTGCCAACATGTCATAACAGATATCTCAATGCAAACATACATGGCAACACCTGAGTATCCCATCAACATAAGGATAAAGGGATCTCAAAGAAAACATGACGAATCATGACAACAAGTACATCCCAAAAATGATTCCACATCACATCAAGCAGGAATCATGAGAAAAGTAAGAAACAAGATCCCACATCAAACATCAAACAGGGGTCTGTGCAGCAAAATGCATAGCAAAAGAAGTACATGAACACACTTCATATACCTCACATCCTGGGGCCATCTAAAGAAAAGGATGTCAAACTGCTAAAGCTGGCCGTACCATCAATCTCGCTGCGTTGAATCTCATGGAATGACTGCTTGCACGTTGAATGTTGACACCTGCTCTCCACTTTGAAAAGTGGCCAAAAAATGAAATGGGAAAATGGAAAATATAAACACACCATTAGATTTGTGGCATCGAATAGTGCAAAATCAACTATCAAATTTCTGAATTATGAGAAAGTGGAAATCTGGGGCTTAAGGAATCTTTTAGATTCCCCCTAGATTCCTCAAATATTCCCTCCTCCGGGTCCTCTAAAAATCTATTAATCAGATCGAAATTTTGACTATGCCATCCGGTTCGTGTCGCTGAGAGGTGTAGGATCGACATAAAGTTTGTCCAATTGGGACACTGCAAAAATTTCACCCTCTTGAGAATTTCACCTAATCATGGTTCCGCGTGTGTTTTTCTTAGGTTCATGGTTCCACCCTGCATTAAAAATTAATTAAAAAAATGCCCCAATTTCCATGCACACAGGTTCCTCCCTGCTTGCCCTGCTAACTGACAAAAATGAGCTTATTTAAAAAATTTCTGGCAGAGTTTAAAAAAAGGCCCCACTGGCCCATTGGTAAGTGAGGTAATTAGTTAAGGGGAGGTGAGGGGATCGGGTCCGCATTGGGTGGCCCACCCATTAACTCCTGCAAAACATGTATTATCCACAAAGGTTGGCGCATTTATGTTTTGGTTTGACCATTTCATTGCATGGTTTTGGTTGGTTTGTTTGACATGGGGCCGCCACATGGTGGCGGGCTAGCCCACGTGGCTGGTGTGGGTTCGATACTTGCCGAACTCTGTAACATGGCATATGGTACTATTTGGTGGGGTGTGGGCCGGGTCCAACGAAGGTGGGCCGTCCACCACCCTTACATTAATATGGTATGGTGTTTGTTGGAGGGTTGGAGGGCTCGGCGGGCTAATGGCCGCCGAGCCATATTAAATTGATATTTTGTTATGTGGTTGCGAGAGGGCTTGCAGGGGTCATGGCCCGTCAGCCCATAAAAAATTGATTTTAATGCAATATTGTTTTGGGGTGGCGGGGGTGGTGGCCCGCCACCTCACTTATATATATATATATTATTTTTTTTATTCAAAATAGGGGTGTTTTTTTCTCAAATCTTTATAAAATAAGGGATATTGGGCAATTTAACGAGGCCACAATTTTGACCGCTTTCGGGAGCTAGGTTTCATGCCTCGGGGTCGGTCAAATTGTAGGACACTTAAACCTAGCCCACAGTCTAACTTTGACCAAAACTTTGGCTGGCTCGTTCTCCCTCATACGAGCTCGGATTGACGAACTGTTCACACTGCTGTGATTAGGACGACAAGATCTACGCTCTGGTCCTAGTTCAAAAGCATTCTGATCACTTTGATTTTGAGCTTCCATAAGCCCTCTTTGTCCTGTGTGTGTCTTTGGAGCCACCTGGATCGGGTAGTACGGCTAAGGGTACGGTTGATCCTCCTTAGTTAGTGCCTTGAAATATTGGGCTGAGTACTATTGTTGGACCCTTATGTATATTGCGATATGTAGCACCTGACACTCCTTTGAGACCATAGTTCCCTTGACTCTCTAAAGATCACCCATTATCTTATTTGCCAGATCAGATCTAGCAGTTGGGGTTTTGTCACCACCATAGTCCAACTCACATTCAGTAGTTGGGGGTTTCGCAGGCAAATCTGACCATTTTTGCAGTGAGGCTTGTGGCTCCTATATCCTGGGGTGATTCTCGCAGGACATTGGGCAGGATCAAGTTTTCTAGAAATTGGCCACTGCAATATTGATAAGCTGGGAGTAAAAATCCATTTGGAGTAAAAAAAAATCAAGACAACGAGTTGATCGCAGTGGCACCATTCCCTTGTCAACTTCAATTTTCAGGCAATCCCAAAATTTTTCAAAGTGACGACAAGTGACCAAGATCTGTGTATGGTAGAAACCAGAGCTCAAGCCATGGCCAACATGTTGAAATATGGCAACAAGAATATTTCAATTTAATTTGTCCTTGAATTAAATTGTGAATTAAAATCGAATTTAGTCTTAACAGCTACTTGGAAATAATTAATTAATTTATTTTAAATTAATTAGTTGGTGAAGTTCAAGTTAGAATTCTTTCTGAAGTCATGCAAGATTTATCCCTTAAATTAAGGAGATAAGATTAAGTTATATTTGAGTTGTAATTAATTAACTCATTTTACTTAGTTAAGTCCAGTTAAATTAGTTCCAAACTGTTTGAGGAACTAATAGTGAGTTAACAGTCAGTTGATGCATTAATGTGCTCAGCTAGTGCTACTCTAGTTAACTGAAGATTCCCTCATCAGAAACTCATGCATGTCTATTCTAAGAAAGACCTAGTTGAGATTAATGTTCAAGGACAGTGTACTATCAGTTGCATGTGTTTTCTCATTGAGAAAACTCATGCATGAAATCAAGGATTCATCATTGAGGATTGCACAGTTTTGAAGGCTTGGTTTTCCACTTGGTAATAGGCTAATCATCCACAAGGAACAATGCAAGGAAATAAGAGCTTGGAGGGTAGATCGGAAGGTTGGAGAGAAGCCAAGATTTCCTGTGAGCATCTGTGAGGATTGTACTGAAAGCTGACTAGCTATGAGAGCTAAGGCTTTGTATAATTCCTATGTATTTCCACCATGTATGATAATATAATAGTGTGGGGTTTTTATCTGAGGATTTCCCCAAAAGTATTTTCATGTGTATTGTGCCATTGATTCTTCTTCTTCTTGTTATATTGTTCAACTCGATCTTTAAGCTTATGAAAATTGATCGTAGAAGTAGGTTATAGTATTCTGCTTTGATTTATATTGCATTATCGGGTTAACCTATAACATATTTTCTACATGGTATCAAAGTTTTGAACAGTATACTGAGAAGAGAATTCGAAGTTTGAAGTTCGAGGTTGCAGGTGAAAATCAAATTCATATCATACTTCAAGGTTGGCCAATGGCGTTCTATGGCTCAAGACTCAAGTATTCCTTGGAAGGTAGCTCGAATTACATAGCATGGAAAGATAGAATGGAGGTTTTATTAGAAGACAATGGATTAAAGGAATTCATTGATCAAGAAATCCCAAAGCCAACTTCAACTAATGCACAAGAGTTGGCTAAGTGGAAGAAGTGGGTGGCAAAGGCGAGACAGATCATCCTTGAGGGAGTTCGAGACCATATTGTCTCGAGTCTCCATGGGAAGGATACTCCAATTTCAGTGTGGAAGAAATTGAAGGACCTCTACCAAAACAGTAGTGACCAGAGGAAATTCGTGCTCAAGGATAAGCTTCAAAGAATCAAGATGGAGAAGGGTGATACTATTTTCACATATCTGAACAAGCTCACCACTTGTAGAGGTGATCTTGGCAGTGTGGGAATAACTACTATCGAAGATGATATGGTGAGCCTTGCTCTCCTTGGCCTTCTAAAGAGTTGGAATAACTACCAGGACTCTGTGAATGGAAGGGAGAAATTGCCGAATAGGGAACGACTGTGGTCGGATCTTATGCAAGAGGAGATCAGGAGGAGCACATGAGATGGTTCTTCATCCAAGAATGATGATGAAGAAAATTTGGCCTTAGTAAGTAAGGAAAGGAAAGGGAAGGGGAAGGTTTCCCATTTCAAATCGAATTCTTCTCATAGAGGTAAGAAGGGTGACATGTCTAAAGTAAGATGCTCTAATTGTCACAAGATGGGACATTATGCGACTAATTGCCCATTGAAGAATTCCAAGAAGGGATCCTCGGAAGGATCGGAAGGTGAGGCATTAGCCTCTTAGTTTGAAATGGACTTTACCCTCATTGCATCCATGGCATCATTTGATGATGGGTTGTGTCTGGTATCTTGACAATGGAGCCTCATTCCACATCACGGGTGAAAGAAATTTATTCAGTGCCTTGGAGGAGAAATACCTCAAGATGTGCATAGAGATGGGTGATGACAGAAGGTATAGTGTTTTAGGAGTGGGCATGGTTTCTTTTCAGAGGGAGCATGGAGCTCCTCTCTGGTGGGCTCCAGTATTGTAGCAATAATGCTGCAACTCCTGGGACTCTCTTCTTTACTTTTATCAACTCGGTAGTTCATAATAAACTTGGAAGCGACGGTGTTGTATGCACAAGTACTAGCTCTTGCCGCAGCTGTCACTTGGTCAGCTGGCACAAGTCCGCTAGGGGCTTAAGCCAACTTATATGAGCTCTTAGAAGAAGCTTTTTAACTGATGGCTGGAAGCTAATTCAAAGGAAACTGATCCACTTGCAGAAAGAAACTGAAAGCCAAAAAAGTAACATAAACCCTAGCAAACCCTAATTCTACCCGCTAGTCCTACTGATGCAGAGGAGAGGATGCAAACTACTAAAAGAGATGCCATTACTTCTATGAAGGTAAAATACATGTGTCTAGTCTACCTCTATCTGAAGAAAGCATCTTTTTGTATTTTTGAATAATTTATTAGAATTATCATGCATGTGCTTTTAACTGGCTTTTTACTGTGGAGGGGTGGATCAAGGAAGAGAAATGCTTGGAAAAAGTTGGGAAGGTTCAGGGAGGGTCTAAGGAGTCCCTAACACCCTTCCAGAGAGTTTCACAAAGTTTGGCTATCCAGCAACCTCATTTGTGAGCTTCTACAGGAAGTCTGCAGGGGTTCTACAGGATGTTTCAGGGATTTCTACAAGATGTTCAGAAATTTCTACAGGATGTTCTAAAATTGGATTTTGGAGGATGGGTCAGTGAGAGAGGATGCATGAATGGATAGGGAGGTAGGGTAGGGGTTTGAAATGACCCGGTGACTGATGGATGAAGTGATGAGAGGGTGTGGAAAGCTAACTTGACTTAAAGAAGGCTAAGACAATGGAAGAGCAAGAAGGTAAGGTTACGTGGGCAGAAGACTAGTTGTGAGATGAGGAACCTAACTAGGAGATGGAACAGCTGTCCGGGACGAAGCTTAGGTGGATGAGAGAGTGATGTATATGCCCTGCACGGTGTACACTTAACTGAATCAACCAAGTCCTGCACACAATCAAAATCTTAGCTAATCTATCCTAACTGTCAACGAAGCAAATGAAGAGCAGCTTTATTTCTAAAGAGAACCATGTACAACACTTAATCAAAGAAACATCTCAAAATGTCTGAACGCATGACTAACTTCTACAAATGAAGACATTACACCAAAGATTTCATGGTCAAGCAAACTAGTGTTTTTGTTGGGCAGCACTGTTTCTGCAATTCCAGCCCCTGATCCAATAAGGGAGAGGTGAAACTGAGAGTGTAGACACCCCCTTTTCCTGGAGCTTTATCGATTATTATCCTATCAATCTATTCTACACATCTGAAGCAATTCTATTCCTCAACACTGACCTATTTAACAAACACAACTAAATCTTGCTCAACAAAACCACATTTCAAATGCATAAAAGGAAAATCACAATGCATAACGAAAAGATAACAATACAAAGAAGGAGGCCCTAGGCTCTCAGGTTGGGCCCAACCCCGAGAGCTATGGCTCCTATAGAAAACTTAGAGCTGATATCAAATTTGACTGCTTCTCATTATCAAAAAATAATCATAAGTCAAGAGTTATGCCAACAATGGCTACAAGAGAACAAAATAGAGCTAGCAACACTGTAGTGCAAAGTATCCAAGAGTTTTCCCAAAAGTCCCTTATGAAGGCTGAGGCCTTAACATTTATACACCACGAGGCCCTAGCTGGCCTCCTAAATCTATGGGACTTGGCTGCCCAAACTCTGAGTGAACAGCTTCTTCCAAAAAATTTGCTTGGCAGAGTTCTAGATCTGGTTTTGGTGGCCTTTGGAGCTCGGAGTTGGGGGTGAAGATCCTGAAGGAGGCTATTTAATGCCATAGACAACCCCCCTACAAATCCTCAACCCAAGCATGGTTGTCTCCTAGCCCATGTCTGCTCGATTTTGCTCCAACATGTGTCAAAAAATCCTGAAATGAGCACGTGTTAGCCACCTAGGAAGAGTGACTACCCTTATTCGTACAAATGACATAAAAATACTAAAAAATAATGCATAAGTTATGAAAAATGAAGGATTGAACAAGGATAATTAGGCCAAATGAGCCCAAAATGTTACCAAATTTGGGGCTCATCATTACCCCCTGCTAAAATGATTGCTCATCCCTAAGCAACTAGTCCAGCTCCTTGTCTTTCATTGCTTTAATCGCCACTCTCACATCCCAGGCTTCTGAAGTAGTATCCTCCTCACTATCATGGAACCCGGCCTTCTTTTCCACCTCTTCCCACTGCTTATGCTCTTCTTTTTCTGTGCTTCCTTCTACCAATCCCAAAAGCAAAGGTGGGCTTAGCTTGAGGCCGATCCAGCTGGCCTGGAGGTTTTGCATGGACTTCTTGTAGAGAGGCACTTGTACTAGGGCCTCCCTCATTCTAGTTGGAGTGTGATACTCCCTGATTTTGAGGCTGTGGGACAATGTGTTCCACCTTTGGGTGCAAGCATGAACAGAATTGTCCCCTAATAATCGATCCATATCCTCGAAGTGTGCTATAGCCTGAGCCTGTTGATCCATGTATTTTAATAAATCCTGATAGTTGGTTGCTAGGTGTTGGTGGGCTGATATCAATGCAGTGGGGTCCCCTGGCTCTGCTCTAATCAGTAATGGTTCATGTAACTCTTAGTTAATAACATCTTTGACCTCTGTCGCTCTCTTTTCTTCGTGGTTTAACCATGAGGTAAATGCCATCAGTTACATATCTCCCACGACTTTGTTTGGGTCCCATGAAGTTACGTTTGGAAGGGCCAAATTATGGAGGTAGAACTCTGATAGCTTGGCCTTGTCCTCTGTTGAGCTGCTGTTGCATAAATCTATGAACTGCGGGGGTTTTGGATTTGGGACATACCCCTCTGTGCCAATGCATTAATTTGGAATTGCAACCACTGGTCCCATAGGTATAGGCCATAAGATTTGGCTGGTTGCCTACATTGCAGAGCAGCCATAGCCCAACTAGCCATGCATGCCAGTTGTGCCTCTTTTTCTTGCACCTGCTATTTGAGAGCTTGTATCTCTATGTTTGCTTGCAATTCCCTTTCTTGTAGTTGTTGGTTTAGTTCCTCAAGACCAGCTTGCATTCCTTCTTTGCCTTGAGGGTCTGTTGTAGTGTCCTCTGATGCTGTGCACCTTTCTTTCCTCTGTTCCTGTAGCTGTAGTTTGAGCTTCTCATTCTCTTCCTGTAGAAATACTCGCTGGCAGTTTCCCACGTGTTTTGACATAGCCAATTCTCTTCTTGCCTCCTTGAGTTGTTCCTCCAAGGGGCCTATATCTGCTACTCCTTTAGATTTAGCTATCCTCATCCATGTGTGGGTCCTCAATCTTTCTCCCTCCAGTGCAAAGAAAAGTGGCACTGTGAATTTCTGTGGAATAATTTTCCCAGCCTCCAAAAAGTTATAATAAGAGCTCAAGCTGGGCTGGGGGCTAGGTTCCATAATGTGCTCTACCTCTTCTTCCCTTTGTGGTGATGTGGCTGCCTCCCCCTCCATCCTTTCGGTCTCTTTGAGCCTGGCCAATGTTTCCTGTAGAACGACTTCAGCATCTTGTAGAGGGGTTTTTGAAGCTAACCTTTCCATTCTCTCCATCCAGGTAGTTGTCTTTGGGCTCCCCCGCTCATAAGTGACTGATACTTTGGAGGGGGACTTATTCTTTGGTGAGGTAGGGGTGTCTTCAATGGTAATTGGGTCCTTGGATGGAGGTTGGGGTTTGCCGGTTTTAATTCTTACACTTCTCCTCACTTTGAAATACAGAGGAGTCTCCCTCTTTCATTTTTCCTTTGGCTTGGCAGAGGTACTTAGGGTGGCCAGCACAACTACTGCCTCCCTAGCAATAATTTTGGTCATTTTCTCCTTATGTTTTCCTTTCTCAGGACTTCCTGTAGAATGCCCTGTAGTGGCTGATTTTTGGCTTCCTGTAGAAGCCGTTTTTAACCTTCATGTAGAAACAGATGGCACTGTTTTAACCTACTTGGCTGAGGGTGCTTTTTCTTTTAACTCTTCTGAGGCTGCCTTAGAGGTGCCCTCACTGACGTGGAATTTTTCAGTCCTTTCCACCCTGCTCTGTAGTCTTTTCTCCCTGGGTGTTAGTGTGGTTTTGTCACCCTCTCTTTTGGTAGCTTGGTTTTTCTCTTGTTTTCCCTTCTGTTCTTTCTTTGGTGTTTTGGCCAAGGTTTCTTGGCCTTTACCTTTCTTCTCTGCTTGAGTGTGCTCCTTCTCCTCGCTGCTGGAGGAGGTGAGCTCCTCAGCCAAAATTTGGATGTCATCATCCTTAGTCAAATTTTGAAAGGTTTCCCAGGAGAGAGGGATGGTGTATGTGTGGAGTGCATCTTCCACGAGGAGCTTAATGAGCCCATGATGGGCTATCTGGTCTGGCGTTCCCTCTCTCAATTTGGTGGCTCACTCAGTCATGGACTGCAGGAGGAAGTAAGGAATGCTCAACTTTTTCTCTGAGGGTAGGTCCATTTGGTGCCTAAGTTCTATGAGCAGCCGGAAATGATATCCATACACGATGCTAAATCGCCCCTCGCACGTGATATACTTCATAATCTGGAGGCTGACCTCACTCTAGAACGGCTGTAGGCTGGTTCTTCGAACTCCATTCTTGTCTTCTGAGAATTGTTCCTCTGGCAAAAAGAACTCCTTCTTAGCTTTCTGACCCAGTTTTCTCTCCTCCTTATCCCAAGGTACCCCCATCGGTAGATCAGTTACTCTGCTAATGAACTGTGGGGTGAGTCTGAGGGTCAATCCTCTGAAGTTGACAACGGCCAATGTCTTTGACTTTGGCTTCAAGGATCGCAGGAATTCTTCTGCAACCTCGTCATCGTGACCTTGAAGCTTGTCACAGAATGACATCCATCGTGCACGAGAAAACAGGTCCACCACCTCAGGGGTTTCCCGTAACTTCTTTGAGTCTGTAGGCTCTTTTCTAATGAACCCTCCCGACATGGTAAAAACTTGCTGTGTTGGCCTGAGCTTGCCTGCTCGTATACAAAAGTGGATCTTTGGGATTTCCTTAGACAGAGCGCAGAGCTATGTCTCTGTTATGCACACAGTTTATAAAATTCACAACTTTCTACGAGTGAGCCTTAACAGTGGCTCAATTATAAATCAAACCCTGGAGAAAATCCCGCATACACACTACGACGACAATTCTCATGCAGCGATAAGAAAACGCTTGTAAATTCATGCACAGACTATAATTCACGGTTTCCTACCCCTTCAACACGTCAACTTCACCACCTTTCGAACCAATTGCATGGGAGAACTATGTTCAGGCTTACCTCATTCCAGAATTGCCACCTTCGACGTGAACAGTCCAAATTCCTTCGTAATGTTGAGCTTCCTGTAGTGCAGCTTCCTGTAGAAGTCGTGCATGGATTATGGAGAGCGCTTCAGTGGTTCTGGGCCTTCTGTGCAGCAACAGGACGTTGGAACAGGACGAGAAGTCAGAGTAACAGCCTGCAGAGAATTTAGGATGCGTACTCGGCCGCAAAACGGTTGAGAATAAATGAGTGCAGTGTGCCATACGTGATCTAGCTGGCGGATTTGAATTTCTGTGGAATTCGTGGCGCGGGGGTGAGCTGTCCTCGTCTGCCCGTTGGCCGATGTCACCTGCTATCATTCCGCTGCATGTATGCCTGACTGCCGAATCCTTCCCTGAATATCTACCGCCGCCAATCCTGTTAGATTGCCGCTTCTCTCCGACTGGACGCTTCCCACGTGTCCATTTCCTGTCTTGTAGACACAACCAAAGCTTTTCGGATCCGACGAAGCCGTCGGGCTGGTTGTGGTGGCCATATGAATGGCTACCCGACTTGTTCAATCCATTCATTTCCATAGTTACACACATTTTAGAGCATCACTTATGTAATTTGACGAAACAGGGTGAGGCACTTACCTGTGCGGTCGTGGACGTGATTTCTCTCATGCTTCAGGACGAGGGGTGATGGATCCGCTTGCTGCTGCTTCATGCACAGGTATGGGAGCTCCTTTTCATTGACTGTTGCTGGTTGCGAGACCAGTTTCCTGGTTGTGGATGGTGCATGCGTCAGCTTCATGAGTTACAGGTTCGTTCATGGTGTGTGCTCTAGCCGGATCAACTGTTACAGGATTCATGTAGGACATCTTATAGCCGTTTCTCCTCCTAGGGTGCATGTCGAAATAGTGGAGTCACGTTCACAGGTGCAGGTTCCTTAGATTGCCTTGACAGGTAAAGCGTTGAGCCTCTGCATGCTTCATTTCCCACTTAAAAATATTTCTTCTGAGAGTCCAACGTTCTGGTATGACTGTGCAGGTATTTCAATCATATGGCAGCAATGGTGGTGAAAGGAGGCGACAGCAGTGGGGGATGGAGAAAAGAAATTGGTTGCATGCCTCCTTATTGGACTTCGAGCTTCAAATTCTTCTACATAGTTAGTCCTAGCTCGTCCAAAGATTCTACAGGATGTTTCCTGTAGAAATACAGAACTTCCTATAGAAAGTCCTGTAGCTTCCTCTAGAAGGCTAAACTATGACCAGGTTGTGCCCAAACCTTGGAAGAGATGAGTGTTTATGGAGGGAATGCTGGTGAGGTCGGCCGGTAGCATGGTAGGGACCCTTTTCCTTGAGTTGAGAGGCCTCCTTTTTGCATGGAATACCTGCAACTTGCATTAATTTCCAAAGATTGAGCCTGTTTTTTTGTTTCTGCCTCCTTTTTTTTTTTTTTTTTTTTTTTTTTTTTAAGGAGACAGCAGGGGCGCCTCAATGAGATTTTCACCCCTACTATCTGCCTTGGGCGCCTCAAAGAGGTTTTCACCCAAGGGTCTTTTTTATTCCAATTCTTTTTTCAGAGAGACATCCGGGGCGCCTCAATGAGGTTTTCACCCCTACCATCTGCCATGGGAGCCTCAAAAAGGTTTTCACCCAAGGATCTTTATTATTATTATTATTATTTTATTTTATTTTATTTTTTTTTTTTTTTTTATGATGCTCAAGGTATGCCCAAAACAGAGGTAGAACCCTTCTCTATGACCAACACTGATTTTTCCACAGTTTTGATGAACTCTTGCCTCGAAAGAGGTTTCCTGTAACTTGTTACCGGGAAAAGTGTCTATTTAGAACTGCTCTATCCCACTAAGGTGTGACAGTTGCCTTAGAAACAAACAGAGAAAAACTACTTTTGTATTTCCTTTATGAACTATAGATAGAGAGGAATAGAAAGAACCAACCTGTGTCTTGCGCTAATCCTTTGATCCAATCCCTCTCTTCTTTGACAGTCTCCAGCTACCTGCTCCCTTACTTGCCTAGCTTCACCAAGTACCTGTAAGATCACAGAAGAAGAACACTATACAAAGACATGGATCTATATTCATAAACAACTTAGGATCAGATTTAAGTTAACCATACAAATGTAACAAGCATCAATGATACAAAAGCATGGAGGAAAAACTCAAATAGTTTTTATTGATAAACAAGAAAAGATCCAGGAGGAGTTACACCCAATGGTTCCTGACCTAGCATCAACCTCCCAGCAAAGAAGCCCCTCTTCACCTCCAACAAAGCATAGATCACCCAATACTCTGATGTTTGTCTCAAAACCAACAGCAATTCCTTACAATATGCAAAATTCCAGCCTCTGGATCTCTGGGATGAGGGATCCATATATAGATATGTGTAAGGAGGATGAGTCAGCCTGTGATTTGATTAGTGTCTTCTCTCTGTCAGTTCTTGCTTCCACTTGGAGACTGAAGGCCTCTTACTCATCCTTGGTCGAATTCAATGAGGCAAGTGTCACAGGAGAAGATTCTGGAAGCTTCCATTGTCTCTCCACCTCGCGGAATGACACTGCCATTTGTCATTTCTCGCCCAACGCACCCTCACAGTGTATTTAGGTGCATTGCAACGCACCTAGCCAGTGTATTTAGGTGCAATGCAACGCACCTAGCCAGTGGAGCAGCTGAAATGATCCTGTTTTGACTTATTCTGAGCAGTTTCAGGTGGAGAACTTCTGGGAGAAGCTGTAATCTGTTGACCTTGTTCCTTTAGGGGTTAGAACAACACTTTTAGGGACTTAGGAGCCCTTGGTTTATGGACATTTCATGCTTGGAGTTGTAAGGCACAAAAATGTCTATTACAATTGCCCCCTAAAGTATGAGGCCGTAAACCTTTTGGTGTCAGGTGAAATGCTTTATTATGAGGATCCGAAGTTCTTTCAATGCTGGGAGGAGACCTGTAATAAGATACAATACAATACATTATCTTCATACTGTTTTTCATGATCTAGCTGAGGCGGGCATTCCCATGCTCAGCTTTATAAATTCATTTTCATGTACATAGGACAGACAATCGTTTGAGTGTAGACTGATGATTCTGATAGAGCCATCATCCTTTTGGTAGGATGATTATCTGTGCTGCAATGATGTACATTTAATGTCTTTATTTCCCTGGATATATATCGCAGCCCAGATGGATGAAACTAGATCCGGGGTCTTCAATCTTGTCCGATATTCACTCGAAGTACAAGTCGATCCATGTGAGAAATGTTCTGAAGTCGAACATGGAAAGACATCGCTTGATTACCAGTCAATGACGTAAACTGTTAACAAGCGCGAGAGGAATCACCGATAATGATAATGATCCTCAAGGTACTGCAGTACAATTCACGTGGTGTGAATAAAGGACTTGGCGTCGAACACCACGCAAAATCTTTCGGTCGAAGGTTATTGATGTAAACCTGTCGCCGGAAGTGAGAAACTTGCCATTGAGGCATGCAATCTTCAAAGTACTGAATGGGGTGTTCCTAGACCAACTTCTTGGATAATGAGCTGATGTCGACAAGAAGTGATCCGTCAAAGGAGGGCCTTAATGAATCCCACATCAATGACACGGAACGGAGCAAATGATTTTGATGGAGGTGAAAATGATGTGATGATATACGGTTTAGGGTGGCGGTCATGAAAGAATGGAGTATAATGTATGGTAGTGGGTGAGACACAGGTGGCTTCTCTAGATGACTTCACTTGAACATGTCGGCGACACTGATGTGATGGATTGGTAGCATTAACCCCAAATGTGGATGGTATGGTGTGACCATGGCGATGTGACCGGTGAATGAAACAACCCAACCCGACTCGGACACGGAGTGGAAGTGTCATGTTCAAGAGCGACTTGCTACCAATAAAGATTCTTTGAGTTTTCTTCCCAATTTTTCCCCAGTCATTGCTGACCAGTACCTCTTTATTTTTGTCAAGCTTGAGGAGGATAACATATGCTTGTTCTATAATTTTCCCTTCGGGCAAACCCATCGCTATGTTTTAACGAGTCTAGCGATAGTGAAACTCGTTCTCGTCTAAAGACAAGTTTGTCGCTATTAATCTTTTTAACGAGTTTAACGACAAAGATAACTCGGTCCTTTTCAATTTTAGAGAGTCTGAAAAGGTACGTAAAGGTAACTCCAAAATTCGTTTTTCGTCATCTAATCCCTTAAGTCCGAAAAAGTATAAAACAATATAGAAGGGATGAATTTTCGATAGTTTTAACGAGACGAACAAAACAAGTGCTCGATCATTTTGTGCAATAATCCCTCAGGTCCAAAAAGATTAAAATCTAGATGAGGGATAGCACTTCTTGTCCCTTTAACGAGCTGGAAGGCCAAGGACTCGGCAATCTTTTCATATTTTACGAGTCAGTTGAAAAGAGCTTAAAGAAGACTCATCTTTTGAGGAACGAGTGATAAAACGAGTAGCAGTTGATTCCAGGTAAGATTTGGAATTTTCCAATCACGGCAGTGTCACAAGGATGGCTAGTGAAATCACTCTTCGCAACTGTTCCTCAAAATGGGTAAACAATCAAATGGAGGTGAATGATCGGCCAATGAAAAAGTGGAGGTGATGGTGCAAACACGACCAGGGCTTTAATGGCTGAAGTACTACATTCACGGTGGTTATTTACCGGGGAATAGTTCATTTTTTAACGAGCTTAAATGCGGGTTATTTTTTAACGAGCTTGAACCTTGCGGTAACACTGCTCGATCAATCCAGTCGTGTGATAAGAATGTCTCATATAAAAATGACAACTTTTATAGTTTTTCCCCACATCCTTTCTTTATGCAAGTTAGGAAACGACCAATCCAAAAAACAGATAAATGATCACTCTTTTCTTGCACTCCAAAAGGTTTGCATGCCCCCAGGTATAAAACAGAATTTCAAGGTCACCCTCTATTCGAGCTGACAAAACATTTGTTTTATCAGGAAGGGTATACCTCTTACAGGTTACCCAAAGATTGTTCTATTCACAGCGCAAACAAAACACTTCTTCGGCGATGTCTACCAAGATAAACAAAGGTGAGCGAAGGAGGCTACTCCACTCACATAACTTTGACAAGAGAATCTTGTTCTAGAATAACCCCCTCTTCCAATCACGGATGGGGGTACAGACTAGTCATATTCTCCCGCGGAAACCTACCCTATACCCGAAGTTTTCCTGCCGAAGCAGACCAGGGTGCATGCCCCCTGGGTTTCAGTCATATCCCTCCGAATTACTCGCGCTCATCGGGAGGACGGACTGGAGATTGAGACATTTCTTGCGTGAAAAGACCATTCAGGGATGGTATATGACTATTTGCTCTGTATGATCCGGGAAATGAAAGCTGGTCCACGAGCTTGACCACTCTTCCTTCGTGCGGAAAACACATTACTCTAAAGAGTGAGGAGACAATTGCTCCCATGCAATAAATATAGTCTCGTCCAAGGAGTAGATTGTAATCCAGGGGTCCTTGAACTACCATTACGTTCATGTGAACTGTTTTCCTTCTCAATGTTATGGGCACATCGGGAAGGATCCCTAACGGTCGACTGGTTCCTTTATCAAAGCCTGTCAGATTTCTCGTCTCAGGAAAAAGCGATGGTGAACCAAGCGCTTTCCAAGAAGTTGAGGAAAGGATACTCACAGAAGCCCCTTCATCTATGATGGTACCAGCCATAACCATTCTATATATTTGAACGATAATTCGGAATGGTACGCTTGCTGGTAAACGGGGTCTGCCTAGTTGATTCCAGTCGAAGGAGACAACTAGGTTGCTTGGAGGTGGGACCGAATAGACGGCCGAGTACGGCTCTGACGAACTTCCTTCCTACGGTAAAGGAACGGGTAAATTTCCCCCTTGTTCGTCGGAGTCTGTGTTTATGAAGAGAATTTGGACGGTGTCATCCTTGTTCTCTTCAGTGATTGTATCATCTGAAGATGAAACCT
The DNA here is from genome assembly GCA_031772625.1 of Pinus tabuliformis. Lineage (NCBI taxonomy): Eukaryota > Viridiplantae > Streptophyta > Pinopsida > Pinales > Pinaceae > Pinus > Pinus tabuliformis. The sequence continues at coordinate 929,244,448 of CM062811.1, read as the reverse complement.
CTGAAGGCAAGACTGGGTCAACTGCCGCCTCGACCTTTTGACTTTCGTCTGGTATGGATCCAGATGGTTTATCTTCAATGATAGGTGCTTCAGCTGACCGCCTGAGCGGGCCAGCCGGATTTTCAACTAGTGACGGACTCGGCAAGAGTTTTTTATATCCAGGAGGGAGTCGTGACGGTGAAACCGGATGATCATCCAAAACTCTTTTAGCTTCGTCTAAGAAGGGACAACGGTGGATGGCATGATCGCCTTCGCACAGTTTACAAGGAAATCTACATTTCCCTTTTTGTCCTAGGGCTTCACTTTCACTAGTTGATGGTGTGCTTTCAACATGATCATCAGAGGTTGACGACACCGGGTTGTGCAAACGAGGAGACCAGTCCCTTAAGATCCGAGGGATGCAAGGACAATCTCTGTGAAAGTGGTCTCCTTTGCAAATGACACATGGCGATTTAGGCCTGGTCGGTGCAGTGTGTGGATTTTCATTAGACGACATTCGTATTCCCCCATTCGCCTTTGGTTCCTTCTTCTTCTTCTCTTTCTTCTTCTTTTCCTTCTTCTCCTTAGGAACTTGACTTTTGGCTTTACCAGCCCCATCAAGTGAAGAGGAAGGAGGAGAGGAAGAATTAGAGGAAGTAGAAGGTTGGTGGGCAACTCTGGACTCGTCTAATTGCTGATTCGATTGTTCAGGAATAGTGGTGTTCTGAACGAAAGAGGTTGAGAAGAGCCATACTGGCAAACCAATTGTTAGCCCTGGAAGCGACAAGGTAGCCATATGGGGCACACCAACATCTCCCCAAGAGGAGAAGGGACTAGGATTTCCTCCAAGGGGAATTCCTTGGTTGGTAGACTCCATTTTCTCAACCCAAGATCAATGTAGGAAAGGGTAATGAATATTCCGTTTAAAATAAATTTTATACATTTTGACACAACTTGTTTTTTTCAGTTTTTAAGAGTCGAGAAAAAACAAAAGATGACTCTAGTCTCCTTCGATTTTTAATGAGCCTGAAGTGACAAGTGCTCAGATGGACCTTTTCCGTTAAGGATTCTGAAAAGGAACGAAAGGGACTGCTCTGGAGGTGTAGGTAGAGGGAGTACCAAACCAATCGCAAAAATGCAGAATACTTTTTACGGTACGGCAGTCAATCTTCCTGAATGCTGTGTTCAGTGCATTGCGATCGATAGGGCGGTAGACACGGCTTCCTATGGATAAAGGATTTAAGCCTATAGGGGTCTCCCAAAATATACTCGACGGTACGTGGGAGTGTTATAGACATTTTTGTGCCTTACAGCTATAAGCATGAAATGTCCATAAACCAAGGGATCCTAAGTCCCTAAAGATGTTGTTCCTACCCCTAAAGGAACAAGGTCAACCAATGACAGCTTCTCCCAAAAGTTCTCCACCAGAAACTACTCAAAACTAGTCAAATCAGGATCAATTCAGATGCTCCACTAGCTGCCTGCGTTGCAAAGCACCCAAATACACTGGCTAGGTGCGTTGAAACGCACTTGAATGCACTACCAGGGTGCGTTGAGTGGGAAATGACAAATGGCAAAGTCATTCAACGAGGTGGAAAGACAATGGAAGCTTCCAGAATCTTCTCCAATGACACTTGCCTCACTGAATTCGACCAGTGATGAGTAAGACGCTCTCAGTCTCCAAGTGGAAGCAAGAACTGACAGAGAGAAGCCACAAGTCAAAACATAAGCTGACTCATCCTCTTTGCATACATCTATATATGGATCCCTCATCCCAGAGATCCAGAGGCTGGAATTTTGTACTTTGCAGAGAATTGCTGTTGGTTTTGAGATTGAGATTAGTGCATTAGGTGATTTATGCTTTGTTGGAGGTGAGGAAGGGATTCCTTTGCTGGGAGGTAGATGTTGGATCAGGACTCACTTGGTTGTATCTCCTCTTGGATCTTCTTATCATATCAATAAAACTATTTTAGTTTCTCCTACATGTTTGTGTATCAATGATGTTTGTTATATATGCATGTTTAGATTAAATATGATCCTAAGCTATTTATGAATGTAAATCTATGTCTTTGTGTAGTTTTCCTCTTCTGTGATCTTGCAGGAACTTGGTGAAGTTGGGCGAGTAAGGGAGCAGGTAGCGGGAAGAAAACAAAGAGGAGAGCGATTGGATCAACAAACTAGCGCAAGACACAGGTTAGTTCATCCTTCCTCTTCGTTTACATTTCATAAAGAAGAATACGAAAATAGTTTTCCTTGTTTGTTGCTAAGGCACTATCACACCTTAGAGTGGGATAGGGGCGTTCTGAATAGATACTTTTCCCAACAACAAAATGGCGACTCCACTGGGGATCGTGTCTAGTTAGTTTGTTTGTGTTTCTCTTGTTGTTTGTTTCATAAACACAAAAGCAGCAATCGAACTGCACTTTCCATTATCAAGTGCAAAGTAGCTGCTGCTTCAATCCACTCACTAGGATTTGTTTATGACTTGAACAGCTGATCCACAAATGCTCTAATTTCCCTTTGTGATAGCTCTTAGTCCTCCTTTAAATCAACCCTCTGATTGTTCACATTTGATTGCTTTTATCCGGCCAAAAACCATAGATTAAACTGCAAACCGTGACCCAGAACCCAGAAGAAATTCTCGTTTCTACTTCAACGCAGGCTCTGTGAAGAGGTTCTACATTTCAACGCAGGTCCCGAGAGGGCTACCTGCGCTGCAATTCAGTTTCTCTGTGCAACAGGTGCGTTGATCAGCCTTTGCCCTGTGCAGCTGAGGTTCTTTGCTTCATTTTGTTCAGTTTTATCTTTGATTTTTGCAGCCTGTTATCAGTGTGTGTACCTATCTGAAAACCCTTTCTTTTTGCCTCAATTCCGCCTCAGTTGTATAAAAGAAACTGTATTTGTTTTTGTGTATTTGTTACGTCATTTACAGTTTCCCATTGCAAAAGTAAACTAGTCATACTGTCGCCTTTAGATCCAGATCTGTCGTAAGTGTCGTTTTGATCTTAGGAGTAAGTTTGTTTGCTGTTGACAGTTGATTACGCTTTTGCTTTTGTCTTTGGCTTGAATTTGTGAATTTCTAGTGTCGAAACAAGTGTTTACTTCAAAATCATAAAGTGTCGTAATCGTCTCTACCTTTTTGATTTCGAAAAGAAGCTTATTTGTGTTTTTCACTTGAAATCGAATTCAAATTTGTACAACAACTTTCTTTATAGGCATCAATATTAAGAAAGTGAAAAACAAATACATGCACAAGTGAATTTGCATATTGACAGTTTGTATGGCTTGATTTAGGAAAAGTTCATTTACAGTGTGCTCTTTGCTCTTTGAGAAAATATTGTGTCTTTCTTTTCCCCTTGTAGCTAGGATTTTCATTGTTGAAAAGAGATAAAAGCTTGCTTATCATCTTTAGACTGCATTTAGGAATTACATCTACATCTCGTGGTGATCCAAAAAGGCAAACTTCTAAGAAAGATCAACCTAAAATAAATTGAATGAACTTAACAACGCTTTGTAACTTAACGCACAACATAGAGGTCTAGGCTAGAGACGTGTTCCGGCGTCGTAAAGCCTGGTAACTGTTGTCCTCACTGTTGGTTGGGTGATTCCTCCACTGTGAGACGATAAGTGCCAGTACGGATTGTGCTCCCATGTACCGTCGAGTATATATTGGGAGACCCCTATAGGCATAAAACCTTTATCCATAGGAAACCGTGTTGGCTGCCCTACTGATCGGAATGCACTGAACACAGCATTCGGGAAGATTGACCGCCCGTACCCTAAAAAAGTATTCTGTGGTTTTGCGATTGGTTTGGCACACCCTCTACCTAGATCTCCAGAGCAGTCCCTTTTATTCCTTTTCAGACTCCTTAACAGAAAAGTTCCATCTGAGCACTTGTCACTTCAAGCTCATTAAAAATCGAAGGAGACTAGAGTCATCTTTTGTTTTTTCTCGACTCCAAAAATTAGAAAAAGCAAAGTTGTGTCTAAAGCGTCTAAAATTCATTTAATTCGGAAACATATTTCCCCTTTTGTATTTTAGTTGATCGAGTAATCCGCAATCGTGGAAGAAAGTCAATTGAAACCCCGTCGTTCGCGGAGGCTTACGAGTCAACCGTCTTTGTCTCCGGAATCGAAAACAATACGGACAAAGCGAACTCGTTTAACCGGTTCGAAATCTCCTATTAAAGTTAGAACAAGTGTTCCAACAACATCCGAGATTCTGGTTACTCCAAACATTTCTGGAAACCCTGCCTCTAGAGAAGAAGTTCAACAGCCACAGAGGGACAGTGATACTGATCCTAGTATGAGAGTAAACACTTGTGTTACTGAACCAGTTCCATCTGCGACCGGTTCGGAGAGTCTAGCTCTTCAAACATCTGTCGCTGTCGATTCAACCCCTTCTTCAGCACCAGAAATATTTTACGGACCTGACGGTCTTCCCCTTCCACCTGGTTTGATTGCGATCGAAGAAATTGTAGAAGATCCGCAAGCAAGTACTCCAACACATTTTGGAGTCGGGGTCACTCTTTTTCCTTCGACATCAGAAGTTGGTCTACCACCAGCGGAAGTTCCTGTAGAATTGCTAGGTAATCTTTTGGATAGACTCCAAATGTCTGAACAATCGTCAACATCTAGGACTGTGTCGACTGACACAGCGACAGCAGAACTCCCTGTCGTCACTCCGACAATGTTCGCCGACATACCATCTGTCCCAACTAGCTCTCAACCGCTAGAAAGAGCCCACTCAGGGGCTATTTCGACAGTGTGGTCCGTTCCTGTTTGTTCATCCGGAATTATACCCGGGAAATCTTATGTTGAATCTCAACAAATTGATCCATTTGGAGGTCAATTTGGGCAGTCCGGTCCCCAAGGGCAAACAATTCCCTTTAGTTTTGGATTACCACCATATGGGGGGCAGTACGCCCTTTCATTACCACCTCCGGGAGGATATCCATACGGGAGTTCACAATAGTATTCAGGTTATACTGGAGTTACATCAAGTGGTTGGGTACCTATACTACCCCAACAACCAAGGGTTGTGTATTCAATGCAACAATTTGTACCTATGTCGAACATCCCGACTACACCAGCTATTGTGACGGTGTCACAGGTTCAAACGATGCCTGTTGTATGCCAACCTCAGATTTCTCAGGTTGTAATGCAACAGCCCCTTGACCCTGTGACTCAACCACAATCGCCAACTAGTGGGGTGACACAAGTCCAAACGAGTACAATTACCCCACACCTTGGTCCAGCAGTTAGTATAGCGCAACAACACATGGCTTCACAACCGTGGCTGGTGCAATACCAACAACCACAATTCCAACAAGTATACCAAGGTTCTGAGCAGCAGATCTTTGCGAACAGTGGACAATCGTACATTAAAAACGGTCAAAATCAACCATTTTACAATGGTCATGTCCACCAACCGTATCAGTCACACCAGCATCAACTGCATTATGCTGGTATGCAAAGGCCAACTGCTCAGCCGATTCCATCGTATCCTGGGTATGCTTCACCTAACCTGAATCAACAGTTACCATTCGTGGCAACTTTAGAGTTACCTTATTTACACCGGTTAACAAATGATCCAATTGCTTACGCCCCTTGGTGGCCAGCGATTCCGCATAAACTTCCATCAGATATTCCTAAATTTAATGGAAATCTGGGTGAAGATCCATCGAATCACGTGATGACATTTCATATATGGTGTTCATCAAACACCCTAAACGATGATTCGATAAGGCTTCGCCTTTTTCAGAGGACATTAACGGGTCCAGCGGCAAAATGGTATATTGAATTGCCTAGAGCTTCGTTCGACAATTTCAGTACCTTAGCCACGACTTTTTTAACCCATTTTCAGTTACCGATAAGGTATGAGACGGGAGCAGAACTCCTTACCAACTTCAAATAGATAATGGCCACTCACATATCTGATCATATACATGAGTGGCGACGTCGTCGTAGGATGGTAAAAACGTATGTTCCCGATCAGCTATTAGCTAAATGGTTTATCAAGTCTTTACTACCTTCCATCACGGAAGATGTGGCAAAGGGGGGGCCATAATGGAAGAGCAAGTTATAGCTCGTGCACAGTATCTGGACTTGATCTATACTCAGTCCGGCACGCTCTACGACAAAATACCCGACGCCCCTAGACCGGAATCCTCAATTCCTCCTCCTCCTAAATCAAACAATGACTCTCACGCCAGCGATGGCGTGATTGGCACGACAAACGTGAAATCGACAAAGGCTACGTCCAAGAAAGCCCGTAAGATTTCAAATCAAAATGCAAAAGACAAAATTCTTGCTTCGGAAGTAAATGCTGTATCAACAGATAAGGGCAAAGAAACCAAACAACCAGGAAGCAAGAAGAAACAAAGCAAAGGGAAGAAGAAGAAACAGGATGAGTCATCTCCTGAAAAAAATTCTTCAAACCCTCCTGGAAATAGGAAACCCCCCTCAGGGTGTCAGATATGTGATGAGGATCATTAGACGAAAGAATGTCCATACAAAGTTGAGCTTAAAAGATTCTTTAAGAGTTCGAAAACCTCAGCAGTGTTAACTGATCCGTTTCCAAATCCAGGAACAAATCTGGTTGATAGTGGAAATGCTTCCCCGTCTCAAGTGCTAATGTTGTCGATTTTGAAGCAGCAAAATGATGCTTTGATTTTGATAAGGAACAAAGATTACGGGAATCCGCAGCTGTCGAACGACAAGGATAAAGATCAACCGAGTAGTTCGACAACAACTTCGATAGAAGTTGTACCACCCATCATTCCTGAATTAACAATAAAACCGCCAAAGGGAGTAGTACACAAGTCGACATTTAATCCTCGCGCTAGAGCGGCGCAGCATTATAACATAGTGGAAGATTTGGCCCAATCGCCATCCGCTATGTCGACTCTTGAAGTACTACAAAACTGTCCATCCCAAAGGCAGGCTTTGTTATCAGCCATTGGTGGGATTGATCCAAAGGATTCCAATCTTGTATCCTTTGACCACAAAGGGTACGATCCTCAGTTACCAACTCAATTAGCTTTCCTTGTTCAAGTGAAAGCCCTCAACAACACTGTTCACCGAACGATTATTGATGAGGGGGAATCTACATGTATTATGTCGATGAGTTGCTGGAAAAATTTAGGATCTCCAACCTTGTCACGATCTTCGACGACGTTAAAAGCATTCGACGGAAGGACATATACCCCATACGGTATCCTAAATAACTTGAAAGTGGAACTAGGGGGAAAAACAGTAGAAATAGATGTTGAAGTCATCGATGGGAATCTTGATTACAACGTCCTACTAGGAAGACCGTGGATGTATGCCATGGCAGCTGTTGTGTCGACCTATTTTAGAAAGATTGCATTTCCCTTCCAAGGAGGGATTACAATCGTCGATCAACAAAACTTCCTCCCCAATGGTTCTCAAGTTACAAGAAGCATTCCCATGATCCATGGAAGCCCCCATTCGCTTCAGAATATCGGAGTAGGCCTACTAAAAGATCCTATACTAATGGGAACTTTCGCTCTTCCACCTCCAACCAATTTGGCGGAAGTAGCGTCGATAGGAACCTGCAATATGATATCTTCCACAAAGATATTAGGAAACGATATCAACATGGATCATACAATGGTTTTGCCCCCAAGCCCAATAGAAGTATTATAGAAATCAATGTTTCTAGCATGGGAGGCAAACCCAAATCAATGCTCATCAAGCGTTTGGGTAGATAGGTCTAGAGAATATGGTACCCCTTCAGATCCTTGGTCGTGAGTGCATGGAACCGACGAAGGAATTCTACAATCAATGTTGATTGAAGGAGCCCCATGGAATGATTGCCACCATCGTTCCCTTCTTCCGGAATATGAAGAAGATACTCAAGATGACCTTTATCATCCTTCAGTTTTTGAATTTCTATCAAATACTGTAAATACGGTGGATTCCGAGCGAAACCTATCCAACATTGAAGAGAATATAGCCATAAATATCTCGACTAAAACGGATGTTGTAGAGAATATTTATGTTGGCAAATGTTGTTCTCCTTCAGAACTAGAAATATACAACGCTCTTTTTCGCGAATTCAGAGATGTCTTTGCTTGGTCATATGATGAAATGCCAGGCATTGACTTGAGTATCGTTGAACACGAAATTAAGATGTATCCAGATGTCAAACCGGTACGACAACGGCTCAGGCAGGTGCACCCCAAGAAAGCCGCTGCCATTAAGGCAGAAGTTGAAAAACTTCTCCATGCTGGTTTCATCTACCCGGTTCCTCTAACCGATTGGGTATCCAACATTGTCCCTATTATGAAGAAACAAGGGACAATTAGAGTGTGTGTCGATTATAGGGATGTAAATCAAGCTTGTCCGAAAGACAACTACCCTACACCCTTCATCGACCAGATAATTGATGAATGCGCCGGATAATTGATGAATGAAATCTTTTCATTCATGGATGGATTTTCCGGGTATAATCAAATAAATATCCGCCCACAGGACCAGTCAAAGACTGCATTCATTTGTCCGTGGGGCACATTCGCATATCGAAAATTACCCTTTGGTTTAAAGAACGCAGGGGCGACCTTTTAGAGCGCAATGAATTATGCCTTCCATGACATCAAGAACATCATTCAACCATACCTCGACGACCTTCCAGCTCATTCGCGAAAGTGGACTAATCATCCACAGCACTTAAGAGCGATATTTCTGCGTTGCCGACACTACAAGATACGACTCAATCCGCACAAATGTGTATTTTGCGTCGGTTCTGGTCGTTTACTTGGCTTTGTAGTCTCCAAGGATGGGATTCGTCTCGACCCATGCAAGGTCCAGCCAATCATAAATTTTCGTCCACCTTCAAATTTGCTTCAGATTCAGAAACTCCAAGGGAAAGCAAACTTTCTGAGGAGGTTCATTCCAAATTACGCCGAACTTGCTAAAGGATATACACGTCTTTTGAAAAAGGAGGTACCTTTCATCTGGGATCAAGTTGCGCAAGCTTCCTTTGATGCTTTAAAAGATTCCTTAATAAAAGCATCATTAATGTACGCCCCCGATTATCAAAGAGATTTTAACCTGTATCTGGTTGCAGCAGATACAACCATCGCAATGGTTTTAGTTCAAGAAGTCGATGGAATTGAACACCCTATATATTATTTAAGTAAAAACTTAAATGATACAGAAAGCAAATATTCTTATGTTGAAAAACTAGCACTTGCAGCTATTCAAGCGATACAAAGATTTCGACACTATGTCCTCTTCCGGAAAACTACCATTCTGTCAGATTGCAACCCCATGACTTATATATTGTCGCGAAAGTTGCTGGGGGGAAAATATTCAAAATGGATAGCAATCCTTCAAGAGTTTGATTTGGAATTTGTAAAATCCAAATCAAAGAAAGCTCTAGTTTTTGCAGAATTATTATGCGATCTCCCATCGTCGTCCAACGATGAAACATCCAAAGAATCAATCGTGGATGAGAATTTGTTTCTGATATCTACAAGAAACGAGTGGTATGGAGATATAATAATTTATCTCCAAACCCAAAAGTTTAGGCCTAACACCTCTCACTCTGAACAGAAACGTATACGATACCAAGCAAAAGACTACATGATCGTCGGTGATACGCTTTACCGTCGTGGTATTGATACAGTTCTGAGAAGGTGCCTCACCCATGAGGAGGCCAAAAAAGCCCTGAATGAGTGTCATTCAGGCGCGTGTGGGGGGCATCAATCTGGATATGCTAAAGCACAAAAAATCTTACGACCAGGATACTTCTGGCCAACAATGTTCAAGGATTGCATAACCGCAGTCAGAAGTTGCCATGCTTGTCAAATTTTTGATAGCAAAACCAGAAGACCACCCACACCATTACAGCCGATAGTTGCTGTTGGGCCTTTCGCCAAATGGGGCATCGATTTCATGACATGTAACCCCACCTCGACCGGGGGGCATGGGTATATTATAGTCGTCGTGGACTATTTTACCAAATGGGCCGAGGCGATGCCTACATTAGATAACACTGGTGAAACAGCTGCAACTGCCCTTTTCTTTTTCAATCATGTAGTCGCCAGATTCGGCGTACCACAGGCTATAGTCACAGATCATGGATCGCATTTTCGCAATCACATGATGGTTGAATTAGCTGCCAAGCTAGGGCTATCTCACGACAGCTCTACTCCGTATTATCCGCAAGCCAACGGACAAGTTGAAGCGATCAACAAAGTCCTGAAGCGTATGTTGCAAAGGATGATCGAAGTTCACAAAAGAAGGTGGCACCTAATCCTGTACTCAGCCTTGTGGGCTTACCGAACATCGGTAAGGAATGCAACCGGGTTCACACCCTTCCAACTGGTATATGGCCTGGAAGCAGTCTTACCAGTCCAGTGTGAAATCTCATCTCTTAAACTCGCAATCGATCTCCTCCCCGAAACTTCAGAAGAAGAGGCCCGTTTCTTGGAATTAATCCAATTGGATGAAACCCGTCGTGATGCCGCTTTGGCTAACGAAGCCCATAAGAAACGAGTCAAGGCGCAGTTCGACAAAATGTCAAACCCCGTGTCTTCTCGGAAGGTGACTTGGTCCTGCTTTATGACCAAGAATCCGACAAATTGGGAGCGGGTAAATTTAACTCTTTATGGATGGGCCCCTACATTGTTAAATGGGTGTTAGCAAAAGGAGCCTACGAGTTGATGGATTACGATGGAATTCCACTGGCGCAACCTCGTAATGGGTTGTACCTCAAGCATTACTACGCCTAATAGTGACCAATATGCTTTTGTTATATTTTTGTTTTCGCTAAGAGTGTTTGTTTTGGTCGAGTAATCCACCTTTTTACATTTATTGCAGAAGTCAAACCCATTGGAACCATGTGTTGGATATGCCGACGGAGCGAGTCGTAGTTCGCAGAACCTGTCCTCCGCAACCTAGGCCATTGTTTATCCAAGCGGCGAGTTAGTAAGTTTCAGAGGTGTATGTATTTGTCAATCAACAAACAATATCGCTGAATATAGTGTGTTGATAGAACTTCTCTCTGATGCCATCACTCATGGTATACGCCGGCTAATCGTCAGGCTAGACTCACAGCTCGTAATACTACAACTCAATGGTATATATTCCGTCCGAAACCCAGCGATTTATCGCATGTTCCTAAGGGTTAAGATTTTGGAAAGACAATTTGATTTGATTCAATACCAACATATTTCCAGAAAATTAAACACATTAACCGACTCATTAGCAAACTATGTGTTAGATAGACATTTGCAACATTTATAAAAAGAAACACATCATCAATGTTTTACATGTGGATCATATAGCTCAACCAGAATAAAACCCCGAAAATCAAAATATATATATATAGTTGTTTATGGTTTACATATAATGTTCTGTAACCAAGACAAAATCGGTCACATGACCCAAAAACTCAAAATGCTAGGGGGCACCCTAGTCTAATGATGCTCGTGATAGCAAGTCACAGCCTGTGTGATCATGCGTAAGAGACGAGTCCATCGTCTAGGCACACCAGTAGTATGCCGCTGTAACTGCAAAGGTAGCTCGTCGATCCTCACATCTGGAATACCGAGAGTAAGGCTCTCAACCTGCTCCTGCACAGCTGTGAGAGTCTCGGCCACATCAAGGTCATGAAGGATAACCCTCCCGGCGGCCTCTCCTGCTGGGGCAACGGCTGGCACTCTCAGGCGAACTATTGGACGAACAGGACCAACATCTGCATGCACACATGAGTTTGATTAAAGTCTTGATAGAATAAAGCACAAGGGCATTATAAATAAAAGCAGTAAACAGTGATATGGTCAGTACTAAATCCTGATCACCCCGGAAGTCCATGGCGACATATGGATACTCGGAATAGACCATCTCCTGACGACCAAACCACCTGAAGAAGGTATCAGAAAAATAAATCTGAGATTGACTAGCATGCCTAGACATATGGTCAACCTATCTCTGCATACGTGGTTCAGTAGGAGAAGGTAAGTCGAGTGCAATGTATTGCGGCTGCATCAGTGGTATCTTCTCCAAGGCAAAGGCGGTCAAAATAGAACTGGACCCGAAGTTCTTCAATCTCCCATCCTTTATCTTGGTCAACTGACTTTTCATCACAAGAAGTACTGCATCACACCAGTTGAATATTTTCGGTTGGAGGCATTCCAAGGCATGCTGCATATAGGATCTGTTGGCTACATGAAGAGACGCACTACCGGCCATCCTACCAAAAGTAAACAGGATAGACCTAAGGGACCTGTCAGTGACATCACGGATGATGATCTTGCCGTCTTTACTCGGCTGAGATCCTTCCCTGCAATACTGGCGGACATAATCTCTCACAGAGTCACTCCCTCGGGCCGAACCTGACAAAGAGATGGGGGCACCCCGCCTTGACAAGCCAGTCAAGAAGTAAATGTCTACTGCAGTCAAGGGGATAGATTTGCCCCTAATCTGGAAAACTTGATTGATAGGATCCCAAGCATCGAGCAAATACTGCAGTAGGTTGATCTGCTGTCTCATGCTAGAGATGCGGAAGAACTTCAGCAAGCCACAGTTCCGCAGCGCGTTCACTGTAACCGGATCATGTAGGGCAATCATGTCCTCTTCTTCATGTTCTCATTCTCACCATGTAAGGGTCATTTTGCTCTGAGATCTCTGAAAAACAAACAAGAGAGGAGTTAGATCCTGATTTTGATGAGAAACAGGCAAAAATTTTCATCAAAAACTGTGCAACAAATTCCTTTTCTACGCCCAACGCACCTGCACAGTGTTCCACCTGCGTTGAATGTCAAATTGCCTTCATAATGGTCAACATTCAACGCAGGTTTCGAATGCCCAGGGTGCGTTGATGGCAGAACGAACCCATCAAACCCCAGGGGCTCAGAAAAGCAGAGAAATAAGCACAGAATGCAGAAAGGAAACCATGAAATGAAAGAGCTCAGGTTTAGCTCCTACCTGGTCCAGACGGCGCCAAGAATCGTCCACAAAATCTCCCGAAATCAGCTGATGAAAATCAAGGGGGAAGAGGCACCTCCAAAGCTCCAACAAACCAAGTTCAAATGAAATGGTAAAATGAGAGGTAAAAACACTTTTTAATTGCTTTTTACGTAGTTCAAAGTAAAATATTAGCGTTTTAATCTCATTTTCAAGCAAATGTTGTTCATTTCTAACTAGTTTGATGAAGCAATTGAAAGTACAGTACTATCTTTGAAAAGGCGAAGCTATTTATGGTAAAAAATCAAAACTAGACCATGTTATCGAGCAGTTTTAGCGCATAGTTCATGCTTGTTAAAAAATAAACATAAGATCGAGCAGTTTTAGCGCATAGTTCATGCTCGTTAAAAAATAAACATAAGATCGAGCAGTTTTAGCGCATAGTTCATGCTCGTTAAAAAATAAACATAAGATCGAGCAAATGTTTCAACCCATGTTTAAGCTCGTTAAAAAATGAAATATCCTCCGGTAAATAACCACCGTGAATATAACATTATTAGCCATTAAAGCCTTGGTCGTGTTTGCACTGTCACCTCCACTTTTCCATTGGCTGATCATTCACCTCCATTTGATTGTTTACCCATTTTGAGGAACAACTGCGAAGAGTGATTTCACTAGCCATCCTTGTGACACTGTCGTGCTTGGAAAATTCCAAAACTTACCTGGAATCAGCTGCTACCCCTTGTATCACTTGTTCCTCAAAAGATGAGTCTTCTTTAAGCTCTTTTCATCTGACTCGTAAAATATGAAAAGATTGCCGAGTTTTGGCCTTCCATCTCGTTAAAGCGACCAGAAGTGTTATCCCTCATCTAGATTTTAATCTTTTTGGACCTGAGGGATTATTGCACAAAAAGATCGAGCGCTTGTATTGTTCGGCTCGTTAAAACTATCGAAAATTCATCCCTTATGTATTGTTTTATACTTTTTCGGACTTAAGGGATTAGATGACGAAAAAGGACTTCCGGAGTTACCTTTACGTTCCTTTTCAGACTCTCTAAAAATGAAAAGGACCGAGTTATCTTTGTCGTTAAACTCGTTAAAAACATTAATAGCGACAAACTTGTCTTTAGACGAGAACGAGTTTCACTATCGCTAGGCTCGTTAAAACATAGCGATGGGTTTGCCCGAAGGGCAAATTATAGAACAAGCATATGTTATCCTCCTCAAGCTTGACAAAAATAAAGAGGTACTGGTCAGCAATGACTGGGGAAAAATTGGGAAGAAACTCAAAGAATCTTTATTGGTAGCAAGTCGCTCTTGAACATGACACTTCCGCTCCGTGCCTGAGTCGGGTTGGGTTGTTTCATTCACCGGTCACATCACCATGGTCTCGCCACACCATCCACTTTTGGGGTAAATGCTACCAATCCATCATATAAGTGTCGCCGACATGTTCAAGAGAAGTCATCCAAAGAAGTCAACCATGTCCCATCCACTACCATACATTATACTTCATTCTTTCATGACCGCCACCCTGAACCATATATCATCAGATCGTTTTCACCTCCATCAAAATCATTTGCTCCGTTCCATGTCATTGATGTGGGATACATCAAGGCCCTCCTTTGACGGATCACTTCTTGTCGACATCAGCTCATTATCCAAGAAGTTGATCTAGGAACACCCCTTCAGTACTTTGAAGCTTGCATGCCTCAATGGCAAGTTTCTCACTTCCGGTGATAGGTATACATCAATGACCTTCGACCGAAAGATTTTGCGTGGTGTTTGATGCCAAGTCCTTTATTCACACCACGTGAATTGTACTGCAGTACCTTGAGGGTCATTATCATTATCGGTGATTACTCTCGCGCTTGTTAACAGTTTACATCATTAACTGGTAATCAAGCGATGTCTTTCCATGTTCGACTTCAAAACATTTCTCACATGGATCGACTTGTACTTAGAGTGAAGATCAGACGAGATTGAAGACCCCGGATCTAGTTTCATCCATCTGGGCTGCGATATATATTCAGGAAAAATAAAAACATTGACATGTACAGCATTGCAGCACAGATAATCATCCTACCAAAAGGATGATGACTTCATCAGAATCATCAGTCTACCATCAGATGATTGTCTGTCCTATGTACATAAAAATGAATTTATAAAGCTGAGCATGGGAATGCCCGCCTCAGCTAGATCATGAAAATAGTATGAAGATGATGTATTGTATTGTATCTTATTACAGGTCTCCTCCCAGCATTGAAAGAACTTCGGATCCTCCTAATAAAGCATTTCACCCGATAAACGGCCTCATACTTTAGGGGGCAACTGTTATAGAAATTTTTGTGCCTTACAGCTATAAGCATGAAATGTCCATAAACCAAGGGATCCTAAGTCCCTAAAGATGTTGTTCATACCCCTAAAGGAACAAGGTCAACCAATGACAGCTTCTCCCAGAAGTTATCCACCAGAAACTGCTCAAAACTAGTCAAATCAGGATCAATTCAGATGCTCCACTAGCTGCCTGCGTTGCAAAGCACCCAAATACACTGGCTAGGTGCGTTGCAACGCACTTGAATGCACTACCAGGGTGCGTTGAGCGGGAAATGACAAATGGCAAAGTCATTCAACGAGGTGGAAAGATAATGGAAGCTTCCAGAATCTTCTCCAATGACACTTTCCTCACTGAATTCGACCAGTGATGAGTAAGAGGCTCTCAGTCTCCAAGTGGAAGCAAGAACTGACAGAGAGAAGCCACAAGTCAAAACATAAGCTGACTCATCCTCTTTGCATACATCTATATATGGATCCCTCATCCCAGAGATCCAGAGGCTGGAATTTTGTACTTTGCAGAGAATTGCTATTGGTTTTGAGATTGAGATTAGTGCATTGGGTGATTTATGCTTTGTTGGAGGTGAGGAAGGGATTCCTTTGCTGGGAGGTAGATGCTGGATCGGGACTCACTTGGTTGTATCTCCTCTTGGATCTTCTTATCATATCAATAAAACTATTTGAGTTTCTCCTACATGTTTGCGTATCAATGATGTTTGTTATATATGCATGTTTAGCTTAAATATGATCCTAAGCTATTTATGAATGTAAATCTATGTCTTTGTGTAGTTTTCCTCTTCTGTGATCTTGCAGGAACTTGGTGAAGCTGGGCGAGTAAGGGAGCAAGTAGCGGGAAGCAAACAAAGAGGAGAGCGATTGGATCAACAAACTAGCGCAAGACACAGGTTAGTTCATCCTTCCTCTTCGTTTACATTTCATAAAGAAGAATACGAAAATAGTTTTCCTTGTTTTTTGCTAAGGCACTGTCACACCTTAGAGTGGGATAGGGGCGTTCTGAATAGATACTTTTCCCAAAAACAGGGAGCACAAGTCCGTACTGGCACTTATCGTCTCAAAGTGGAGGAATCACCCAACCATCAGTGAGGACAACAGTTACCAGGCTTTACGACGCCGGAATACGTCTCTAGCCTAGACCTCTAAATGTTGTGCGTTAAGTTCCAAAGCGTTGTTAGATTCATTGAATTTATTTTAAGTTGATCTTGCTTATGAAGTTTCCCTTTTGGGTTCACCACGAGATGTAGATGTAATTCCTAAAATGCAATCTAAAGATGATAAACAAACTTTTATCTCTTTTGTGCAATGAAAATCCTAACTACTAGAGGAAAAGAAAGACACAATCTTTTCACAAAGAGCAAAGAACACACTGTAAATGCACTTTCCTAAATCAAGCCAAACAGACTGTCTACATGCAAATGCACATGCATGTATTTGTTTTCGACTTTCTTAGTATTGATGCTAAAAAGAAAGTTGATGTACAAATCTGAATTTGCTTTCAAGCGACAAACACAAACAAGCTTCTTTTCGAAATCAAAAGATAGAGATGATTACGACACTTTACGATTTTGAAATGAATACTCGTTTTGACACTAGAAAATCACAAATTCAGACCAAAGGCAATAGTAACAGTATAATCAACCATCAACAGCAATCAAACTTTCTCCTATGATCGAAATCGACACTTGCGACAGATCCAAATCAAAGGACGACAGCACGACTACTCTACTTTTGCAATGGAAAACTGTAAACGACTCAACAAACACACAAAAACATCTACAGTTCTTTTGTACAAAAGAGGTGGAATAACAGCAAGGAAAAGGGGTTTTAAACAGACATATACTGATCACAGGCAGCAAAATTCAGAGATAGAACTGGAGAAATGAAGCACAAGAACCACAGCTGCACAGGGCTAGTCTGATCAGCGCACCTGTAACACAGAGAAACTGCAATGCAGCGCAGGTTGCCCTTTCGGGAAGTGCGCTGAAATTTAGGATCTCTTAATAGTACCTGCGCTGGGCCAGAAACGAGAATCTGTCCGGGTTCTGGGTC
The DNA here is from genome assembly GCA_031772625.1 of Pinus tabuliformis. NCBI lineage: Eukaryota > Viridiplantae > Streptophyta > Pinopsida > Pinales > Pinaceae > Pinus > Pinus tabuliformis. The sequence continues at coordinate 929,227,129 of CM062811.1, read as the reverse complement.
ACAGTTTGCAGTTCAGTCTTTGGTTTTTGGCCGAGTAAAAGCAATCAGTAATGCACAATCAGGGGTAGATCTAAGGAGGGTCTAAGAGCTATCACAAGGGCAATCAGATAGTTTGTGAATGAGCTGTTCAAATCATAAACAGATCCAGTGAATGGATTGAAGCAGCAGATGTCTACTTTCCATTTTTTATGGCAAATGCAGTTCGAATGCTACTTATAAGTTTATGAAACAAACAACAAAGAGATACACAAACAAACTAATTAGACATTCTCCCCAGCGGAGTCGCCATTTTGTTACCGGGAAAAGTGTCTATTTAGAACTGCTCTATCCCACTAAGTTGTGACAGCTGCCTTAGAAACAAACAGAGAAAAACTACTTTTGTATTTCCTTTATGAACTATAGATAGAGAGGAATAGAAAGAACCAACCTGTGTCTTGCGCTAATCCTTTGATCCAATCCCTCTCTTCTTTGGCAGTCTCCAACTACCTGCTCCCTTACTTGCCCAGCTTCACCAAGTACCTGTAAGATCACAGAAGAAGAACACTATACAAAGACATGGATCTATATTCATAAACAACTTAGGATTAGATTTAAGTTAACCATACAAATGTAACAAGCATCAATGATACAAAAGCATGGAGGAAAAACTCAAATAGTTTTTATTGATAAACAAGAAAAGATCCAGGAGGAGTTACAACCGATGGTTCCTGACCCAGCATCAACCTCCCAGCAAAGAAGCTCCTCTTCACCTCCAACAAAGCATAGATCACCCAATACTCTGATGTTTGTCTCAAAACCAGCAGCAATTCCTTACAATATGCAAAATTCCAGCCTCTGGATCTCTGGGATGAGGGATCCATATATAGATATGTGTAAGGAGGATGAGTCAGCCTGTGATTTGATTAGTGTCTTCTCTCTGTCAGTTCTTGCTTCCACTTGGAGACTGAAGGCCTCTTACTCATCCTTGGTCGAATTCAGTGAGGCAAGTGTCACAGGAGAAGATTCTGGAAGCTTCCATTGTCTCTCCACCTCGTGGAATGACACTGCCATTTGTCATTTCTCGCCCAACGCACCCTCACAGTGTATTTAGGTGCATTGCAACGCACCTAGCCAGTGTATTTAGGAGCATTGCAACGCACCTAGCCAGTGGAGCAGCTGAAATGATCCCGTTTTGACTTATTCTGAGCAATTTCAGGTGGAGAACTTCTGGGAGAAGCTGTAATCTGTTGACCTTGTTCCTTTAGGGGTTAGAACAACACTTTTAGGGACTTAGGAGCCCTTGGTTTATGGAGATTTCATGCTTGGAGTTGTAAGGCACAAAAATGTCTATAACATGTAGATCTTTAGTCGATGCCCATTGACGAGCATGGGGATGGCTTCCTCATCAATGGTCCGAATAAGAACAGACCCATTGTCATTACATTTCTCCACTGCATATGGTCCTAGCCATCTTGTCCTCAGCTTCCCCTTGAAATCCTTATGTCTGGAGTCATACAGCAGTGCCCAATCTCCCGATGGAATTGCTTGTCATTGAGGTGTCGGTCATGCCATATCTTCCTCTGAAGTTGAACCACTTCCAAGTGGAGAAGGGCATACATTCGGTGTTCATCTAGCCCATTCAGTTGCAATAACCTTTCTTGTTGGGCATGGCTAAGATCTAGGTCCACCTGAGCTGCCATCCTCAATGTGTTGTACTCGAACTCAATTGACAGCAAAGCTCTCTTCCCATAGACCAGTTCATAAGGTGTGAAGCCGGTTGTGGTCTTCCAAGTGGTGTTGTAAGCCCAAGTGGCCTCAACCAGGCGATTTGCCCAATCCTTTCTGTTGTTGCTCACCACCTTAGTCAAAATCCCTTCTAATGCTCTATTGGTGACTTCCACCCGCCCATTTGCTTGAGGATGATAAGGGGTTGAAGTCCTATGCTTGATCTTTTGATGAGCAAGCAAGTCTTCAATTAAGTTGGAGGTGAACTGGCTCCCTTGATCGGTGACTAACTCTCTTGGGTAGCCAAATTTGTAGAAGATGTTTTCTCTTAAAAACTCAGCCACCTTTTCTTCTGTCACTGCTTTGATTGCCTTGGTTTCCGCCCACTTTGTCAGATAGTCTATATACACAATGATGTAAGACCTTTGCCTTGAAGGAGGATTGATAGGACCCACAAAATCCATACCCCACTTCTCAAATGGTTCAAGAGTCACTTGAGGTTGGAGAGGCATTTCGTCCCTTGGGGTTGGCTTCCCCATCCTTTGGCATTGGTCACATTGGCTGATATATCTCTTGACATCTTGATGAAGCGTGGGCCAATAGTAGCCTGCCTTTAGAATTTTGAAGGCAGTCCTCTTGGCTGCAAAATGTCCTCCACAAGGCCCATCATGACAGTTTAGGAGGATGCAAAAGACTTCCTCCTCCCTTACACAATGCCTTAAGATCTGAACGGGGCCAAGTTTGAATAGGTTGCCCCCGATCCAAATGAATGAGGCACTCTTCCTCACAATTCTACTTTTCTCTTTTGAAGATAGATGCGGAGGGAACTGTGCTGAGACCAGATAGTTTGCTATATCAGCAAACCATGGAGAGAGTACTGAGATAGCAAACAGATGTTCATCTAGCATCTGGTCGTCTACTATTCCATCTTCACCTGCAGGTAAATCCAGTCTAGACAAGAAGTCAGCAACAACATTTTCTCTACCTGGTTTGTCAACGATAGTCAAATCAAACTGCTGCAACAGAAGTAACCATCTAATAATACGAGCATTCACATCTGGTTTATTCATTAAATATCTAATTGCAGCATGATCAGTATGTACAAATGTTTGATAGCCAGTGATGTAGTGTAAGAACTTGTTCAGGGCATGGACCACGGCCAAGAACTCTTTCTCAGTTACAGTACAATTCATTTCTGCCTTGGATAAGTTTTTGCTGACAAAGTATATGGCATATGGGAGTTTTTTTTCAACCTGTCCTAACGCTGCCCCTATGGCTTTGTTCGAGGCATCAGTGTGGATGTGGAAAGGTAGGGCCCATTTTGGACCTCTCAATATCGAGGCGGACACCAACTTATCCTTTAATTCATTCAGAGCCCTTTGACAGTCATTCGTCCATTTGAACTCAACATCTTTTGCTAAGAGGCCAAACAGTGGCGAGGCTAGCTTACTGAAGTATTTTATAAATCTTCTATAATATCCTTCTAAGCCTAAGAAACTCCGAACCTCTCTTACCTTCTGAGGAGGTGGAACCTTTTTTATGAGAGCAATTTTATTAGGATCCACCTGCAATCCTTGGCGAGAAATGGTATGTCCTAGCACGGTTCCTTCAGTCATCAAGAATTCACATTTTTCAGGACTAAGGGACAGGTTCATCTCAATGCACATGATTAGAACTTTTCCCAGATTGGACAATGCTTCCTGGAAGTTGGACCCATAAGGAGTGAAGTCATCCATATAGATTTCCACCGAATCATGGACCAGCTCAGAAAAGATGCTCAATACTACTCTTTGGAATGTGGTAGGAGCGTTGCATAGCCCAAAGGGAAGGAATCGGTAAGCAAAGCTACCCCAAGGAAAAGTGAAGGTGGTCTTATCTTGGTCTTCCGGGCTGCTTTGGATCTGATTATACCTACTGAACCCATCTAGGAAAGAGAAAAAATTCTTCCCCGACAACGACGCCAAAAAGATGGTGGGATCTAGTATTGCAGCAATAATGCTGCAACTCCTGGGACTCCCTTCTTTACTTTTATCATCCCGGTAGTTCGTAACAAACTTGGAAGCGATGGTGTTGTATGCACATGTACTAGCTCTTGCCGCAACTGTCACTTGGTCAGCTGGCACAAGTCCGCCAGGGGCTTAAGCCAACTTCTATGAGCTCTTAGAAGAAGCTTTTTAACTGATGGCTGGAAGCTAATTCAAAGGAAACTGATCCACTTGCAGAAAGAAAGTGAAAGCCAAAAAAGTAACATAAACCCTAGCAAACCCTAATTCTACCAGCTAGTCGTATTCATGCAGAGGAAAAAATGCAAACTACTGAAAGAGATTCCATTACTTCTATGAAGGAAAAATACATGTGTCTAGACTACCTCTATCTAAAGAAAGCATCTTTTCGTATTTTTGAATAAGTTATTAGAATTATCATGCATGTGCTTTTAACTGGCTTTTTACTGTACAGGGGTGGATCAAGGAAGAGAAATGCTTGGAAAAATTTGGGAAGGTTCAGGGAGAGTCTAAGGAGTCCCTAAAACCCTTCCGGAGAGTTTCACAAAGTTTGGCTATCCAGCAACGTCATTTGTGAGCTTCTACAGGAAGTCTGCAGGGGTTCTACATGATGTTTCAGGGATTTCTACAGGATGTTCAGATATTTCTACAGGATGTTCTAAAATTGGATTTTGGAGGATGGGTGAGTGAGAGAGGATGCATGAATGGATAGGGAGGTAGGGTAGGGGTCTGAAATGACCCAGTGACTGATGGATGAAGTGATGAGAGGGTGTGGAAAGCTAACTTGGCTTAAAGAAGGCTAAGACAATGGAAGAGCAAGAAGGTAAGGTTACGTGGGCAGAAGAGTACTTTGAGACGAGGAACCTAACTAGGAGATGGAGGAGCTGTCCAGGATGAAGCTTAGGTGGATGAGAGAGTGATGGAGATGCCCTGCACGGTGTACACTTAACCGAATCAACCAAGTCCTGCACACAATCAAAATCTTAGCTAATCTATCCTAACTATCAATGAAGCAAATGAACAACAGATTTATTTCTAAAGAGAACCATGTACAACACTTAATCAAAGAAACATCTCAAAAGGTCTGAACACATGACTAACTTCTACAAATGAAGACATTACACCAAAGATTGCATGGTCAAGCAAACTAGTGTTTTTGTTGGGTAGCACTGTTTCTGCAATTCCAGCCCCTGATCCAATAAGGGAGAGGTGAAACTGAGAGTGTAGACACCCCCTTTTCTTAGAGCTTTATCGATTATTATCCTATCAATCTATTCTACACATCTGAAGAAATTCTATTCCTCAACAGTGACCTATTTAACTAACACAGCTAAATCTTGCTCAACAAAACCACGTTTCAAATGCATAAAAGGAAAATCACAATGCATAACAAAAAGATAACAATACAAAGAAGGAGGCCCTAGGCTCTCAGGTTGGGCCCAACCCCGAGAGCTATGGCTCCTATAGAAAACTCAGAGTTGATATCAAATCTGACTGCTTCTCATTATCAAAAAATAACCATAAGTCAAGAGTTATGCCAACAATGGCTACAAGAGAACAAAATAGAGCTAGCAGCACTGTACTGCAAAGTATGCAAGAGTTTTCCCAAAAGTTCCTCACGAATGATGAGGCCTTAACATTTATACACCATGAGGCCCTAGCTGGCCTCTTAAATCTATGGGACTTGGCTGCCCAAACTCTGAGTGAATAGCTCCTTCCAAAAAATTTGCTTGGCTGCCTTCTAGATCCATTTTTGGTGGCCTTTGGAGCTTGGAGTTGGGGGTGAAGATCCCGAGGGAGGCTATTTAATGCCATAGACAACCCCCCTACGAATCCTCAACCCAAGCTTGGCTGTCTCCTAGCCCATGTCTGCTCGGTTTTGCTCCAACATGTGTCAAAAAAATCCTGAAATGAGCACGTGTTAGCCACCTAAGAAGAGTGACTACCCTTATTCGTACAAATGACATAAACATACTAAAAAATAATTCATAAGCTATGAAAAATGAAGGATTGAACAAGGATAATTACGCCAAATGAGCCCAAAATGTTACCAAATTTGGGGCTCATCATCATCCCCGTGCTAAAATGATTGCTCATCCCTGAGCAACTAGTCCAGCTCCTCCTCTTTCATTGCTTTAATCGCCACTCTCACATCCCAGGCTTCCGAAGTAGTATCCTCCTCACTGTCATGGAACCCAGCCTTCTTTTCCACCTCTTTCCACTGCTTATGCTCTTCTTTTTTTGTGCTTCCTTCTACCAATCCCAAAAGCAAAGGTGGGCTTAGCTTGAGGCCGATCCAACTGGCCTGAAGGTTCTGCATGGACTTCTTATAGAGAGGCACCCGTACTAGGGCCTCCCTCATTCTAGTTGGAGTGTGATACTCCCTGATTTTGAGGTTGTGGGACAATGTGTTCCACCTTTGGGTGCAAGCATGAACACAATTGTCCCCTAATAATCGCTCCATATCCTCGAAGTGTGCTATAGCCTAATCCTGTTGATCCATGTATTTTAATAAAGCCTGAGAGTTGGTTGCTAGGTGTTGGTGGGCTGATATCAATGCAGTGGGGTCCCTTGGCTCTGCTCTAATCAGTAGTGGTTCGTGTAACTCTCGGTTCATAACATCTTTGACCTCTGTCGCTCTCTTTTCTTCGTGGTTTAACCATGAGGTAAATGCCATTAGCTGCATATCTCCCATGACTATGTTGGGGTCCCATGAAGTTATGTTTGGAAGGGCCAAATTATGGAAGTAGAACTCTGATAGCTTGGCCTTGTCCTCTGTTGAGCTGCTGTTGCATAAATCTGTGAACTGTTGGGGGTTTTGGATTTGGGAGATACCCCTATGTGCCAATGCGTTAATTTGGAATTGCAGCCACTGGTCCCGTAGGTATAGGCCATAATATTTGGCCGGTTGCCTACATTGCAGAGCATCCATAGCCCAATTAGCCATGCAGGCCAGTTGTGCCTCTTTTTCTTGCACCTGCTGTTTGAGAGCTTGTATCTCTATGTTTGCTTGCAATTCCCTTTCCTGTAGTTGCTGGTTTAGTTCCTCAAGACGAGCTTGCATTCCTTCTTTGCCTTGAGGGTCTGTTGTAGTGTCCTCTGATGCTGTGCCCCTTTCTTTCCTCTGTTCCTGTAGCTACAGTTTGAGCTTCTCATTCTCTTCCTGTAGAAATACTCGTTGGCAGTTTCCCACGTGTTTTTCCATAGCCAATTCTCTTCTTGCCTCCTTGAGTTGTTCCTCCAAGGGGCCTATATTTGCTACTCCTTTAGTTTTAGCTATCCTCATCCATGTGTGGGTCCTCACTCTTTCTTCCTCCAGTGAAAAGAAAAGCGGCACTGTGAATTTCTGTGGAATAATTTTCCGAGCCTCCAAAAAGTTATAATAAGAGCTCAAGCTGGGCTGGGGGCTAGGTTCCATAATGTGCTCTACCTCTTCTTCCCTTTGTGGTGATGTGGCTGCCTCCCCCTCCATCCTTTTGGTCTCTTTGAGCCTGGCCAATGCTTCCTGTAGAACGGCTTCAACATCCTGTAGAGGGGTTTTTGAAGCTAACCTTTCCATTCTCTCCCTCCAGGTAGTTGTCTTCGGGCTCCCGCGCTCATAAGTGACTGATACTTTGGAGGGGGACTTCTCCTTTGGCGAGGTAGGGGTGTCTTCAATGGTAATTGGGTCCTTGGATGGAGGTTGGGGCCTGCCGGTTTTAATTCTTACACTTCTCCTCGCTTTGAAATACAGAGGAGTCTCCCTCTTTCGTTTTTCCTTTGGCTTGGGAGAGGTACTTAGGGTGGCCAGCACAGCTTCTGCCTCCTTAGCAAGAATTTCGGTCGTTTTCTCCTTCTGTTTTCCATTCTCAGGAATTCCTGTAGAAAGCCCTGTAGTGGCTGATTTCTGGCTTCCTGTAGAAGCCGTTTTTAACCTTCCTTTAGAAACAGATGGCACCGTTTTAGCCTGCTTGGCTGAGGGTGCTTTTTCTTTTAACTTTGTTGAGGCTGCCTTAGAGGTTCCCTCACTAACGTGGACTTTTTCCGTCCTTTCCACCCTGCTCTGTAGTCTTTTCTCCCTGGGTGTTAGTGTGGTTTTGTCACCCTCTGTTTTGGCAACTTGGTTTTTCTCTTGTTTCCCCTTTTGTTATTTCTTTGGTGTTTTGGCCAGGGTTTCTTGGCCTTTACCTTTCTTCTATGTTTGAGTTTGTTCCTTCTCCTCGCTGTTGGAGGAGGTGAGCTCCTCAGCCAAAATTCGGATGTCATCATCCTTAGTCAAATTTCGGAAGGTTTCCCAGGAGAGAGGGACGGTGTATGTGTGGAGTGCATCTTCCATGAGGAGCTTAATGAGCCCATGATGGGCTATCTCGTTTGGCGTTCCCTCTCTCAATTTGGTGGTACACTTAGTCATGGACTGCAGGAGGAAGTAAGGAATGCTCAACTTTTTCTCTGAGGGTAGGTCCATTTGGTGCCTAAGCTCTGTGAGCAACTGCAAATGATATCCATACACGATGCTAAATCGCCCCTCACACGTGATATAGTTCATAATTTGGAGGCTGACCTCACTCCAGAGCGGCTGTAGGCTGGTTCTTCGAACTCCATTCTTGTCTTCTGAGAATTGTTCCTCTGGAAAAACGAACTCCTTCTTAGCTTTCTGACCCAGATTTATCTCCTCCTTATCCCAAGGTACCCCCATCGGTAGATCAGTTACTTTGCTAATGAACTGTGGGGTGAGTCTGAGGGTCAATCCTCTGAAGTCGACAACGACCAATGTCTTTGACTTTGGCTTCAAGGATTGCAGGAATTCTTCTGCAACCTCGTCATCGTGACCTTGAAGCTTGTCACAGAATGACATCCATCGTGCATGAGAAAACAGGTCCACCACCTCAGGGGTTTCCCGTAACTTCTCTGAGTCTGTAGGCTCTTTTCTAATGAAACCTCCCGGCATGCTAAAAACTTGTTGTGTTGGCCTGAGCTTGCCTGCTCGTATACAGAAGTGGATCTTTGGGATTTCCTTAGTTAGAGTGTAGAGCTATGTCTCTGTTATGCACAGAGTTTATAAAATTCACAACTTTCTATGAGTGAGCCTTAACAGTGGCTCAATTATAAATCAAACCCTGGAGAAAATCCCGCATACACACTACGACGATAATTCTCATGCAACGATAAGAAAAAGCTTGTAAATTCATGCACAGACTGTAATTCACGGTTTCCTACCCCTTCAACATGTCAAATTCACCACCTTTCGAACCATTTGCATGGGAGAACTATGTTCAGGCTTACCTCATTCCAGAATTGCCAGCTTTGACGTGAACAGTCCAAATTCCTCAGTAATGTTGAGCTTCCTGTAGCGCAGCTTTCTCTAGAAGTCGTGCACGGATTATGGGGAGCACTTCAGTGGTTCTGGGCGTTCTGTGCAGCAACACGACGTTGGAACAGGCCGAGAACTTGGAGTAACAGCCTTCAGAGAATTTAGGATGCGTACTCGGCTGCAAAACGGTTGAGAATAAATGAGTCCAGTGTGCCATACGTGATCGAGCCGACGGATTTGAATTTATGCGGAATTCGTGGCGCGGGGGTGAGCTGTCCCCGTTGGCCGGCGTCACCTGCTATCATTCCGCTGCATGTATGCCTGACCACTGAATCCTTCCCTGTATATCTACCGCCGCCACTCCTGTTAGATCGCTGCTTCTCTCCAATTGGATGCTTCCCACGTGTCCATTTCCTGTCTTGTCGACACAACCAAAGCTTTTCGGATCCGATGAGGCCATCAAGCTAGTTGTGGTGGCCAGTTGAATGGCTACCCGACTTGTTCAATCCATTCATTTCCATAGTTACACACATTTTAGAGCATCACTTACGTAATTTGACGAAATAGGGTGAGGCACTTACCTGTGCGGCCATGGACATGATTTTTCTCATGCTTCAGGACGAGGGGTGATGGATCCGCTTGCTGCTGCTTTGTGCTCCTTTTCATTGACTGCTGCTGGTTACGAGACCAGTTTCCTGGTTGTGGATGGTGCATGTGCTGGCTTCATGAGTTGAAGGTTTCTTCATGGTGTGTGCTCTAGCCGGATCAACTACTACTGGATTCCTGTAGGACATCATGTAGCCGTTTCTCCTCCTAGGGTGCATGTCGAAATAGTGGAGTCACATTCACAGGTGCAGGGTCCTCAGATTTCCTTGACAGGTAAAGCGTTGAGCCTCTACATGCTTCATTTCCCACTTAAAAATATTTCTTCTGAGAGTCCAACGTTCTGGTATGACTGTGCAGGTATTTCAATCATATGGCAGCAATGGTGGTGAAAGGAGGCGACAGTAGTGGGGGATGGAGAAAAAAAATTGGTTGCATGCCTCCTTATTGGACTTCGAGATTCAAATTCTTCTACATTGTCGGTCCTGGCCCGTCCAAAGATTCTACAGGATGTTTCCTGTAGAAATATAGAACATCCTGTAGAAAGTCTTGTAGCTTCTTGTAGAAGGCTAAACTATGACCAGATTGTGCCCAAACCTTGGAAGAGATGAGTGTTTATGGAGGGAATGCTGGTGAGATCGCCTGATAGCATGGTAGGAACCCTTGTCCTTGAGTTGAGAGGCCTCCTTTTTGCATGGAATACCTGCAACCTGCATTAATTTCCAAAGATTGAGCCTGTTTTTCTGTTTCTTCCTCCTTCTTTTTCTTTTCTTTTTTCTCTTTGTTTTTTCTTCTTCTTCCTTTTTTTTTTTTTAGGAGACAGTAGGGGCGCCTCAATGAGGTTTTCATCCCTACTATCTGCCTTGGGCGCCTCAGAGAGGTTTTCACCCAAGGGTCTTTTTTATTCCAATTCTTTTTTCAGATAGACAGCAGGGGCTCCTCAATGAGGTTTTCACCCCTACCATCTGCCTTGGGAGCCTCAGAAAGGTTTTCACCCAAGGATCTTTTATTATTATTATTATTATTATTTTTTTCTATATTTTTTTTTTTTATGATGCTCAAGGTATGCCCAAAACAGAAGCAAAGCCCTTCTCTATGACCAGCACTAATTTTTCCACAGTTCTGATGAACTCTTGCCTCGAAAGAGGTTTCCTGTAGATCTTTAGTCGATGCCCATTGACGAGCATGGGGATCGCTTCCTCATCAATGGTCCGAATAAGAACAGACCCATTGTCATTACATTTCTCCACTGCATATGGTCCTAGCGATCTTGTCCTTAGCTTCCCCTTGAAATCCTTATGTCTGGAATCATACAGCAGCGCCCAATCTCCCGGTTGGAATTGCTTGTCATTGAGATGTCGGTCATGCCATATCTTCCTCTGAAGTTGAACCACTTCTGAGTGGAGAAGGGCCTGCATTCGATGTTCATCTAGCCCATTCAGCTGCAATAACCTTTCTTGTTGGGCATGGCTGAGATCTAGGTCCAACTGAGCTACCATCCTCAATCTGTTGTACTCGAACTCAATTGACAACAAACCTCTCTTCCCATAAACCAGTTCATAAGGTGTGAAGCCGGTTGTGGTCTTCCAAGTGGTGTTGTAAGCCCAAGTGGCCTCAACCATGCGATCTGCCCAATCCTTTCTGCTGCTGCTCACCGCCTTAGTCAAAATCCCTTCTAATGCTCTATTGGTTTCTTCCACCTGCCCATTTGCTTGAGGATGATAGGGGGTGGAAGTCCTATGCTTGATATTGTGATGAGCAAGAAATTCTTCATTTAAGTTGGAGGTGAACTGGCTCCCTTGATCGGTGACTAACTCTCTTGGGTAGCCAAATTTGTAGAAGATGTTTTCTCTTAAAAACTCAGCCACCTTTTATTCTATCGCTGCTTTGATTGCCTTGGTTTCCGCCCACTTTGTCAGATAGTCTGTACACACAATGATGTAAGACCTTTGCCTTGAAGGAGGATTGATAGGACCCACAAAATCCATACCCCAATTCAAATGGTTCAAGAGTCACTTGTGGTTGGAGAGGCATTTCGTCCCTTGGGGTTGGCTTCCCCATCCTTTGGCATCGGTCACATTGGCTGATATATCTCTTGACATCTTAATGAAGCGTGGGCCAATAGTAGCCTGCCTGTAGAATTTTGAAGGCAGTCCTCTTGGCTGCAAAACATCCTCCACAAGGCACATCATGACAGGTTAGGAGGATGTCAAAGACTTCCTCCTCCCTTACACAACGCCTTAAGATCTGATGGGGGCCATGTTTGAACAGGTTGCCCCCGATCCAAGTGAATGAGGCACTCTTCCTCACAATTCTGCTTTTCTCTTTTGAAGATAGATGCGGAGGGAACTGTGCTGAGACCAGATAGTTTGCTATATCAACAAACCATGGAGAGAGTACTGAGATAGCAAACAGATGTTCATCTGGCATCTGGTCGTCCACTGTTCCATCTTCACCTGCAGTTAAATCCATCGTAGACAAGAAGTCAGCAACAACATTTTGTTTACCTGGTTTTTCAACGATAGTCAAATCAAACTGCTGCAACAGAAGTAACCATCTAATAATATGAGAATTCACATCTGGTTTATTCATTAAATATCTAATTGCAGCATGATTAGTATGTACAAATGTTTGATAGCCAGTGATGTAGTGTCGGAACTTGTTCAGGGCATGGACCATGGCCAAGAACTCTTTCTCAGTTACATTATAATTCATCTGACAAAGTATATGGCATATGGGAGTTTTTTTTCAGCCTGTGCTAAGGCTGCCCCTATGGCTTTGTTCGAGGCATCAGTGTGGATGTGGAAAGGTAGGGCCCAGTTTGGAGCTCTCAATATTGGGGTGGACACCAACTTATCCTTTAATTCATTCAGAGCCCTTTGACAGACATCCATCCATTTGAACTCAACATCTTTTGCTAAGAGGCCAAACAGTGGTGAGGCTAGCTTACTGAAGTCTTTAATAAATCTTCTATAATATCCTGCTAAGCCTAAGAAACTCCAAACATCTCTTACCTTCTGAGGAGGTGGAACCTTTTTGATGAGAGCAATTTTATTAGGATCCACCTGCAATCCTTGGCGAGAAATGGTATGTCCTAGCACGGTTCCTTCAGTCATCAAGAATTCACATTTTTCAGGACTAAGGGACAGGTTCATCTCAATGCACTTGGTTAGAACTTTTCCCATATTGGACAATGATTCCTAGAAGTTGGACCCATAAGGAGTGAAGTCATCCATATAGATTTCCACCGAATCATGGACTAGCTCAGAAAATATGCCCAATACTTCTCTTTGGAAAGTGGCAGGAGCGTTTCATAGCCCAAAGGGAAGGACTCAGTAAGCAAAGGTACCCCGAGGACAAGTGAAGGTGGTCTTATCTTGGTCTTCCGGGCTGATTTGGATCTCGTTATACCCACTGAACCCATCTAGGAAAGAGAAAAACTTCTTCCCTGCCAATGGCGCCAAAAATATGGTGGGCTCCAGTATTGCAGCAATAATGTTGTAACTCCTGGGACTCCCTTCTTTACTTTTATCAACTCGGTAGTTTGTAACAAAATTGGAAGCGATGGTGCTATATGCACAAGTACTAGCTCTTGCCGCAGCTGTCACTTGGTCAGCTGGCACAAGTCCACTAGGGGCTTAAGCCAACTTCTATGAGCTCTTAGAAGAAGCTTTTTAACTGATGGCTGGAAGCTAATTCAAAGGAAACGGATCCACTTGCAGAAAGAAACTGAAAGCCAAAAAAGTAACATAAACCCTAGCAAACCCTAATTCTACCAGCTAGTCCTACTCATACAGAGGAGAGAATGCAAACTACTGAAAGAAATGCCATTACTTCTATGAAGGTAAAATACATGTGTCTAGACTACCTCTATCTAAAGAAAGCATCTTTTTGTATTTTTGAATAAGTTATTAGAATTATCATGCATGTGCTTTTAACTGGCTTTTTACTGTGCAGGGGTGGATCAAGGAAGAGAAATGCTTGGAAAAATTTGGGAAGGTTCAGGGAGGGTCTAAGGAGTCTCTAACACCCTTCCGAAGAGTTTCACAAAGTTTGGCTATCCAGCAAACTCATTTGTGAGCTTCTACAGGAAGTCTGCAGGGGTTCTACAAGATGTTTCAGGGATTTCTACAGGATGTTCTAAAATTGGATTTTGGAGGATGGGTGAGTGAGAGAGGATGCATGAATAGATAGGGAGGTAGGGTAGGGGTCTGAAATGACCCAGTGACTGATGGATGAAGTGATGAGAGGGTGTGGAAAGCTAACTTGACTTAAAGAAGGCTAAGACAATGGAAGATCAAGAAGGTAAGGTTACGTGGGCAGAAGAGTAGTTGTGAGACGAGGAACCTAACTAGGAGATGGAGCAGCTGTCCGGGATGAAGCTTAGCTGGATGAGAGAGTGATGGAGATGCCCTGCATGGTGTACACTTAACCGAATCAACCAAGTCCTGCACACAATCAAAATCTTAGCTAATCTATCCTAACTGTCAACGAAGAAAATGAACATCAGCTTTTTTTCTAAAGAGAACCATGTACGGCACTTAATCAAAGAAACATCTCAAAAGGTCTGAATGCATGACTAACTTCTATAAATGAAGACATTACACCAAAGATTGCATGGTCAAGCAAACTAGTGTTTTTATTGGGCAGCACTGTTTCTGCAATTCCAGCCCCTGATCCAATAAGGGAGAGGTGAAACTGAGAGTGTAGACACCCCCTTTTCCTGGAGCTTTATTGATTATTATCCTATCAATCTATTCTACACATCTGAAGTAATTATATTCCTCAACAGTGACCTATTTAACCAACACAACTAAATCTTGCTCAACAAAACCACGTTTCAAATGCATAAAAGGAAAATCACAATGCATAAAGAAAAGATAACAATACAAAGAAGGAGGCCCTAGGCTCTCAGGTTGGGCCCAACCCCGAGAGCTATGGCTCCTATAGAAAACTCAGAGCTGATATCAAATCTGACTGCTTCTCATTATCAAAAAATAATCATAAGTCAAGAGTTATGCCAACAATGGCTACAAGAGAACAAAATAGAGCTAGCAGCACTGTAGTGCAAAGTATGCAAGAGTTTTCCCAAAAGTCCCTCATGAAGGCTGAGGCCTTAACATTTATACACCCCGAGGCCCTAGTTGGCCTCCTAAATCTATGGGACTTGGCTGCCCAAATTGTGAGTGAACAACTCCTTCCAAAAAATATGCTTGGCTACCTTCTAGATCCGGTTTTGGTGGCCTTTGGAGCTTGGAGTTGGGGGTGAAGATCCTGAGGGAGGCTATTTAATGCCATAGATAACCCCCCTACGAATCCTCAACCCAAGCTTGGCTGTCTCCTAGCCCATGTCTGCTCGGTTTTGCTCCAACATGTGTCAAAAAACCCTGAGATGAGCTGGTTCCCGGTAACGACGCCAAAAAGATGGTGGGCTCCAGTATTGCAGCAATAATGTTGCAACTCCTGGACCTCCCTTCTTTACTTTTATCAACCCTGTAGTTCGTAACAAACTTGGAAGCGACGGTGTTGTATGCACAAGTACTAGCTCTTGCCGCATCTTTCACTTGGTCAGCTGGCACAAGTCCACTAGGGGCTTAAGCCAACTTCTATGAGCTCTTAGAAGAATCTTTTTAACTGATGGTTGGAAGCTAATTCAAAGGAAACTGATCCACTTGCAGAAAGGAACTGAAAGCCAAAAAAGTAACATAAACCCTAGCAAACCCTAATTCTACTAGCTAGTCCTACTGATGGAGAGGAGAGAATTCAAACTACTGATAGAGATGCCATTACTTCTATAAAGGTAAAATACATATGTCTAGACTACCTCTATATGAAGAAAGCATATTTTTGTATTTTTTAATAAGTTATTAGAATTATCATGCATGTGCTTTTAATTGGCTTTTTACTGTGCAGGGGTGGATCAAGGAAGAGAAATGCTTGGAAAAATTTGGGAAGGTTCAGGAAGGGTCTAAGGAGTCCCTAACACCCTTCCAGAGAGTTTCACAAAGTTTAGCTATCCAGCAACCTCATTTGTGAGCTTCTACAAGAAGTCTGCAGGGGTTCTACAAGATGTTTCAGGGATTTCTACAGGATGTTCAGAAATTTCTACAGGATGTTCTAAAATTGGATTTTGGAGGATGGGTGAGTGAGAGAGGATGCATGAATGGATAGGGAGGTAGGGTAGGGGTCTGAAATGACCCAGTGACTGATGGATGAAGTGATGAGAGGGTGTGGAAAGCTAACTTGACTTAAAGAAGGCTAAGACAATGGAAGAGCAAGAAGGTAAGGTTACGTGGGCAGAAGAGTAGTTGTGAGACGAGGAACCTAACTAGGAGATGGAGAAGCTATCCGGGACGAAGCTTAGGTGGATGAGAGAGTGATGGAGATGCCCTGCACGGTGTACACTTAACCAAATCAACCAATTCTTGCACACAATCAAAATCTTAGCTAATTTATCCTAACTGTCAACGAAGCAAATGAACAGCAGCTTTATTTCTAAAGAGAACCATGCACATCACTTAATCAAAGAAACATCTCAAAAGGTCTGAACGCATGACTAACTTCTACAAATGAAGACATTACGCCAAAGATTGCATGGTCAAGCAAACTAGTGTTTTTGTTGGGCAGCACTGTTTATGCAATTCCAGCCCCTGATCCAATAAGGGAGAGGTGAAACTGAGAGTGTAGACACCCCCTTTTCCTGGAGCTTTATCGATTATTATCCTATCAATCTATTCTACACATCTGAATCAATTCTATTCCTCAACAGTGACCTATTTAACCAACACAACTAAATCTTGCTCAACAAAACAATGTTTCAAATGCATAAAAGGAAAATCACAATGCATAACGAAAAGATAACAATACAAAGAAGGAGGCCCTAGGCTCTCAAGTTGGGCCCAACCCCGAGAGTTATGGCTCCTATAGAAAACTCAGATCTGATATCAAATCTGACTGCTTCTCATTATCAAAAAATAATCATAAGTCAAGAGTTATGCCAACAATGGCTACAAGAGAACAAAATAGAGCTAGCAGGGGCTGAAATGAAAACACGGAATTGAAATGAAAGCAGGAAAGGTCTAAGCTATGTTGCTCAGATGAAATTGCAGGAATGAAATGCTAGTCTACACTTGCAGAATTGAAATGCTAATCTACGCTTGCAAAATTGAAATTGCAGAATTGAAATGCTAATCTATGAAAGCAGGAAATATCTATTTTACTTTTGCGGAAATGAAATTGCAGAATGGAAATGAAATAAACTATTTAGCAGAAGGCGAGTGTAGGAAAATAGAAGAAAAGCAACAATCACCAATACTCTGATGCTTCCCCGGCAACGGTGCCAAAAAGATGGTGGGCTCCAGTATTGCAGCAATAATGCTGCAACTCCTGGGACTCCCTTCTTTACTTTTATCAACCCGGTAGTTCGTAACAAACTTGGAAGCGACGGTGCTGTATGCACAAGTACTAGCTCTTGCCACAACTGTCACTTGGTCAGCTGGCACAAGTCTGCTAGGGGCTTAAGCCAACTTCTATGAGCTCTTATAAGAAGCTTTTTAACTGATGGCTGGAAGCTAATTCAAAGGAAACTGATCCACTTGCAGAAAGAAACTGAAAGCCAAAACAGTAACATAAACCCTAGCAAACCCTAATTCTACCAGCTAGTCCTACTGATGCAGAGGAGAGAATTCAAACTACTGAAAGAGATGCCATTACTTCTATGAAGGTAAAATACATGTGTCTAGACTACCTCTATCTGAAGAAAGCATATTTTTGAAATTTTGAATAAGTTATTAGAATTATCATGCATGTGCTTTTAACTGGCTTTTTACTATGCAGGGGTGGATCAAGGAAGAGAAATGCTTGGAAAAAGTTGGGAAGGTTCAAGGAGGGTCTAAGGAGTCCCTAACACCCTTCCAAAGAGTTTCACAAAGTTTGGCTATCCAGCAACCTCATTTGTGAGCTTCTACAAGAAGTCTGCAGGGGTTCTACAAGATGTTTCAGGGATTTCTACAGGATGTTCAAAAATTTCTACAAGATGTTCTAAAATTGGATTTTGGAGGATGGGTGAGTGAGAGAGGATGCATGAATGGATAGGGAGGTAGGGTAGGGGTCTGAAATGACCTAGTGACTGATGGATGAAGTGATGAGAGTGTGTGGAAAGCTAACTTGACTTAAAGAAGGCTAAGACAATGGAAGAGCAAGAAGGTAAGGTTACGTGGGCAGAAGAGTAGTTGTGAGACGAGGAACCTAACTAGGAGATGGAGAAGCTGTCCAGGACGAATCTTAGGTGGATGAGAGAGTGATGGAGATGCCCTGCACGGTGTACACTTAACCAAATCAACCAAGTCCTGCACACAATCAAAATCTTAGCTAATCTATCCTATCTGTCAACGAAGCAAATGAACAACAACTTTATTTCTAAAGAGAACCATGTACAACACTTAATCAAAGAAACATCTCAAAAGGTCTGAACGCATGACTAACTTCTACAAATGAAGACATTACACCAAATATTGCATGGTCAAGCAAACTAGTGTTTTTGTTGGGCAACACTGTTTCTGCAATTCCAGCCCCTGATCCAATAAGGGAGAGGTGAAACAGTGTAGACACCCCCTTTTCCTGGAGCTTTATCGATTATTATCCTATCAATCTATTCTACACATCTGAAGCAATTCTATTCCTCAACAGTGACCCATTTAACCAACACAACTAAATCTTGCTCAACAAATCCACGTTTTAAATGCATAAAAGGAAAATCACAATGCATAATGAAAAGATAACAATACAAAGAAGGAGGCCCTAGGCTCTTAGGTTGGGCCCAACCCCAAGAGCTATGGCTCCTATAGAAAATTCAGAGCTGATATCAAATCTGACTGCTTCTCATTATCAAAAAATAATCATAAGTCAAGAGTTATGCCAACAATGGCTACAAGAGAACAAAATAGAGCTAGCAGCACTGTAGTGCAAAGTATGCAAGAGTTTTCCCAAAAAATCCCTCATGAAGGCTGAGGCCTTAACATTTATACACCACGAGGCCCTAGCTGGCCTCCTAAATCTATGGGACTTGGCTGCCCAAACTGTGAGTGAACAGCTCCTTCCAAAAAATCTGCTTGGCTGCCTTCTAGATCCGGTTTTGGTGGCCTTTGGAGCTCGGAGTTAGGGGTGAAGATCCCGAGGGAGGCTATTTAATGCCATAGACAACCCCCCTATGAATCCTCAACCCAATCTTTGCTGTCTCCTAGCCCATGTCTGCTCGGTTTTGCTCCAACATGTGTCAAAAAATCCTGAAATGAGCACGTGTTAGCCACCTAGGAAGAGTGACTACCCTGATTCGTACAAATGACATAAAAATACTAAAAAATAATGCATAAGTTATGAAAAATGAAGGATTGAACAAGGATAATTAGGCCAAATGAGGCAAAAATTTTACCAAATTTGGGGCTCACCATCACCTCCTACTAAAATGATTGCTCATCCCTGAGCAACTAGTCCAGCTCCTCCTCTTTCATTGCTTTAATCGCCACTCTCACATCCCAGGCTTCCGAAGTAGTATCCTCCTCACTGTCATGGAACCCGGCCTTCTTTTCCACCTCTTCCCACTGCTTATGCTCTTATTTTTCTATGCTTCCTTCTACCAATCCCAAAAGCAAAGGTGGGCTTAGCTTGAGGCCGATCCAGCTGGCTTGGAGGTTCTGCATGGACTTCTTGTAGAGAGGCACCCGTACTAGGGCCTCCCTCATTCTAGTTGGAGTGTGATACTCCCTGATTTTGAGGCTATGGGACAATGTGTTCCACCTTCGGGTGCAAGCATGAACACAATTGTCCCCTAATAATCGCTCCATATCCTCGAAGTGTGCTATAGCCTGAGCCTGCTGATCCATGTATTTTAATAAAGCCTGAGAGTTGGTTGCTAGGTGTTGGTGGGTTGATATCAATGCAGTGGGGTCCCCTGGCTCTGCTCTAATCAGCAGTGGTTCATGTAACTCTCGGTTCATAACATCTTTGACCTCTGTCGCTCTCTTTTCTTCGTGGTTTAACCATGAGGTAAATGCCATTAGTTGCATATCTCCCATGATTGTGTTGGGGTCCCATAAAGTTACGTTTGGAAGGGCCAAATTATGGAGGTAGAACTCTGATAGCTTGGCCTTGTCCTCTGTTGAGCTGCTGTTGCATAAATCTGTGAACTGTTGGGGGGTTTTGGATTTGGGAGATACCCCTTTGTGCCAATGCGTTAATTTGGAATTGTAGCCACTGGTCCCGTAGGTATAGGCCATAATATTTGGCCGGCTGCCTACATTGCAGAGCATCCATAGCCTAACTAGCCATGGAGGCCAGTTGTGCCTCTTTTCCTTGCACCTGCTATTTGAGAGCTTGTATCTCTATGTTTGCTTGCAATTCCCTTTCCTGTAGTTGCTGGTTTAGTTCCTCAAGACCAACTTGCATTCCTTCTTTGCCTTGAGGGTCTGTTGTAGTGTCCTCTGATGTTGTGCCCCTTTCTTTGCTCTGTTTCTGTAGCTGCAGTTTGAGCTTCTCATTCTCTTCCTATAGAAATACTCGCTGGCAGTTTCCCACGTGTTTTGCCATAGCCAATTCTCTTCTTGCCCCCTTGATTTGTTCCTCCAAGGGGCCTATATTTTCTACTCCTTTAGATTTATCTATCCTCATCCATGTGTGGGTCCTCACTCTTTCTTCCTCTAGTGCAAAGAAAATTGGCACTGTGAATTTCTGTGGAATAATTTTCCAAGCCTCCAAAAAGTTATAATAAGAGCTCAAGCTGGGCTGGGGGCTAGGTTCCATAATGTACTCTACCTCTTCTTCCCTTTGTGGTGATGTGGCTGCCTCCCCCTCCATCCTTTCGGTCTCTTTGAGCCTGGCCAATGTTTCCTGTAGAACGACTTCAGCATCCTGTAGAGGGGTTTTTGAAGCTAACCTTTCCATTCTCTCCCTCCAGGTAGTTGTCTTCGGGCTCCCGCGCTCATAAGTGACTGATACTTTGGAGGGGGACTTCTCCTTTGATGAGGTAGGGGTGTCTTCAATGGTAATTGGGTCCTTGGATGGAAGTTGGGGCCTGCCGATTTTAATTCTTACACTTCTCCTTGCTTTGAAATACAGAGGAGTCTCCCTCTTTCATTTTTCCTTTGGCTTGGGAGAGGTACTTAGGGTGGCCAGCACAGCTGCTACCTCCCTAGCAAGATTTTTGGCCATTTTCTCCTTCTGTTTTCCTTTCTCAGGACTTCCTATAGAAAGCCCTGTAGTGGCTGATTTCTGGCTTCCTATAGAAGTTGTTTTCAACCTTCCTGTAGAAACAGACAGCACCGTTTTAGCCTGCTTGGCCGAGGGTGCTTTTTCTTTTAACTTTTCTGAGGATGCCTTAGAGGTGCCCTCACTGACGTGGACTTTTTCAGTCCTTTCCACCCTGCTCTGTAGTCTTTTCTCCTTGGGTGTTAGTGTGGTTTTGTCACCCTCTATTTTGGCAGGTTGGTTTTCCTCTTGTTTTCCCTTCTGTTCTTTCTTTGGTGTTTTGGCCAGGGTTTCTTGGCCTTTACCTTTCTTCTCTGCTTGAGTGTGTTCCTTCTCCTCACTACTGGAGGAGGTGAGCTCCTTAGCCAAAATTCAGATGTCATCATCCTTAGTCAAATTTCGAAAGGTTTCCCAGGAGAGAGGGACGGTGTATGTGTGGAGTGCATCTTCCACAAGGAGCTTAATGAGCCCATGATGGGCTATCTAGTCTGGCGTTCCCTCTCTCAATTTGGTGGCACACTCAGTCATGGACTGCAAGAGGAAGTAAGGAATGCTCAAGTTTTTCTTTGAGGGTAGGTCCATTTGGTGCCTAAGTTCTGTAAGCAACCGGAAATGATATCCATACACAATGCTAAACCGCCCCTTGCACATGATATACTTCATAATCTGGAGGCTGACCTCACTCCAGAACGGTAGTAGGCTGGTTCTTCGAACTCCATTCTTGTCTTCTAAGAATTGTTCCTCTGGCAAAAAGAACTCCTTCTTAGCTTTCTGACCCAGTTTTCTCTCCTCCTTATCCCAACGTACCCCCATCGGTAGATCAGTTACTCTGCTAATGAACTGTGGGGTGAGTCTGAGGGTCAGTCGTCTGAAGTTGACAACGACCAATGTCTTTGACTTTGGCTTCAAGGATTGTAGGAATTCTTCTGCAACCTCATAATCGTGACCTTGAAGCTTGTCACAGAATGACATCCAGCGTGCACGAGAAAACAGGTCCACCACCTCAGGGGTTTCCCATAACTTCTTTGAGTCTGTAGGCTCTTTTCTAATGAACCCTCCCGGCATGGTAAAAACTTGTTGTGTTGGCCTGAGCTTGCCTGCTCATATACAAAAGTGGATCTTTGGGATTTCCTTAGACAGAGCGCAGAGCTATGTCTCTGTTATGCACACAGTTTATAAAATTCAGAATTTTCTACGAGTGAGCCTTAACAGTGACTCAATTATAAATCAAACCCTGGAGAAAATCCCACATACACACTACGATGACAATTCTCATGCAGCGATAAGAAAACGCTTGTAAATTCATGCACAGACTGTAATTCACGGTTTCCTACCCCTTCAACATGTCGACTTCACCACCTTTCGAACCAATTGCATGGGAGAACTATGTTCAAGCTTACCTCATTCCACTATTGCGACCTTCGACGTGAACAGTCCAAATTCCTCATTAATGTTGAGCTTCCTGTAGAAGTCGTGGATGGATTCTAGGGAGCGCTTCAGTGATTCTGGGCCTTCTGTGCAACAATAGGACATTGGAACAGGCCTAGAACTCAGAGTAACAGCCTTCAGAGAATTTAGGATGCGTACTCGGCTGCAAAATGGTTGAGAATAAATGAGTGTAGTGCGCCATACGTGATCTAGCCGACGGATTTGAATTTCTGCGGAATTCGTGGCGCGGGGGTGAGCTGTCCCCGTCGGCCCATTGGCCGACGTCACCTGCTATCATTCCGCTGCATGTATGCCTGACCGCCGAATCCTTCCCTGTATATCTACCGCCGCCACTCCTATTAGATCACCGCTTCTCTCCGACTGGATGCTTCCCACGTGTCCATTTCCTATCTTGTTGACACAACCAAAGCTTTTCGGATCCGATGAGGCCATCGGGTTGGTTGTGGTGGCCAGTTGAATGGCTACCCAACTTGTTCAATCCATTCATTTCCATAGTTACACACATTTTAGAGCATCGCTTATGTAATTTGACGAAACAGGGTGAGGCACTTACCTATGCCGCCGTGGACGTGATTTTTCTCATGCTTTAGGACGAGGGGTGATGGATCTGCTTGCTGCTGCTTCGTGCACAGGTAAGGGAGCTCCTTTTCATTGATTGCTGCTGGTTGCGAGACTGGTTTCCTGGCTGTGGATGGTGCATGTGCCAGCTTCATGAGTTGCATCTTCCTTCATGGTGTGTGCTCTAACCGGATCAACTGCTACAGGATTCCTGTAGGACATCCTGTAGCCGTTTCTCCTCCTAGGGTGCATGCCGAAATAGTGGAGTCACGTTCACAGGTGCAGGGTCCTCAGATTTCCTTGACAGGTAAAGCGTTGAGCCTCTGCATGCTTTATTTCCCACTTAAAAATATTTCTTCTGAGAGTCCAACGTTCTGGTATGACTGTGCAGGTATTTCAATCATATGGCAGCAATGGTGGTGAAAGGAGGCGACAACAGTGGGGGATGGAGAAAAAAAATTGGTTGCATGCCTCCTTATTGGACTTCGAGCTTCAAATTCTTCTACATAGTCGGTCCTGGCCCGTCCAAAGATTCTACAGGATGTTTCCTGTAGAAATACAGAACTTCCTGTAGAAAGTCCTGTAGCTTCCTGTAGAAGGCTAAACTATGACCAGATTGTGCCCAAACCTTGGAAGAGATGAGTGTTTATGGAGGGAATGCTGGTGAGGTCGCCCGGTAGCATGGTAGGGACCCTTGTCCTTGAGTTGAGAGGCCTCCTTTTTGCATGGAATACCTGCAACCTGCATTAATTTCCAAAGATTGAGCCTATTTTTCTGTTTCTGCCTCCTTCTTTTTCTTTTCTTTTTTCTCTTTGTTTTTTCTTCTTCTTTCTTTTTTTTTTTTTTTAGGAGACAGCAGGGGTGCCTCAATGAGGTTTTCACCCCTACTATTTGCCTTGGGTGCCTAAGAGAGGTTTTCACCCAAGGGTCTTTTTTATTCCAATTCTTTTTTCAGAGAGACAGCAGGGGCGCCTCAATGAGGTTTTCACCCCTACCATTTGCCTTGGGAGCCTCAGAAAGGTTTTCACCCAAGGATCTTTATTATTATTATTATTATTATTTTATATATATATATATATATATATATATATATATATATATATATATTATGATGCTCAGGGTATGCCCAAAATAGAGGCAGAACCCTTCTCTATGACCAGCACTGATTTTTCCACAGTTTTGATGAACTCTTGCCTTGAAAGAGGTTTCCTGTAGATCTTTAGTCGATGCCCATTTATGAGCATGGGGATGGCTTCCTCATCAATGTTCTGAATAAGAACAGACCCATTTTCATTACATTTCTCCACTACATATGGTCCTAGCTAGCTTGTCCTCAGCTTCCCCTTGAAATCCTTATGTCTAGAATCATACAGCAGCGCCCAATATCCCTGTTCGAATTGCTTGTCATTGAGGTGTCGGTCATGCCATTTCTTCCTCTGAAGTTGAACCATTTCTGAGTGGAGAAGGGCCTGCATTTAGTGTTCATCTAGCCCATTCAGCTGCAATAACCTTTCTTGTTGGGCATGGCTGAGATCTAGGTCCAGCTGAGCTGCCATCCTTAATGTGTTCTACTCGAACTCAATTGACAACAAAGCTCTCTTCCCATAGACCAGTTCATAAGGTGTGAAGCCGGTTGTGGTCTTCCAAGTGGTGTTGTAATCCCAAGTGGCCTCAACTAGGTGATCTGCCCAATTCTTTCTGCTGTTGTTCACCACCTTAGTCAAAATCCCTTCTAATGCTCTATTGGTGACTTCCACCTGTCCATTTGCTTGAGGATGATAGGGGGTGGAAGTCCTATGATTGATCTTGTGATGAGCAAGCAAGTCTTCAATTAATTTGGAGGTGAACTAGCTCCCTTGATCGGTGACTAACTCTCTTGGGTAGCCAAATTTGTAGAAGATGTTTTCTCTTAAAAACTCAGCCACCTTTTCTTCTATCGGTGCTTTGATTTCCTTGGTTTCCACCCACTTTGTCAGATAGTCTGTGCACACAATGATGTAAGACCTTTGCCTTGAAGGATGATTGATAGGACCCACAAAATCCATACCCCACTTCTCAAATGGTTCAAGAGTCACTTGAAGTTGAAGAGGCATTTTGTCCCTTGGGGTCGGCTTCCCCATCCTTTGGCATCGGTCACATTGGTTGATATATCTCTTGACATCTTGATGAAGCGTGGGGCAATAGTAGCCTGCCTGTAGAATTTTCAAGGCAATCCTCTTGGCTGCAAAATGTCCTCCACAAGGCCCATCATGACAGGTTAGGAGGATGTCAAAGACTTCCTCCTCCCTTACACAACGCCTTAATATCTGATCGCGGCCAAGTTTGAACAGGATTCCCCCGATCCAAGTGAATGAGGCACTCTTCCTCACAATTCTGCTTTTCTCTTTTAAAGATAGATGCAGAGGGAACTGTGTTGAGACCAGATAGTTTTCTATATCAGCAAACCATGGAGAGAGTACTGAGATAGCAAACAGATGTTCATCTAGCATCTGGTCGTCCACTGTTCCATCTTCACCTGCAGGTAAATCCAGTCTAGACAAGAAGTCAACAACAACATTTTCTTTACCTGGTTTGTCAACGATAGTCAAATCAAACTGCTGCAACAGAAGTAACCATCTAATAATACGAGCATTCACATCTGGTTTATTCATTAAATATTTAATTGCAGCATGATCAGTATGTACAAATGTTTGATAGCCAGTGATGTAGTGTCGGAACGTGTTCAGGGCATGGACCACAGCCAAGAACTCTTTCTTAGTTACAGTATAATTCATTTCTGCCTTGGATAAGTTTTTGCTGAAAAAGTATATGGCATATGGGAGTTTTTGTTCAACCTGTCCTAAGGCTTCCCCTATGGCTTTGTTCGAGGCATCAATCTGGATGTGGAAAGGGAGGGCCTAATTTGGACCTCTCAATATCGGGGCGGACACCAACTTATCCTTTAATTCATTCAGAGCCCTTTGACAGTCGTCTGTCCATTTGAACTCAACATATTTTGCTAAGAGGCCAAATAGTGGCGAGGCTAGCTTACTGAAGTCTTTAATAAATCTTCTATAATATCTTGCTAAGCCTAAGAAACTCCGAACATCTCTTACCTTCTGAGGAGGTGGAACCTTTTTGATGAGAGCAATTTTATTAGGATCCACCTGCAATCCTTGGCGAGAAATGGTATGTCCTAGCACGGTTCCTTTAGTCATCAGGAATTAACATTTTTCAGGCTAAGGGACAGGTTCATCTCAATGCACTTGGTTAGAACTTTTCCCAGATTGGACAATGCTTCCTGGAAGTTGGACCCA
Organism: Pinus tabuliformis; assembly: GCA_031772625.1. Classification (NCBI taxonomy): domain Eukaryota; kingdom Viridiplantae; phylum Streptophyta; class Pinopsida; order Pinales; family Pinaceae; genus Pinus; species Pinus tabuliformis. The sequence continues at coordinate 929,200,985 of CM062811.1, read as the reverse complement.
TAAGGAGTGAAGTCATCCATATAGATTTCCACCGAATCATGAACCAGCTCAGAAAAGATGCTCAGTACTGCGCTTTGGAAAGTGGCAGGAGCATTGCATAGACCAAAGGGAAGGACTCGGTAAGCAAAGGTACCCTAAGGACAAGTGAAGGTGGTCTTATCTTGGTTTTCCCGGCTGATTTGGATCTGGTTATACTCACTGAACCCATCTAGGAAAGAGAAAAACTTCTTCCCTGCCAGTCCATCCAACACTTGATCTATGAAAGGCAGAGGGAAGTGGTCTTTCTTGGTGGCTTTGTTCAGTTCTCAATAGTCCACACAGATTCTCCACTTTCCATTTTTCTTGGGTACCAACACCAGAGGGGACACCCACTCGCTATCCGAGATAGGGTAGATGAATCCTGCATCCAACAGTTTTTGCAATTCCTCTTTGACATTGTCCTTAAGGGCTGGATTCATTCTCCTCTGAGGTTCCCTGACCGGTTTACAATCTTCTTTGATGTAGATGTGATGGGTACAGACCAAAGGATGGATTCCTTTCATCTCCTTATAGTTCCAAGCGAAAGCATCTAGATGATTGGCCAACAAACTATACAGCTCCTTTTCCTGGGAAGGAGATAGGGAGGAGCTGATCTTTAACGTTCTCTCGGGGCCAAACTCAACATTTTTGACTCCGGGAGAGATTGGATCGGTCACACAAAGGTCCACTAAGGTGCTGGCTTGAGTATCCTCCACCAATTTCTCTAAGGACAATGCACTGGGAGGCGGATTCTGAATCAAGGTCTCAATCAAATCATCCTTGGTTTGAGGACCTCCCCTGGTGGTTTCTAAGGTGCACAAGGGTGCAAAGTACACCTCATCCTCTTCTCCTTCTTCCAACCAAAGTGGTAAGTCATGCTCTAATAGAGGTTGGGCAGGAGGGTATAAGACTAGCTGCTTGGACATACGACCATTTTTGATGGTCATGTTTTCTGCTTGGCAGATTATGTAAGCATCCGTAGTGGCTAACCAAGGTCTTCCCAAAATAAGGGGGTATCCAGTAAGCTTTGCCTTTGGTTTAAGAACCAAGAAGTCCGCAGGATACTCCCAAGAGTCAACAGAGACCAAGACATCCTCCACAATCCCTTTGGGAGTCACGATGGAGTAATCTGCCAACTGCAGGAGCTGGTGGTGGAGGCAAAATGGCGGGAGGAGTGTTGTACTGGGGCCTCCACCCCGGTTGAGGTGCATTTCCACTGAGGCTGTGGCTGGACATGTGAGTGAAACGAATGAGTAGTGGGTTGAGTATGGTATTGAGGTGGGTAAGACCACGGAGGAGGCACAGACCAGGAAGGATGAGCAGGGGGACCCCAAGAAGGCATAGGAGCAGATTGGTTGGGGCTATAATAAGCTTGGGATGTCCCTTGCATCCCCTGCTGGTAAGGTCTAGGTCCATGCGGCCTCCTTTGGTTGAGGAAGTAGAGAGGTTCAGGGGGTGCCTCAATTCCTTGGTACATGGCCTTAAACCCAGGTAAGGTTGGGCATTAGTTTGTGGGGTGGTCCTCCTCACAAAAGAAACATACCTCTACCAAGTGTAATGGACACTCGTTCTTAGGGTGCTTCCTTGTACACCTGGGACAGAAGATGGCCAAAGCCCTCTCAGCTTCCTCTTTCTTTTGTTGGATTCGGAATGTATCAAGTTGCATGGCAATGGTCTGTCTCACCTCACTTTTGAGGTCCTCCCGATGATTAACAAACTCATGCTTGGAAAAAGTAGTACTAGCTGAAAGGGGGTTTCCCCTGCCTCTTTTCCGGGCTGCCCTAGAGTTGTTTCTAAACACAGTATTTATATCCTCATAAGGCACTTGGTAAATATCTCCTCCAGCTAGCATGTGAAGGGTATCTAGAAGGTCTTCAGGGACTCCTCAGAGCAGGACCAACTTGAGAGATTCAGGGTCAAGTGTGCACCTGGCCCGTTTATAGCTAAGTTGGAACCTTTCCTCATAATCTTCTAAAGACTCATCATTTCCCATGGTCATTTGAAAGATTTCTCCCTTGGCTTCCTTGGACCTACAGTAGTCCCGGTATTTGGTATTGAAAGCTTGCTGCATTTGAGCCCAAGTGGTGATACTGTTTCCAGGTAAGTCCATGAACCAGCGTAATGTTGCATCCTTGAGGGTAGAGGGAAAGAGTTCCAATTTTTTCTCATCTTCTGTATAGTCATAGGTTCGACAAAGGACAACAAACTTAAACAGGAAGGTATCAGGGTCTTCAGTAGTCAGTCCATGGAAGTGAGGTAAAGTGGATGGGCTTATGTTTTTTATTTTCATGTCTCCATTGGTCTCTCGGATGGTAAAGGCACCTTCTATTCTCTCATCTTCTCTTCTATCCTCAGCCATGGCTTCAGGTGGAGTGTTCTCTAACTCTTCTTCTATTATAGGATCTTCGTATATCTCAGGAGGCTCGCATATAGGTTCTTCTAGATCACTGTCACCAAAGAAGAGAGAAGGGTGACTCAGTGAAGTGGTGGGGGTGTTGGGTAAGAATTTTCTGGTTTTATCTCTGTTCCTACGAGGAATGAAATGGAAAGGCTTTTGATTACTTTTTGCTTTGTTTCTGGCACCTGCAAAACTAAAAATAGATTGAACTGCAACTAGCTATCTTGCTGAAATGAAAACGCGGAATTGAAATGAAAGCAGGAAAGGACTAAGCTATGTTTCTCAAATGAAATTGTGGGAATGAAATGCTAGACTACGCTTGCAGAATTGAAATGCTAATCTACACATGCAGAATTGAAATTGTAGAATTGAAATGCTAATCTATGAAAGCAGGAAATATCTATTTTACTTTTGCGGAAATGAAATTGTAGAATGGAAATGAAATAAAATATTTAGCAGAAGGCGAGTGTAGGAAAATAGAAGAAAAGCAACAATCACCAATACTCTGACGCTTCCCCAGCAATGGCGCCAAAAAGATGGTGGGCTCCAGTATTGCAGCAATAATGCTACAACTCCTGGGACTCCCTTCTTTACTTTTATCAACTCGGTAGTTCGTAACAAACTTGGAAGCGACGGTGCTGTATGCACAAGTACTAGCTCTTGCTGCAGCTGTCACTTGGTCAGCTGGGACAAGTCCGCCAGGGGCTTAAGCCAACTTCTATGAGCTCTTAGAACAAGCTTTTTAACTGATGGCTGGAAGCTAATTCAAAGGAAACTGATCCACTTGCAGAAAGAAACTGAAAGCCAAAAAAGTAACATAAACCCTAACAAACCCTAATTCTACCAGCTAGTCCTACTGATGCAGAGGAGAGAATGCAAACTACTGAAAGAGATGCCATTACTTATATGAAGGTAAAATACATGTGTCTAGACTACCTCTATCTAACGAAAGCATCTTTTTGTATTTTTGAATAAGTTATTAGAATTATCATGCATGTGCTTTTAACTGGCTTTTTACTGTGCAGGGGTGGATCAAGGAAGAGAAATGCTTGGAAAAAGTTGGGAAGGTTCAGGGAGGGTCTAAGGAGTCCCTAACACCCTTCTGGAGAGTTTCACAAAGTTTGGCTATCTAGCAACCTCATTTGTGAGCTTCTACAGGAAGTCTGCAGGGGTTCTACAGGATGTTTCAGGGATTTCTACAAGATGTTCAGAAATTTCTACAGGATGTTCTAAAATTGGATTTTGGAGGATGGGTGAGTGAGAGAGGATGCATGAATGGATAGGGAGGTAGGGTAGGGGTCTGAAATGACCCAGTGACTGATGGATGAAGTGATGAGAGGGTGTGGAAAGCTAACTTGGCTTAAAGAAGGCTAAGATAATGGAAGAGCAAGTAGGCAAGGTTACGTGGGCAGAAGAGTGGTTGTGAGATGAGGAACCTAACTAGGAGATGGAGCAGCTGTCCGGGACGAAGCTTAGGTGGATGAGAGAGTGATGGAGATGCCCTGCACAGTGTACACTTAACCGAATCAACCAAGTCCTGCACACAATCAAAATCTTAGCTAATCTATCCTAACTGTCAACGAAGCAAATGAACAGCAACTTTATTTCTAAATAGAACCATGTACAGCACTTAATCAAAGAAACATCTCAAAAGGTTTGAACGCGTGACTAACTTCTACAAATGAAGACATTACACCAAATATTGCATGGTCAAGCAAACTAGTGTTTTTGTTGGGCAGCACTATTTCTGCAATTCCAGCCCCTGATCCAATAAGGGAGAGGTGAAACTGAGAGTGTAGACAACCCCTTTTCCTTGAGCTTTATCGATTATTATCCTATCAATCTATTGTACACATCTGAAGCAATTTTATTCCTCAACAATGACCTATTTAACCAACACAACTAAATCTTGCTCAACAAAACCACGTTTCAAATGCATAAAAGGAAAATCACCATGCATAACGAAAAGATAAAAATACAAAGAAGGAGGCCCTAGGCTCTCAGGTTGGGCCCAATCCCGAGAGCTATGGCTCCTATAGAAAACTCAGAGTTGATATCAAATCTGACTGCTTCTCATTATCAAAAAATAATCATAAGTCAAGAGTTATGCCAACAATGGCTACAAGAGAACAAAATAGAGCTAGCAGCACTGTAGTGCAAAGTATGCAAGAGTTTTCCCAAAAGTCCCTCACGAAGGCTGAGGCCTTAACGTTTATACACCACGAAGCCCTAGCTGGCCTCCTAAATCTATGGGACTTGGCTGCCTAAACTGTGAGTGAACAACTCCTTCCAAAAAATCTGCTTGGCTGCCTTCTAGATCCATTTTTGGTGGCCTTTGGAGCTCGGAGTTGGGGGTGAAGATCCTGAGGGAGGCTATTTAATGCCATAGACAACCCCCCTACGAATACTCAACCCAATCTTGGCTGTCTCCTATCCCATGTCTGCTCGGTTTTGCTCCAACATGTGTCAAAAAATCCTGAAATGAGCACGTGTTAGCCACCTAGGAAGAGTGACTACTCTTATTCGTACAAATGACATAAACATACTAAAAAATAATGCATAAGTTATGAAAAATGAAGGATTTAACAAGGATAATTAGGCCAAATGAGCCCAAAATGTTACCAAATTTGGGGCTCATCACTCTCACCTTGACAGATGTGATGTATGTGCCTGGACTGAACAAGAACTTGGTATCGGTCACGATGTTGGATGACAAAGGCTACGATGTTGTCTTCAGTAAAGGAAAGGTGTTCCTAAGACACATAGACATGGGTCATACCAAGAGGATAAGGATTCGGGTGAAGAATCTCTATAAACTAGAAGTAAATGATTGTGCAGCATTGAGTACGAAAGAAAAATTGGTGCAAAGCCAAGACATTGGTGAGATGTGGCATAGGCAGTTGGGCCATTTTCATCATGGGGCTTTGAAGATAATGTAGCAGATATCTACAGGACTTCCCAAAGGTAAACTTGAGCAAGTTGACACATGTAAAGGTTGTACCTTGGGAAAGTACACCAAGTCTTCCTTTCATGATCGAGACAGTCGAGCAGAGGCTATCTTAGAGCAAGTTCATACTGATTTGTGTGGACCATTCTCGATGGCATCCATAGGGAAACAAGGGTATTATGTGATTTCCATTGATGACTATTCTCGTAAATGCTGGATTTATTTCATGGAGAAGAAGGACCAAACTTTCACAAAGTTTTGTGAGTTCAAATCTTTGGTCGAGAAAGAGTCAAGGAAGAAGATCAAGGCCTTGAGAAGCGACAACAGTGGAGAATATGTCTCTCAAGATTTTAAGGACTTTTGTGTAGCGGAAGGAATTAAACGAGAGTTGACGGCACATCATAACCCAAAGGAGAATGGGGTGGCCAAGAGGAAGAAGAGAACTATTGTAGGGGCAACACGGGAAATGTTGCATGACCAAGGCCTACCACTTCACTTGTGGGCTGAAGCATGCAACACAATGGTCTATTTGCAGAATAGAAGTCCGCATCACATACTTGGGATGAAGAAACCAAAGGAAACTTTCTCCAGTAAGAGAACAGATGTGGGTCACTTCAGGATCTTTGGCTCATCAGTATATTGCCATGTCACAAAGGATGCACGGAAGAAGCTTGAGCCGATAGCAAAGTTGGGGATATTTGTGGGGTACACTGATACACCTCACAAATATCGAGTGCACTTGCCTACCAGTCGAAGGACAGTGTTTCACAGAGATCTCAAGTTTGATGAGCAGAAGGCCATGCGAGTTTCACTTGAGAGGGAGCTCCAACTACAGGTTGTGGAGGAACTATTGATTCCCAAGGAGGAGGGGCCTCAGACTGATGCGGAGCAACCACATGCAGAGGTTCCAGGAGTCGAGACATCCACTCAAGAAAAGTCTTCCAGAGATGGACGGAAACGCACAAGAGAGGCTGACAGATTGTTGGAGGATGCGAGAGAGAATGTGGAAGCACCATCCTCTCAATGTAGACAAAGAAGGTCACCTGAGAGGTACATTGGATACATGGCCCTTTCTGGGGAATGTGTTGAGACTGAGCCATCTTCCTTTGACGAAGCAATGCAACAACCAATTTGGGTTGATGCTATGGTGGAGGAGTATGACTCAATAGTTCATAACAGTGTTTGGGACGTGGTTCCAAGACCTAAGAACAAGTCAGTTGTGAGCTCCCGTTGGCTTTACAAGGTAAAGAAAGTTACTGACGGTAGTGTGGAGAAGCATAAGGCAAGATTTTTTGCTTGTGGATTTTCATAGATCATGTTGATACATTGTATTTAGACAGAGGGGAAAGATGCTGACATTTTGACAAAGGCATTGTCAAAGTGTAAACTCGAGTTCCATAGAGACAGGATCGGGGTGGAAGATAATCCCTTTCTTATTAAGAGGGAGTGTTGAAATATGGCAACACGAATATTCCAATTTAATTTGTCCTTGAATTAAATTGTGAATTAAAATCGAATATAGTCTTAACATCTACTTGGAAATAATTAATTAATTTATTTTAAAATAATTAATTGGAGAAATTCAAGTTAGAAGTCTTTCTGAATTCATGCAAGAGTTATCCATTAAATTAAGGAGATAAAATTGAGTTATATTTGAGTTGTAATTAGTTAACTCAGTTTACTGAGTTAAGTCCAATTAAATTAGTTCCAAACTATATGAGGAACTAATAGTGAGTTAACTGTCAGTTGATGCATTAATGCACTCAACTAGTGCTACTCGAGTTAACTGAAGATTCCCTCATCAGAAACTCATGCATGTCTATTCTGAGAAAGACCTAGTTGAGATTAATGTTCAATGACAGTGTAGTATGAGTTGCATGTGTTTTATCATGAAGAAAACTCATGCATGCAGTCAAGGATTCATCCTTGAGGATTGTGCAGTTTTAAAGGCTTGGTTCTCCACTTGGTAATAGTCTAATCATCCACAAGGAACATTTCAAGGAAATAGGAGCTTTGAGGGAAGAGAGGAAGGCTGGAGAGAAGCCAAGATTCCCTGTGAGCATCTGTGAGGATTGTACTGAGAGCTGGCTAGCTGTGAGAGCTAAGGCTTTGTATAATTCCTATGTATTTGCACCATGTATGATAATACAATAGTGTGGGGTTTTTATATGAGGATTTCCCCAAAAGTATTTTCATGTGTATTGTGCCATTGATTCTTCTTCTTGTGGTTATATTGTTCAGCTCGATCTTTAAGCTTCTGCAAATTGATAGTAGAAGTAGGATACAATATTCGGCTTTGATTTATATTGCATTATCGGATTAACCTATCGTAGATTTTCTACACAACGAGAAGATTGAGAGCCTTGAAAAATAGTTGGATTCTTTCAAGAACATAGCGAACTAGATGAAGAATTCATGGAAACTTTAAAAGTGAGCACGTCGGAGTTGCATCCAAAGGCATATGGTCTTAATTAAGACCTTGAAGGAGAATCTAGCCATCATATTCACTTCCATGGAAATCACCAACATTCCTACCCTCCGCAACCCAAGATGGACATGTATAAATTTGATGGCTCTAATTTGACAGTATGTCTAGCACAAACGAAACAATATTTCCTTCTGAATGGTATGCGAGATGATCCAACTAAACTACGTGTGGGATCCCTTTACTTGGACCAAGAGAGATGGCAATGGTGGTAGTGGCATCAAAAATGCTATCCCGGAAAGTAACTTGGCAGGTGTTCTCAAAATCTCTTTGTGACTGCTTTGATAGAAACTCTAATTTTTTGGGCCATGTTACTAAGCTCCGACAGACAGGCACAATAAAAGAATACATTGCAACCTTTGAGACATTGTCCATCCACACAAAAGTTATAGGAGATGAATTCTACTTGGAATGTTTTATAAGTGGTCTCAAAGAAGCCATCCAAGCACATTTCCGAAAGCACAACCCACCTACATGGATGGACGCTTGCAACAAGGCTATCGAAGTGGAACGTGCTTTAGTTTCCCAGTCTACTCATCCAAATTTCATAGCCAAGGGACGCCCCACCTAGGCTCCAAGCCCTACCCAAACACTTAAGGTTCGAAAGGTGTCTCCAACAAAAATGGCTGAAATACGAAAACAAGGATTGTGCTACTATTACGATGACAAATACTCCCACGGGCATAAATGCAAGGAATCCAAATTCTTTCAAATTGATGTTACTGATCACAACTCATTTGAGGAATCCCCACCCCTTGAGGGAGCAGAGGATGAAGTTGAGGAAACCCAGTAGGACAATGAACTCCTAGCTACAGTAGAGGAACCAGTTATCTCACTACATGCTTTAGTGGGCATTTCTGCGCCCCAAACTCTCAAAATCAGAGGCTTTATTAAACATCTCCATGTAGTAGTATTGGTTGATAGTGGAAGCACTCATAACTTTATCCATCAGCGAGTCACTGAAGTTGTTCATTGTTTTGTCAGGACAATCTCTAATTTCCAGGTCCATATTGTTGATGGGGTAACAATGAAATGTGAACGCCGCTACAAAAATAACAAACTTCAGATGGGAGACTACCAGATAAAGACCCACATGTTTGCAATTAACGTGGGTGGTTGTGACATTTTCTTGGGGGCTGAATGGCTTCGCACACTAGGCCCAATCACCATGGATTTCCAGGAATTATATATGAGCTTTAAGTAGAATGACCACATGCATACCCTCCGTGGACTCCAGGTAGGTGCTCCTTCTATCATCAGCTCGCATCGCATGGAAAAGTTGTTGAAAAAGGGCCATCATGGAGTTATCACCCAGTTTAATGCCATCCAGGCCATTGAGCACACTACTCTTCATATTCATCCTGACATGCAACAGGTCTTGAATCAACACCAGTAGGTATTTGATAAACCTAAAGAGCTTTCGCCCTTTATAGGGGAACATGATCATAGCATCACTTTGGTCCCAGGGGCACAACCACTGAATGTGCATCCATATCGATATCCTTTCGCCTAAAAGAATGAAATTGAAAAAATCATCAAGGAACTCCTTGAAGTCGGTGTCATTCGTCCTAGAATCAGTCCTTATTCATCACCAGTGGTCATGGTGCTCAATAAAGATGGGGAATGGTGCATGTGTCCAGACTTCAGGGCCCTCAACAAGCTCATGGTCAAAGACAAATTCCCTATCCCGGTCGTTGATGATTTGCTGGATGAACTACATGGGGCTCAATTCTTCGCTCTGGCTATCACCAAATATGCATGAAAGAAGTAGACATTCTAAAGACTTACCTCCAAACTCATGAAGGCCATTATGAATTCTTAGTCATGCCATTTGGTCTCTGTAATGCCCCATCCACTTTTGAAAGCCTCATGAATCACCTGCTGAAACCATATCTCCGAAAATTTGTCATCATTTTCTTTGATGACATTCTCATCTACAGCCTCACTTGGGAAAAACATCTTCATCATGTAGACCTACTCTTGCAACTACTCCAGAATCATAAATTATTTATCAAATTGTCCAAGTGCTCTTTTGGTCTGGCAGAAGTCGAGTATTTGGGTCACATTGTGGGTCGTGAAGGTGTCCGGGTGGATTCCAAAAAGATACAGGCAATGCAAGATTGGCCCCAACAAAAAACCTTGAAGAGTTTGAGGGGATTCCTGGGGCTCACTGTCTACTATCGAAAATTTGTCTGCAAATATGGTCGCATTGCTAGACCCCTTACTAACCTTCTCAAGAAAAATCATTCTTATGGACTGATGCAGCACAACAGGCGTTTATGGCTCTCAAACAGGCCATGTTTTCCACTCCCGTCTTGGCACTTCCAGATTTCACCAAACCTTTTGTGATTGGATGTGATGCTTTAGGTACTGGTATTGGTGTTGTCTTAATGCAGGAAGGTCAACCCTTAGCTTTCACCAGCCAACAACTGAGTGGGAAACATCTAAGACGATATACCTATGAGAAGGAGATGCTAGCCATCTTACATGTAGTAGATACCCAGCGACCATACATATTGGGATGGCGTTTCCAAATCTGCACAAACCATCAAAGCCTCAAATATCTTTTGGAGCAACGTTTATCCTCGCCTCAGCAAAATAAATCGCTGGCCAAAATGTTGGGATATGATTATGAGATCATTTACAAGAAAGGGCGTGAAAATGTAGTAGCGGATGCTTTATCATGCCAATTTGAGGATAAAAGCACCCTACTATCAATCTCTCTTCCCATACCAGATTGGATTGAAGAAGCCCATGAGGAATGGTTTTAACATCCCTCTCTCTCCCAACTCATTAATAACTTGAGAGCATATCCTAATTCCTCAGTTGCCTACTCTTGGAAGGATGAGATTCTTCACTACAAGGATAGAGTAGTTATATCAACGACATCCGCCCTCAAAACACCCATTTTGGTAGAGTTGCACTCATCTCCCACTACAAGCCATGTAGGCTTTCATAAGACTTATGCTCGCACTCATTGTTCTTTCTTTTGGACAGGCATGAAAACTAACATTCTTACTTTTGTAGCTGAATGTGATGTGTGTCAATGCCACAAAGGAGAAACGGTCAAGTCACCAGGCACCTTATAACCATTGTCCATCCTTGCCTCAATCTAGACGGATGTTTCTATGGATTTCATTACTGGTCTTCCGAAGTCAGGGAACAAGTCAGTCATCATGGTGGTTGTGGACATACTTTCTAAATATGCTCATTTTTGTGCTCTAACCCAACCATTTACCCCCACTTTGGTGGCTCAAGCTTTCATGGACCAGATCTTCAAAATGCATGGCATGCCCACTTCCATTGTGTAGCGTGACCCAACTTCTTTTACTTCTTGTAAATATGAATATTTCTTTTTATGTAATTTACATTTGTATAGTATTTATGTGACTATTGTAGCCCAAAATGATATAAATTTTTTATTCCAGTAAAAGAAAGAAGATCTTGTAAATGTGAAGATTTCTTTTACTACTTGTAAATATGAAGACTTCTTTTACTACATTTATTGTTTAGGAGAATAAGAAAACTTATGTAATATTATTTGTAGATGAAGACATCTTTTACTACATTTTATTTTTTCGGAGGATAAAAAAACTTATGTAATATTATTTGTAGAAAAGAAAATAATTTACATCTGTATAGTATTTATTAGGTTAATTATCTAAATATATTTGTTATATTGTTGTTTTTATGAGTTTTAATGTCCGCAAAATACGCCTTTAAATACTTACTAACAAGCACCATATATATATATATATATGAAACTTGAAACATTAAATAAGACAACACACAACCCTATTTTTTCTAACCATCCATTCACATAGATATGCATATTCATATTCATATAAATATATATCTTAAAACATCACTACATGTCAATTCTTGGGTCGCCTCTCATATGAAGATGAGAAAATACAACAAGAACTTTCAGGTTTATACAATAACCTTTATTTGTGATAGGATTGAATTGGTTGATTAATTTCCATCAATTAAGATGTAGATTAGGGTTGAATTAATTGATTAATTTCCATCAACTAAGAAGTAGATGGCCTTACTGCATTGAAGAATTTATTTTTCTTTGTAGAATTTTCACTAATGGTTGTTAGGGCTTACAACTCTATTTTTCCTTTTAGGATTTTCACTAATGGTTGTTAGGGCTTACAACTCAAGGCCTGCTAGGAGTAATGTGATTGGTATTGCTTCTCGGAGTGATGTGATTGGTATTGATTTTGGCACTGCCAAGTCGTGTGTGGCCATCATGTAAGGGAATTTTAGTTGTTTATCCTTGAATTCTAAATTCCTTACTGTTTTTTCTAGGTCAAGTTGACAAAATAATTAGTATTTTGATTTTCATGCATTCTTCTCATTAGACTATTTCTTTTTAATATCTGTAGAACCTAAAAGTAATTGAGAACTCAGAAGGGGCCAGGACAACACCATCTAAGATTTCTTTTACTACTTGTAAATATGAGGACTTATTTTACTACACCATCTAAGATTTCTTTTACTACTTGTAAATATGAAGACTTATTTTACTATATTTTATTTTTTTCGGAGAATAAGAAAACTTATATAATGTTATTTTTAGATGAAGACTTCTTGTACTACATTTTATTCTTTTAGGAGAATAAAAAAACTTATGTAATATTATTCGTAGAAAAGAAAATAGCAAAAAAAGAATTCATTTATTTTCTAATAAGAGCAAGATGTGTAATTCATTATATTCTTAATCTAAAATTAATATGTAATCTTGTAAATATGAAGATTTCTTTTACTACTTGTAAATATGAATATTTATTTTACTACGTTCTTTGGGAGAATAAGAAATTTACATATAGTATTTTATTCCAGTAAAAGAAAGCAAATCTTGTAAATATGAAGATTTCTTTTACTACTTGCAAATATGAAGACTTCTTTTACTGCGTTTTATTTTTTTTAGGAGAATAAGAAAACTTATGTAATACTATTTGTAGAAAAGAAAATAATTTACATATGTATAGTATTTGTATAGTATTTATTAGGTTAATTATCTAAATATATTTGTTATATTGTTGTTTTTATGAGTTTTAATGTCGGCAAAATACGCCTTTAAATAGTTACTAACAAGATATATATATATATATATATATATATATATATATATATATATATATATATATATAACTTGAATAAGACAACACACAACCTTGTTTTTTCTAACCATCCATTCACATAGATATTCATATTCATATTCATATAAATATATATCTTAAAACATCACTACATGTCAATTCTTGGGTCACCTCTCATACAAAGATGAGAAAATACAACAAGAACTTTTAGGTTTATACAATAACCTTCATTTGTGGTAGGATTGAATTTCTTGATTAATTTCCATCAATTAAGAAGTAGATTAGGATTGAATTGCTTGATTAATTTCCATCAATTAAGAAGTAGATGGCCTTACTGCATTGAAGAATTCATTTTTCTTTTTAGAATTTTCACTAATGGTTGTTAGGGCTTACAACTCAAGGCCTGCTGGGAGTGATGTGATTGGTATTGATTTTGGCACTTCCAACTCATGTGTGGCCATCATGGAAGGGAATTTTAGTTGTTTATCCTTGAATGCTAAATTCCTTATTGTTTTCTCTAGGTCGAGTTGACAAAATAATTAGTATTTTGATTTTCATGCATTCTTCTCATTAGACTATTTCTTTTTAATATCTGTAGAACCTAGAAGTAATTGAGAATTCAGAAGGGGCCAGGGCAACACCATCTAAGATTTCTTTTACTACTTGTAAACATGAAGACTTCTTTTACTATATTTTATCTTTTTCGGAGAATAAGAAAACTTACGTAATATTATTTGTAGATGAAGACTTCTTGTACTACATTTTATTCTTTTAGGAGAATAAAAAAACTTATGTAATATTATTCGTAGAAAAGAAAATAACAAAAAAAGAATTCAAAGTATTCATTTATTTTCTAATAAGAGCAAGATGTGTAATTCATTATATTCTTAATCTAAAATTAATATGTAATCTTGTAAATATGAAGATTTATTTTACTACTTGTAGATATGAATATTTATTTTACTACGTTCTTTTCGAGAATAAGAAATTTACATATAGTATTTTATTCCAGTAAAAGAAAGCAAATCTTGTAAATATGAAGATTTCTTTCACTACTTGCAAATATGAAGAATTTTTTTACTGCATTTTTTTTAGGAGAATAAGAAAAATTATGTAATATTATTGGTAGAAAAGAAAATAATTTACATATGTATAGTATTTGTATAGTATTTATTAGGTTAATTATCTAAATATATTTGTTATATTGTTGTTTTTATGAGTTTTAATGTCGGCAAAATACGCCTTTAAATATTTACTAACAAGCACCATATATATATATATATATATATATATATATATATATATATATATATATATAACTTGAAACATTAAATAAGACAACACACAACCTTATTTTTTCTAACCATCCATTCACATAGATACTCATATTCATGTTCATATAAATATATATCTTAAAACATCACTACACATCAATTCTTGGGTCACCTCTCATACGAAGATGAGAAAATACAACAAGAACTCATGTAGGTGGATTATTTCCATCTCCCCCTCCACATTTGCAATTGGCGATGCAAACTCAAATGTGCACAAATGAGAGACCACTCTTGTTAAGTACATCCACTAGCTCATGTAGGTGGATTATTTCCATCTCCCCTTCCACATTTGTAATTGGAGATGCAAACTCAAATGTGCACAAATGAGAGACCACTCTTGTTAAATACATCCACAATACGCTAACTAGTTGATACTTGATACATATATGTTTGTTGTGTTCCAAAGATATAAGATACCAATTTTAATCTAGTACTATGTTGTGTGAAAATATATGGCTTGGGGGAGAGAATCTCTCATTTATGCCTTGAGACGTTTCCTTTGCAACATGGTACAATTACTAGTAATAAAATGTTTTTTTCTTTTTAATTATGGAAATTTTTAATTCAAATATATTAATATAAAATAATAATAATATTAATATTAATAACAATTAATTAAATTAACCATTTCCAAAATAAATACTTACTTAACCAATTTAAATAAAATAATATGTTTTACAATTTGTTACTCTTCTCTCATAAAAATAAATTTAAAATGGATTTATTTTTATAATATTGAAATATTTCATGTTTTTTCTATTTCAATTATAAAATTATTTTTTTCAATATATAAATATTTTTATTTTCATTTTCTAAAAATAATAACAAGATATATTATTTCATTAATATGTTATTCAATCATTTTATAGGATTTTGGTTGAGTGATTGAGGAGTATCCTCATATAAATAATGCATATTAAATATATGTAAATACAAAATCATTATAGGTATATAAGTAAAGTTGACTTTTTTAAATTGAAATAATATATCTATCATTTATATATATAATATTAAATATGTTTTAATAAATATATTTTATATAAATAAATGTTATAAATTAGTTTATAAAGTTTAGAATATAGGGTGATAAGGTGTTCTATAAAAGATATTTTATAGTGAAAAAGGTCATAATTTGGTTTAAATTTTTACTGGAAAAAAATAAATATATGCTAAGGGTTAGTGTGGTTGTAGTTGGGTATAATTCCAAGGTGATTTTGATGACTTAGATGTTCCTGAATGACAATTAAAAGCATAAATTAAGCTAGTCAATCATCTCAAAATTCACATTTCATAATAAACCAATATATTTTTATAATAAATTAATAATATTAGATATACCACTCATCCCTCATTTTATTATTAATTATAAATTATAATTATAATAAACTTTATTATTTAAAAACTTAAAAATAAATTAAATATTTTACAAAATGAAAATCTATCTATCTATCAATAAATAAATAATCTATCTACTCTCTCATTATCCCTTAAGAATTAAATTCTAATAAATTTATCATTAAACCATTAAAAAAACTTATTTTCCAAAATAAGTGTATACACCATTAAAATAAAAATAAACGTTTAACATTTACAAAATTCCAGCACTATACATCATTATGATAAATTGTTATACAAAACAATTAACAACCTTGTCGCTATATTATATTTTTTAATGGAAAGAAATGTGTGATGTTTGTTCCAAGTTTCTTTAAAATATATATTATATCTTAAAATGCTTCTTTTAGATGTATTTTCAATTTAAAATTGTACCGTGTTTTGAGATAAGAATTTCATGATTAACTAATCGTACATTGTCAGCACTTTTAATTCCTCCAAGGGATTACGTACATCATTGTTAACTAGGTTCTAAGATCACTCTATAGTTAAGATGCATAAGTTTTTCTTTTCAATTTTATTGTTAATGTCCAACAAAAATGTATTTATTAATTTTGTTATGGTTATCAAAGCAATTATAAAGTGCATGATAATACAAAATACTTAGTTAACATGCTTATAAGTTTTATTTTTTATTTTAAATTTAATTTGGTTAATGATGTTAAATTATGATGTTACTATTACAATTATGAAATTTTAAAGTGTATGTTAATATTGAAATCAATAAAAATATGTAGTTAGTTTTATTAGAATGATTGATATTGGTACACTATGAATAAGTATTAGTAATAATAGATTTGTAATGATGTCAATTAATTTGAGTGGTTTGGTTGTCAAGAAGTTGTTACAATGTATTTTGAATTATTGCGAAAAGAATAGTGTTATCTAATAGGTTATCATAGGGAAAGAACGAAGATTGATGTGAAAGCCCTCTAGCATCGACGACCCGATCCTGGCGACACCCTCCACCTCCTGTCATCCTGTGGACCCCAATCCACCCCCCCTCTGCCATCCTCTGCCACCCTCCTCCTCTCGTCACCCGATGGGCCCCACTCCATGCCCCCACCTCCTCCACCACACTCTGCCACCCTCTTGCCCTGCTCGCACCCTCCTCTCTCCCCCTTCCCTCTTCTGCATTAATTGTCACCCATTCAAACATCACACCAACTATTTTGCGTGCGCAGGTGACCAAATTTACCTTTTCAACTCCTTCATTATTCACAGGTGATCAAAAACCCCAACAGAATTGCTCTCCGTCAACTCCAAGCATCTCCCATGCTCTCCTACTCCAAGCAACTCCCCAACGCCCCTACTCTCTAATAGCTCCCCAACTCCCCTTCTCTTCAATAGCTCCCCAGACCCTGTGCACTCAAAACTAGTAAGAACCATCAGAGCTCAGAAGTTCTGCAAAATAACTATATTTTGATTTTGTTTTAGAAAGGAAGGGATGATGTCATTAAATGTGTGTATCCATGCATGAGATGTGTTTAGCAGACAGAGGACCGAGATATTTTCGTAGTTTAACTCCAATCTCTGCAAATGTAAGTCGTAAATTTTCTTTCTAAACATTAATGTTAAAGCACGATATTACTGATATTAACTTATTGTGACTGTTAATGAAAAATATCCCTCATGTTGCCTAACTCTAATCGATGACTCTAAAGCTCTTTTATTGTAGTGCCATGTGTTTACAGAACTGGACAATAGTGGTTTAAGGGTGTTTATGACTGTCTCATCTCCTTGTATTTCTGACACCGAAATTGGTCCCAATTTGTTTCTATTTTGGAGAACATTGATGTCAAAATCTCCTAATAATTAGCTTCCATTACCAGTGACAACAATGGCTTTCACATCATTTCTCCTCATTGCCTCGTCACATTTTCTTTTAAGCTTGCAAGAACTATTACTGCCAAAGCATTGACCATGCTCACCAACTCAACTATATGGCCGTGCTTTGAGATTATTGAAACATGAGCTAAAAATTTAGAATCTGTGTTTCATTTGCTGTTGACATCCATTTTTGTAATTGTTACAGGTAGACCCTCACTTAATATTGCATAGTAAACTCTTCCATAGGAGCCTTCCTAAATAATGAAATGTATTGTAGGTCTCCTTGAGCCTTTTCATAAAAAATGATCGTAAGTTCCAACTCTGCTCCCTTTACCTCATGCAAATTTCTTTTTCATTAGATAAACTGCATGCCTTCCATTGTCTTAGGTTAGATGTTTCACATGACCATACATTGAAGGGTGTCCTCAAATATCCTAAACCAAAAAATGTGTAACATCTAGCTCCTACTTGGGGATAATTGCTCCCTTGAGCCCTTGAGAGTCCTATAATCTCACTCAATTAAACCCTCCCATTTAGAGGTCGCAATTCTAGAAATCAATTTATCTAAAGCTTATGATTAGATCAGCCGGTCCTTTTAATGTTGGCTTTTCCTAGGAATATGCATGAATCTTAATTTAGTTAATTGAATAATGGGGTGCATACAATCAGTCTCTTTCAAATTTTTCATCAATGGAGGCCCCTCCAATTTTTTCCAAGCATCACATGGCTTGAGATAGGGGTGCACCTTATCACCTTTTCTATTTCTATTGCTTGTGGATGGTCTCAACAAGATAACTACGGATACAAAGGAAAAATGATACTATGTGGTATAAAAATGTACCAATCAAAGATCCTATATCATTTCTTCTTTGTTGATGACATCCTACTTTTTGGCTCAAGATCTCTTAATTATCTTGAGTCTTTAAGCACATTTTTTCTATGTATGAGTAGGCCATGGGTTTAGTAATTAGTGATTAAAGTTCTTGTTTAGTATCCAATTTTATTATGAGGAGTTGATGAATGAGTTAATAATTCTCTTTCATTTCCCTAGAAATGATTTGGATTCAGGTTTTAAATATTTCAGGTTTCATCTTGAACCTAACTATTATAAATTATTTGCTTGGATCTGGATTTACAAAAAAACCTAAGCCTGCATCTCACTATGGGTGTATAGATTGATATCTAAGGGTGGTCTTCTAATACTCATTAATTATGCTCTAGAAATCATTCATACGTATTGGACTTATATTTCTTGTTCCCTATCAAAGTGTTATTTTGAACAGGGTCCCTATTGGATCATCCTTTCCTCAATCAACAAGAAGTTTTCAAAGTGTTATTAAACATTATTATCTCTTTATTGCATTAACTAGCATAATTTCCAACATACAACATCCACCAATCACTCTTTAGCTTATAACTTTGTGTTGTTGCCTCCAAAATCAAGAGGTGTGCTTGTGCCTGGTTGACTAGTTTCATCCATAGTTATAGAATCAAGAGTCTTGCACATCATTTGGGTTTAATGAAACAACTATATGGTTAATTCACCTTTCTTTGCCCGGATCCATTTCACCTAGCCTCACCCAAAGAAGGACTTAAACATTTACAAACTCGATCAACTTCAAGGTCATCCTATATACATACGACAGACTAGGAAGCATCATGGAAAGTAGAGTTTTATAGATTTTACTTAAGCTTGGTTGACTAGTTGCAGACCCTTGTTCATCTGTTGCTTGCTTGATAATCTTTGACAACATCAATGCCCAATTTGGGCTTCTTCTCAATTGTGAGTTACATAGAAGTTTGAAACCTTTTCTCAAAATCCCCATCCTTCTCTCAACCATTTATCTTCCCTTTCCATCCTTGTGTCTCTAACTGTGATCTTACCGTGTTGTCCTTGCTTTTACCTCCCAATTCCTAGTGTGAATTCACCTCAAGAATAAGATCTCATTCTCCTCATTCTACATAAATTTTTGAAAAGGGTTCCATTTCCTTAAATAAAGAAAATTCGAACCCTGAAATAGTATCATTTAGTCTGAGACTTATTGGTAAGACTGAAACCAATAAGCCCAAATGAGTAAATTCTACTATAAGAGTGATCAAGTGCTCAAAATTAGGCTCAAAACTCAAAGTGTCAAAATCTTGATACGCTTAGCTTCAGATCGAATAACTCGTCATTCTAATTCCAATGGTGTGAATGGCACTCGAATCTGAGCTTGTACGAAGAAGTTAGAGCAAGTCAAAGTTTAGGTTTGACTTGGACAAATGGTAGGAAAAGATGATGTGGCAAGACCCTGCAGTGAATATGGAAGCGCCAAGTGGCAGGACGCCATTGGCCCTCACATTTCACAAATCACATATCGTAGGCGAGTAGTGTTAAAGAATCGTCGCCAAGCAAGGTCAGGGTTGCGATGTGATAAATCACAATCGCACTTCACAACAGGGAAGGCATTGCAGAAATCGGCCCCTAGTGTATCTAGGTTGCGATGCGATAATTGCAATCGCAGATCACAATTGCACACCACAGAAGGTAGAGTCCCACATTATGTTACCTTCCGGTTCTCTGCTGATTGCGATTTGCGAAAGGATCCTAGATGTGATGCGACTAAGGGTTATAATTAATAGTACCGTCAGTTCTGCCATATCGCAATCGTACATTGCCCCGCCACACTCACAAGACCATAAGACCGTTAGTTTTCTGCCCATTGCGATTTGTGATGGGACAGTCGATGCTGACAGATTATGGACCACTGTGCGGTGAAATTTTCACTCATTTAGTGGTTTTGGGAGCTAATTTGTAGGATCATGCTGGAAATGGGGCAATTTTTATGGAGCGAATATTGGGAAAGCAAGGAGAAGTCATAACTTCTTTAGTTTTCCACCAAATTGGATTCAAAAAGAGGTTGGATAGCTATTTTTTGACATTTTGGACTCATTGGAGAAAGTTGCAGAAGCATTTGAGCATTGTAAACACATATTTTTACACTTTTGAGCATAATAGAGAGGCCCAAGCCATTGGACGCTGGACCAAGGAGATGTAGCCCAGGAGGGGTGAACTCCTTTATAATTTTCCTATTGTAATGTGTTTTTAATGTTGTTCTATACATGTTTATGTTGTTGTTCAGTCTTTTATTTATGTTTAATTTCTCATAAAAATTAACATAAAAAAACTCATTTTTCACTTGCAAAAATTGATGAATCCTTAAGCACAATAAAAGCATTTTTTTTTCTAATATGAGGAGGATATTAGCACAATAATGTAATATTCTAAATCAGATCAATTTGGTATAAGAGCACTAGATTTTCTTTGTGAAAGAAGGATTTAATTGTTTGCAAGTTTATTTCATGCTTACAATGTTGACACTCAAAAGAGGTGAAGGAAATCTGGTTGCAAGCCCTGAAGTTGGGTCAAGGGGAAGGAAAGCAAGGTTGCCAAAATATCCAACACCAGCTCACCCACAAGTTGCAGTTGAGACTCCAGAGATCATGTCTCATGAAGGAGAACCTACAAAGATGACAAAAGATGAGAAGACCTTCAGAAAGGCTTTCTTTGACATGACAAAGATGGTGAAGGTCCTCTATGAAGAGAGGAATACAAAATTGCAAGGGCAAAGTTCCAAACCTCCCAAAGGAGAAGGCTCTTCAGGAGAGGTAATGGAAATGGAGACAAACCTCCACCCTCTCCACCATATTCTTCATCTTCTTCTTCACAAGAATCATCACCCTTTTCCACTAACACAACCCTTACTCATACTCATCATCATACTTCAAAAGGAAATGGCAAATCACCTTTTTTAAAACTTGATGTTAAATTTGAGTTGCCCATGTATAATGGTGAAGTGAATGCAGAGAAGCTTGATAATTGGATTAGTCAATTGGAGGTCTATTGCAGGATTCAAAACTTCAAGAGGATGACATAAAGATTCAGTTAGCTTCCTTAAGAATGGAGGGTGCGGCACTAGTATGGTGGGAATCAAAGACCCAAGAGGAGATTAAAAAACACGATAAGATCTCAATTTCTTGGAATGATTTCATTGCTACAATAAAAAGACAATTCTACCCTCTAGCTTATATGCAGAAAACCATCATGAACTGGTAGAACTTTAGACAGCTTAAAGGTCAAAATGTGCAAGATTACACCTAAGAATTCAGAAAAAGGTCTTTGATGTTAGGTGTATATTTGCCATCATAAGACACGTTGTTGAAGTACATAGGGGGTTTACACAATTAAGTTAGGAATACTATATCAATGTTTAATCCCAATAATCTAGATGATGTGTGTGTGCAAGCCACTCATCTTGAGGAAAGAGGGAAAAGAACTCCGGAAGAAGGTAGTAAAAATCCATTTAATAGTAAAGGAAAGGAAAAGGATTTCAAAGGAAAAGCAAAGAAAAATGCATCTATCAAAAAAGAAGGAGAGAAAATTACATGCAAACATTTCTCCAAAGAGGGTCACGATGAAGCTCATTGTTGGAAACGTCATCCTAAAATGAGACCAAAGAAAAACAATAACAAGGGAAAACAAAAACAACTACAACCACTCAACAGGATTTGGGATCCGATTCGGGTGATGAAACTAAAATCACAGCCATGGGGTTAAAAAGAAAAGAATTCATTGCCAACACTAGTTATTCATACTCGCAAAATGAATCTCCAAACAAAAAGAGGAGAATAAAACATTTTCACATAAGGGTGATATCAAAACACAACAATATTGATACATTGTTCGATAGCGGCTCTCAAGACAATCTTATCTCTGAAAACATTGTCAGAAGTTTAAATTTGGAAGTCGTTCCACATCATAAACTGTATCCACTTGGATGGATGTGTGACAATGCGCAATTGCAGGTGGTGTTAGATATATGTGGCATAGTTTTGGGCAGCCCGTACCTTTATGAAAAAAAATCTACCTTCCATAGACATGAAAAGAAATATCATTTATTCAAAGATGGAGTAGAATATATTGTGAGGGCTCATAGCAATAAAACAAATGTTTCTCTTGTTAACGCAGGGCAGATGAAATGACTAGTGAATTTGAGCAAGAATTTTGTGCTTCTAATGATCAAACCCAAGAATGATGTTGATAATGAAGTTTTTAAAGGTTGTGATTCAAATCTGAAATCTGAATTGGTTCACATAGTTAACCAATATGATGAGATGTTTCAAGAACCAAAGGGATTACCTCCCAAGAGATGAATCCAACATGAGATACAGTTGTAGCAAGGTTGTCCTCTTCCTAACATTGGCATGTACAGGATGTCAATGATGGAAAACGTAGAAATTAAGAAACAAATTCAAGATTTGTTGAATAAATGGATCATCAGAGAATCTTCCTCGCCATGTGGTTCACCTATTGTCTTGGTGCCAAAGAAGGATGGAGCATTGTGCATGTGTGTGGACTTTCGTGCATTGAACAAAATTACGGTAAAGAAATATTACCCATTGCCAAAAAATAGATGATTTTTGTGATCAATTGAAAGATGAAAATTATTTTACTAAGTTGGACTTAAGAAGTGGATACCATCAAATTAGAATATCTGAAGGAGACATTTGGAAGACAACATTCAGAACAAAACAAGGTTTGTTTGAATGGCATGTTATGCAGTTTGGTTTATGTAATGCTCCCGCTACATTCATGCGTGTGATGAATGTTGTATTGAGGCCATTGCTTGATGAGTTTGGCATAGTCTACTTAGATGACATCTTAATTTTCAGTAAATCTCGTGATGAACATGTCATGTAAGAAAAGTACTTGATGTCTTGAAAAAATAATAGTTGTATCTTAAGATGTCAAACTGCGAGTTTGGAAAAACTTCTTTAGTTTACTTGTGTCATATTGTTGGAGGAGGTGAGTTGAAAATAGATCCCTCCAAGGTTGATGTCATTGTGAATTGGCCAAGGCCCAAGACAGTTACAGAGGTAAGAAATTTTTGGGAGCAACCCAATATTGGAGGAAATTCATTGCTAATTTTTCTCTTATAGCAGCTCCTTTGCATGCGTTGACAAGCATAAAAAAGGTTTTTCAATGGGGAGGAAAATAACAAAAGGCCTTTGATGCATTGAAGGAAAAGATTAGTACATCTCCAGTACTTTCACTTCCAGACTTGAGACAATCGTTTGAGATTCAAACTTATGCTAGTGACTATGTTATGGGTGCAGTCCTCATGCAACATGGTAAGCCTATCTGTTTTCATTCAGAAACTTTTAATGGTGCAGTGATTAACTATCCTACATATGACAAGGAATTGTATGCATTGGTGAAAAGTGCGAAAAAATGGAAACACTACTTAATGGGTAAGGAAACAATCATTCACATTGATCATCAACCGTTGCAATACCTACAATCACAATCAAAGTTGCATCAATCAAGGCACTTTTGATGGATGTGTTTTCTTCAACAATTCCACTTGGTAATCAGGTATAAGAAATGCATCTACAATAAAGTTGTTGATATTCTTTCTAGGCCTATTGTTAGTGCAACTACTTTACTCGAGCATAATTCTATTTTACATGAAATTTATATCAAGAAATATGCATCAGATAATGACTTTCAAGATGTTTATGCAAGCTTGAATCAAGGTAACCAAGTGGAGGAATTGGATTATCATTTGCATGATAATTTGATGTACCATCTTGGCAAGATTTGTATTCCATGGGGAGAAAGAGTTAACATCATAAGAGAGGCACATACTTCTCTTATTGCTGGTCATTTTGGTGTAAGTAAGATGGTGCACATCTACAGAGGTATTGTTATTGGCCTCATATGCTTGAAAGTGTGTCTCGTTTTATTAAAGGATGTTCATTATGTGTAATCAGTAAGCCTAGAAATAGGAAGTTAGGATTGTACACACCACTTTCGGTTCCTACACGAGAGTGGGAGAGTGTTTCTATGGATTTTGTAGGAGGTCTTCCATTATCAAAAAGAGGTCATGATTATTTGTATGTAAGTGTGGCTAGGTTCAGCAAAATGTGTACTTTGATGCCATGTAAAAAGCAAGTTAAAGTTGAACAAACTACTCAGTTATTTTTTCAGAATGTTTGGGTGAATTTTGGATTTCCCACATTGATTGTTAGTGATAGAGATTCTCACTTTGTTGGGAATTTTGGTCAAGCTTGTGGGGATTCATGGACACAAAATTGAAAAAGAGTACAACCTTTCATCCAAAAACAAATGGTCAAACAGAAGTGGTGAATGGAACAGTGATACATATTCTTCGTTGGTATTTGCACTATATTCATCATGCTTACAATCGAGCCAAGCACTCTTCAACTCAAACTTCACCATTTGAGGCATGCTTGGGATACTTGTCTAAATCTCCTTTGGATTTTACTTTTGGAAAATATGTTGCTATTGAAGTTCATAACGACATAGACAAAGAAAGAAAGTTCATTGAACAAATCCAATTAGTACACCAAAAGGTTTAAGAACAACTTGAGAAAAGCCAAGGCAAGTACAAAGCAAGGGACGACAAGCATCCTCAAGATCACAAGATCCAAGTTGGTAATGAATTTTGGCTTCACATTAACAAAGAGAGGCTCCAAGGAGAAGGTAAAAATATAAAACCAATTAGATATGGTCCATTCAGAATTTTGGAAAAGATTGGTAACAATGCCTTCAGGTTGGATTTGCCTTCGTATATGCAAATTTATGTTGTTGTTAATGTTGAGAATTTAGGGTTGTATGAGCCTCCTTTGATATAAGATTAAGGAGAGAATAAGAAAATTCAATCTATTGAAGACTTTTCTCCAGAATTCCCTGATGAGCTTCAACAAGACACTATACATGATAGAAGAACAAGGACATCAAAAAGAGGAAGTATCGATTATTTTCAAGTGGGGCTCAAGGGTACAAATCCTCTAAAATCCAAATGGATAGAGGTTGGAAAGGTGAGGGAACTATACCAACACCTACTGGACAATTGAGAGTGATTCTTTTGGGGTCCAAAAGGCTTCCAATGGGGAGGAGTGATCAAGTGCTCAAAATTAGGCTCAAAGTTCAAATTGTCATAATCTTGATAAACTTAGCTTCAGATCAAATAGCTCGTCATTTTGATTCCAACAGTGCAAATGACACTCGAATCTGAGCTCGTATGAAGAAGTTAGAGAAAATCAAAGTTTAGGTTTGACTTGGACAGATGGGAGGAAAAGATGACGTGGGAAGGCCCTTTAGCGAATGGGGAAGTGCCAAGTGGTAGGCTGCCATTTTCCCCCGCATTTCACAAATCGCATATCGCAGGTTGGTCATGTTAAAGAATTGGCCCTAAGCAAGGTTAGGGTTGCGATGCGATAAATCACAATCGCACTTTGCAATAGGGAAGGAATTGCAGAAATCGGTCCCCAGTTTTCTCGGATTCTGATGCGATAATCGAAATCGCAGATTACAATCACACACCAAAGAAAGAATCACCTCTAGTTCTCTGCCGATTGCGATTTGTGAAAGGATCATGGATATGATGTGACCAAGGGTTATAGTTAATAGTATTGTTTGGTCTGCCATATCGCAATCGCACATTGCCACGACGCATTCACAAGACCATAAGACCATCGGTTTTCCACCGATTGCGGTTTTCAATGGGACAGTTGGTGCCGACATACTATGGATCACTGCGCGGCGAGATTTTCACTCAGTTAGCACTTTTGGAAGCTAATTTGTAGGATCATGCCAGAAATGGGGCAATTTGTGGAGCAAATATTGGGAAAACAAGGAGAAGTCATAACTTCTCTGGTTTTCCACCAAATTGGATCTAAAAAGAGGTTGGATAGCCATTTTTGGACATTTTGGACTCATTGGAGTAGGTTCCAAAAGCATTTTGGCATTGTAAATAAATATTTTTACACTTTTGATCATAATAGAGAGGCCCAAGCCATTGGAAGCTGGACCAAGTAGACATAGAGGGGTGAACTCCTTTATCATGTTCCTATTGTAATGTGTGTTTGATGTTGTTCTGTACATGTTTATGCTACTATTCAGTCTCTTATTTATGTTTAATTTCTCATAAAAGTTAACATAAAAACTCATTTTTCACTTGCAAAACTTCATGAATCCTTAAGCACAATGAAAGCATTTTGTTTTTCTAATCTAAGGAGGATCTTAGCACAGTAATCTAATATTCTAAATCAGATCAAAGGGAAATAACTTTGGACCCAACCCTAGATCCATTTTTCCATATGGAATTCACATCAGCCATAGAGAGAAAAAAATATGCATCCCTTATGGATGCAGTTTATGGTTTTATGAATTGCTTCAACTGGTAGAATTTGCTTCTAAGTTAGGGGATTTTCTTGACTTTACAACCTATAATAAGAAAATGAATTTGAACTTGTGCAATGTCGAAATGTTAGAGCAAAGAAATTGCAATCCATTACCATTTGTGTTCTTTTTTTAATTGCTAGCTCTTCAATAACTCTGGAAAATGATTTTTGTAGGTGTTGGAAAATGATTTTTCAACGCTCCTGTAGGCGTTGGAAAATTGTTAGGGTCCAACCCTAACCCCTTTATTTATGTAATAGGGTTGAGTCATAGTTATATTTAGTTAAAGTGTCAATAAAGCCTGTATTAATAATTGTAAGTGGTTGACCCGCATTTATGAAAGGGACCACAGTTAGTTGCAAATGGGCCATGGTATTAGATAGATGATATTGAGAGAACCATGGTACTAACCCATGGTATTGCATGTATGAATCCTATATAAAGGATAGAGAATCCCCATTGAGGAATGTCATGTCTTATTTTCTAATTGAGCTCTAGAGGTTGCCCCCTCGAAGAGGCAAGTGAACATTGCTTTCATCTATGAATAATAAAAATACTTGTTGCTTTTCTCATTTTTTTCTATGTTCTGGGTTGTATTTCTTCGCATATTTGGTATTCTAAATCTTCTCATAGGTCAAGAGCATAACAAGTGGTATCAGAGTGCTTTCCAGGGCTGGTGGTATCTCCATTTTTGGCAGAAATATTTTTAGGCTAGAGACATGTTTCAGCGTATTTAAACCATGGGATCTGTCATTGAGCGCATAAACCTGTGGATTTGGGGAGGCATGCACGCAGGAAATACAAGAGGTGGTCACACTTGTTGGACTCCCTTGTAACCCTTGTGGGTACCCCTTCGAGTAGTGTCGACCAGATAAATCGTTCTTGCGGACAAGACCGATCTCCCTAGTATCAACTGATATCTAGTGACAAGCAAGACAAGAAAATCTACCTTTCTCTAAATATATTGTGATTTATAAATAAAAACCAAGAGGTGTTTTAGACCCTACCTTGAGTCCAACGCTAGTTTGTGGCAGCCACGCTTCGACCGTCCGAATGAGTTTCCTTTTGAGAACCTACAATCACAAACAAGCACACATCAAATAACACCTGCATAGCTAATATAATAAATCATATTCATCATGGTGATCAAGGAATCCATGAAATAAACCATAAAAGACAACTTATTGAGAAAAATAAACTTGATTGTATTAACTTTGAAAATAAGAAGAACTTTACAACCTTTGGTGCCTTGATGTTGTACAAGCTCCTCCCAGGGTCCAAGCAGGAATCTCCTCTACTTTGACAAGCCTCACACTCTTCCCAATGAGATAAAAAAGGTATGTAATCTCTCCTCTCAAGCTCAATTAGGAAGACTAAATTCCAACAACATTTCCCCTAAAAAATAATTAGCTTTCAACCTCCTCAGTAACCAGCGCAATGCCTTATTTTATAGTGCAAAGGAAGGAGGTTACAAGTCCACCTATGAAGGGATAGAGTCCTCCTTCAAAGGGATAAGCTCCTCACATCAAGGGGTTTGCTCCTTAAGGTATGGGATGCATGAACCTTAAAGGAGCAAACTTGCCACCTCAATATTCCCTCTAGAAGCTTCCATAAATAACCCAAAGTGAGCTTTTAAGAATGTACTTGCACCTTTTTGACTTTTACAAGGGTACGCACCCATTACACAAAGACAGAGCGGTCAGGTACACAGGGGACATGACTAGTAGGTGAGGGACCACAGGTAATGCTAAGAGAAAGTGCGGAACCAGAGTTTTAGAGATTTTTAAGGGCTTTCTCTTATCTTTCAAGGCTTGACATGAAGAACTGAGGTTTAAGACTTGCAAAGTAGGAAAGTATGAGTGGTGATAGAATCACACTGATTGCGGAATGTCATGCCAACAATATTTTGTGCAATAAGTAGTAGCGCATTA
The DNA here is from genome assembly GCA_031772625.1 of Pinus tabuliformis. Taxonomy (NCBI): domain Eukaryota; kingdom Viridiplantae; phylum Streptophyta; class Pinopsida; order Pinales; family Pinaceae; genus Pinus; species Pinus tabuliformis. Next base: position 929,172,289 of record CM062811.1, on the reverse strand, counting down.
GACAAAACTACGCAAAGACTACCTTCCACGTACCCTTTGGGTATATTGGAAGCCCCTTAGGCTCACCTGAAACCTCACCTTAGATAAACCATTGGACGTCTTGCTATTACAGTACACCGAGAACAATAATCGGGGAGATTACTCACGCGTACGATAGGGTAGTCGAGTAGTGATCCGGGTCCAGGTGTGACAAAGGACCCTTCCAAGACCTTTTACTTCCGTGATGTGTTAAATTTCATTTTAAAAAGAACATAAATGAATACATCTGCATGTTGTAAAGAAGAAGGAACATGACAATCATCAGCACATGAAATAACAAGACGTTGATAACGGAGTTCGTCCAGGAGGGACTACATCTCTGGGCCCCGGTGTCAAGATGGTGTAGGCGCTGCATTAAGAGCTGTCAATAGTGATGATGTACATAAGTGGTGATGTCGCTATCATACAAGGAAAATTCCCTCACATAGGAGTTGCTCCAAGAGATGTTCTCTACAGGAACTCTCAGTAAAAAAGGACTCCTATCAGTATGACATAAACTCATGCATGATGATAATGAACATCCCACCAACATGGCATAACAGGGATCTCAATGCTGGCGACACCTGAGTATCCCACCAACATAACAACAAAGGGATCTCAAACAAAACATGACGAATCTAACAACAATTACATCCCACAAATGATTCCACATCACATCAAGCAAGAATCATGAGGCAAGTAAGAAACAAGATCCCACATCAAACATCAAATAGGGATCTGTGCAGCAAAATGCATAGAAAAAGAAGTACATGAACACACTGCATATACCTCACATCTTGGGGCCATCTGAGGAAATGGATGTCAAAATGTTGAAGTTGGCCGTACCATCAATCTCCCTTTGTCGAATCGCATGGAATGACTGCTCGCATGTTGAATGCTGACACATGTACTCCACTTTGAAAAGTGGCCGAGAAATGAAATGCGAAAAAGGAAAATCTGAACACACCATCAGATTTGTGGCGTCAAATACTGTCAAATTTCTGAATTCTGAGAAAGTGGAAATCTGAGGCTTAAGGAATATTCTAGATTCCCCCTAGACTCCTCAAAGATTCCCTCCACCAGGTCCTCTATAAATCTGTTGCTCAGATCAAAATTATGACTGTGCCATTGGGTTCATGTCCCTAAGAGGTGTAGGATCAACATAAAGTTTGTCAAATTTGGACACTGCAAAAATTTCACCCTCCTGAGAATTTCAGCCAATCATGGTTCTGCCTGTGTTTTTCTCAAGTTCATGGTTCCACCCTGCATTAAAAATTAATTAAAAAAATGCCTTGGTTTCCGTGCACACTATTTCCTCCCTGCTTTACCTACGCATTGACAAAAATGAGTTTATTTATAAATTTTCGGGCGGAGTTTACAAAAAGGGCCCACTGGCCCATTGGTAAAAGAGGTAATTAGTTAAGGGGAGGTCGGGGATCAAATCCCGCCTCCCAAAAATCTGCGTGTATTTATTTTTGTGGGGGTCGGGTCCACATTAGGCAGCCCACCCCTTAACTCCTGCAACATATGTATTATCCATAAAGGTTGTTGCATTTATGTTTTGGGTTGACTGTTCCATTGCATGGTTTATTGGTTGGTTTGTTAGACATGGGGCCGCCACATGGTAGCGGGCCAGCTCATGTGGCTGGTGTGGATTCAATACCCGCTAGCCTCTGTAATATGGCATATGGTACTATTTGGTGGGGTGTGGGCCCAGTCCACCGGAGGTGGCCTGCCCATCACCCTTACATTAATATGGTATGGTGTTCAATGGATGGTTGGAGGGCTCGGCGAGGTAATGGCCGCCGAACCATATTAAATTGATATTTTGTTATGTGGTTGTGGGAGGGCCAGTGGGGGTCATGGCTCGTCGACCCATAAAAATTTGATTTTAATGCAATATTGTTTTGGGGTGGCGGGGGTGGTGGCCCGCCACCTCAATTATATATATATATCTATATATATATATATATATATATATATATATATATATATATATATATATATATATATATATATATATATATATATATATATATTTTAAATTCAAAATAGGGGTGTTTTTTTCAAATCTTTAGAAAATAAGGGATATTGGGCAATTTAATAAGGCCATAATTTTGACTGCTTTCGGGGGCTAGGTTTCATGCCTCGGGGTCGGTCAAATTGTAGGACTCTTAAACATGGCCCACAGTCCAACTTTGACCAAAACTTTGACTGGCTCGTTCTCCCCCATACGAGCTTGAATTGACGAACCGTTCCCACCATTGTGATCAGGAGGACAAGATCTACACTCTGGTTCTGGTTCGAAAGCATTCTGATCACTTTCATTTTCGAGCTTCCATAATCCCTCTTTGTCCTGTGTGTGTCTCTGGAGTCACCCGGATCAATCTTCCCCACTGAGGAGATTTTGGTCCTCTAAAAGCATGAAAAATAATCTACAACTTCTCTGTACCTTGTCTACATCACAAGTGTCCTGAAAAGGTCTCACTTCCATCTCCTTCATCTTTGTTCTTCAGAGCCTTAAGCGATGAGTTGACACCTGCTATCTTTGCAACTTGTAGTACATTGTTTTTACAAATTATATGCTTGACAACAAGTGTCCTGAAAAGGTCTCACTTCCATCTCCTTCATCTTTGTTCTTCAGAGCCTTAAGCGATGAGTTGACACCTGCTATCTTTGCAACTTGTAGTACATTGTTTTTACAAATTATATGCTTGACTTTCATGACCAACTAATGACCCAAGCATCCCATACTTGCCACGAGTTTATAACACATACTCGATGGTCAAGTTTACATCGAGATGGGCACAATACCCAGCTACGAAAACAAGGCCAACATATCATTGTTGCTCCAAAAAGTGATGGAAAACACATCAACACTGAAACACATGATTTAGAAAGATAAGGCCAAACACTATTTGTAGAAATTTCTCTATAGATCAGCTAGCTCTGATACCATGTAGAAATTCTAACTGTATATTAGCCTAATAATGTAATATAACTAAAGCAAAATACTTTAATCTACTTCTACAATCAAACTTGCGGAAGCTTAATAGATTTGAGCAATATCAAGTAGAACACATATAACTAGAAGAAGAATCAATGCACATGAAACACAAAAGAATACTCTGGAGAAAGCCTCAGCTAAAAACCCTGCTATCTGTATTATCATACAAGGTGGAAATACATCAGAATTACACAAAGCTTTAGCTCTCACAGCTAACCAGCTCTCAGTACAATCCTCCTTGATGCTCACAGGCAAACAAAGCTTCTCCTCTACCCTCCAAGCCTCCTATTTCCTTGCACAATTTCTCCTGGGTGATCCTGCTGTTACCAAGTGTAACACTAATCACTCACACTTATCTCACACCCTGTAAAATTGCACAATCCTCAAGGAACCTTTTTCCTTCTGCATGGATGAGTTTCCTTTATAGGAAAACTCATGCAACTGATGGTACAATGTCCATGTCTTTAATATCAACTGGGTCTTTCTCTAAATAGACATGGATGAGTTATTTATGAGAGAATCCTTAGTTATCTGGAGTACACTGGTTTGATGCATGCTTGCATAAACTGACTGAATTCGCAATTAGTTCCTCAAACTATTTGGAACTAATTTAATTGGATATAACTCAGTTAACCGAGATAACTAATTACAACTCAAATACAACTCATCCTTATCTCCTTAATTAAGGGATAATCTCCTTAATTTAAGGGATAATTGTTGCATGACTTCACAAAGACTTCTAGCTTGAATTTCTCCAACTAATTAATCCATAATGAATTCATTAATTATTTTTCAAGCAGCTGGTGAGACTAAATTCGAATTTTAATTCTCAATTTTAATTCAAGAACAAATTAAAATTGGAATATTCTATTTTTAACATTTCTTGTTGCTATTTTCAACACTCCCTCTCAACAAGAAAGGAATTCAACTCGATCCCGATCTTGAACCTTTGGAATGTTTTGCATGCAGCGCTTCTCTTTAGTGTTGGTGCTCTAGCAACTCCAAAAACAAAAAAACATCCAACCTGAATCAGAATGGTGCCTCTGTCATCAAAGTCTCTGACTGCTATTGCCTCTGTTGACTGAAAACTTTGTGCTTCTGTTGACTGAGCCTGTCTACACTGTTGTCAATCCTTCTCTGTGCTCTTCAATATTTAACTGCTCTAGCCCCTATCACTTTGATCTCTGACTGCATCAATCCCACTGATTCCTCCCGCTACTATGTACTTTGGGCTCTAGTAGCAAGGTACGATCGATGAGATAAAACCTCTCGATGGACCCAACACAATGGTCTATTTGCAGAATAGAAGCCCACATCACATACTTGGGATGAAGACACCAGAGGAAGCTTTCTCTGGTAAGAGACCAGATGTGGGTCACTTAAGGATCCTTGGCTCATTGGTATATTTCCATGTGACAAAGGATGCATGAAAGAAGCTTGAGCCAATAGCAGAGTTGGGGATATTTGTGGGGTACACTGATACACCTCACAACTATCGGTTGTACTTGCCTACCAGTTGGAGGACAATGGTCCACAGAGATCTCAAGTTTGATGAGCAGAAGGCCATGCGAGTTTCCCTTGAGAAGGAGCTTCAACTACAGGCTGTGGAGGAACTATTGGTTCCTAAGGAGGAGGGGCCTCAGACTGATGCGGAGCAACCACATGTAGAGGTTCCAGGAGTGGATACATCCACTCAAGAAAAGTCTTCTAGAGATGAGCGGAAGAGCACAAGAGAAGCTGACAGATTGATGGAGGATGCGAGAGAGAATGTGGAAGCACCATCCTCTCAGCGCAGACAAACGAGGTCACCTAAGAGTTACACTAGATACATGGCCCTTTCTGGGGAATGTGTTGAGACTGAGCCATCTTCCTTTGAGGAAGTAGTGCAGCAGCCGATTTTGGTTGATTCTATGGTGGAGGAGTATGACTCAATAGTTCATAATAGTGTTTGGGATGTGGTTCCTAGGCCGGAGAACAAGTCAGTTGTGAGTTCCCATTGGATTTACAAGGTAAAGTAAGTTGCTAATGGTAGTGTGGAGAAGCATAAGGCAAGATTTGTTTCCCATGGCTTTTCACAGATCATGTTGCTGCAGTATATTTCGACAAAGGAGAAAGATGTTGATATTTTGACAAAGGCATTGTCAAAGTGTAAATTTGAGTTCCATAGAGATAGGATTGGGGTGGGAGATAATCCCTTTCTTATTAAGAGGGAGTGTTGAAATATAGAAACAAGAATATTCCAATTTAATTTGTCCTTAAATTAAATTGTGAATTAAAATCGAATATAGTCTTAACAGCTACTTGGAAATAATTAATTAATTTATTTCAAATTAATTAGTTGGAGAAATTCAAGTTAGAAGTCTTTCTAAAGTCATGCAAGAGTTATCCCTTAAATTAAGGAGATAAGATTGAGTTATATTTGGGTTGTAATTAGTTAACTCAGTTTACTGAGTTAAGTCCAATTAAATTAGTTCCAAACTATTTGAGAACTAATAGTGAGTTAACAGTCAGTTAATGCATTAATGCACTCAACTAGTGCTACTCCAGTTTATTGAAGAATCCTTCATCAGAAACTCATGCATGTCTATTCTGAGAAAGACCTAGTTGAGATTAATGTTCAAGGATAGTGTACTATTAGTTGCATATGTTTTCTCATGGAGAAAACTCATGCATGCAATTAAGGATTCATCCTTGAGGATTGCGCAATTTTAAAAGCTTGGTTCTCCACTTCGTAATAGGCTAATCATCCACAAGGAACATTGCAAGGAAATAGGAGCTTGGAGGGTAGAGAGGAAGGCTAGAGAGAAGCCAAGATTGCCTATGAGCATCTTTGAGGATTGCACTGAGAGCTGGCTAGCTGTGAGAGCTAAGGCTTTGTATAATTCCTATGTATTTGCACCATGTATGATAATATAATAGTGTGGGGTTTTTATATGAGGATTTCCCCAAAAGTATTTTCATGTGTATTGTGCCATTGATTCTTCTTCTTCTAGTTATATTGTTCAACTCGATCTTTAAGCTTCCGCAAATTGATAGTAGAAGTAGGATATAGTATTCATATTTGATTTATATTGCATTATTGGGTTAACCTATCGTAGATTTTCTACACAATGAGAAGATTGAGAGCCTTGCAAAATAGTTGGCTTCTTTCAAGAACATAGCGAACCAGATGAACAAATTCATGGAAACTTTCAAAGTGAGCATGTCAGAGTTGCATCCAGAGGCATATGGTCTTAATGAAGACCTTGAAGGAGAATCTAGCCATCATATTCACTTCCATGGAAATCACCAACATTCCCACCCTCGGCCACCCAAGCTGGACATGTATAAATTTGATGGCTCTAATCCGATAGTATGGGTAGCACAAATGGAACAATATTTCCTTCTAAATGATATCTGAGATGATCCAACTAAACTACATGTGGGAGCCCTTTACTTGGACCAAGAGAGATGGCAATGGTGGTAGTGGCATAAAAAATGTTATCCCGGAAAATAACTTGGCAGGTGTTCTCAAAATCTCTTTGTGATTGCTTTGATAGAGACTCTAATTTTTTGGGTCATCTTACTAAGCTCTGACAGACAAGCACAATAAAAGAATACATTGCAGCCTTTGAGACATTGGCCATCCGCACAAAAGTTCTAGGAGATGAATTCTACTTGGAATGTTTTATAAGTGGTCTCAAAGAAGCCATCCAAGCACATGTCTAGATGCACAACCCACCTACATGGATGGACGCTTGCAACAAGGCTATCGAAGTGGAACGTGCTTTAGCTACCCAGTCTACTCATCCAAATTTCATAGCCAAGGGACACCCCACCTAGGCTCTGCGCCCTACCCAAACACTTAAGGTTTGAAAGGTGTCTCCAACAGAAATGGCTGAAAGAAGAAAACAAGGATTGTGCTACTACTGCAATGACAAATACTCCCCCGAGCATAAATGCAAGTAACCTAAATTCTTTCAAATTGATGTTACTGATCACAACTCATTTGAGGAAGCCCCACCCCTTGAGGGACCAGAGGACGAAGTCGAAGAAACCCAGTAGGACAATGAACTCCCAGCTACGCCAGAGGAACCAATTATCTCGCTACATGCTTTAGCAGGCATTTCTGCGCCCCAAACTCTAAAAATCAGAGGCATTATTAAACATCGCCCTGTAGTAGTATTGGTTGATAGTGGAAGCACTCATAACTTTATCCATCAGCGAGTCGCCGAAGTTTTTCATTGTTTTGTTAGGGTAGTCTCTAATTTCTAGGTCCATATTGTTGATGGGGGTACAATGAAATGTGAAGGACGCTGCAAAAATATCAAACTTCAGATGGGAGACTACCACCTCAAGACCCACATGTTTGCGATTAACATGGGTGGTTGTGACATTTTCTTGGGCGCTGAATGGCTTCGCACACTAGGTCCAATCACCATGGATTTCTAGGAATTATATATGAGCTTTAAGTAGAATGACCACATGCATACCCTCCATGGACTCCAGGCAGGTGCTCCTTCTATCATCAGCTCGCATCACATGGAAACGTTGTTGAAAAAGGTCCATCAAGGAGTTATCACCCAGATTAATGCCATCCAGGCCATTGAGCACACTACTCTTCATATTCATCCTGACATGCAACAGGTCTTGAATCAACACTAGCAGGTATTTGATAAACCTAAAGAGCTTCCACCCTCTATAGGGGAACATGATCATGGCATCAATTTGGTCCCAGGGGCACAACCATCGAATGTGCATCCATATCGATATACTTTCGCCTAAAAGAATGAAATTTAAAAAATCATGAAGGAACTCCTTGAAGCCGGTGTCATTCGTCCTAGCATCAGTGCTTATTCATCACCAATGGTCATGGTGCTTAAGAAAGATGGGGAATGGCGTATGTGTCCAGACTTTAGGGCCCTCAAAAAGCTCATGGTCAAAGAAAAATTCCCTATCCCGGTTGTTGATGATTTGCTGGATGAACTACATGGGGCTCAATTCTTTACTAAGCTAGATCTTCGCTCTGGCTATCACCAAATACACATGAAAGAAGTAGACATTCCAAAGACTTATTTCCGAACTCATGAAGGCCATTATGAATTGTTAGTCATGCCATTTGGTCTCTATAATGCCCCATCCACTTTTGAAAGCCTCATGAATCACCTGCTGAAACCATATCTCCGAAAATTTGTCCTCGTTTTCTTTGATGACATTCTCATCTACAACCTCACCTGGGAAAAACATCTTCAGCATGTAGACCTGCTCTTGCAACTACTCCAGAATCATAAATTATTTTTCAAATTGTCCAAGTTCTCTTTTGGTCTGCCAAACATCGAGTATTTGGGCCACATTGTGGGTCGTGAAGGTGTCCCGGTGGATCTCAAAAAGATACAGGCAATGCAAGATTGGCCCCAACCAAAAACCTTGAAGAGTTTGAGGGGATTCTTGGGTCTCACTGGCTACTATCACAAATTTGTCCACACTTATGGTCGCATTGCTAGACCCCTCACTAACCTTCTCAAGAAAAAATCATCTAGACTGATGCAGCACAATAGGCATTTACGGCTCTCAAACAGGCCATGTGTTCCACTCCCGTCTTGGCACTTCCCGATTTCACCAAACCTTTCGTGATTGAATGTGATGCTTCAGGTACTGGTATTGGTGTATGTCTTAATGCAGGAAGGTCAACCCTTAGCTTTCACCAGCCAACAACTGAGTGGGAAACATCTAGGACAATATACCTATGAGAAGGAGATGCTAGCCATCTTACATGTAGTAGATACCTGGCGACCATACTTATTGGGGCGACGTTTCCAAATCTTCACAGACCATCAAAGCCTCAAATATTTTTTGGAGCAACATTTATCCTCGCCTCAGCAAAATAAATGGTTGGAAAAAATGTTGGGATATGATTATGAGATCATTTACAAGAAAGGGCGTGACAATGTAGTAGCGGATGCTTTATAATGCCAATTTGAGGATGAAAGCAACCTGTTATCAATCTCTCTTCCCATACCAGATTGGATTGAAGAAGCCCATGAGGAATGGTATTCACATCCCTCTCTCTCCCAACTCATTAATAACTTGAGAGCATATCCTAATTCCTCAGTTGGCTACTCTTGGAAGGATGAGATTCTTCGCTACAAGGATAGAGTAGTTATATCGCTGACATCCTGTTATAGACATTTTTGGGCACTGCAACCCCAAGCATAAATGTCCATAAACCAAGGGCTCCTAAGTCCCTAAAGGTGTTGTTCCAACCCCTAAAAGAACAAGGTCAACTGATTACAGCATCTCCCAAAAGTTCTCCATGAAAAACTACTCAGAACTGGTCAAAACTGGACCATTTCACTTGCTCCATAGGCAAAGTGCATTGCATCCCACCTAAATACACACAGTAGGTGCATTTCATGTCAAAAATCCCTTCTATGGGGTGCGATGGGCGAGAAGGGACAAATGGCAGGGTCAATCCGCAAGGTGGAGAAGCATGGAATCTTCTAGAAACTTCTCTTGTGACATTGGCCTCTCTGAATTCGACCAGGGATGAGTAAGAGATCATCAATCTCCAAGTGGAATCAAGAACTATTAGAGGGGAGACACTAATCAAATCTCAAAATCTGACTCACCTCCCTTGCAGACATCTATATATGGATCCCTCATCCCAGAGATCCAAAGGTTGGAATTTTGTATCTTGTAAGGAAGTGCTGCTGGTTTATTGGTGCAATATCATAGTCTTGGGTGATCTAAGATTTTCATGAGGTGAAGAAGGGCTTCTTGCTGAGAGGATGATGCTGGGTCAGAACAATTGGTTGTAATTCTCTTGGCTCTTTCTTGATTATCAATAAAGCTATTCAAGTTCTCATCCATACACTTGTGTGATTGATGTTTTATGCATTTGTATGGTTAATATACATCTGATCCTATATTGTTTATGATAATAGATCTATGTTCTCATATAGTGTTATGCTGCTTTGATTCTACAGGTACTATGTGAAGCTGGGTACACAAGAAAGCAAGTAGCAAAGGACTATCAGAAGAGAGAGGAATCGAGCAAGGAACCAAGCGCAAGACAGAGGTTGGTCTCCTTTATTCTTCTCTCATCTATCTCTCATAAAGGAAAATGAAAGTAGTTTTAAGTTTGTTTGTTTCCAAGGTAGCTACCAGCCTTAGTGGGATTAGCAGTTCTGCATAGACACTATTCCTGGTAACAAAATGGTGACTCCAATGAGGAGCGAGTAGATTGTTTGTTCATCTACATTTGTTTACTTTATAAACTTACAGACGGAGCTTGAAGTCAAGCCAGCTAGCCTTCGAACTGCATTTGCTATGCAAGTGAAAAGTAGATCAATGCTGCTTCAGTCAATCTCCGGGTTTTGTTTATGAATTAAACAATTTATTTACAAGCTCTCTAATTGCCCTTGTGGTGGCTCTAGTATCCTCTTTAGATATACCCCTGTGATTGATTTACTGATTACCACTTGCTCGGCCAAAATCCCTGAATTGAACTGCAAACTGTGACCTGGAACCCAATCAAAGTCTCGTCCCTGGTCCAACGCACTTTCTGTTCTGTGAACTTCAAATGCAACGCACTTCCTGAGTGTAGTAGGTGCGTTGCGTTTTAGTTTCACTGTGTTACAGGTGCGCTGATCAGACAAGACCTTGTTCCTAAATTTTGGTTTCTGTGTTCACTCTTTTTAGATCTATTAAGGAGTTTTGCTGCCTGTAGTTAGTACACCTCTATTTGAAAACCCTTTCCTTGCTATTATTCCGCCTCCATTGTGCAAAGAAGTGTAAATGTTTTTATGTATTTTTTGAGTCATTTTCAGTTATCCTTTACAAAGAAGTAGCGTAATTCTACTGTCGTTTCTTGATTTGAAAGTGTCGCAAGTGTTGTTTTCAGTCATAGAAGAGAATCTGATTTTTCTTGATAGTTGATTACCCTGTTACTCTTGTATTTGATCTGAATTAGTAGTTTTTCTAGTGTCGAAAGCAAGTTTTCAATTCCAAATCGCAAAGTGTTGTCGTTGTCCTCATTTTGTTTTGAAAAGAAACTTGTTAGTAATTGTCGCTTTGAAAAATAATTCAGATTTGCGCTTAGCTTTCTTTTTATCATTTGCACATTAAGAAGGATGAAAACAAATACATGCACGTGCATTTGCATTTAGACTGTTTGTTGGTTTGATTTAGGACAATGCATATAGTGTGTGCTCTTTGCTCTTTGTTGAAAGAATGCCATCTCTCTTTCCTTAGTAGCTAGGATTTTCATTTGCAAAAAGAAGATTAAACGACTATTTATCATCTTAGATTGCATTTTAGGAATTGTACATCTACATCACGCGGTGAACCTGAAAGGCAAATTTCTTAAGCAAGATCAACTATAAAATAAATTTAATGAATCTAAAAACGCTTTGGAACCTAACGCACAACATCTAGAAGTCTAGGCTAGAGATGTATTCCGGCGTTGTAAAGCCTGGTAACTGTTGCTTTCACTGTTGGTTGGGTGATTCCTCCACTTTGAGATGATAAGTGCCAGTACGGACTTGTGCTCCCACATACCATCGAGTATATTTTGGGAGACCACAATAGGCTTTATCCTTTATCCATAGGAATCCATGTCTGCCGCCCTATCGATCGCAATGCACTGAACACAGCATTCGGGAAGATTGACTGTCGTACCGTAAAAAGTATTCTGCAGTTTTGCGATTGGTTTGGCAATCCCTCTATCTAGATTTCTAGAGCAGTCCCTTTCGTTCCTTTTCAGACTCCTTAACGGAAAAGGTCCATCTGAGCACTTGTCACTTCAGGCTCATTAAAAATCGAAGGCGACTAGAGTCATCTTTTGTTTTTTCTCGACTCTTAAAAATTGAAAAAACAAGTTGTGTCAAAGCGTCCAAAATTCATCTAATTCGGAAACATACTTCCCCTTGATTTTTAGTTGATCGAGTAATCCACAATCATGGAAGAAAGTCAATTGAAACCCCGTCGTTCGCAAAGGTTTACGAGTCAACCGTCTTTGTCTCCGGAATCAAAACTATTACGGACAAAAAGAACTCGTTTAACCGGTTCCAAATCTCCTGGTAAAGTTAGAACAAGTGTTCCAACACCATCAGAGACTCCGGTTACTCCAAACATTTCTGGTATCCCTGCCTTTACAGAAGAAGTTCAGCAGCCACCGAAGGACAGTAGCACTGATCCTAGTGTGAGGGTAAACACTTGTGTTACTGAACCAGTTCCATCTACAACTGATTCAGGGGGTGTTATTCCCCAAGCATCTGTCACTGCAGATTCCATACCTTCTTCGGCACCAGAAATATTTTATGGACCAGACGGTCTACCTCTTCCACCTGGTCTGATTGCTATAGAAGAGATTGTGGAGGATCCTCCATCTAGTACTCCATCGCAATTTGGAGTCGGGATCACTCTGTATCCTTCTTCATCAGAAATTAGTCTACCACCATCGGAAGCTCCTGTAGAATCACTAGGCAATCTTTTAGATAGACTAGAAATGTCTGAACAACCGTTGACATCTAGGACTGTGTTGTCCGACACAACGACGACAGAACTTCCTGCTGTCACTCCAACAATGTTCGCTAGTATACCATCTGTCCCAACTAGCTCTCAACCGCTAGAAGGGCCCATTAAGGGGCTATTTCGACAGTATGGTCCTTTCCTATTTGTTCATCCGGAATAGTATCCAGAAACTCTTATGTTGAGTCTCAGGAAATTGATCCTTTAGGGTGTCAATTTGGGAAGTCCGATCCTCAAGGGCAAACAATTCCTTTAAGTACCGGATTACCGCCGTACGGGGGGCAATATACCCTTTCATTGTCTCCTCCGGGAGGACAACCATACGGGAGTTCGCAACAAAATTTAGGTTATGCTAGAATTACATCTAGCGATTGGGTACTGATACTACCTCAACAACCAAGAGTTGTGTATTCGATGCAACAATGTTTACCTATGTCAAATATACCAACTACGCCGGCTATTGTGATAGTGTCGCAAGTACAAGCGCTGCCTGTTGTATGCCAATCTCAGGTTTCTCAGGTTGTAATACAACAGCCACTTGACCCTGCGACTCAATCACAATCGCCAACTAGTGGAATGACACAGACCCAAACGGGGACAATTACCCCTCATCTTGGTCAAACAGTTAGTATCAGACAACAGCACATGGCTTCGCAACCATGGCTGGTGCAATACCAACAACCGCAATTCCAACAGGTATACCAAGGATCTAAGCAACAAATCTTTGCAAATAGTGGGCAACCGTATATTCAAAATGGTCAAAATCAACCATTCTATAATGGTTATGCCCATCAACCTTACCAAAGTTACCAGCATCAAATGCATTATGCTTGTATGCAGAGGCCAACTGCTCAGGTGATTCCATCTTATCCTTGGTATGCTTCGCCTAACCTGAATCAACAGTTACCCTTCGTGGCGACTTTAGAGTTACCGGATCTAAATCGGTTAACAAATGATCCAATCGCCTACGCCCCTTGGTGGCTAGCGATTCTGCATAAACTTCCGTCAGATATTCCTAAATGTAATGGAAATCCGAGTGAAGATCCGTCGAATCATGTGATGACATTTCATCTGTGGTGTTCATCAAACACCCTAAATGATGATTCGATTAGGCTTCACCTTTTTCAGAGGACGTTAACTGGTCTGACAACAAAATGGTATATCAAATTACCCAGAGCTTCGTTTGACAACTTCAGTACCCTAGCCACAACTTTTTTAACCCATTTTCAGTTACCGATAAGGTACGAAACAGGAACGGAACTTCTTACCAATTTCAAGCAAACAACGGCCACTCACATATCCAATCATATTCATGAGTGGCGACGTCGATGTAGAATGGTAAAAACGTATGTTCCTGATCAGCTTTTAGTTGAATGGTTTATTAAGTCATTATTGCCTTCCATCACAGAAGATGTGGCAAAAGGAGGAGTCGTCACCGAAGAGCAAGTTATCACTCGTGCGCAATATTTATACTTGATTTATACTCAGTCTGGCACGCTCTACGATAAAATACCTGATGCTCCCAAACCAGAATTTTCGGTCCCCCCTCCTCCTAAATCAAACAATGACTCTCATGCTAGCGATGGCGTGATTGGAGCGACAGACACGAAATCGATGAAGGCTACATCTAAAAAGGCTCGTAAGATTTCTAGTCAAAATGTGAAAGAAGAACTTCTTGCCTCGGAAGTAAATGCCATCTCGACTGATAAAGGCGAAGAAACCAAGCAACCAGGAGGCAAGAAGGAAAAAAAGGGAAAAAGAAGAAACAGGAGGAATCATCCCCTAAAAAATCTTCTGCAAACCCTACTGGAAATAGGAAACCAAAAAATCCATGCATAATATGTGATGAGGATCATTGGACAAAAGACTGTCCATTTAAAGCTAAGCTTAAAAAATTCTGCAAGAATTCAAAAACCTCAGCAGTATTAACTGATCTGTTTCTGAATCCAGGAACAAATCTGGTTGACAGTGGAAATGCTTCCCCGTCCCAAGTACTGATGTTGTCGGTTTCCAAGCAACAAAATGATTCTTTGATATTGACAAGGAACAAAGATTATGGGAATCCACAGCTATCGAACAACAAGGATAAAGATCAACCTAGTAGTTCGACAACAACTTCAACAGAAGTTGCGCCGCCAATCATTCCTGAGCTAACAATAAAACCGCCAAAGGGAGTAGTACATAAGTCGACATTTAATCCTCGTGCCAGAGCAGCACAGCATTATAATATAGTGGAAGATCTAGCACAATCGCCATCCGCTATGTCGACACTTGTGGTACTGCAAAATTGCCCATCCTAAAAGCAGGCTTTATTATCAGCTATCGGTGAGATAGACCCAAAGGATTCTAATCTTGTGTCCTTTAATCATAAAGGATACGATCCTCAGTTACCAGCTCAAATAGCTTTCCTCATTCAAGTGAAAGCCCTCAACAAAACTGTTCGTCGAATAATTATTGATGAGGGGGCATCTACATGTATTATGTCGATGAGTTGCTGGAAAAATTTAGGATCTCCAACCTTGTCGCGATCTTCGAAAACATTAAAAGCATTCGACGGATGAACATATACCCTGTATGGTATTCTAAGTAACTTGCAAGTTGAACTAGGGGGGGAAACAGTAGAAATAGATGTCGAAGTAATCGACGGAAACCTCGATTACAACATCCTACTGGAAGACCATGGATATATGCTATGGCTGCTGTTGTGTCGACATATTTTAGGAAGATTGCATTTCCCTTTCAAGGAGGGATTACAATCATCAATCAACAAACTTTCCTCCCCATTGGTCCCCAAGTTACGGGAAGCATTCCGATGATCCATGGAAGCCCCCATTCACTTCAAAGTATCAGAGTAGGCCTACTAAAAGACCCTATATTAATGGGGACTTTTTCCCTCCCACCTCCACTCAACCTGGCGGAAGTGGCAGCGATATGATCCTACAATATGATATCTTCTATTAACAAGATCTCAGAAAATGATATTAACATGGATCATCGATTGGTGTTGCCTCCAAGCCAAATGGAAATATTGTAGCAATCAATGTTTCTAGCATGGGAGGCAAACCCAAATCAACGCTCATCAAGCGTTTGGATAGATAGGTCTAAGGAATATGGCACCCCTTCAGATCCTTGGTCACAAGTGCATTACACCGACGAAGGAATTGTTCAATCAATGGTAATTGAAGGGGCACCATGGGAAGATTACCACCATCGTTCCCATCTTCTGACTTGTAAAGAAGATACTCCTGATGACCTTCATCATCCGTCAGTTTTTGATTTCCTATCAAATACTATAAACACGGTGGATTCCGAGTGAAACTTGTCCAATATTTTTTTTTTAGACAAAGTTCGGGTGCTATATATTGATCTGAAAAAAAGAAGAGGCAGTTCGCCATACATATAGTGCTTCCTGAGCATTCTGGATCCAAGGAATTACAAAAAGGGTCCCTTCCTTGATCCTTGTTCTAGTATTCCTGCCTCTGAGGCTTCTTATACTAGTGTAAATCCTTACATACTGCAGACACCAAAATTTACAACTACATAGCATAATTAATCTATCTCTATGTGACTGATCTTCCTTGCTGTGGACGCTTCTGGGTTAGGATCTGGCTCGTTCTGTTTAGCACTTGAAGAGGAAGGAGCATCTTTGAACTTTTTGTCCATCATGAACTTGAGGACAGTTATCGATTCTTCAGCATGGCTACATCTATTGGCCAAGCTGCTAAACTGCTCATATAAGGAGTTGACTCTGTGGAGGAAAAGATTTATCTCAGCCCGATACTTCTCATTAAGAATTCTGTATTGATCTTCCAGTCTTGCTTCCAGACTTCGAACTTGATCCTCCAGGGCCCGCTGTTGTGCTCGCAGCTCCTCAAATTCAGCCTGTAGATCTCTGCAGTGAAAGCAGTCTTCTGGGCGATCCATTGACGCTGGATAGTTCCTGCCTGTTCTGTTCGCTTCTTTGGCACGGGATCTCTGAGCTCTCTACTTACTACAGGCTACAACCACAACTCGCGCAGGGTTGTTGTGATTCTGTTGACTACCTCAGACTGCTTGGAGATAGGCGGAAGGGGTTTTAATCTTCTGCTTGTTGGCCCAAGCTTTCTCATTGTATTGGAGGATCATGCCACCCAGGGTATATATAGAAACTATCCGCAGGCTATAAGAGAGGGAAGAAGCTCGTCTACATCTCCCAATGCTCCACCTCATGGTCAAATGCTTATCTTGAATTGCACAGGAGATCTGTCTGTGAGGACGATTTTCTCCTGCACTTCGCTTGATTCCCATGCGCTGAATAGATCTCCCAATCTTATTTCTGATCAATATCCTGTCTACCATACCTATTCTGTCATCTGCACTGATTATTTGTCTGCTGTCATAGATCCTATTATCCGCGGTACACCTCTTGTTGACTAGAAGTGGAATATTTATGGTAACAGATGGAAGGAGGGATTGCTATTACAGCACAGAATACCCTTGGAGCGCTCACATGCCCTGTTGGCACACATGTCAGCCTCCTTGTTCAGTCCACGGAGGATGTGGTAATAGATGACTTCTTCCATTGAAGCGTGAAGGGTCTGGTTCCTATAGTTTATCTGCTGTAGAAGGATGTTCGGCATGCTCTGCCTCTGCACCATGAGGCTAATGATGATTGCTGAGTCCCCAAACACTATTGCCTTCCTTATCCCTAACTTGATCAGCTGAATGAGGCCCTGGTACAATGCCAATCCCTCTGCCCTGTTGTTGGAGATCTCTCCCAACCCCCATTCGAACTGAAGTATTCTCTCTCCATTAGCATTGCAGATTACACCCCCTGCACCGGCTTGGCCCGGGTTTGATTTAGAAGCGCCATCAAAGAATAAGTAGAACCTATTACAGTTTCTCAACCAATTCGCAAATTCCTCTTCCTTTAACCTCAGCTTCCATGCCCTGTTTGCTTCTTTCATTTGTGTCCTTCCTTGGCTTAATTCCTGTGCGCTAGTTATATTCTCTTGGACATAACTGATCAGGTTTCTCTCTTCCATGTTGTAATTAGTAGCCTAGATCTTGCCTTTGGTGTGGTTTGTGACTGTCTCCACCGCTAAAATCTTTGCCTTGTGACACATAACTCTGATATTACAGCCTTTCTCCTGAAAAACCTTTCCATTTCATGCCAACCAGATGCGCCATAGGAGGGTTAGTGGTATGGTATTCCATATCCTTTGCGTCAATTTACTCCTTTTCTCTTTCCATGGACAGTTCTTCCTCCATTTGTGAATTGTTTCTGCAATAGTTGCCTGAGGCTCTCATGGAGCATCCCCGATTGAGGCCATCTTTCTCCAGCATTCATCAGCAACCGGACAATCTATAAACAGGTGTTGTATTGTTTCCTCTGATCTACAACAGTTCGGACATCTGGATGGTCCCATTATGCCTCTTTTCTTTAAATTCTCTGCTGTTAGTATTTTCCCTTTCAGGAGCAACCAAATGAAAAATTTGACTTTGGGGGGTGCTTCTGCTCTCCATACCAGTTTCCATTGGCTCCATATGTCCTGTGGGAAGGTGCTGTCACATAAATGTTGGTGACCAGCTTTAGCCGTGTATTGAGTTCCTATTGGGTCCCAACGATAACCATCTTGCTTGCCTTTTTGGATCGGAGCTTTGCTGTGTAGGAGATTCTTTAGGGCAGCGAGACTATCCTCTAGCTCTCTGGGGTAATCCGGGAACTTCCAACCTTTCCATGCTTGAGAGTGATTGTCCCATTGTGATATTTGAGCCAAATACAATATTCCTTTACCATTGAGCCAATTTATGGCAGGGATTGCCTCCATTTTTTATCCAATTGGATGCTGTCCTAGGATTGTGTCTGTGGAGAAATTGATGCTACTCCCCCCTCCTGGGACTTTTGAAATATTCTGAGACATAAAGGATATGGCTTTCTTGCAGAGTTGCCAAATTTTTGTACTATCTCTGTTGGGAATATTGGTATCCAGAAGTTGTTGCCTTGTGCTGTTCAAGTATTTTGCCTCTAAAACCTTCTTCCACCAAGCTGTGGGCCCTGTGATCATTCTCCATATTATTTTAGCTCCAAGAGCTAAATTCAGCAGTTTTGGTGATCTTATTCCTAATCCTCCTTTTTCCTGAGACTGAATGACATTCTTCCAACTGACAAGATTGAATTTTCTTTTTTCCGTTTTCCCTCCTTGCCAAAGAAAATGCCTGAGAGCTCTTTCCATTTTTTGATGGAAAACAGCAGGAGCTTGGTATAAAGAGAAACGATAAATGGGAAGAGAGGCCAAACCTGATTTGAGAAGTACAAGTCGTCCTACTGGGTTCAGCCACATGGTGCCCCATTGTTGGATTTTTTTCTTTATTTTGTCAAGGATTTCGTTCCAGGTGTCAGCTTTCAGCGGTCCCATACTTACTGGCATCCCTAAATAGGTGAAATGGTTCCAGACTAGTTTGTAGGAGACTCCTAAAATACTTGCAATGTTATGGATGGTATGGTTTGATGTGTTCCAACCATATATACAACTTTTTTGCTGACTGATCTTCCCTCCTGAGTATTCCATGAATTGGTCTAAGATCTTCTTGAAGCGCCTTGCTATAGTGATGGACGCTCCTCCAATTAGGAGGGTATCATCTGCAAATTGAGAGTGGTTGATGTTCTTTGTTCCTTGCTCAAATTTGATGCCAGTGATTAGACCTATTCTCCGATTGAAGTCCAGGGTTTGGCTAAGGGTCTCGGCCATGAGGATAAACAAGTAAGGAGACAAGGGACAGCCTTGTCTAAGACCTCGAGAGGATTGGAAAGCAGCACACGGCCTCCCATTGATCAGAGGAGAGATCCAGGGGTCCGATATACAGGCTTTGATCATTGTGATGAAGGAGGAGTCAAATCCCATTTTGTGAAGGACAGCAAACAGAAAGGAATGCCTAACCCTGTCAAAGGCATTGGCAAGATCCAGCTTTAGGACAAACCCTTTCTCCTTTCTGCTTATGCTTGAGTGGATGGCCTCTTGCACAAGAAGGATAGAGTCAGAAATGTGCCTATTGGGAAGAAAGCCCCCTTGGTTTTCTGAGATCAGAGAAGAGAGGTGAGGCTTGAGCAAGAGGCCAATATTGAAGAGACTATTGCCATAAATATCTCGACCAAAACAAATGTTGTAGAGAATATTTATGTTGGCAAATGTTGTTCTCCTTTAGAACTGGAAATATATAACGCTCTTTTTCGCGAATTCAGAGATTTCTTTGCTTGGTCATATGATGAAATGCCAGGCATTGACTTGAGTATAGTTGAACATGAAATTAAGATGTATCCAGATGTCAAACTAGTACGACAACGGCTATGGCAGGTGCACCCCAAGAAAGCCGCTGCCATCAAGGCAGAAGTTGAAAAACTTCTCCATGCTGGTTTCATTTACCTGGTTCCTCTAACCGATTGGGTATCGAACTTGTTCCTATTATGAAAAAACAAGGAACAATTAGAGTGTGCGTCGATTATAGGGATGTAAATCAAGCTTGTCCAAAAGACAACTACCCTACACCCTTTATTGACCAGATAATTGATGAATGCACCGGATGTGAAATCTTTTCATTCATGAATGGATTCTCCGGGTATAATCAAATAAATATCCGCCCATAGGACCAATCAAAGACTACATTTATTTTTCCGTGGGGCACATTCGCATAACGCAAGTTACCCTTTGGTTTAAAGAACGCAGGGGCAACGTTTTAGAGGGAAATGAATTATGCCTTCCACGACATAAAAAACATCGTTCAACCATATCTCGATGACCTTCCGAATCATTCGCGAAAGCGGGCTGATCATCCGCAGCATTTAAGAGCGATATTTCTATGTTGCCGACACTACAAGATACGACTCAATCCACACAAATGTGTGTTCTGTGTCAGTTATGGTCGTTTACTTGGCTTTGTAGTCTCAAAGGACGGGATTCGTCTCGACCCATGTAAGGTTTAGGCAATCATTAATTTTCCTCCACCTTTAAATTTTCTTCAGATTCAGAAACTCCAAGGGAAAGCAAACTTTCTGAGGAGGTTCATTCCAAATTACGCCGAACTTACTAAAGGTTATACACGTCTATTGAAAAAGGAAGTGCCCTTCGTCTAGGATCAGGTCACGCAAGCTTCCTTTGATGCTTTAAAGGAATCCCTAATGAAAGCATCATTAATGTACGCTCCTGATTATCAAAAAGACTTTAACCTGTATCTGGTTGCAGCAGATACAACAATGGTTTTAGTTCAAGAAGACAACAGAATTGAACATCCTATATATTATTTAAGTAGAAACTTAAATGATACAGAAAGCAAATATTCCTATGTTGAAAAGCTGGCGCTCGCAGCTGTTCAAGCGATACAGAGATTTCGACACTATGTCCTCTTTCGAAAAACTACCATTCTGTCAGATTTCAACCCCATGACTTATATATTGTCACGACAGTTGCTGGGGAGAAAATATTCAAAATGGATAGCAATTCTACAAGAGTTTGATCTGGAATTTGTAAAATCCAAGTCAAAGAAAGCCCTGGTTTTCACGGAATTATTATGCGATCTCCCATCGTCGTCCAACGATGAAACATCCGAAGAAACAATCGTGGATGAATCTTTGTTTCTGATATCTTCAAGCAATCCGTGGTATGGAGATATAATCATCTATCTCCAAACCCAAAAATATAGGCCTAACACCTCCCGCTCCGAACAAAAACGTATTCAATACCAATCAAAAGACTACATGATCGTCGGTGACACGCTTTACCGTCATGGTGTCGATACAGTTCTGAGGAGGTGCCTCACCCATGAGGAAGCCGAAAAAGTCCTGAATGATTGCCATTCAGGCGCGTGTGGGGGGCATCAATCCGGTTATGCTACGGCACAAATCTTTTTACGAGCAGGATACTTCTGGGCAACAATGTTCAAAGATTGCATAACCGCAGTCAGAAGTTGCTATGCCTATCAAATTTTCGATAGCAAAGCCAGAAGACCACCCGCACCTCTGCAGCCAATAGTTGTTGTTGGGCCATTTGCCAAATGGGGCATTGATTCCATATATAGATGTCTGCAAGGGAGGTGAGTCAGCTTTTGAGATTTGATTAGTGTCTCCCCTCTGATAGTTCTTGATTCCACTTGGATATTGATGATCTCTTACTCATCCCTGGTCTAATTCAGAGAGGCAAGTGTCACAGGAGAAGTTTCTGGAAGATTCCATGCTTCTCCACCTTGCGGATTGACCCTGCCATTTGTCCCTTCTCGCCCATCGCACCCCATAGAAGGGATTTTTGACATGCAACGCACCTACTGTGTGTATTTAGGTTGGATGCAATGCACTTTGCCTATGGAGCAGGTAAAATGGTCCAGTTTTGACCAGTTCTGAGTAGTTTTTCATGGAGAACTTCTGGGAGATGTTGTAATCAATTGACCTTGTTCCATTTCAGCCTTTAAAGCCTTGGTCATGTTCTCATCATCCCCTCCACTTGATTGTTTACCCCTTTTGAGTAACAGCTACGAACAGTGATCTTGTTAGCCATCCTTCTGACACTACTGTGATTGGAAAATTCCAAACCTTACCTGGAATCAGCTGCTACCCGAATTTATCACTCGTTCCTCAAAGACGAGTCTCCTTTAAGCTCTTTTCAACTGACTCGTAAAATATGAAAATATTGCCAAGCCATTAGCCTCTCCAGCTCGTTAAAGCGACCGGAAGTGTTATCCCTCCTTTAGATTTTAATCTTTTTGGACTTGAGGTATTATTACACAAAACGGTCGAGCGCTTGTTTTGTTCGGCTCGTTAAAAGTACCTCCCTTCTGTATTATTTTATACTTTTTCGGACTTAAGGGATTAGATGACGAAAAAGGATTTTTGGAGTTTCCTTTACATCCCTTTTCAGACTCTCTGAAATTGAAAAGGACTGAGTTATCTTTGTTGTTAAACTCGTTAAAACCTAATAGCGACAAACTTGTCCATAACAGACAAGAATGAGTTTCACTATCGCTAGGCTCGTTAAAACATAGCGATGGGTTTGCCCGAAGGGAAAATTATAGAACAAGCATATGTTATCCTCCTCAAGCTTGACAAAAATAAAGAGGTACTGGTCAGCAATGACTGGGGAAAAATTGGGAAGAAAACTTGAAGAAACTTTGTTGGTAGCAAGTTGCTCTTGAACATGACACTTTCACTCCACGTCCAAGTCGGGTTGGGTTGTTCCATTCACTGGTCACATCACCATGGTTCCATCACACCATCCACATTTTGGGTTAATGCTACCAATCCACCATGTCAGTGTCGCATATATGTTCAAGAGAAGTCGCTCAGAGAATTCACATGTGTCTCACCCACTATAATACATTTACGCTCCATTCTTTCATGACCGCCACCCTGAACCTTATATCACCAGATCGTTTTCACCTCCATTTTAAAATCATTTGCTCCGTTCCGTGTCATTGATGTGGGATTCATTAAGACCCTCCTATGATGAATCTCTTCTTGTCGACATTAGCTCATTATCCAAGAAGTCGATCTAGGAACAACCATTTCAGTACTTTGAAGCTTGCATGCCTCAATGGCAAGTTTCTCACTTCCAGCGACAGGTTTACATCAATGGCCTTTGACCAAAAGATTTTGCGTGGTGTTCGATGCCAAATCCCTTATTCACACCACGTGAATTGTACTGCAGTACCTTGAGGATCATTATCATTATCGGTGATTCCTCTCGCACATGTTAACAGCTTACATCATTGGATGGTAATCAGGTGATGTCTTTCCATGTTCGACTCCAAAACATCTCTCACATGGATCAACTTGTACTTTAAGTGAAGATCGAACGAGATTGAAGACCCCAGATCTAGTTTCATCCATCCGGGCTGCGATATATATTCAGGAAAATAAAGACATCAAATGTACATCATTGCTACATAGATAATCATCCAATCTAAGGGATGATGGCTCTAGAATCATCAGTCTACACTCAAACGATTGTCTGTCTCATGTACATGAAAAATGAATTTATAAAGCTGAGCATGGGAATGTCCGCTTCAGCTAGATCATGAAAATATTATGAAGACAATGTATTTTATTGTATCTTATGACAGGTCTCCTTCTAGCTTGAAAGAACTTTGGATCCTCATGATAAAGCATTTCACCCGACATCAAAAATATTAACAACCTCATGCTTTAGGGGGCAACTGTTATAGACATTTTTGGGCACTACAACCCCAAGCATAAATGTCCATAAACCAAGGGCTCCTAAGTCCCTAAAGGTGTTGTTCCAATCCCTAAAAGAACAAGGTCAACTGATTACAACATCTCCCAGAAGTTCTCCATGAAAAACTACTCAGAACTGGTCAAAACTGGACCATTTCACCTGCTCCATAGGCAAAGTGCGTTTCATCCCACCTAAATACACCCAATAGGTGTGTTGCATGTCAAAAACCCCTTCTATGGGGTGCGATGGGCGAGAAGGGACAAATGGCAGGGTCAATCCGCAAGGTGGAGAAGCATGGAATCTTCCAGAAACTTCTCCTGTGACACTTGCCTCTCTGAATTCGACCAGGGATGAGTAAGAGATCATCAAGCTCCAAGTGGAATCAAGAACTATCAGAGGGGAGACACTAATCAAATCTCAAAAGCTGACTCACCTACCTTGCAGACGTCTATATATGGATCCCTCATCCCAGAGATCCAGAGGCTGGAATTTTGTATCTTGTAAGGAAATGTTGCTGGTTTATTGGTGCAATATCATAGTCTTGGGTGATCTAAGCTTTTCATGAGGTGAAGAAGGGCTTCTTGCTGAGAGGATGATGCTGGGTCAGAACAATTGGTTGTAATTCTCTTTGCTCTTTCTTGATTATCAATAAAGCTATTCAATTTTTCCTCCATACACTTGTGTGATTGATGTTTTATGCATTTGTATGGTTAATATACATCTGATCCTATATTGTTTATGATAATAGATCTATGTTCTCGTATACTGTTATGCTGCTTTGATTCTACAGGTACTCTGTGAAGCTGGGTACACAAGAAAGCAAGTAGCAAAGGACTATCATAAGAGAGAGGAATCGAGCAAGGAACCAAGCACAAGATAGAGGTTGGTCTCCTTTATTCTTCTCTCATCTATCTCTCATAAAGGAAAAAAAAAGTAGTTTTAAGTTTGTTTGTTTCTAAGGTAGCTACAAGCCTTAGTGGGATTAGCAGTTCCGCATAGACACTATTCCCGGTAATACATCCGCCCTCAAAACACGCATTTTGGTAGAGTTGCACTCATCTCCCATTGCTGGCCATGCAAGCTTTCATAAGACTTATGCTCACACTCGTCGTTCTTTCTTTTGGACAGGCATGAAAACTAACATTCTTACTTTTGTAGCTGAATGTGATGTGTGTCAATGCCACAAAGGAGAAACGGTCAAGTCACCAGGCACCTTACAACCATTGTCCATCCCTACCTCAATCTGGACGGATGTTTCTATGGATTTCATTACTGGTCTTCCGAAGTCAGGCAACAAGTCAGTCATCATGGTGGTTGTGGACATACTTTCTAAATATGCTCATTTTTGTGCCCTACCCCAACCATTTACCCCCACTTTGGTGGCTCAAGGTTTCATGGACCAGATCTTCAAACTGCATGGCATGCCCACTTCCATTGCGTAGCATGACCCAACTTCTTTTACTACTTGTAAATATGAATATTTCCTTTTATGTAATTTACATTTGTATAGTATTTATGTGACTAGTGTAGCCCAAAATGATATAAATTTTTTATTCCAATAAAAGAAAGAAAATCTTGTAAATATGAGGATTTCTTTTACTACTTGTAAATATGAAGACTCCTTTTACTACATTTTATTGTTTAGGAGAATAAGAAAACTTATGTAATATTATTTGTAGATGAAGACTTCTTTTACTACATTTTATTTTTTTCGGAGAATAAAAAAACTTATGTAATATTATTTGTAGAAAAGAAAATTATTTACATCTGTATAGTATTTATTAGGTTAATTATCTAAATATATTTGTTATATTGTTGTTTTTATGAGTTTTAATGTCATAAAAATATGCCTTTAAATAAGACAACACACAAACCTATCTTTTCTAACCATCCATTCACATAGATATGCATATTCATATTCATATAAATATATATCTTAAAACATCACTACATGTCAATTCTTGGGTCACCTCTCATATGAAGATGAGAAAATACAACAAGAACTTTCAGGTTTATACAATAACCTTCATTTGTGGTAGGATTGAATTGCTTGATTAATTTCCATCAATTAAGAAGTAGATTAGGGTTGAATTACTTGATTAATTTCCATCAACTAAGAAGTAGATGGCCTTATTGCATTGAAGAATTTATTTTTCTTTTTAGAGTTTTCACTAATGGTTGTTAGGGCTTACAACTCTATTTTTCTTTTTAGAATTTTCAGTAATGGTTGTTAGGGCTTACAACTCAAGGCTTGGTAGGAGAAATGTGATTGGTATTGCTTCTGGGACTGATGTGATTGGTGTTGATTTTGGCACTGCCAACTCGTGTGTGGCCATCATGTAAGGGAATTTTAGTTGTTTATCCTTGAATTCTAAATTCCTTATTATTTTCTCTAGGTCGAGTTGACAAAATAATTAGTATTTTTATTTTCATGCATTCATCTCATTAGACTATTTTTTTTAATATCTATAGAACCTAAAAGTAATTGAGGACTCAGAAGGGGCCAGGACAACACCATCTAAGATTTCTTTTACTACTTGTAAATATGAAGACTTCTTTTACTATATTTTATTTTTTTCGGAGAACAAGAAAACTTATGTAATATTAATTGTAGATGAATACTTCTTGTACTACATTTTATTCTTTTAGGAGAATAAAAAAACTTATGTAATATTATTAGTAGAAAAGAAAATAACAAAAAAAGAATTCATTTATTGTAACGTACCCCGGTAACCTCGCATGTAAAAGCAAGGAGTTAGAATTTTTTATACAAATTACCCACAAGTAACTATCCAATTCACAACTCCACATTCCTCATTAACCATTAGATATAATGTTCCTTAGTACATGAAGTAAATTGCAATAGAAGACAATAAGTTGCATAACCATTGCCAACCACTGTTGTAGTATAATAACATAAACTGTCTCATGAACCTTGCATCCATTTCATGATTTCCTTAACCATATTAGCTAATCATATACTTGACATTATGACTATCAAATTTATAAGGAATCAACATCATCAAGGATTCAACACCATCAATCTGACACAAAAGGAAATCACACCAATATACCCTGGAAACCCCATAGGGTGAAAACCAGCAAACATTTAATCTTATTATTAAACGCTCGTGAGGGTTTTCACCCCTCACTCAATGGATTATAGGGGATTCCATCCCCTATCCATTGTTATAAAATATTACATTGAAATATCATTAAAATGTCTCATAACTAGCTAAAAGCTATTACATTTTCCATGAAACCCTTTACTTACATACCGCCACATGCAACATTCCTTGTGGCATGATTGTTCTAGCAATGTACGATCCCGCAACTCGTACTTATCTGCATGGACCAATAATCCTTGTCCTACCACAATGTTAAACATCACTTTTCTTTGGCACAAACCGCCATTGTTTCCTGCCATTGTCGTCGTCAACAAGCTTTGGCAACAAGATTAGATACAATATTAATCAATCAATAATCAACCTCTAAAAGTGATTCTTTTAACATCTACTCATGTGCATGAGCAAGAATGACATACTAATTAGCTAGTACATATATTCAAGTAAATACTTGTTTTACTTCCACAATGTTCATTCACACTAATGCATAATTCTCTTTTAAGAGATCTAACCCATTAGTTGTATTAAAATGTATAACACAATCGTTATATCTTCATACATGTAATAAACTGTTGTTCCTATGCTTATGCACAAGTGTTCTTTTCACATAGTTATTTTTCGAGAACTCAACATAGTTTCTCTAATATACAAAGAACATAACTCTATATCACAATGACTATTCTTTGTGCATACCATAGCTTATCATAATAGCCCTTCTTTAATGTATGCAACACTTATTCCCTTCACTAGATTACTACCATCATTTCATGCAACAAACCACAATTTCTTTCTTAAAGGAGGTCATTATAACCTTTTTTCTCTATCTTCCTATATGAGGGTTTCTCATGCTTCCATTTCAAGAAATTAATTAGATATCCATCTTTATCAAGATACAATAACACAGTTATCTTACCCTTTTATGAACCAAATATCAAGAAATCAGCACAACTCATCTAACAAGATGAACTTTTCAAGAGATTATTATTTTCAAGAAAGCTAACATAATCACTTTCTCTACATACGCACAAAATCATACTTCCACAGTCACAATAGCTACCCTTATGTGCATGTAACATGTGCTTTTCCTAACAAAATTACTTTTACTTCAATGCACATAATCTTCTCATGAAACAAGTATGGATTCTTGATATGATATGAACACTATTCATATGTCTTTCAAAAATAGGAAACTCTATTTTTGTTTCAAGAAATCTTCTTATAAAAGCCATCATTTTCATACATGAGGTATGCACACTCTTCTAAAAGAAAACTATAGAAATGACTATCTATGAGCCTAGAAGCGCATCATTAGCTAATTCTATCATGAATGTAATGCATAATTATTTCACAGGAAACTTAGAAATTAGCTAGTATCACAATGCAATTATCATATAACCTTTTTCAAGAAACTTTTATAAAAATACATATTTTAATTCAAGAAAACTTGGCCACTTTTCACGCTATGTCCTCAGGACATTTGTATGCCTCACCTTCTTTTCTCAAGAAGATATTTTGGCTATATTTAGCAAGGATTTTATTCCAAGAAAATGAAAGAGACAAGCATTTCACACACAAGACTCACATGTAGTCTTTCTAAGAGGAACTACCTATTTTCTTTGCCAAGAAAACATACAAAATAATCAATCTTTAACTGCATGCATTAACACATTTTCTTTATCAAGAAAACCTATAAAAGAATCATTCTTTTATTGCATTCATTAAAATTATTTCTTTACCAAGAAAACATACTAAATATTTAATCCTTAACTGCATGCATTAACATATTTTCTTTACCAAGAAAACATACAAAATAATCATTCTTTTACTGCATGCATTAAAATACTTTCTTTACCAAGAAAACATATAAGATATTCAATCTTTTACTGCATGCATTAAAATACTTTCTCTACCAAGAAAAAATATTCAATCTTTAACTACATGCACTAACATATTTTCTTTACCAAGAAAACATATAAATAATCAATCTTTGACTGACAATCCAAAAACAACTTATTCTTCTCTATAAAGAATGCAGTTACTTATTTGATAATCCAGAGAAAAACACCGTGCCATTCAATAGCCTTAGGTTTCTTCGGCTCCGGCCGAGGAAGCTTGGAAACCGTAACAGTCAGCACCCCATCCTGACAGGTAGCAGAAATGGCCTCCACGAATCCTGCCCTCGCACCACATCTTGGACGGTTATGCACCCCACCATCAGAAATTCACATCCCGCAAATGATTAGGTGAGTCATCGGTGAAGCGTTCAACAGTTTAGGAAATGGTACAAAAAAAGAAAGACAACACAGTGGATGCACTCATGCTGAAACCCAAAAATGGCGATGGTCGGCTCCATAGGTTGCAACGTCAAACAGTAGAAAAGTACCCTCCAAGAAAACCAAACCATGACTTATAACAAACTCGCTTCCCCCGACTTCTTGCTGTCCATGACTTAGTACACGATTCATAGATTTCCACTATCGTTATTCCGTTTTACGAAAATCAAGAATTAGTTCAATAACTAATTCGTAACTTTGATTTTACATCGAGTTAATATGATAGGGATATTACATACTCCCCCCCTTAACAAGAACACCGTCCTCGGTGTTCATCTCTCGTTGGAACTTAAGATTGTACTCATGGTATAACCATCTAAACCACACAAAATGTGATCCTTCCTCTTTAAAAATCAAAGATTTCATTCCAAGAAATGACAACAACAAAATAGTAATGATATAATCATAAGAAAGATCAATATTCATAAGCATTCATAACTGCAAAAATATGCAAGTTCTAATTGCCACCACTTGGCCCTTATTCAAATTCAAAAACCAAACTCTATATCAACTTACCATTACTTACCATCTACTCTTGAAAATCATGAGCACTTTCACGTAAGCATTTAATAGTGGTTGGTCAACCCATCAACCCTCCATGGGAAGTAATCCTGTAATGTTTGACAAACAAATTCAATCGCATTAGTCATAATATTGTGAATCAAATGAAATACTTTTAACTATCCATCAATCATGCAATGTTAGATGATATTTAATTCATAGTACTTTTTCAAGTACTTAAAGAGCTCATCACTGTTCCGCATGCACGCTGAATTAATTCTCATTAAAGACATCCACAGAGTACTTCTAAAATTACCAAAAGAGCACCTAGCTCTCTAATCATCAAAACAGTCAATCACTACATCAAGTGAAAAATTGTCTTATCCCCTACTAAGATGTTCACAAGATTAATAATATGATAGAGGAATTAAAATTTCCAATAACTCCTTATTGAGCACTAAGCTCATTTCCGGTTAAATTTGCATAACATATTTTACACAACTATATATAGAATTCATTTTTAACATAACATATAGCTGATTAGTTAATTTCTTTAGCTATGAAAACCATAATAGGCTAAAGAATTCCCAACCCATGGGAACTGGTTTCCACAACCAGATCGAGTCATTTTCACATCCAGACAGTTTCTTTGATAGAGACCTTACCAGGTCTAACATGGAATTTTTCCCTTACTGAGATCATTTATCTCTAAGGAGAGGAAATCCGGGCAGACAAGTACCATCAACCCCTCCGGGCAGGTAACTGCCATCAACCCAAATCCGGGCAGACAAGTACCATCAACCCCTCTAGGCAGGTAACTGCCATCAACCCAAATCTGGGCAGACAAGTACCATCAACCCCTCTGGGCAGGTAACTGCCATCAACCCAAATCCGGGCAGACAAGTACCATCAACCCCTCTGGGTAGGTAACTGCCATCAACCCAAGGCATTATAGCCTTTCACCTCTATCTGCAACTTTCTAGCATGTTAAATTTCTCTTTTATCACTTTCCCCAAAGTAATTTACATTATGAACCATATAATCGTTATCATTAACAAAACAAACATGCATGTACACCATGCATGTACACTTAACCCTCATCATGGGTCCACAACATCTAGATTGATGGGAAACATATCTATCATACATGTTGTATGCATTTAGATTTTTCAAATAACACAATTCATGCATATCATATAACATTATTCTTTCTCATTTACGGTTGCAATTCACATAGCAACATTTTACGTGACGAGTTTTTCTTGTTGCCATTAAGCTACCCCTACTTAATCCCATCAGCAACGTTAGTTATACATATGCATCATTTAACAAGTATTCACTTCCCTAATCTTTTTAGTTTGCGGCACAATACTATCATGCATAAAAGTATATGCAAATATTCATTACTGTGTAAATGCCTATGATAGTTGAGGTAACAATCTAAACATTTCCAATTTCCCACAATGTATTGCCATCAACAGACCAATACAGGAAGTAACTACCATAATCACTTGTTTGTGAATTGTGATAAGCTTAAATCAAATTCAATTCACACACATAAGTGCTATTAGTTAGTCATACAACACTAACCAATCACAACTACCAATCATCTTAATGGAACCATGGCAAAACTTAATCAAAAATTAGTTATTACCATCAAGTCTCACTACTTGACTCATTGCATATTTTCAATATCTAAAGGGGTTCTTCTAATGTCCTTTTAAAACAATTTGTCATCCTATTCAAGGATGTTCCCCATAATTTATATTCATGCATTGGCTCATTAAGTTTCGTTCATTGTAACTTCAATCTTGTTCAATAAATGCATCATTGTTATTGCCATATTTGCAAATCAAAAGTTGGTAGTTGATTGTCACTTTTCCTCAATGAGTGTTCAATATTGTTCATAAGTGTAATGAGTGTTCAATATTGTTCTTAAGTGCGACAAAAGTTTTATTGTCTTTTATCCTCATCAGGAATCCAATGTCATGAACATAGTTATGCAACAACTTTATTACTTACTACTCAAAGCAATTTAAACACGAATCACCCTTATCATGTTGAAAGTAGTGTACTACATAAATCAATATGTGAATGGTTAAACTCATACCTGAGTTAATGCTCACTGGTGGCGTGCCTCAATTTCTTTTCCGCTTACCAATTCCCAAAGGCGCCAGTGCTGCAACCTTTAGCTTTGATACCACTTGTAATGTACCTTGGTAACCTCACTTGTAAAAATAGGGAGTTAGAATTTTTTATACGAATTACCCACAAGTAATTATCCAATTCACAACTCCACATTCCTCATTAACCATTAGATATAATGTTCATTAGTACATGAAGTAAATTGCAATAGAAGACAGTAAGTTGCATAACCATTGCCAACCAATGTTGTAGTATAATAACATAAACTGTCTCATGAACCTTGCATCCATTTCATGATTTCCTTAACCATATTAGCTAATCATATACTTGACATTATGACTATCACATTTATAAGGAATTAACATCATCAAGGATTCAACACCATCAATCTGACAGAAAAGGAAATCACACCATTAAACACCGATATACCCTGGAAATCCCGTAGGGTGAAAACCAGCAAACTTTTAATATTATTACTAAATGCTCGTGATGGTTTTCACCCCTCACTCAATGGATTATAGGGAATTCCATCCCCTATCCATTGTTATAAAATATACATTGAAATATCATCAAAATGTCTCATAACTAGCTAAAAGCTATTACATTTTCCATGAAACCCTTTACTTACATACCGCCACATGCAACATTCCTTGTGGCATGATTGTTCTAGCAATGTACGATCCCGCAACTCGTATTCATCTGCATGGACCAATAATCCTTTTCCTACCACAATGTTAAACATCACTTTTCTTTGGCACAAACCGCCATGATTTCCTGCCATTGTCGTCATCAACAAGCTTTGGCAAAAAGATTAGATACAATATTAATCAATCAATAATCAACCTCTAAAAGTGATTCTTTTAACATCTACTCATGTGCATGAGCAAGCATGACATACTAATTAGCTAGTACATACATTCAAGTAAATACTTGTTTTACTTACACAATGTTCATTCACACTAATGCATAATTCTCTTTAAGAGATCTAACCCATTAGTTATATTAAAATTTATAACACAATTGTTATATCTTCATACATATAATAAACTGTTGTTCCTATGCTTATGCACAAGTGTCCTTTTCACATAGTTATTTTTCAAGAATTCAACATAGTTTCTCTAGCATACAAAGAACATAACTCTATATCGCAATGACTATTATTTGTGCATACCATAGCTTATCATAATAGCCCTTCTTTAATGTATGCAACACTTATTCCCTTCACTAGAATACTACCATCATTTCATGCAACAAACCACATACTTCTTTCTTAAAGGAAGTCATTATAACCTCATTTCTCTATCTTTCTATATGAGGGTTTATCATGCTTCCCTTTGAAGAAATTAATTAGATATCCATCTTTATCAAATTACAATAACACAATTATCTTACCCTTTTATGCATCAAATATCAAGAAATCGACACAACTCATCTAACAAGACGAACTTTTCAAGAGATTATTATTTTCAAGAAAGTTAACATAATCACTTTCTCTACGTACACACAAAATCATACTTCCACAGTCACAATAGCTACCCTTATGTGCATGTAACATGTGTTTTTCCTAACACAATTACTTTTACTTCAATGCACATAATCTTCTCATGAAACAAGTATGGATTCTTGATATGATATGAACACTATTCATATGTCTTTCAAAAATAGGAAACTCTATTTTTGTTTCAAGAAATCTTCTCATAAAAGCCATCATTTTCATACATGAAGTATGCACACTTTTCTAAAAAGAAAACTATAGAAATGAATATCTATGAGCCTAGAAGTGCATCATTAGCTAATTCTATCATGCATGTAATGCATAATTATTTCACAGGAAACTTAGAAATTAGCTAGTATCACAATGCAATTAGCATATAACCTTTTTCAAAAAACTTTTATAAAAATACATATTTTTATTCAAGAAAACTTGGCTAATTTTCATGCTATGTCCTCAAGACGTTTATATGCGTCAGCTTCTTTTCTCAAGAAGATATTTTGGCTATATTTAGCAAGGATTTTATTCCAAGAAAATGACAAGAGACAAGCATTTCACACACAAGACTCACATGTAGTCTTTCTATTTCACAGGAAACTTAGAAATTAGCTAGTATCACAATGCAATTAGCATATAACCTTTTTCAAAAAAACTTTTATAAAAATACATATTTTTATTCAAGAAAACTTGGCCAATTTTCATGCTATGTCCTCAAGACGTTTATATGTGTCAGCTTCTTTTCTCAAGAAGATATTTTGGCTATATTTAACAAGGATTTTATTCCAAGAAAATGACAAGAGACAAGCAGTTCACACACAAGACTCACATGTAGTCTTTCTAAGAGGAACTACCTATTTTCTTTAACAAGGAAACATACAAAATAATCAATCTTTAACTGCATGCATTAA
Source organism: Pinus tabuliformis (assembly GCA_031772625.1). NCBI lineage: Eukaryota > Viridiplantae > Streptophyta > Pinopsida > Pinales > Pinaceae > Pinus > Pinus tabuliformis. The sequence continues at coordinate 929,138,052 of CM062811.1, read as the reverse complement.
CACATTTTCTTTACCAAGAAAACCTATAAAAGAATCATTCTTTTATTGCATGCATTAAAATTCTTTCTTTACCAAAAAAACATATAAAATATTTAATCCTTAACTGCACTAACATATTTTCTTTACCAAGAAAACATATAAAATAATCATTCTTTTACTGCATGCATTAAAATACTTTCTTTACCAAGAAAAACATATAAGATATTCAATCTTTTACTGCATGCATTAAAATACTTTCTCTACCAAGAAAAAATATTCAATATTTAACTGCATGCACTAACATATTTCCTTTACCAAGAAAACATATAAATAATCAATCTTTCCAAAAACAACTTATTCTTCTCTATAAAGAACGTAGTTACTTATCTGATAATCCAGAGAAAAACACTGTGCCATTCAATAGCCTTAGGTTTCTTTGGCTCCGACCGAGGAAGCTTGGAAACCATAATAGTCAGCACCCCATCCTGACAGGTAGCAGAAATGGACAGGTAGCAAAAATGGCCTCCACGAATCCTGCCCTCGCACCACATCTTGGACGGTTATGCACCCCACCATCAGAAATTCGCATCCCGCAGATGATTAGGTGAGTCATCGGTGAAGCCTTCAACAGTTTAGGAAACGGTACAAAAAAAAAGAAAGACAACACAGTGGATGCACTCACACTGAAACCCCAAAATGGCGATGGTCGGCTCCATAGTTTGCAACGTCAAATAGTAGAAAAGTACCCTCCAAGAAACCAAACCATGAATTATAAAAAACTCGCTTCCCCCGATTTCTAGCTGTCCACGACTTAGTACACGATTCATAGGTTTCCACTTTCGTTATTTTGTTTTACGAAAATCAAGAATTAGTTCTTTGTAACTTTGATTTTACAGCGAGTTAATACTATAGGGATATTACATTTATTTTCTAATAAGAGAAAGATGTGTAATTCATTATATTCTTAATCTAAAATTAATATGTAATCTTGTAAATATGAAGATTTTTTTTACTACTTGTAAATATCAATATTTATTTTACTACGGTTCTTTTGGAGAATAAGAAATTTACATATAGTATTTTATTCCAGTAAAAGAAAGCAAATCTTGTAAATATGAAGATTTCTTTCACTACTTGCAAATATGAAGACTTCTTTTACTGCATTTTATTTTTTTTAGGAGAATAAGAAAACTTATGTAATATTATTTGTAGAAAAGAAAATAATTTTATGTAATATTATTTGTAGAAAAGAAAATAATTTACATATGTATAGTATTTGTATAGTATTTATTAATTTAATTATCTAAATATATTTGTTATATTGTTGTTTGTATGAGTTTTAATGTCGGCAAAATACGCCTTTAAATACTTACTAACAAGCACTATATATATATATATATATATATATATATACTACACATCAATTCCTGGGTCACGTCTCATACAAAGATGAGAAAATACAACAAGAACTCATGTAGGTGAATTATTTCCATCTCCCCCTCCACATTTGCAATTGGAGATGCAAACTCAAATGTGCACAAATGAGAGACCACTCTTGTTAAGTACATCCACTAACTCATGTAGGTGGATTATTTCCATCTCCCCCTCCACATTCGTAATTGGAGATGCAAACTCAAATGTGCACAAATGAGAGACCACTCTTGTTAAGTACATCTACAATACGCTAACTAGTTGATACTTGATACATATATGTTAGTTGTGTTCCAAAGATATAAGATACCAATTCTAATCTAGTACTATGTTGTGTGAAAATATATGGCTTAGGGGAAAGAATATCCCTTTTATGCATTCAGACGTTTCCTTTGCAACATGGTACAATTGCTAGTAATAAAATGTTTTTTCTTTTTAATTATGAAAATTTTTAATTCAAATATATTAATATAAAATAAAATACTAATAATATTAATAACAATTAATTAAAATAACCATTTCCAAAATAAATACTTACTTAACCAATTTAAATAAAATAATATGTTTTACAATTTGTTACTCTTGTCTCATGAAAACAAATTTAAAATGGATTTATTTTTATAATATTAAAATATTTCATGTTTTTTTATTTCAATTATAAATATTTTTTTCAATATATAAATATTTTTTATTTTCATTTTTATATAAATAATAAAAAGATATATTATTTTATTAATATGTTATTGAATCATTTTATAGGATTTTGGTTGAGTGATTGAGGAGTATCCTCATATAAATAATATATATTTATATAAATAATATATATTTAATATATGTAAATATAAAATCATTATAGGTATATAAGTAAAGTTGACTTTTTAAAATTGAAATAATATATCTATTTATTATATATATATATATATAATATTAAATATGTTTTAATAAATATATTTTATATAAATAAATGTTATAAATTAGTTTATATAGTTTAGAATATATGGTGATAAGGTGTTTTATTAAGATATTTTATAGTGAAAAGGTCATAATTTGGTTTAAAATTTTACGGGAAAAAAATCAATATATGCTAAGGGCTAGTGTGGTTGAAGTTGGGTATAATTCCAAGGTGATTTTGATGACTTGGATGTTCCTGAATAATGATTGAAGCCACAAATTAAACTAGTCAATCATCTCAAAACTCACATTTCCTAATAAACCAATATATCTTTATAATAAATTAATAATCTAATCTTTAAATATACCCCTCATTTTATTATTAATTACAAATTAAATTATAATAGACTTTATTATTTAAAAACTTAAAAATAAATTAAATATTTGACAAAATGAAAATCTATCTATCTATCAATAAAATTAGATATCTCGCCCAACGAAGAAAGAAAAAAAAAACAAACAAACAAACAAAACAAAACATCTAGAATGAAAATCAACTCCTCATTATTTATAACAATTAAATTCAGATATTTTTTGAACAATTTTGTACATAGCTGATAAATATTATAACTGATAGCCCTGCGTGGCAACATGTATATATGACAATATAGAACATCCTGCGAGATGATTTTTGCTTTTTGAATAGACAGTAATGGAATTTACAGCTACCCACATGTGTGGTGGAAGAACATACAACATATGCAAAATGCATCTACAACATGTAATTTTTCTAATCAATGAAAGATTACGATTTTTCCAGTGGAAAAATATATAAACATTTAAATTCTAATAAATTTATCGTTAAAGTATTAAAAAAAACTCCAAATAAATATATACACTTCTGAAATAAAAATAAACAATTAACATTTACAAAATTACACCACTATACATCATCAACTCTCTCATTATTTATAACAATTAAATCTTTTACTCTATCTATATATATAAATATAAAATAAAATAAAATAAAAATAAAAATAAATAAATAAACTACTCTCTCATTATCCATTAAAAATTAAATTCTAATAAATTTATCATTAAACCATTAAAAAAACTTATTTTCCAAAATAAGTGTATACACCATTAAAATAAAAATAAACGTTTAACATTTACAAAATTCCAGCACTATACATCATTATGATAAATTGTTATACAAAACAATTAACAACCTTGTCGCTATATTATATTTTTAATGGAAAGAAATGTGTGATGTTTGTTCGAAGTTTCTTTAAAAATATATTATATCTTAAAATGCTTCTTTTAGATGTATTTTCAATTTAAAATTGTACCGTGTTTTGAGATAAGAATTTCATGATTAACTAATCGTACATTGTCAGCACTTTTAATTCCTCCAAGGGATTACGTACATCATTGTTAACTAGGTTCTAAGATCACTCTATAGTTCAGATGCATAAGTTTTTCTTTTCAATTTTATTGTTAATGTCCAACAAAAATGTATTTATTAATTTTGTTATGGTTATCAAAGCAATTATAAAGTGCATGATAATACAAAATACTTAGTTAACATGCTTATAAGTTTTATTTTTTATTTTAAATTTAATTTGGTTAATGATGTTAAATTATGATGTTACCATTAAAAGTGTATGTTAATAAAAATATGTAGTCAGTTTTATTATGATTGATATTGGTATGCTATGAATAAGTATGAGTAATAATAGATTTGTAATGATGTCAATTAATTTGAGTGGTTTGGTTGCCATGTATTTTGAATTATTGCAAAAAGAATAGTTTATTTTTTACTTTGTGATATTTTATTCTTAGTGAACTGTTTTTTTTATAAGTCATAAATAATTGATGGTTAAGTTTGTTATCATATCTATTAATTAAAAAAAATATATTGTATTGGTAGTTTTTAAGATCCAAAATAATATTTAGCATTTTAATTGTTTATGGTTTTTATGATTTGGACAAAATTATATGATTTTGTGGAAATCATAATTTTAGGATTAAAATTAATTTATAGTTTAAAGATTAATATTAATTTTAAATTTTTTGAGGGGCAATGCTTTAATGGTCACGAGGTAGGTCTTACATTTTTCCTACCAAGATTTAAATTTTTGATGAGAAATTTGGTCTATTATGATAAGGGTAGAAGGGAAGACACTCTCTAGGAATGGGACACCTCCCCCGCCACCCCCACCAAAATGGGTGTCTCTAGACATGTTCACCCTTACTGATTCATAAGTTATTCACAAATCTGCCTCGAGGGTCACTGGAAATAATCTTGGCTTATGATGGCAACCAATTGGTTTGATTTTTAACATAAATCAAACCACTTAAATGAATTATTGATTTCTCATGATTAAAAAAATAATTACCTTAGATTTGCTAGTGGGTTATTCTAGGGAAAGAATGGAGGTTGACGTGAGAGCCCTCCGGCGTCGACAACCAGATTCTGACGACACCCTCCACCTCCCGTCACCCCGTAGACCCCAATCCACACCCCCTCCACCTCCCGTCACCCCGTAGACCCCAATCCACACCCCCTCCACCACCCTCTACCACCCACCTCCTCCCGTCACCCCGTAAACCCAAATCCACACCCCCTCCGCCACCCTCTGCCACCCACCTCCTCCTACCACTCAATGGACCCCACTCCACGGCCCCTCCTCCTCCTCCACACTCTGCCACGCTCCTGCCCTACCCACACCCTCCTCTCCTCCTCTGCCCTCTTCTATATTAATTGTTACCCATTCAAACATCTCGACAACCGTTTTGTGCGCGCAGGTGACCAAATTGACCCTTTCGACTCCTTCATTATTCATAGGGGATCGTAAACCCCAACAGAATTTATCTCCGCACTGAATTTCTCTCTGACAGCTCCAAGCATCTCCCCTACTCTTCGACTCCGAACATCTCCCTAGCACCCCTGCTCTCCGACAACTCCCCTGCTCTCTAACAACTCCGTAGCCCCTGTGCGCTCGAAACTGGTAAGAACCATCAGAGCTCAGAAGTTTTGCAATAGAACTATATTTCGATTTCTATTTTAGAAAGTAAGGGATGATGTCACTAATTATGTGTATCTGTGCATGAGATGTGTTTAGAAGATAGAGGACCAAGATATTTTTGTAGTTTAACTCCAATCTCTGCAAATATAAGTCATAAATTTTCTTTCTAAACATTGGTGTTAAAGCACGATATTACTAATATTAAATTACTGTGACTATTAATGAAAAATATCTCTCATGTTGCCCAACTCTAGCCGATGATTCTGAAGCACTTTTATTGTAGTACCCTGTTGTTTACAGATCTGGACAACAATGGTTAAAGGGTGTTTATGACTCTCTGATCTCCTTGTATTGCTTACACCGAAATTGGTCCCAATTTGTTTCTATTTTGGAGAATGTTGATGTCAAAACAACCTAAGGATTAACTTCCATACGAGTGACAATAATGGATTTCACATCATTTCTCCTCATTGCCTCGTCGTATTTTCTTTTAGGCTTGCAAGAACTATTATTTCCAAAGCATTAACCGCACTCGCCAACTCAACTATATGGTCGTGCCTTGAGATCATTGAAACCTGAGCTAAAAATTCAGAATTTGCCTCTCGCTGGCTGTTGACATCCATTTTCTTAATTGCTGCAGGTGGACCATCACTTAATATTGCATAGTAAACTCTTCCATAGGACCCTTCCTAAATAATGAAATGTATTATAGGTCTGCTTGAGCCTTTTCATAAAAAATGATCATATGTTCCAACTCTGCTCCCTTTACCTCATGCAAATTTCTTTTTGATTAGATCAACTACATGCCTTCCATTGTCTTAGGTTAGATGTTGCACATGACCATACCCTGAAGGGTGTCCTAAAAGATCCTAAACCAAAAATGTGTAACATCTAGCTCCTACTTGGGGAAAACTACTCCCTTGAGCCCTTGAGAGTCCGAGAAACTCACTCAATTACACTCTCCCAATTAGAGGTCGCAATTCTAAAAATCAATTTATCAAAAACTTATGATTAGATCAATTGGTCCTTGTTATGTTGGCTTCTCCTAGGAATATGCATGAATCTTAATTTAGTTAATTAGATAATGGGGTGCATACAATCAGTCTCTTTCAAAGTTTTCATCAATAGAGGACCCTCCAATTTTTTCCAAGCATCCCATGGCTTGAGATAGGGGTGCACCTTATCACCTTTTCTCTTTCTTTTGCTTGTGGATGGTCTTAGTAAACTAATTACAGATGCAAAGGAAAAAGGATGCTATGTGGTATAAAAATGTACCAATCAAAGATCCTATATCATTTTTTATTTGTTGATGACATCACACTTTTTGGCTCAGGGTCTCTTAATTATCTTGAGACTTTAAGCACATTTTGTCTATGTATGAGTAGGCCATGGGTTTAGTAATTAGTGATTAAATTTATTGTTTAATATCCAATTTTATTTCGAAGGGGTTGATGAATGAATTAAGAATTCTCTTTCCTTTCCCTAGAAAGGATTTGGATTTAGGTTTTAAATATTTCAGGTTTCATCTTAAACCTAACTATTATAAATTATTTGATTGGATCTGTATTTACAAAAAATTGAAGCCCACATCTCATTATGGTTGTATAGATTGATATCCAAGGGTGGTCTTCTACTACTCATTAATTAATCTATAGAAAGTATTCATGCGTATTGGACTTATATTTCTTGTTCCCTATCAAAGTGCTATTTTGAATAGGGTCCCTGTTGGATCGTCCTTTCCTCAATCAAGGAGAAGTTGTCAAAGTGATATTAAACATTATTATCTCTTTACTGCATTAACCAGCAGAATTTCCAGCATACAATATCCACCAATCACTCTTTAGCTCCGAACTTTGAGTTGTTGCCTCCAGAATCAAGAGTTTTGCTTGTGCTTGGTTTACTAGTTTCATCCATAGTTATAGAATCAAGAGTTTTTCACGTTATTTGGGTTTAATGTGACAACTGTATGGTTAATTCACCTTTCTTTTCCCAGTTCCATTTCACCTAGACTCACCCAAAGAAGGACTTAGACATTTACAGAACCGCTCAACTTCAAGGTCACCCTATATACATAAACAGACTAGGAAGCATCATGGAAAGTAGAGTTTTATAGACTTTACTTGTGCTTGGTTGACTAGTTGCAGACCCTTGTTCATCTGTTGCTTTCTTGACAGTCTTTGACAACATCAATACCCAGCTTGGGCTTCTTCTCAATTGTGAGTTACATAGAAGTGTGAAACCTTTTCTCCAAATCCCCATCCTTCTCTCAACCATTGCTCTTACCTTGCCATCCTTGTGTCTCTAACCCTGATCTTACCTTGTTATCCTTGCTTTTACCTTACCAACTCCTAATGTGAACTCACCTCAAGAATAAGATCTCATTCTCCTCATTCTACATAAATTTTTGAAAAGGGTTCCATTTCCTTAAATAAAGAACCTTCTAACCCTAAAATAGTATCATTTACTTCGAGACTCATATGTAAGGCTGAAACTAGTAAGCCCAAAACTAGTAAATTCTGCTATAAGGGCAATAACTTTGGACCTCGCCCTCGATATAGTTTCCATCTGGAAGTCACATAAGCCGTAGAGAGAAAAAAATTATGCATCCCTTATGGATGCAATTTATGGTTTTATGAATTGCTTCACCTGGTAGAATTTGCTTCTAAGTTAGGGGATTTTCTTGAATTTACAACATGTAATAAGAAAATTAATTTGAACTTGTGTAATGTCGAAATGTTAGAGAAAAGAAATAGAAATACCTTACCATTTGTGTTCTCTGTTAAGAAGCTAACTCTTCAATAACTCTAGAAAATGATGTCTGTAGGTGCTGGAAAATCATTTTCCAGTGCCTAGAGCAATGCTAGAATGTGGTCTTCGCTTCATACATATTAAGCTTAATTACGCTCTAGAAATTATTCATACATGTTAGGCTTGCAAGAACTATTATTGCCAAAGCATTGACCGCATCCTTTATATCGGAGGTTGGGCAGTTCGGTTGTTTTGAGAAGCTTCGATATGCACCAGACGTGAAACCGTATTCAAATTCAAACTAAAGATATATCGCATCCATTTTATTGGAGGTTGGGAAGATCGGGTGTTTGGGAAGATCCGATATGCACCAAACATGAAATTGTATTTAAATTCACACTAAAGATAATATCAAATCCATTTTATCGAAGGCTGGGTAGATCAGGTGTTTGGGAAGCTCCAATATGCACCAGACGCAAAATCATATTCAAATTCAAACTAAAGACATATCACATCCATTTTATCGGAGGTTCGATAGATCGGGTGTTTGGGTCCGATATGCATCGAATGTGAAATTGTATTCAAATTGAAACTAAAGATATATTACATGCATTTTATCGGAGGTTGGGCAGATCGAGTAGCAGAGATCGGTTGCAAAAATTCTGAGGTGGGCGATAACATGGAGGTAAGTCATATCGGAAGTCAAATATTTATATATGTATTGGAGGTTTGGGAGGCAAGGGATATCAGAGACTTTTTTAAATAAATTCTGCTATGGGTAATGTTCTAATATGGGTAAGTGGAAGTGTTAAGGGAGGTGAGGCCCATGTGGAGGTGGGTACTCCCTCCGACAACCAATTACAACCACTTGTATTAGGAGGCCAAGACTTATGATATCAGGGATTTTGAAAGGAATCCTCTGATATCAATAGTCCCAAGGTTCTGATATACTACAACCACTACTGTTATGTATTATAACCGCTAGCCACTTGGTTTTAAAATAAACCCAAAGCCACTTTATAATAATAAAAGGCTTCGACCGCTTTAAAAGCCATTTTTTATATAGTTCTTGGTCTCGAGGGCTATTTAATTAATTAAAATTTAAACCAAAAAAAACATTTACAAATAATTATCTTTTTCACTCAGGGTATCTTAATTATCTTGAGTCTTTAAGCACATTTTGTCTATGTATGAGTAGGCCCTTCCACTAGTCTAATTGTACATGAACTAGCAATTGCACTAGATGTTGCAAAGGAAACATCGTAAGGTATAAATTGAAGAAGAATAGTGAAATATAGAAGATCATTAAATATAAAAATTAGTAAACAAAATATACAAATTAGTAAACAAAATTCCATTCAAAGCTAGAAGATAAAGAGAAATCACTTACATTATGCCAAATTTACAGATTCTATAATCTTTCCAACCTAGATTTCCTCTCAATCTTCAAATGTACTCTTTCAAGTTCAAATAAAAAATATTTGATAAAAAAAGGTGCTCTAAATTCAAGAAGAATAGTGAAATATAGAAGATAATTGAATATAAAATTTAGTAAATGAAATATACAAATTAGTAAACAAAATTCCCTTCAAAGCTAGAAGATAAAGAGAAATCACTTACATTATGCCAAATTTATAGATTCTATAATCTTTCTAACATAGATTCCCTCTCAATCTTCAAAGATACTCTTTCAAGTTCCAATAACAAGTATTTGATAAAAAAGGTGCTCTTTTTCAATATTGAACTGTGTCACTTGATCAAAAGCTTATATTATTTTACCACTTGCTCTTAAGGTGATTGGATTTGCCTTTGCTTGTCCTTGCTTAACTTCTTTTGGGCATTTGGATTGGTTAGTGACACATGAAGTTTTTGAATTGATGCTTCTGCGATCCATATTAAGTTTATGAGAGATTTTTCAGTGTAAATCACATGATATTTCATTTGTCGACGCGTTTCGAACCAACCAGTGTGGTTCATCGTCAGGACAAGTTGAATGAACAGATCTCGCTTTGCATGTTAAATAGATAGAGCAGAACATCCAACGGTGGAGCTTTGCATCTTTTAAGAAACGCCAGATCTATCTTCAACTTCGAAACTTGCAAGCATGCCCGTTCAAATTGGTGAACCTTAGTTGCAATGGCTTTTCCATGCAGGGATTCAATTGTTTAATTGAGGCTTTTGTGATCCATATTAATTTTATGAGAGATTTTTCGGCGTAAATCACATGATATTTCATTTGTCGACGCGTTTCAAACCAACCAGTGTGGTTCATCATTAGTACAAGTTGAATGAACAGATCTCACTTTGCATGTTAAATAGATAGAGCAAAACATCCAACGGTGGAGTCTCTACATCTTTTAAGAAACGCCAGATCTGTCTTCAACTTCAAAACTTGCAAGTGCGCCCATTCAAATTGGTGAACCTTAGTTTCAATGGCTTTTCCGTGCAGGGATTCAATTGTTGAATTGAGGCTTCTGTGATCCATATTAAGTTTATGAGAGATTTTTCGGCGAAAATCACATGATATTTCATTTGTCAATGCGTTTCGAACCAACCAGTGTGGTTCATCGTCAGAACAAGTTGAATGAACAAATATCGCTTTGAATGTTAAATAGATAGAGTAGAACATCCAACGGTAGAGTCTCTGCACCTTTTAAGAAACGCTAGATTTGTCTTCAACTTTGAAACCTGCAAGCGTGCCCGTTCAAAATGGTGAACCTTAGTTGCAATGGCTTTTCCATGCAGGGATTCAATTGTTGAATTGAGGCTTCTGTGATCCATATTGAGTTTATGAGAGATTTTTCGGCGTAAATCTGACATTTCTTAAAAGATGCAGAGACTCCACCGTTGTATGTTCTACTCTATCTATTTAACATGCAAAGTGAGATCTGTTCATTCAACTTGTCCTGACGATGAACCACACTGGTTGGTTCGAAACGCGTCGAAAAATGAAATATCATGTGATTTACGCCGAAAAATCTCTCATAAACTTAATATGGATCACAGAAGCCTCAATTCAACAATTGAATCCTTGCATGGAAAAGCCATTGAAACTAAGGTTCACCAATTTGAACGGGCATGCTTGCAGGTTTCAAAGTTGAAGACAGATCTGGAATTTCCTAAAATATGCAGAGACTCTTCCATTGGATGTTCTACTCTATCTATTTAACATGCAAAGCGAGATCTGTTCATTCAACTTGTCCTGACGATGAACCACACTAGTTGGTTCGAAGCATGTCGACAAATGAAATATCATGTGATTTATGCCGAAAAATCTCTCATAAACTTAATATGGATCACAGAAGCCTCAATTCAACAATTGAATTCCTACACGGAAAAGCCATTGCAACTAAGGTTCACCAATTTGAACGGGCACGCTTGCAGGTTTCGAAGTTGAAGACAGATCTGGCGTTTCTTAAAAGATGCAGAGACTCTGCCATTGGATGTTTTGCTCTATCTATTTAACATGCAAAGTGAGATATGTTCATTCAACTTGTCCTGACGATGAACCACACTGGTTGGTACGAAACACGTCGACAAATGAAATATCATGTGATTTTCGCCGAAAAATCTCTCATAAACTTAATATGGATCACAGAAGCCTCAATTCAACAATTGAATCCTTGCACGGAAAATCCATTGCAACTAAGGTTCACCAATTTGAACGGGCACGCTTGCAGGTTTCAAAGTTGAAGACAGATCTGGCATTTCTTAAAAGATGCAGAGACTCTGTCATTGGATGTTCTGCTCTATCTATCTAACATGCAAAGCGAGATCTATTCATTCAACTTGTCTTAACGATGAACCACACTAGTTGGTTCGAAACCCATCGACAAATGAAATATCATGTGATTTATGCCGAAAAATCTCTCATAAACTTAATATGGATCATAGAAGCGTCAATTCAACAAATGAATCCCTACACGGAAAAGCAATTGCAACTAAGGTTCACCAATTTGAACGGGCACGCTTGCAGGTTTCGAAGTTGAATACAGATCTGGCGTTTCTTAAAAGATGGAGAGACTCCACCATTGGATGTTCTACTCTATCTATTTAACAAGCAAAGCGATATCTATTCATTCAACTTGTCCTGAAGATGAACCACACTGGTTGGTTCGAAACGCATTGATAAATGAAATATCACATGATTTACGCCAAAAAATCTCTCATAAACATGAAGTTTTTTTTCTTCGAAAATGAGATATTTAAAATTTACCATTGGATGAGCTAGTTTAGAGTAGAGCTACGAAATATATCTATATATCTATATATATATATATATATATATATATATATATATATATATATATATATAAAGCTAATCACTGACATAACAACTTTATAATGTTTTATAGGAGAGAAGTGGATCTTTTATTGAGCATTGATTAAATAATTATTTTAATTGATATAGGAACTTTAATTCACTATTCAAAGATACCATGGTGAACTCCCATGGTAGCATCTACGAGCTTTCCTTTATTTAACATGATATTCTGCGAGACATGACTATGTATTTGACTAGGAAAGGGCCTATAAATAAATGCAAAAGGCTTAACTTTATAATGTTTTATAGGAAAGAAGTGGATCTTTTGTTGAGAATTTATTAAATAATTCTTTTAACTGATATAGGAAATTTAATTCACTATTCAAAGATACGATGGTGAACTCTTATGGTAGCATCTATGATATTTCCTTCATTTAACATGATATCCTGCTAGACGTGAATATGTATTTGACTAGGAAGGGGCCTATAAATAAACGCAAAAGGCTTTTTATGCCTTAGAAAGCAGACTCTATTCCGAAAAAGTGGAAAAAGTTTGTGAAGTGTGCATTTGATGTTGAGATTGTTTCCTTCCACGGTAGTTTGGTTCATATTTAACTGCCTCACTCGATTGAAACCTTGAAGCCTTCTACATTCTACCTGCACATAATTTGATCATGTACCTACACATAAATTCTGCATGTACCCATTTCATATTTCAAATCTTCTGTGATATCTATTTCCCCTAACTATGCCAAATTCGTACAAGTTACACCTCAATCTTGCATACCTATTAAATCATTTTGTGTTAATTTGGATACAACCATCCTATAGACACTTTTACTGAGGAAATAATTTCAAACATAAGTGGAAAATTTCTTATTTTCCTCTAATATCCATTTTCCCTAACACTGCTAAATTTCTATTAGTTAGAACTCAAGCTCATTTTCCCTCCCAAATTATTCTCGACCCATCAAATGATTCTAAGATAATTTTGTCACAACCATCTTATATGAAAAATTTCTAAGAGTATAATTTCTAATTTAGGTGGTAGGGACTAAGCTACCCTGCATCACTTGTTTATAGTTGTTGTCAAGACCAAAGAAATTTTCCATCATTAATTAATCATTTCTCAATGTTAGAGCTAATGAATCTTGTGATGAATGTCAACTCTAAGATATTTTTATGAATTAACTTCCTATACATTGATAATATCATACATAAAGTTAGTGTAAATGATCTTTTTAAAATCCAATTATCACAACCTTTATCTTGTCAATGTTTATTGGTAGACATGAACAAGAATAGAAATCTTGGAAAATTGTTAGTTACTTCATGAGATAAGAGAGACACTGTTAGGTCCCTATAATACTAGAGATGCCCCCATTAATATTGTAGTTGTATCCCTTATTAATATTGTTGTGCCCCTATTATCCCCATATTGTTATTACTATGCCCCATAGAATCCCTCTATTGTTATTTTTGTGCCTTTACATTATTATTGTTAGGTCGGCTTGGTTATATTGTGACCCCTTAGACTCCTATATATACAAAGGAGGTTTTGTCATTTGAATCATCCAAGAATTGTTCATTTGTGTAATGTAAAGGAAGTTTCCCCCTTAAAGAGGTTGAATTCTAAGGTGTTCAACTATCTTTTCTATCTTTTTGCGCACTGGTTTCATAACATTTGGTATCAGAGCTTTGGATTCTAGGGTTTCACTGCTCCAAATAGGTCATCGTGGAATTTTCGCTATAACTTTTTTTTGTGACGTTTCAGAAGTGAAAAAAAAAACTCATTTGAGATGAAATCACACTGAACCTCAGGTTCGAATTTCAGAGCTTTTCGCGCTATATTGGCAGAGATATGATCTGAGGAAGTTGGTCTTTTTGCAGACTCCTGAATTACATTCCAAATAGGTGACCTGGGGAAAATTGTCATAACTTTCTCTCTGAGCATCAGATTGAAATTTCGTAAGAAGGTACAGAAAGAGGACGGACTGTAGTTTCTTGTATATATTTTTCAGAGCCAAAGGTTGAAACAGTGACATGTGGCATGTCGTACAAGTTCACTCTACTGAACTAGTCTATAATTAGGTCACTGTGGGAGATTTGACATAACTCTTCCCTGGAGAATCTAATTTGGATCAGACTAGTGGCATTGAAAAGAGGACGCATAGGGCTACTACAGATTGCAATTTCAGAACTGGGTGATCTGGAATTACAGAGATACATTAGATTCAATGTCAAGCTCCTACAAAGTGAAAAAAAGGTGTGTAGTTTTTTTTAAATTTTTGCATAAGCTTGGGTTGAAAAATTAGTTTGAAGGATTTCAAAGGGCATAGTAAAGCATTATTATCGATAATTGATGCCCCGAAGAAAGAAAATGCAAACACCTAGTAAGCAACCTGAAATCTCTAGCATGACTCATGAAGAAGAGGAAGAAATGCAACATGATATATCAAAATTAGGAGACCAAGTGCAACAAGTGACACTTGCACAAAAAGTAACAGAATCTAAGATGGATGGTTTAAAGAAAGATGTAGAAGCTAAGATGGATGGTTTAAAGAAAGGCGTAGAAGCTAAGATGGATTGTTTAAAGAAAGGCGTAGAAGCTAAGATGAATGACATGGAAGCTAAGATGGACGATTTGAAGATAGATTTGAAGACGGACATGGAAGATTTGAAGGCAGGCATGGAAGATTTGAAGACAGATTTGACAAAGTTTCTACAAGAAATGCTTACTAATGGTGAAAGGGTAGTAAACTCATGATGAGAACAAAAGAAATGTTAATCATGATTTCATAGACTCTAATGTTGGATTGAAGACCCACCATATTCCAAAAATCGATATGAGGAAGTTTGATGGCAAGGATCCCGCAACATGGATACTACAGATGGATCAATTTTTCGATCTCAATAATGTGCAAAACACACAAAAGGTACGTATTGCAACTTTATATTTGGAACCAAATCAGTTTGTATGGTATCAATGGCTTTGCTCTCGTAAACAAATTATCACTTGGGCAATTTTTACGAACGAAATGACATCACATTATGAGGATACAAAAAGCAACATTTTTTTTAGCCAATTGATAAGTCTAAAAAAAAAGGGTTCAATAATGGAGCACATTGAGGAGTTCCAAAAATTGAACATAAGGGTAAAAGGTATTCCAGAGGAGCATAGGATTAATGTGTTCATAGAGACTTTAAATGATAATATCCAACATGAAGTTTGCCTTTGGGAACCTGATTCATTAGAGAAGGCATTCAGGTTAGCAAGAAAAATGGAAAGCAAAATTATGGCAACTAGGAAGCATACCACTCACAACTATAAAGATGGAAGTGTTGTTGCCCCTAGCCTTCCACAACCTATAAGGTTGACACCACAAAAATTGGAAGAAATAATAGCAAAAGGGATTTGTTACAGTTGTGATAGCAAATACACTAAAGGTCATAAGTGTGCTGAGAAGAAATTATTCTACATAGATTGTGAAGAGGATGAAGAAAAGGAACAAGAAAGGTCAAAAGAAGAGGATATACTCTAGGAACAAAGCCTAGATAAAAAAGAAATGAATCCGACCATATCTTGTAATGTATTGGCTGGAATTACCATTCCTCAAACCATCAAGATAGATGGACAAATCAAGAAGAAAAAGGTAATAGTGTTGATTGATTCAAGAAGTACCCACAATTTTATTCATTGTAAGATAGCAAAAAATTGAATTGCTTCCTATATCCAACACCAGAGTGTCAAATGATGGTTGCAAATGGAGGAATGATAAATTGCTTTGGAAATTTCCATAATATCAAGCTATCCATGGGAGAATATGTATTGAAGAGCCCAGTGCTTTCCATTCCAATTGGAGGTGCTGATGTTGTACTAGGAGTCCAATGGCTACAATCCTTGGGTACAATAGCTTTTAACGTTCAAGAACCTTTCATGAAATTTTATGTGGAAGGAAAGGAAGTTGAATTAAGGGGTATTGTAGGGAAACCGGGAAAGATAATAAGCTCTAACGGTATGACAAAGCTTGTAAAAAAGGAACAATGAGGTGTAATTGCACAATTATGTTCGCTAGATGTTTCCACATCAAAATCATCTATTTCTCCAGATCTCCAAAAAGTCTTGGACAATCATTCCAAGGTATTTGAGACTCCCAAAGGTCTCCCACTTATTCATGATGATGATCATGCTATTCATTTGATGCCAGGAAGTGTTCCTCCAAACATCAGGCCGTACAGGTATCCCTATGCCCAAAAGAGTGAATTGAACGTATGGTTGCAGAAATTCTTGAGGCTGGTATAATTCAACCTAGCCAAAGTTCTTTCTCTGCTCCAGTAGTATTGGTGCATAAGAAGGATGGATCATAGTGCATGTGTCCGGATTATAGGGAGCTCAACAAGCTCACTATTAAAGATAAGTTTCCCATTCCTGTCATTGATGAATTATTGGATGAATTGCATGGATCAATTTACTTCACCAAGTTAGATCTTCATTCAGGATATCATCAAATCAGAATGAAGACTCAAGACATTTCAAAAACAACATTTAGAACTCATGAGGGTCACTATGAGTTTTTGGCCATGCCTTTTGGCCTTTCCAATGCACCTTCTACATTTCAAGGTTTGATGAATTCCATTTTCAAACCCTTCCTTAGAAAATTTGTGTTAGTACTTTTTGATGATATAATAATCTACAACAAGTCTTGGAAGGATCATGTTGAACACGTTGAGAGGGTGCTACAACTATTGGAGGAGAAACAATTATATGCAAAAAGATCCAAATGTTTCTTTGGAGTACAAGAGGTGGAATATTTGGGTCATATTGTATCTCATGAAGGAGTTAATGTAGACCCTAGCAAAATTAAAGCCATTAAGGAATGGGAAATCCCCACATCCATAAATCATTTGCGAGGATTTCTCGGGTTGACAGGGTATTATCGCAAGTTTGTTAAGAATTATGGGAAAATAGTAGCACCTCTAACAACATTGTTGAAGAAAGATGCATTTTCATGGACTCCAGAAGCAACAAAGGCCTTCGAATATCTTAAAGAGGCAATGTGGCAGTTTCTTTGGAGTACAAGAGGTGGAATATCTGGGTCATATTGTATCTCATGAAGGAGTTAACGTAGACCCTAGCAAAATTAAATCCATTAAGGAATGGGAAATCCCCACGTCCATAAAGAATTTGCGAGGATTTCCTAGGTTGACAGGGTATTATCACAAGTTTGTTAAGAATTATGGGAAAATAGTAGCACCTCTAACAACATTGTTTAAGAAAGATGCATTTTCATGGACTCCAGAAGCAACAAAGGTCTTTGAATATCTTAAAGAGGCAATGTGCCAAGCACCGGTCTTAGCTACACCAAACTTCACAAAAACCTTTATTGTGGAATGTGATGCTTCCGGAAATGGACATGGTGCTGTTTTAATGCAAGATGAAAGACCCATTGCTTTCGAAAGTCATCCAGTCAAGGAAAAGTATTTACACAAAGCTATTTATGAGAAGGAAATGTTGGCAATACTACATGCACTTAAGAAATGGCGACCCTACCTAATGGGAAGACACTTCAAGGTAAAAACGGATCATGATATCCTTAAATACTTTTTAGAACAAAGATTATCCTCTGAAGAACAACAAAAATAGGTCACAAAGATGTAGGGTTATGACTTTGAAATCATATACAAAAAAGGGAAGCAAAATGTTGTGGCAGATGCACTCTCAAGAAAGGATGAGGATGTGGAAGCATTGTTGTGTGCCATTTCTATTATCCAACTAGATTGGATAAATGAAGCAAGGGAGGAATGGAAGAATGACGAAGAAGTGTGGGAACTTATTCGGAAGTTACAACAAGATTCTAGTACATCTGATACATTTAGCTAGAAAAATAATTCGTTATGGTACAAAGATTGCTTGTACCTCTATAAGAATTCCCAACTCAAACAAAAGATTCTTCTGGAATTGCATATTCTCCCTTAGGAGTGCACTCAAGATTTTTAAAAACTTACCACAGGGTTAAGAAGAATTTTTTTGGGATGGCCTTAAATCGGATATTCAAAAGTTTGTGGTGGAATGTTTGGTATGCCAACAAAAGAAAGCTGAAATAATTAAGACACCAGGTCTATTACAACCTTTATCCATTCCAATCCAAAGTTGGGAGGAGGTTTCAATGGATTTTATCACAGGTTTACCCAAGTCTGAGGGAAAGAGTGTCATAATGGTGGTAGTTGACAGACTTACCAAGTATGCACACTTTTGTGCATTATCACATCCATTTAAAGCTGATATAGTTTCTATGGCATTTTTGGAAACAATTCAAAAGCTACATGGAAACCCAAAGACTACTATAAGTGACAGAGATCCCATTTTTACAGGAAATTTTTGGAAAAAATTATTTTCTTGTCTTGCTACTCAGTTAGCTCATAGCTCATCTTATCATCCTCAATCTGATGGGAAAATGGAGATAGTAAACAAATGTTTGGAAGGATATCTTCGTTGCTTTGTATCTGATAAACAGATACAATGGGTCAAATGGTTTCCTCTAGCTGAATGGTGGTATAACACTTCCTTCCAAACTGCAACAAAAATGACCCCATTTATGGCACTTTATGGATATCAACCACTATCCATCACATCATATTTAAGAGAAAATTCTAATGTTCAAGGAGTGGCACATCACATCGAGCATCAACAACAAGTTCTCCAACTCTTAAAGGATAACCTCGTGTTGGCGCAAAATAGAATGAAACAACAGGTAGATCAACATCGCAGTGAAAGAAGTTTTGATGTAGGTGACTGGTTATTCCTATGGTACAACCATATAAACAAACGTCCCTCAAGCAAGCTAAGAAGGATAATAAATTGTCACCAAAGTATTATGGTCCGTACAAGGTGTTGCAAAAGATTGGCACTATGGCATACAAATTGGAGCTTCCTGCAGCTTCTCGAGTGCACCCGGTTTTCCATGTTTCATGTTTAAAGAAGGTTATAGGCAACAAGCTCCCAGTTCAAACAATATTGCCAGAACTTGACGAGGAAGGAAAAATTATATTGGAACTGGAAGCAGTTATAGAAACAAGAACTCGAAAACTATGAAATCGATCCATTTCAGAATATCTCATCAAGTGGAAGAACTTATCCGCTGAAGATTCCACATGGGAGGATGAGAATTTTATACAGAAGCATCCAGAACTACTCAAGTGTTGAGGACAACACTTTTTTGAAGGAGAGGGGCATGTTAGGTCCCTATAATACTAGTGATGCCCCCATTAATATTGTAGTTGTATCCCTTATTAATATCGTTGTGCCCCTATTGTCCCCATATTGTTATTACTGAGCCCCATAGAATCCCTCTATTGTTATTTTTGAGCCTTTATATTATTATTGTTAGGTCGGCTTGGTTATATTGTGACCCCTTAGACTCCTATATATACAAAGGAGGTTTCGTCATTTGAATCATCCAATAATTGTTCATTTGTGTAATGTAAAGGAGGTTGCCCCCTCGAAGAGGCTGAATTCTAGGGTGTTCAGCTATCTTTTCTATCTTTTTGTGAGTTAGTTTCATAACAGACACTACGTCAACCATTCATTTTATGGTATTAACCTTAAAAATAATTATATTTCTATAGCAACCCCTCCCCGGCTCCCTCGACTCTAATCAACTAGGAATTCTAAAAAAACATCATTTCTAGCTTGTGCATGTCAATAAAATATAACAAAAAAAAAGACTATATAATCAAATAAAAAAGATCAATTACACTAATTATGTCTATGCCAACAACTTAGAGGAAGTTAATTCATATAAATATCTAGAAAAACTTCAACTTTCAACAAGATCTTAAGTGGAAATATAACAATGAGAAAATGAATAAATAATGATGGAAGGCCTATTTTAGTTTTGAGAAAATTGAAAATGAACAAATGTTTGGTTTTAGGAGAAAAATAAACTCTTTTTTCACACTCTCAATGCTCTAGTTATCTTATATGGATGTGAAGTGTAGGATTGTAGCATCTCTAGAGAATTATAGAGGAATTGAAAAATGGAGAAGTGTTTTATAACTTATAATCTTGATATTAAAAGTAATATGCCATATCTCATCCCCTTCATAGAAGTTTATATTTCCTCCATTGAGAGTATGGTTGTGACTAGGAACCTTATGTACAATCAAAATACAATTAACATGAGAAATGAGAGGTTTCTTAAGATTGCTTCAAAATTCAGTCAACACTAGGGTTAGCACAAAGTTGCTAAGCCTTTGCTAAACCATTGTGAATAAATGAGGTAGTCATTTCAAAGAATATTGATGCATTAAGAATACTCATCAAAAGTACAAAGATTAAGGAAAACTTTTCTCCAATATTTATGAGCATAAAAACAAATTGCTAAAACAAAATAATTAAATTGTTATAATTTTCCATAAGGTTAGATAAACCAAAGTTAGTCTTTATAGATGGTGGAAATCATTATCATCATCAACAACCACCTTGTTTATTCTTAGCAGTAGTATTTACCTTCACCACTTATTCACCTTCAACTAACCCAACCACATAATATATACACCAATACACATATATCACCTTATATCAACCACCTCTCAATGACTTCATGAATAACTTAAGTACTAATTGGGAAAGTATTGAAATAAAAGTGAAATCTTATAGTGGAGCATCAATTATTTAACAATGTTTTGGACAAAATATTAAACTTAAACAATGACCAAACATGAATGGAAAATTTACCTCAAGAACTTGAGAGGTTGGAAGGGCTGATGAACAAATAGACTAGGAGAAACAAAAGGGGAATAAGCATCAACGTTAAGCCATCAAGAAATTTCAGCAAGAATCAATTGGTCATTGGACATTCTGCCCGATCTGTTTATAATGCATAGCAAGATCTGCTCATTCAACTTGTCCTAACGATGAACCACACTGTTGGTTTGAAACGCGTCGACAAAATAGTATCTCTATGTGATTTTCGTCGAAGATTCTTCTCCAAAAAGAATCAATTGCCTGATTACTGTAAACACCATAACTATTTTTTTCTCTTAACTAAATTAGTTGTTTGATTATTTTAAACACCATAACTATTAGTTTTCTCTTAACTATTAATTTGATGGCCTAAAAAACTTCACTCATCTAAAACTTTAAACGTCTAACATTATATCCAATGGTGCATACTGGTACACAGTGGAGGGAGAATATTTAAATTAAATTCACATTAAATTTTTTATTTTATTTTTATAGATTTTTTACAAATAAATCTAACCCATATTGTAAAACATCTATTGATTCAAAACTATTAATAAACATCTTTAAATCACATCTTGATTCAAAACCATTAATAAACACCTTTAAAGTATTTTCAATATAATCTAATTTAAAGTTAATATAAATTTATTAGCTAATAATAAATATAAATCATATTGATATTCTTATTTTTATCCTCTTTTATTATAGAAATAACATTTAAAAAAAACTTATTTTCCTAATAAGTTATGTTCAATACAAAGATAATATCAACAAAGTTCTCATCAAAAGAAATGAGCAAACTACTTTAAAGAAGACATTAATGAAAAGACATCTAGAAGTAAAAGCTATTGGTTTAAAAAATTGAAAGTATTTTACTTTAAGAATACTTTAGAGAAATATCTACTTTTAAATACATTAAAAAACAAGAAATGATTGAAAATATGTTAAAATTATTCCATATTTAGTATTCTATTTATTTATATTTATACATTTTTCACTAACAAATTATATTTTATATTTATTTAAATTATTTTTTTATATACTAAATATTGTATAATACATAATTGTTAAATATATATATATATCTTATCATTCATAATATTGAATTTATACTGAATATTGAATAAAAAAATCGGCAAAAATAATAAAATTTTCTCATTATTATTGACATCATATCTTATTTAATTATATTAAAATCATAGGAAATGATTATAAATAATGATTGAAATTATAGACGTCAGGTGGACACATTTACAAATCCCCAAATTTAGCGAAGCCGCTAAATATTCAGTTAAAGATTTTCATTTAAAGATTAGATGGTTGCATTGGAAGCCCACAGAATGTTTCAGTATCCAGCTAAGAATAAAAGAGATTTTCAGTTAAAGATCAGATGGTTGCATTGGAGGCCCACAGAGCATTTCAATATCCAGCTAAGAACAAAAGTGTTCAGGTTCTAATGGTCCCGCTGAAAAACCATCGGTGGTTTCAAAGACTATACTAATGTTGCCCATAGATTCCAAAAGCAATATTGTGTGTGAATATCCAATATATTGGATATCCATCTCATCTCACTTAGAATTCTAAAATCCCTCTTTTCTCTGGGCATCATTTATAAAAGCTAGCGGGTGAAAAATGTAGGGCTTCGTGTTTTCTCCTCTTTAAATAATTCATCATAAATCGACGACTATGAAATACCCAACCTGAAAAATAAATATGTGAAAATTTAGGAACATTTAATGTTAAAATCTAAATCCCATTGTGAAACAACAAACAACCAACATCCTTTGTTAAGTGTCTTTTTCTACAAGCTAAAACCCCATTTTTAGATTTTTGTTCTACATTTCATCCTCATTTATATTGGATAGTAAAAATGAATCAGATCAAAAAAAAATATCAACTCTAAAATTCAATCATTAGTGTGTCAAAGGACGCAAAAAAAACAACTTTTTCTTACCTTGGATATAAATGACCCTTCTAAATTCCTTCTATTCTTGTCGAGGTTCTAGCTGCCCTTCGCAGTGCACTTGCAACAATGGCCTCTTCAAATGCAATTGCTTCCGTATAAGTCTCCAACATATGTTGAAGTTCAATCTTGAACTTTTCTAATCTACTCTTAGTCTTAGGCTGCATGCATGAAACATTTTGCCATTCTTTAATGTCTGACTACTGTGTTTTTTCTCATTAGGCATTATAAATAAAAGCTAGTTTCTCTCACCGTAACTAGGCCTTCAAAATCCCTTTTGTTGTTCTCAAGCCTCTCGTTTTCATTCACATTTCATTCTCGTATGTTGAATTTAAGTTTTCAACTTTTCTAATTTTTCTTGATATCAGGGCGCATGCAAAAAACCATTTTCTATTCATTTTAGGAACATATTTTTCTTTTAACATTTCGTCCTACTTTGTATTAGAACTAAAAATGAATTAGGTTCGAAAAATATGAACGTTATTGTCCATTCAGTTTAGGAATAGATTTCTCTTTTAAGATTTCATCCTAGTTTGTATTAGAACTAAAAATGAATCAGGTCCGAAAAATATGAACATTAAAATTTAGTCTTTCTTGTGTGACTGAGAGATTCTTTCTCACCAGGCTTACTGAAAAGACGTTGGCTTTGCTCACCTTTAATATACATGCCTTCAAAATTCCCTTTCTTTGTTCTCAGGGTTATGGATACCATTCTCATTTACTCACCTTTGATATACAGGCCTTCAAAAATCCCTTTCATTGTTCTCAGGGTTCCATCTCAACAGCTACAACATCAATGCTTGCCAGTGTAATTGTCAGGTGGTTTCCACTGCAAACCAGATACAAAATAGTTATTTAAAGTAGAATGCAATGATATAAAACTCAAAATCCTTGAATTTCGTTGTATTTTGGAGGTAAAAAATCTTCAAATTCCTGTAAGATATTTTAAAATGGTAAGTTAATAAATTAGCATATTGGCAGGTGGTTTCACACTTCAAACCAGATACACATTAAAATTACTTAAAAAAAAAATCATACAAAACTCAAAACCTTGGAATTTCGCTGTTTATAGCAATAAAAGAGGAGACCATTGGTTTACCGTCTAATCCATTAAACCCTTGGCTATAGCATTGAATCAAAGTTGTATGTTGTAGTAAAATCCTCTGCCTCAATTAAAGATTCGAGGTCTGTTGTAGTCGAGAGAAAGCCACAAAAACGTGTGAGAAAGCTTTCAAATGGTCGTGAAGAGCATCTGAATCATGTTGTCCATGAAGAGTGTCTGAATCAAGGCAGTATGCTGTAGTAAAATCTTTTCTCAATTAAAGATTCAAGGTTTGTTGTAGCCGAGAGAAAGCCACGGAAACATGTGAGAAAACATGCAAATGGCCATGAAGAGCATCTGAATGATGTTGAGGTTGAGTGGAAAAGGCATGAGAAATTGAACTGTTCGAAAATGGACAAAGCTTCTCTGCTCGGTGATGTCTATCAAAGATCTTTGTTCCAACCAGCAGGATTGGGAGTTTGAGCAGGTTGTGTATAGCATCGTAACTAACTAATACCTGTCAAAAATCAATCTAATGGTCTACACCATTTTAATCATCTAACATCCAAATCAACGGCTCACGAAGAGACAGATAGCCCGAGAGGGGAGTTATTCTCATAGGGAACGCTTTATGACGTAACTATGGATGTAACCCTAGTTTTTTCCCTATCCTTAATATTGACTACCTTAACTGAAACATTAATCCACAGTCATTAGGTCACTTGGCATGTCACTTAGTGGCTTGAAGTGCTTACTACCTAACTTAAAGAAAATCGAGTCCCCAACTAAAAACTCTATGTTACTAATTATGTTATGTAGCTATTATTATGATCATAACATAGTTGCCACCTTAGAATTGTGATTTCAGATCTTGCATTTATGTTACTAATGTTACATCAACTATGTTATGTCACTAATGTTATATCATACTAATAGCTGATAACTGACTGGGTCTCATAGTATGTATATAAATACAATCAAAGTAGGAGTACATGTATCATCAATGAATGAAATGCAAACATACAATATGACCACCATCATCATAGTATATCATATACATGTACATCATAAGAGTATCATCTATGGGCATAATAACATAATTCCAGGACGATAATCATTGCTTGTATTTCTCTCTTCACACTCCACTGACAATTTGTTACAACAAAAAATGGGAGAATTCTATCTCCAATACTCATATTTGTTCATCTCCATCCAAAGATAGGTAGGATGAGTAAAAAACATTTCACAAAACCCATGCTCTAACATAGCTACTTGGCAACTATTTTACAAACTAATTATATAACAAGATACATAGATAGATCATTCCTAATTTTTCAATAGGCCTTAAAGGAAGTACCCAAACTCAACAAGCAAGGATTGTAATCCTAATGTTTTGTTCCATTTAAATTCTTGTTCTCACATTTCTTTCCCAGATTTACTCCCTCTCATGACTGGCATAGAGCTTAATGTTTGTTTATCTGCACTTGCATAAGTGAGAGTTCTAATGTCTACCTTTGTTACCCCTAGGCTGAGGGAACATCTTCCCTCACTATCTCTAATCATTGTTCCTCCCATGGATTATTAATTTTTTGTTTCACCGTTTTTCCCTTGTATTTCTTCTCAATTTTTCCATTTTCACCTTTTTTATTTTTTGTACTTATCTTCTTCATGTCAATTTTCTAAGGACTTATTGTGGCTCATTTCTCACTCCTCACTCATATATTTATATTCCAATACATGAGAAATATATTTATATTCCATATGAGTAATATACATATTTCAGTCCTCGAGGGATTTCTTAGAAAACAAGGCTCATAGTCATTACAAGAAATACTCATTATGAGTCCAACACATTGTCACATGTAGGATTTCTCCCTACCACCTGCGCTAAACCTAATTAACTTTCCATGAGAAATATCTTTATATTCCATATAAGGAATATACTTGTTTTGGTTCTTGATGGATTGATTAGCAAGGCTTCAAGCCATTACAAGAAATACTCATTGTGAACTTTGTTAGCCCTTTACAAAGCCTTTATTATTCAGTGAAATATTCGCCAAGATCTTACAAGATTTTATAATCCAATGAAAGATTCGCCATTATTTTACAAGATAATATAATTTGGTGAGAGATTTTCCAATATATATATATATATATATATACATATTATATTATTGATAAAATCGCCTTCCATTTTTCCTATGTATCATGTGGATTCGCCCATTTATTATATACATAAATTTAGTGGGGTTCTTAAAATTTTCCCTGGAGAAAGGCAAAAAGAAGGGTGAAGATCCTATAGAACTTGACCCTAGAATAGATTATGCAAGGAGGCCAAGAAC
This sequence comes from Pinus tabuliformis, assembly GCA_031772625.1. Lineage (NCBI taxonomy): Eukaryota > Viridiplantae > Streptophyta > Pinopsida > Pinales > Pinaceae > Pinus > Pinus tabuliformis. Next base: position 929,111,617 of record CM062811.1, on the reverse strand, counting down.
CAGACCCACGAACAAACTAAGGTTGGGGTTTAAAGCTAAATTGAATCCCAAGCTTAAGGAGCCTATTGTCATTGAACATGAAAATGAATATGATCCTGCTAGAGATAAGGAGGGGCCATTAGCATAATTGATGCCACAAGCTCTAGTAGCTAACAAGACCCCACAAAATAAAATAAAAGGACCTCCAACAGTTGAGAAGACCCCATGGAAGAAAAGAAAAAGAGCTCTAGTAGCTGAGAAGACCCCACAGAAGAAAAGAAAAAGAGCAAGAGCCATAAGGAAATCACAAAATAGGACAAGCTAAGAATCCTTGCAGAGGCAGCAGAGGCCATTGCAAGCTAGGGTTTTTTGCTAAGGGTTTTTTGTCAATAGGGATAGACTTTGTTTAGTAAATTGTATCATGAAAATATTGTAATATTATATGGTTTCTTTCTCGGATATTATGGATCTTAAATTTTTGTACATTTTGATATATAATGTATGAAAAAATAAGGACAAAGGCTTCAAAACTGTTTGGGAAAAATCTTTTGTGTATTGTGGGATTTTCAAGATCAATATAGTTTCCTCTCTGCTCTAAGCGATTTTCCATCTAGAGGTTACAAAAATCACTGTGTGGTGCTCTGTTTTTTTTAGATCAATATGTTATTCTTCTATTACATCATGATTTTTACAATCTGAACAAAGAAGCCAATACTTGTCTTGCCTCTGGTAGAGTTTTGAAGGATTTGCAGCTCTTATTGGAATATACTTGTAATGAACTAGAATTCATATTTGATTGTAATGAACTTATGGAAGGATTTAGCAAGTGAATTTGAACTTAAATTTGGATCATGTAAAGTTTCAGTTAAGGTAGCCAATACTAAGGATAACGAAACAACTAGGGTTGCATCCATAGTTCATGTACTATTAGACTAGTGGAAGGGCCTTCTAGACTTTAACTTCTCACTAACACTTCAATATCACCATTTTATAGTATTGTTGTAGGCACTGGAAAATGATTTTCCAGCACCTACAGGAGCGCCGAAAAATCCTTTTCCAGTGCATACATAAATCATTTTCTAGAGTTGTTGGATGCAATCAATTTTGGCTATAACATGTTGAAGAGTTATGCAGTAGGTTATAGTTGAAAAATGATGTATGGAAGGACAAATTGGACATGACTCATAAATAATTGAAACACTTATTGTAGATTTAGATAGAATAACTTTTAGGCCACAAAAAATATAAGTCCAATATGTATGAATACCTTCTAGAGAATAATTAATGAGTACCAGAAGACCACCCTTAATGAGTACCAAACATTTTATCAAATCTTTGGGACTTCATAACCATTTTCAACAGATCCTCCTCGAGAATATCATAAAAATCCAAAATGAACTCTACTGATAGGCCATTAGGACCAAAGGTTCTACCCTTTTTCATAGAGGATAGGGAATTTAGAAACTCCTCCTCCAAAACTTCAACTTAGAAATACTTATTCATTTCATTTGTTATAAACCTTGGAAATAGGAAAGTACTCGGAAAGTACCTCAAGATGATAATTACACCTGGTCATATGCATATAATTGGGTCACAATATGCTACATGAAATATCCAAAACTATTGTAGGTATTAATGGCTTTCTTGGAATAGGAATTCAGCCAACATTCAAATCCTCTGAGGTATGTGATTACAAATGTGAGTGTTATAGCTTGACATACCAGTATATAGACTTATTTTAAGGCTTGGAAGTTGATCTCTTATGAGAATACCTTGTAGAAATGAATGTCAAACTCAGTCACCAATCGAATGATCTTATTGGCACATATATATCTAAAGATGCTTGCCTCAGTCTTGAGGATGGTTGACTTAATCTAGCAAGGGTCCTCCTGGTGCAAATAATTTTTTCCACTTGATGATGACACCATAAACAACTCGATCCTTGTTGTTATAAACCTTGGCACTATATTTTCTTTAATGGATTTGGACTAATTCCCTTGAATCTCGATCATTGGCCTATTTACTCAATTTGGCCTTAAAAAATGGTAACTCAGCTCACTAGGGAAGAATGCAGTCTAATCTAGCATAGAAATTGACCACAATAATAGTGCATGCAGCCTTGACAAGTCTCTTGAAGCATTGAGCTTCAAATATGGGTACTCAGCCTCCAAGAAGAAAGTGCATTTGGCCCTGCTATAGAAGGATTCGATCTTGGTTCAAGAGAATTGTAAATTTCCCTTTGATACCACGTGATCTATGGCACAATGGAATATGAAGTATGCAAGTGAGATTTATCCTTTGTTGGATGCAACTTATCTCCACACAATTTGTTCTTAAATAAGACAAATTTCAACTCCCTTTTTTTATTCACGAGTGTTGAAGGATAGGGAAATCATGGGGAAACCTTGAGAATGGATTTACCTACTCCAAGTGTCCTTTAGTTAATGGACTTATTACCATGCTTGATGACAAGCACAATTTTCCATTAGGATTTTGAGAGATGAGATTTCAGCCTAACTTGGGGAGCTGGGAGAGAGTCCAAAACTAGACACCCTTCCAAAGACATGTCATCCTTCAATTTTTCTTTTTCTCTATGATAGAAGCCACAAGGGGTAGGGACTGCCATATAGGATTAAGGCTCCTGAGAGGGGGTAATGGAAGGGGTTGGAAGGGGATCACTTAAAACCACATAATTTTTTTTTATCATTTGGAAACTTTACATTCCAACACAATAACCTTAGAACCATTTGAATATTTTAAAGGAGACAAAAAATAATGCTTAAAAGGATTACCAAGAAACACTTTGTTGACCCCTTCACTTCAATAATAATGTTTTTTCAAGGTAAGAAAACTATAACTTCACACTGACACTTCAATATTGCCATTTTGTAGCATTGTTGTAGGCACTACAAAATGATTTTCCAGCACCTTCAATAATCATTTTCCATAGTTGTTGGATGCAATATATATTAGCTATAACATGTTGAAGAGTTTTGTAGTGGGTTATAGTTCATTTGTGTTGCAAAATGAATAGTAATTGTTGTAACCTATCATAGTTTTGCAACCATACTATGACATGAAACCTTCAACCTTAAGGTTCATGGACAATAGGTTTCCTAATATGTTTCCTTATTTTTTTCAGATTGTGAAACAAAATGGGAAAGAAATGGAAGGCTATAATGGGCCTTCAAGTGCAAGACCCTAAAGAGAAAATCATATTTTCTGGTAAATATTTAGTCTAGTCTGAAAAACATGACTATTGAATTTTTTTGCAAAAATTCCTCTACATAGACTCAATGACTTCATTAAAGAAGAGGAAATGAATCCAGAGGCTCCATGTACCTTTTCTCGATGAAAACCAATACTTCAGGCTGAACCAAAGATCTAAGCTCAAGGGGTAGTGTCGTCCTGCGATGAGATTTGTAAGTATTTTAGAAATGCCTTCTTTAGATGTTGGTATTAATAATGCTTTATTATTTTTGATATGTTTTGATGTCTTAAAATAGGTTATGTAGTTATGCTTTCTCATATGGTCCAGAGGACAATAGAGAAAAATGTATCCTAACTAAAACGAAATAAGTCATTTGTCAAGAGGAGAGGCTGCCAGAGCCATTTTATTGTAAAGGTTATGCCTCAAACCCCCAAGAT